>OY813001.1:5312500-6512500 GCA_963681545.1 Germaria angustata | reverse complement strand
TGAAGAATGTACCCTTTGAAAAAGTACCATTTACAAAAGTACCTTTTAAAAAAGTACCTACTAAATATGTACCTTTAAAAAAACACCTATTGTAACAGTAGAAAAATACCTTTTTAAAAAGTAAATTTTGAAAAATTACATGTTGAGAGTGTTTTTAGGAAAAGTGTTCTTTAGAAAATTACTTTTAATAAAGTTCCTTTCAAAAGAGTGCACTTTAAAGAAGTGCCTTTTGAAAATGACTATTAGAAATAGTACTTTTTGCAAAATGCCTTTCAAAAATGTATCTTTCAAAAAGTATCCTTGAAAAAGGTACATTTTGAGAAGTTACCTTTAGAAAAGTACCTTTTAAAAGAGTATCTTTTTGAAAAGTGCAATTAAAAAGTATTTTTTTTAAGTTTTCTTTTAAAAAAATAAAAGTACTTCTTAGAACAAAGATTTTCACTATGAATTTTTTTTCTAAACGAAAAAAGAAACGATGAGTTTCTCGAATTGATTAATTTATATTTTGTATCAATTTCAAAATGATGCTCTGCCGTAAATTATGAAACCAACACATAAAACAAAAAATAAATAGAAATTTCATTTGTTAAATTCGCAGATGACTTAAATAAAATAAACTTCATGTGTCTCTATGTAAATATTAAGTTTTTATGTAAAATTTACTTTTTCATTCGATATCAATTTGCAAATGATGCTTTTTATAGAACAAGGGTGCAAATAGATGAGCATCTGTCTGAGTGCGAAAGTGTGAATATCCTTACGATCGAGTTTTTGAACAGTTGTGCAGTCTTTCCTCTTCCTATTCACAATTTATTCTATAAGCTGAAATAATACTCATGTATGAGTGTCTATAAATGTCATCAAATAACATTTGTATGCTCGTATTTTTATCTCTTGTTTTTGTCTTTGTTTTTTTCTTTTTCTTTTTTATATTTGCATTATTGATACGTGTGTGTAAGTATATTCGACTGTAATTCGATAAATCAGAAAATCATTTGAATACAATTCATACAGTCACAATCTTGAAATGCATTCAACATGATTTTTCCGCCGTAACGAGATAAAGTCGAATACAGAAACATAAAAATATTTTTATCTTAAAAAACATATTATTATACCGGCAGGATATATTTATGTATATCCTTGTGCATACACACACAGAGTCATATAGACATATTTTTATTTTACGTACTTATGCTGAGATATAGTCACATTTAAAGACTCCCAACGTAGTCGTCAAAATGTTTATTTAAGTCATTTCTGCCTCATATGGTCTATTTTTAATAAGAAAAATCTTATTAACAATTTCATAAAGAAACAGAAATATCATTTTTATATTCATTCTTTTGAGAATAATTGGAAAAGTTGTATTTCGTTGAAAAACAATTATTGGTAGAAATAAAATAATATGCTGTTGTTCTTAATAAAAAAAAATCCTTTTTGTTAAAAAAAACTGGAAGATTCTGCTTAATAATTTCAAATTCAAAAGCTATCTAAGGATTCCTTTAGGATGACGCTTACCGCAGAACGCTTAAGTATGGTTTCATAGCCTAGATACTAGACCGTTAATCGTAATGTTTTAAAATAGAATCTCCTGTTAAAAAGTGCCTCTTAAAGAGTAACATTATGAAAAGTGATCCTTTATCTCTAAAGGACATCTTAGAAAAGCACATTAAAAAAAAACTTTCAAAAACTTGCCTTTTGTTGTACGTGGGTGGCTGCTCCCAGTAGAGGAGAATAATAAAGTAGAATCAAAAGAACCCGTTTTGACCCATGTGCATTTTAAATGAGAACCTTTTAAAAAACTACCTCTTGACAAAGTATCATTTAAAGAAGTACCTTTTAAAAAGGTAAATTTTAAAAAGCACCTTTTAAAAAGTACCTTTTTTAAAAGCACCTTTTAAAAAGTACCTTTTAAAAAGGACCTTCTAAAAAGTACCTTTAAAAAACATGTTTTAAAAAGTACCTACTAAAAGAGCACCTTTTCAAGAGAACCTTTTAGAAGAGTGCCTTTTCAAAAAGTATCTTTTAGAAAAGTTCGTATTGAAGAAACACATCAAAAAGTAGCTTATAAAAAAGTACCTTTTGAAAAAGTAGCTTTTAAAAAAGTAGATTTTGAATAAGTACCTTTTAAGAAAGTACTTTTTAAAAAAGTAACTTTTGGGAAAGTACCATTTAAAGAAGTACCTTTTAAAAAGGTAAATTTTAAAAAGCACCTTTTAAAAAGTACAGTTTTTAAACGCACCTTTTAAAACTACCTTTTAAAAAGAACCTTCTAAAAAGTACCTTTAAAAAGCACCTTTTAAAAAGTACCTACTAACAGAGCTTTTAAAAAATTAGCTTTTGAAAAAGTACCTTTTGAGAAAGTACTTTTTTAAAAAGTACCTTTTGAAAAAGTACCTTTTGGGAAAATAACTTTTGAAAAAGTACCTTCTGAAAAAGTAGCTTTTAAAATAGTACTCTTTAAAAAAGTACCTTTTGGGAAAGAACCTTTTGAAAAAGTACATTTTGGGAAAGGATTTCTAATAGACGAAGGTGAAGCAGACAGAATACATTGTAAGTCGATACAAAAGGAAATATGGTAATCATTTCCTTAATAACATGCAAATTCAATAAATTTTCCTTTCGAATCGAAATACAAAGCAGCCCGCCATATTGTTTTTAACTAATTATGGCAACAAAAAGGATTTGGATTGCTTTTTCAAAAAAGTGTGTGAAACTAAATACATTATTTAAATTGCTAACCCTAGACACAAACCTTAATGGTTAAGAAATATGTGTTAATATGGCAATATGGCCCTGCTAATGCCGTTTAATGGCTTTAAAATTAAAAATTGTTGAGAAGGACCCAACGTGGGCGGACAAGGTTAAATAGTATTAGGAAACAATGTGATGGATGTGTTAAGATAAATTTTAAAATTTATAGATCTAGACAAGAACCTTCGTGCTTAAAAGAGTACTGTTATTAAGCCGACAGAGCTGACTTAAACGTACAACAATATGGTTACTGCACTTAAAGTGGAATAAAAACTGTAATTAAAAAAAAAACAAATCGGAAACAATTTCCTTAATAAATCCTTTAAAATTCAACTTTAGTCATACATGATTACTGGGGAAGATTTTTGGCCACAATAGCCAAATGGAAACTACATAGAAAGTTAAAAATCTACTATGAGAATCTTAATTGAATTTAAGACATTTATAATTAATCTTTAAACTAGAAAATCGCGCCTGAAAAGGGTTAGTATTTGAAAGTATTTGAGCACAATGACATCACAAAGGTTTTTATCTAGAGTTAGAAATTTTAAAATTTATCTCCATGTACCCTCAAAAGAAATCTTTTGAAAAAAGTTCATATTAGAAAAAATTCCCTATGGATTTTTAAACTGCTACACAAGCCCATCAGTGCACTGTTACAGATTTGAAAGCAAACATTTAAGGTCCTTATATTTTTAAAACTTAATGGCCTATAAAGTTTTCAATTGCTTTATTTTAGTTTCACTTGAACACAATAACTTTGAGCGTCATCTGTATAGAAAATAGATTCCTAGTAAAAATTTTTTGTCATAGATACTTACATGTATTGGCAGCCAACAGATTGCAAATGCTAATACAACAACAACCACCATCCGGGTTACTCGACGCTTTCCTTTCCTTCGTTTGTCAACAATTGTTGAGAATGAAAATTCGTTGAAGTAAATAAATTCCAAAAATATCAATAGCAGAAATACATCATAAGCAGCAACAGCAGCAGCAATAGCAGCAGCAGTCGCAGCAGTAGACATCGAAATATATGAACCGTCAGTTCAATCAACCATTCCCAATCATCCAATTCAGTCGTCCAGTAATTTATTAAACCATTTAGAAGGAAATTGTAGAATCAACATTGAAAAGCCATAATACGCATGAAATACATCCAGAAAAAGGATAATGGAAAAAAGGAAACATTTCAGCAGCACCAAAAAGGAAAGAGGAAAAAGCAAAATGAAAAGATTATGTTCATAAATTAGAGAACTGCTCGTACACTGATTGATGTTTAGTGAATATTGGTCTACATATATACATACATATATACATATATAACTATATGTATACATATATGTTTATACATATAATAAATTTTGGTGTAATTTAGTTCTTTGGTTTGTTATATTGTATTGAAATAATGTTTATTTAATTCATGGAAATAAGTCAACAGCTTAGAAAAACATCATAAAATTTTAGAAATGGTATGGCCAGTTAAGAACACTAGGAAAAGGAAATTCAATTATAACCACAATGTTGTAAGATATTAAATTGTTTCTGGTTTATTTTAAAGCTAAATTTTTATGCCTTGAGGTATGGAACATGATTAGTATATGACTACATAGTCACAAAATATGTCCATCACAAAGTCGAGGGTTGCATTGTCTGTATAGAATCTATCATTATCGCCTTATTGGCACCTCTGCTTGGATATATAGACGTTAAAAGGTACTTAAAAAAAGTTACTTTTTTAAAAGATATTTTTTCAAAAGGTACTTTTGTAACAGGTATTTGTTTAAAAGGTACTTCTTTAAAATATACTTTTTTAATAAGTACCTTTTTTAAAAGGTACTATTTTAAAAGGTACTTTTTAAAAGGTACTGTTTTAAAAGGTACTTTGTTAAAGGGTACTTTTTTAAAAGGTACTTTTTTAAAAGGTAATTTTTTGAAAGGTACATTTTTAAAAGGTACTTTAAAAAAAAGTACTTTTTTAAAAGGTACTTTTTAGGAGGTACTTTTTTAAAAGGTACTTTTTTAAAAGGCACTTTTGTAAAAGCTATTTGTTGAAAATGTAATTTTTAAAAGGTACCTTTTGAAAAGGTACTACTTTAAAAGATACTACTAAGGTACTACTTTAAAAGGTACTTTTTTAAAAGGGAATTTTTTAAAATGCATTTTTTAATAGTTATTTTTCAAAAGGCACTTTTTAATAAGCACTCTTTTAAAAGAAAAAATTTTAAAAGGTATTTTGTCGAAAATTTAGTTTTAAAAAAAGGGTATTTTCTTAAAAGGTACCTTTTTAAAAGGCACTTTTTTATATATTACTTTGAAAGTGGCTTTTATAATTTATTTTTTAAGCAACGTTTTTTAAATTTATTTTTAAATGATAAATTCTAGTTTCATCGTTCTTTTTCTAGCGCTCGAATGATTAATTGAAATTAATATTTTTTTAAAGGTAGTTTTTTATATTTTACTTAAAGAAATAAATTTTGAAAAGTACTTTTTTTAAAAGCACTTTTGCCAAAGATGTTTTTTGTAAGGTATTTTATTTAAGTACTTTTTGATTTCCATTCAAAATTCTGTTTTTTATTTAATTCAGTATGAAAGTTTCAAAGACTTGAAAGAAACGTGAAAGCTTCATTCAATTTCGAGATTCGGTAGCTCAGAAAATACGCTTCAATATATTTCCTCTTAATGAAGATCGTTTGGGTTTTCAACGTCTTGAGAGACCAACTGGAATTCTTCCAATTTGCTTGCCATAACTTGAAAAATTAATCAATTTTTTTAAATACTCAAAGACATCAATTCCTTTATTTTTGCACTAGTGCAGACTTATTTTTATGATGAATATATTTTTATTATGATTATATCACTTTCAGAAATCTTGTGCTTCGTCATGAAATTATTATTTATAATTAATTATTTGTTATTGTTAAAGGAAAAACTATTTATGACGCATAAAGTGACATTTCACAGATGTTGCACAACAATTTCTCACATTTCCTCTAGGACAAAAAACAAAAATTATTAGTTAAACTTAGCAAAGAGGGAAAACAGTATTTTTATTGGAAACCAAAAATTAAAATATATTTCTACATTAAAAGCCTGGTCATTATTTAATAACAAATGAATTTTTTTGTCTCGACGTCTTCGGAAACAATCAAAATATCTGACCATAAAACAACAACAAGTTGAAAATATTAAAATGCAATTAAAACGAAATACAATTCAGATCATTTGCAAATGAAAATAAATTGCTTGGAATGAAAATGACATTTAAAAATTACTATAGAAATATACCTCCTTATAATTTTTATTTTCATGTATTATTGTTATTTATTAAACCTTCAATATAAATTCAACTACCAATAAGTATTAATGTAGATCTAAAATGTCTACTTATTGAAAGTCATAAAATGCCGGAAAAAAAACTTTTAAAAAAATACCTCACCTTTCAAAAAACACGTATTAAAAATTTCATATAAAAAGTGCATATTAAAAAAGCACCTTGTGAAAAAGTACTCTTTAAAAAATTACCTTCTAAGAAGTGCCTTTTGAAAAGATAGGTTTTAAGAAACTACCTATTAAAAAGTACCTACCAGAAGTACCTCACAAAAAAACATATTTTTAAAATGTTTTAGAAAGTACATATCAAAAAGTATTTTTCAAGGAGTACCTTTTAAGTACCTTTTGAAAAAGAACCTTTTAAAATGTACCTTTTAAAAAAGTACCTTTTTAAAAAACTACTTTTAATAAAGTGCCTTTTCAAACAGTACCTTTTAGAAAGTACCTTTTAAAAAGTACTTTCTGTAAGTTCCTTTTAAAAAAAGTTTCTTTTAAAAAAGAACCTTTTAAAAAATTACCTTTTGAAAAAGTACCTTTTAAAAGTTCCTTTTAAAAAAGTTCCTTTTAAAAAATACCTTTTAAAAAAGTACCTTTTAAGAAACTACCTTTAGAAAAGTGCCTTTTGAAACAGTACCTTCTTTAAAAAGTTCTTGCTCAAAAAGAACCTTTTAAAATTTCCTTTTAAAAGATTACCTTTTAAAAAGTACCGTTGGAAAAAGTACCCTTTAAAACAGTGCGCGCCTTTTAAAAAGTACATTTTAAAAAATTACCTCTTAAACAAGTACTTTTTAGAAATTTATTATTTAAAAAAGCACCTTTTCAAAGAGTACCTTTAAAAAGAATGTTTTAAAAAATTTCATTTAAAGAGAGTACCTTTAAAGAAATGTATTTTTTTTTAACTTTTAAACAATTACCATTTTTAAATTTTATACAATTACTTTTTATAAAAGTCTCGTTTAAGAAGTACCCATTAAAAAGGTTCCTATTGAAAAAGTAGCTTTTAAAAAAGTACCTTTTAAAAAAAGCCTTTTGAAAAAGTAAGATATGTTTTAATAATTTTACAACTTGAAATAGAATAAAATTTTATTTCTTCAATTTAAAATAAGAACTGCTGTAAGACAATTTGAAATTTACCAGCAGGAAAAGCTGCTGTCATTTTTAAATTAGTTTTTTTTATGTCAAAGAAGCAGTAGATTATATCCGCTTTGAAAATATAAAAAATTATAAAATATTGTCTCATAAAATTTTACCAATCACCAGAAACTTTTTAAATTATGCTTGCGAGATATTGAGTCAGTTACTTCCTGCTCATATTGTACATTAGTGCTTATATTTACAACAACAATTATTTCTTTAAACTTTCTACGCTAAACTTTTGCTGATATGAAAAAGTCGAATATTTCAATTGAACTCTAAATCGCCAAATATATTTCTGATACACGTAAGTATGTCAGTCTTAAATTGTAGAATAACAAAAACGTGATAAAGAATTTGTCGCAGGGAGACATGCAACACACTTTTATGCCAGAATGATCTAATAACACAATTGATACTCATTTGGGAATAAAATATTCTCTGCCATTAGTGACAAATTGGAAACGCACACACACGCAAATACACTGACAGTCAAACAATTATTGACTAAATGTATCCCTTAAGTCGTGATGTCTTAAGTATCGGTATGGGAAAACTTTTTTCAGTTTATTTCAATGTATATTTTCTGTTATTGTTTGTTGAGTAAGATTTAATTGTTGTATTTAAACCAATTACAAATAAGTTTTGTAAGAGGGTCAGTATTTACTCAGCAGTAAGAAGGAGTATAGATGCTTGTTAATTTTTCCGACCTAATGATATGTAATTTTTGTTTTTTTTTTTATTTTTATTCCGGCTCTAGGTCATAAATTATTAGATACGATGAATCAAAAACAATTCTCGTATTACATTTACAGTGAAGGTTTGTATGAATAGCTGAAATATACATCAACTGACACCACAGAAGTGGACCAAACACAAGAACGCTGATGATGAAAGTGTAGCGGCTTCGGAAAACAGCATCTTGTTCCATTCTGCTAGTGTTTGTCAGAATGATTTACACATTTGTCTTTGTTGTAATTTTTTCTTTGATAACTATCACATGTAATTTGCCTTATAAAATACGATAAAGTTTGCTTTACTTAAATACCTGAAGAAGAGAACCGATGGTGATCGAAATATGGAATAAAAAATAAAATTTAAATAAAACAAAAAAAAAAAGTTTTATTTAATATATGACCTAGAGCCGGAATAAAAATAAAAAAACGAGTATAGATGCCTTCTAAAAGGCCTCTATACATTTATTCTTTTCTATTCCAAATTACACATGTTCTCATTGTGGATTAGGTCTTAGGCTCACGCTTTACTGGCAGATATTCTGAAAAATATTCTATTGACTCTTGGAAGGTTTTCCAGATTTTCTCAATACCACATAAATATCTCTTTCAAAGCACAAAACTCAACTAGACTAATTTATGTTTCTGTTTTTATTTCTGACAGTTTCTCAATTTGATTTTAATCTTTTAAGGCGGTCAGCATTCTTTTGATATAAAAAACCAAAAAGTTCAATTCCTTGTGACTGACCTTCTAATGGAAGGGAAATTGGAATGCGTATTGCCAAGGTCTTGTTGCTTGACTTCCTCGATAGTCAGTTAAAAAAAGGCCTTCAAGAAGGCCTGAAGTGAGAAGATCTTTTTATTTTTACAGCCGAGTATAAATGTGTCCCTGTTTTAGTGCGTGTACATGTGTGTAAGAGAGTTGTAAATAATTATTTTTTGTATTTAATCAGTGTGTTAATGTGTTACGTTGTAAGAATGATGATTCCATTATTGAAAGGAAAAGTAGTATGAAAAAAAGAACATCGAACTACATCACTTACCGTGACTCGGCAGATGGTTTGCAGCCAGGCGCACTTTTCCACAAACGTGCCAACATGCCCATGTACAAGAAGCAGATTAATGTCAATGGGGCCACGTACGATGACAGGAAAAATGAAAGCTAAAGAAATATAAAAGAAAAGAAATATACAAATGAAATTAAAAGCCAATTCCACATGACCCTTCATTTATTAACAGAGTGTGTGGTTGCAAGAAAAACGACGAAGAAAAAAACAAGATTCATTATGTACGAGAACGTATATAAAAAATAAAAAACATTTGAAAATAAAATTAAACGAATTTGCCATAAAATGAATACATGTCATTATGATATAAAACTCTTCTCATTCGAACTCTACTCAACTCAGTTGACGCAACTCATTTCAAATTATTTGAATTTCTTTTTGGCATCTTTGGAAGTTCTTTTTTTTAATCAGAATGGCTAAACTTTAAATTAACAAGAATGTTTAAAATATTTCAACAAACTAAAATACTTCTATGCATTAGTATTCTAATTTCTATTTTCCACTTTATTAAAGCAGTGTTTTTCGTTAATCTGATACTAAGTTTTAAAGTGGCAGGCGATATTCGCCAACCAAAACAGACCCTGATATTAAAAATTAACTTTCTTAAACTTTAAAACATTAACTTGGATATATTTTATATGTATTACTCCCAGTTGTAGGGAATATTTTAGTAATTTTTTTTTAAAGAGAAGTAAAGAATGCAATGAATGCCTTGTGAAAGGGATAGTTTAGAGAGGACTCTTTTTTACAACTCTACTATTCCACGTTGTTTTTTATAGCAGAGTAGCAACGCCACTGGTGTTAAGGAGATGTATTAAGTTTCTTAAGCTGTATGTGTAGCCACATTATTAATTGTTTTACGATTCTGCTAATATTACCGACGAACGAGGTCGCCATGTTGAATTGTGCATTAACGTGGAGAGTACCAATCGCTGCCGATACTGTTCAGTGAGCAGTGTCATGCCTTCATCACTTAAACAGTCCAACAAAAAAAATTAACACAATGCCACGCTAACATAAATCAGAAAAACTCATGATGTTGATGACTTGTCCTGAACAGAGATCGATCCCAAGTTCTCAGTCATAAATTGCTTTATAGTCAATGGGTAAACTACTTCAGCCAACAGCACCCTCAAATTGAAAATATCAGAAATACTGAAACATGGAATGAACGTCTTTGATTATATACTGTGAGGATCTTAGCCAATAAATATACTTTGAATTGAATGAACTCTTGAACACAAGTGAAAGCAAAATCGTCAATGTAAAATAAATATGACATAAATTTTAATTCGAATATAAGCTCAATTACTTCGCAAAAAGCTGTTCGATATAAATCTATGGATTTCATAAGCGCACTTAGTAATTAATTCACAAACATTTCACTGATAAATCGGCCTTTATATTCCATGCGCTTGTAAAAAAATTGCATTTACAAATAAGAGAAATATTTTATAAATAAATTTTTGTTTCAACTTTTCGATATGGTATACGATTCCTTTAGGGAAGCAAATTTCTCTTGGTTTAGTTTAAGTAACGATATATACATATCAAAGCGCACGGTATTGCGCCGGATTAAATTCAGGCACAAACAAATAGTCTGTATAGTATATTGTGCGAAACCATTTCCGCTGTTTTCATTCCCCTCATAAATTTGCTTTACTTAATCATAAAATTATGAAAATCGAAACATAAAGTTTCCCGAGATGTAAGAATGTAGAAAATGTATATATTAGTACCCATTCAAGTGAAAACTATTTAAAGCAAAATATAATTTAATAAATTCTTTATTAGAGATATTTATTGTTTTGGCTTGCATGAGTATATGCCTGCATTTCATTGCCTCTAACAGGCATCAGTACTTTCCAGTCGAATCATATAGAAGTTTTCTAAAACTATTACACTTATATGTTTTGTAAATTACAAGTAGAAAAATATGATTGAATTTCATGGAATTCTCATATAGTATTTGTTGATTTTCGTATAAGTATATGACTTTGAATGCTCTTTCAAATATAATTTGTTTGCAGAGTTGTGATGATTTGGTTAGCGCCAATGATATGCTGGCATATAGGCATCTAAGTCAACAACAAACAATAAATCTTTAAATTGTTATTTTGGAGAAAATCTCGGATAATGAATTTAAAAATTGCTTATAAAGTTTTTTTCAGTTTTTTCCATTCTCTACAATTAAAAAAAAAATAAACGCTTTATTGGATTAGAGTTTTCCTTTCGTTTTATATGAAATCAACAATTTTGTAGCTGCAACGTGCAATATTTATTTCTGCACTATGTGCGTATACGTCATATTTCTTATATCGAATAATCCCACATTAAGTATACGCATGAAATTTTGCAGACGTTGCAAATTGTTGTGAACAATGTCTACCTCATTTTAAAAAGGGGGCAAGAAAATTTCCGATCCCTGATTCTTATATCATTTAGTACATTTGATTTTTTAAAGAGCGACAGACAATTACTGGCCGTTTTTTGAAAAAAAAAAAACAAAATGATCGATTTTCATATTAAGTTTTGAGCAAAACTATTTTCTTATTAATTTATCCTTAACTAAATTCCTAAATTCCTGCAAGAGCAAATCGCTTTCGACAAAACTTTTTTTCAAACTTAGAGAACCCACAGTAAATAATTAAAACAAAAATTAAAACCAACTTTAAAAAAATTTTGTAAATGTACGAGCACTTTTTTGAGAAGTACTTTTCTCAAAAAGACTTTTTCACGGGAGTACTTTTTGATAAAGGAACTTAATTTAAATAGTGTTTATTTAAAAAGATACCTTTTTGCAAAAAAAAAAAAAAAAATTTCTAACCTTATCATTCTATTTTATAACTTTTGAAGAAGTATATTTTTAAAAACGTGTTTTTTTGGCAGCCAAATTCGAAATCGTTTTTGATTATCTTTCTAAGATGATACTTTGTGAAAAACTACTTACTTTAAAAAAGTACTATTCTAAAAGGGTACTTATTTAAAAGAGTGTTTTATTTTAAAAAATATGCCTTTTAAAATGGTATTATTCTTAAAAGGTACTTTGTTAGAAAGATACTTAACAATATGTATTTGCTTTCAAAAGGTATTTAAAAAAAGGCATCTGCCTTAAAAAGATTTTTATTTTGAATGGTACTTTTAAAAAAAAAAGATAAAAAAGATCTTGTGTTCAAAAGTTACTTATTTCAGAAATGTATTTTAAAAAGTATACTATATTTCTATAAAAAAATTGCTTAAAAAAATATTTTTATATAAAACAGGTACCTTGTTGAGAAGGTAATTCTTTGAAACACGTACACCTTTTTAAAAGGACTTTTTCAAAAATTTATTTTTTTTAAAGGTACTAAAACCAAAAAAGGGATTACAAATAAAAGATATTTTATTTTGGTTTATAAAAATATTGTGAATCTTTATTTAAAGCAATTTAGCAAGAGCTGCTGTTAGTATTGCTCTAGATTTCAGATTAAATTATTCTTACAATTATTTCAGCTTATATACTAATTATGAGTAGATTCTAGATTTTATTTTTCAAGGTTGTTTGTTAACACTGTGGGAATGTTTTTAAGAATTTAAGTGTAATTTGATTTTTCTTAAAATTATTTATTGTTTCCCACAGCGGCGAGTGTTTTGGTGTAACCTAATATGCGTGGCTAATTTAGAGAAAATAAATTAACTTCACATGATGGTCTTTAAGTGTGCCACACACACACAGCAATAAAATAATTGTCACTTCAAGAGGTGTAAAGGCGGCAGTGTTTTTTAAACAATTCGCATGTGTTTGCCGGCCACTTCAAGAGGTGTAAAGGGCGGCAGTATTTTTAGACAATTCGCATGTGTTTGCCAGTCTTCGTTAATAAGTTTTTTAAGTGATACATGACGCCCTTATGGTTATTTAATGAATGCCTTTAAAGTAATTAAATCTTTCATGTTGGTGTGGTTTAAAAGAATTAAATCATATTATGCTACACCTCCACTTTTCGCAAGAATGTTCATATAACGATAGTTTTATGGACATTCTTTTACAAAATGTTTTTTTTTTTTTAATATAAGAAAAATTACAAATAAAATTGATTTATGATCTTAACTATTAAATTGATATTTTTATTATGTATTTGCTTATTAACAATGCGCATTGCTTAACTAAAGTTTTTTTTTTTTTTTTTCATGTATTATTTGTTATAATATAACTTAAGTCTATTTTTATGTACTATTTGTTTTTTATTATTTTTCTTATCAACTATAGTAACATTATTTCTTACATCTATGTTCTTAATTTCAAATGGTCCCTTGTAGTTTGGTTCTACTTTGTGACCTGCTTCATTTTTAAGTAAAACTAAATCTCCTATTTTTAAATTGTAATCTAAAATATTTTTATCATAATTTTGTTTTTGCTTAGTTTTATTCTTATCTAATAATTGTTGGGCCCTCTTATATGCTATTTCTAATCTAAATTTTGCCTCTTTGGCATAATTGTCTATATTATATAAAGGACTAATTTTATCAATTTTATTAAATTGTTCAAACTTGTTAGGAAGTTTTGAAAAAACTAGCTCATATGGACAGTAATTGTGAACTGTTGATGGTGTTGTATTAAAACAATATGTAAAATATTTTAGCCATTCGTCCCAATCTGTCTTGTCAAGTTTAATGTAAGAACGCACGTACTCATTAAAAGTTCTGTGGCTTCTTTCTATCGTTCCTAACGTTTGGTGATGATATGCAGTGGAAGTTATTTTTTCTATTTTTAAAAATTTACAAATTTCTTGCAATGTTTCATTTGTATACTCAGTGCCCATGTCCGAAATGAACGTTTTCATTGGACCGTAGGTGAGTATGAAGTTTTCAAAAATTGCTTTAGCGACTGTTTTAGCGCTTTTGTCTTGTATTGGTATAGTTACTAAATATTTAGTTAGGTCACATATAAGTGTGACAGCATATTCATTTCCGTAAATAGATTTTGGAAATGGACCTATTGTATCTACATACACCGTGTTAAATGGTTTGTCTGGTGTTTCTGTAATTGTCATTGGACTCTTTAAATGTTTTGTTGTTTTTGATGTTTGACATTTATGACATGATTTTACATAATTTGATATATCCTTAGACATATTTTTCCAATAATAATATCTTTTAATTTTTTCTATTGTTCTATAAATTCCGCAATGTCCTCCTTCTATGGGATCATCGTGATATTTCAGCATTATTTCGAGAATTGCCTTGGCATTCTTACTATTAATTTGGGTCACCTCATTTAGTAGCGCTACTTTAATATTCTTTAATATTTTATTGCCCATATTTTTAAATTCATTAATTGAGATAAATTCGAAAATTTTCTCACTAGGTGCCACTTGTAATTTATTTATATTATGTTTACCGGCCACATATTCGAGCCTAGGGAGAAATTGTCCTAAGTCAAAGTTCCCTTTAGTAAACAAATCATCAATTTGTATATATGTTACTATAGATTTTCCTCGTTTGATGTAGCATCTTCCGGGGAAAATCTTAAGTTTATAATATTTTTTGACGTCAGTGTTGTTTAATGGTACATATATACTGGGCTCATTATTTTTCTTTTTATTAATATTATGCTGATTATTTATATTATTTCTATTTTTTCTGTTTTCTTTTTCATCGGTCATCGATCTAGTCGTGACTCTTAATATAGAACAATTTTTAATATTCATGTCTTTTAGGTCATTTATGCTTATTCTTGAAAGTGCGTCAGCAACATAATTATCTTTCCCCCTAAGGTACTCAACTGTAAAATTGTATTCCTCTAGATCAAGTCTCATTCTTGTTAATTTTGAACTGGGATTTTTCATTGAAAATAGATAAGATAGCGGTCTGTGGTCAGTACGAACAAGAAAATGTTTTCCATATATGTATGGTCTGAAATGCGTTATGGCCCAATGTATGGCAGTTAATTCTTGTTCGATTGTTGATTTGTTGATTTCGCCTTTAGTGAATGTTTTTGAGGCGTATGCGATGGGTAAATGTTTACCACCATATTCTTGGGTTAATACTGCTCCACAAGCGAATTTACTTGCGTCTGTTGTAATGCAGAATTCTTTTGTGAAATCTGGGTATTGTAGTAAAGTGGGGCTCATTAATGCTTTCTTCAAATATTTAAACGCAAAATCACAATCTTTTGTCCATTCGAATTTAACGTTTTTCTTGGTTAGTCTTGATAGGTGTCTGGAATATTCAGAAAAGTTTTTGATAAATCTTCGATAGTAATTACAAAATGCGATAAATCTTTTTGCACTATCCGCATAAAGTCTATTGGAATAATTCATAAACTTAGTGTTTCGCTAAAAATAAATTTGTGAATATCATTATATGAATTTCAAACCCTGTTTTAGAATTCTAATATTTCTTTAATATTTTAATAATATAATGTTCAAACCTAATATTTCTTTAATGTTCAAAATAATCTATAATCTTGATGTTGATAATGATGAGTAATCGGTGGATGAGTTAATGGTTGCTGGGGCATTTGCTGTATTTGGGTTGCAGCATGGTGATAAGGGATTTCTTGACGATATTGTTGGTGCTGTAGCTGATGATGTAATTATTGCTGTTGAGCCTGAGCGTGCATTGTTTTGCTATACATCAATTTGCTATGTCTATAATGTAAATCGGTATACGGCTGAGCTTTTTCTTGAAATGCCAAGTTATATACTGCTTCAGTTTCATTGAAGGTGTGGTTTGAAAAAGATTTGGTTCTACCAGGTCGATCGAATACATCTTCCAATCTTGTTAATGGAATTGCAGGATCTCCGCGTGTCTTCTTTGGTGTTTGAAAAATTACTATTTGGTGTTCTAGTTCAAAAGAAAATTTAAAATAGAGATCCAACTAAGCTTAAGCTCTGTGTGTTGGATCCTATTATTTTATTATCTAAATAAGGATAAGCAAAATTTGCTACATTTTCCTTATTAAGAATTTGGCAGGATCGCCATAAAACCAAAAAAGGGATTACAAATAAAAGATATTTTATTTTGGTTTATAAAAATATTGTGAATCTTTATTTAAAGCAATTTAGCAGGAGCTGCTGTTAGTATTGCTCTAGATTTCAGATTAAATTATTCTTACAATTATTTCAGCTTATATACTAATTATGAGTAGATTCTAGATTTTATTTTTCAAGGTTGTTTGTTAACACTGTGGGAATGTTTTTAAGAATTTAAGTGTAATTTGATTTTTCTTAAAATTATTTATTGTTTCCCACAGCGGCGAGTGTTTTGGTGTAACCTAATATGCGTGGCTAATTTAGAGAAAATAAATTAACTTCACATGATGGTCTTTAAGTGTGCCACACACACACAGCAATAAAATAATTGTCACTTCAAGAGGTGTAAAGGCGGCAGTGTTTTTTAAACAATTCGCATGTGTTTGCCGGCCACTTCAAGAGGTGTAAAGGGCGGCAGTATTTTTAGACAATTCGCATGTGTTTGCCAGTCTTCGTTAATAAGTTTTTTAAGTGATACATGACGCCCTTATGGTTATTTAATGAATGCCTTTAAAGTAATTAAATCTTTCATGTTGGTGTGGTTTAAAAGAATTAAATCATATTATGCTACAGTACATCTATTGAAAATGATTTTCTTTAAATATATTTATTTAGGAAAATATGTTTTGAAATATATTTTGTAAATACCTTTTCAAAAAAAGTTTTAAATAAGTACTTTTTTATGAAGACATATAATGACACATTTAAAAAAAGTCATATTTAAAAGAAAAGCCTTTTTAAATAGGTATTTTTTAAAAAAGGTAACTTTTCAAAACGGCAATTTATAAAGTACTTTTTTAAAAATTTAAAAACGTTTTTCTATTTAACAAAAGTTCTCGTTTCTAATATGTAAAGTTCGTTACATAAAAATTTAGATATTAGAAACAGTAACAGTAATAAACAAATTTTAATAAATGTAAAAAAATCATCCACAGTGTGGGACATGTTTCTGTTTTTAATACGAAACGAATATTGCAAAGGACTTTACAATGGCACAATTTAACTCCATCATGATGTCACATCACACAAATAATAAAAAGAAAAATATTTTTTTCTATAATAAATAAATGCCCGTTAACCAAGTCATTCGCTGCAGCCTCTTCCTACAGTAACTATTTGCTTATATAAAAGCAATAAAGCGACAGAATGACATATTGAAATATTATGTCACGTAGCGTTTATATAAATGAGCGGATAAACTTTCATCATTAAATTGCAAAAAATGCGAAATGAACTGGAAAGTTGTTTGATACAACAAATACGTACGTGTGAGTAACGTTTGTAGGAGAATACCCATTGATCATCTGTTTTTCGGATTTTATTGCTGTCAAACGAGCAACGGCACTATGGTTCAGACGACCACTCTCTTTGGTTTTAATTATTTTGGTATTGCAATCTATTGGACCAAATGTTGTTTTCGTTAACACTAATTAACCGCCAAAGCTTTACTTTTTCTAATAAATTATAAATGTAATGGGGAAACCAAAAAAACCACTCCATATAACAAGTAAACGATTGAAATGAGTCAAAAATGGCCAAAACGCCACGGCAAATGAACAGCATTCGCTGTATCTTGTCATGTTTGGTTTGTCATACAATTTCTTCACAAAAAAAAAAATAAATCAAAATTTTCTTAAATTTAATAAATTTTAAAAATGTCATGCTTACAAAAACCGTCGAATAAATAATTTGCGTGATCTGATCTGCTTGCACTCGTACCATCGCTTCCTTTAAATGCCCACATGCATCAAAAGGGGTATTTTACTCGTCTAGAGAATAAAGGCTGGGTCACATAGAATCCGTCATCCGTCGACTTTTTCAACTGACGTTAACGCAATGACGGATGAGGTTGGCACAAAGGGTACTTTTTGACGGATATTAAATCAGCTGTTTTTTTCACATGTTTACAACATTTCTTTTTATTAAAAAGTAAAAATTTTCTATGGATTTTGAAGAAATTACGGAGTTTATTTTAATTATAATTTTGCTTTATAAAGCTCAAGCTTGTCTTGATATAATGGATAAAGGTCGAAGATATTTGGTCAGACCCAAGAAATCAAATGTTAATTAAAACAAAACATATCAAAAAATCAACTGATAGTTGTCAAAATACTCAACGTACGTCAAAAGTTAAAAGTTGCCCAACTTTCATACGTTGCGTCGAAGGAGACATACTGTATGTAACAAAGCTCATAACAAAACCTGTATTTTAATTTAGCTGTCAGTTGAAAAAGTCGACGGATGACGGATGACGGATTCTATGTGCCCCAGCGTTATGTCTGATTAAAGTAGCGATAGTAATGATGAATAGGATTTGTAAGATATAAATCTAATTTGGGATAGTGAGTCATATACGAGGCGTATAAACCAAAAAATATATATATTTTTTCCTCCGAATTCCTTAATATTTGTTATGACTTGTAATAGATTTGTTACGATGATGGTTATATGTCGAGTTATAGGGCGCCAAACTATAAAGTCGTTTTTGAAATTTCTTGTATTTTTTAATTATTTTCTCGAACTATAAAATAATAATAATAAAAAATGTAAAAAAAATAAGCGATTCTTATAGGTAACTAGCGGGCCCGTTACCTGCTTCGCACGGCCAAAACAAAATAAGAAAAGAAACACACTTGTTTTTAATAAAGTTGGTTTTGTTCCCAAAAACACACTCACTTCACATACGCACCGCACACACATGCGTTATCGGATTTTAACCAAACTTCATATAAACCATATATGGGCCACTGCCTACGTAGTGTATAAGTTTGGTTGAAATCGCTCGACGCGTTTATGAGTAGTTCGGCGACGTACATATACGGACTTATTTTTATATATATAGATTGTTTCATCTTGAAAAAACAAATTATGCACAAATTCTGAAATAAAAATTTAAAATGGAAATTTTTTCAACTTCGTTAAAACTTTTTCGAATTATTTTTAAACCGAAATTAGCTCAAGGTGTTCCCTCTGTACTGCAATAGTTTGGAAGTCTAAGTTTAAAAGTGCATGTTGCACTGAGAAACCGGAAATTAGCATTTCAGCTATAAATTATCTAACTTAGCGAAAACATATTTCTATATTTTTAACTTCGAAACTTGATTAGGTTATAGTCATAATAATGGCAAAATTTTGAAATTTAGTTTCATACACACCAAACTACTCATTGTTTATTTTTGGCTCTAACCATGTTCACTGATTCTAACCAAATCATGTTTGAAACTCATATACTCATACAAGAATCAACAAATATTATACGAGAATTCCATACAATTCAATCATATTTGTCTATTTCTGATGGAAAAAACCTATAAGTATAATAAATTCCTAATATTAAAATTGTGATATTTTCTCCAACAAGTCGTTTGAAACAATTAGTGTTCATATGCTGACATTTCCTTGGTAGCTAAACCCAATCGTCAGTGTACTTTACGTAGTTTGCAAACATTGAATTTGATATGTATATGCCAAAACAAATAAATACAATATGAGAATTCCCTATCAAATATAATTATTACAGAATTCATGGTTATAGTAGGCTTAGAATGCTTTTATAAAAAATATTTTAATGATTATTTTAGAGAATATTTCGAATAATAAATTTTATAAATATTATATGTGTAGGGTGGTTTGTTCATTTGTGACGCTCTCTGTTATTATACGAGGGCGGGTCAATACATCCGTGAATTTGAAATTTTTAAATATGTCGCCTCTTAACAGAAATATGAATTTTGTTCCTGTGAAGAGGCATCTGTCAATTGACTGCTGTCAATATTTGAACAAGCGGTGTCATTCAGTTTGTGTTTGATCGCCATTGATTTGAGGAGAAAATAGAAAAAGTAAAGTAAAGCTAAGCTTGATAAGTACTCGTATTATGGGAATTCTGCACAATCAATTTAACAGAGTGGTTTACTTATTTTCGTTGTGGCCGTACAAGCACGGAAGATGTTAGATGTTCTGGACGAACAGTTGAGGGTCCCTTCACCCGAAACTATTGAAAAAATTCACGATATTTTGTTGACCGATTGGAAATTGAATGTACGAGATATTGTGGTATTGCTTCCACTTGAGTGGGCGTAGCGTTTGCTCACAATTAACCACAAACGCCATCGTGTGACAACTTTGCAAAAGTTTTTGGCGTTATTAAACCCAAATATGGACGTTTCGCAAATGTGAAGCCGCCACTATACATCAGAGACGAAACAGCACACTCAAAACAGTGGTTTTCTCAGGGTGAATGGGCGTCAAAAAAGGCCAAGGTGGATTTGTCAGCTAATATAAATATGGAAGGCTTTTTTTATTCAGCGCGATATGATCCATATTTAATACCCTCAAAAGTAAAACAATTGGCGAATATTATACCAGCTTATTGGTTCGATTTAATGAGGATTGGAAAAAACGACCACCTTTGGACAAAAAAAGTTCTTTTCCACCAGTATAACGGCAAACTGCCATGAATTAGGTTACAAGGGGCTGCTTCATCCGCCCTGTTCTTCGGGTTTAGCCCCGAGTGTTTCGGCGGAAGGAGATTTGACTCCAACGATAAGATAAGACTGTTTTGAAAGTGATAAAAAAATAAATGTTGAAAAATTAAATAATTTTTTTTATCCAAATCCTGTGTTTCATTCAAAACGCATGGGCTTATTGACCCGCCCTCTCATGCATATTTTTTTAACTTTCACAGGAAATGATTGTTTCTACAAACTTTCATGCGAATTTATAAACAACTGCGTCATGCGAACCACAGTGAAAGGAAAATGTAAGCAAGAAATAGCAAACATTCCTTTAAAAAGTTATTGTTTCAAATAAAAGTAAAATAAAAAAGAAACTAAAAACAAATTAAAAATACAAAAGAAACGACGATGCAACGATATTTCAGTGGATATCAATTGTGCAGAAAAACGCGGAAAAAAATAAATAAAAATAAGAAAGCAACAGCTGATTTTTTATTTCTGTTTGCTTTATGGTCTTCACATTTTTATTAATGATCTTTGTTGACGCACAAGTCCTTTTTTCTTGGCTGAAAGAAAATGCAAAATAATTTTGGCAGACAAAAGTTTATTAAAGAGATGTGTTGACGAATTAAAAATGTTTTTAATTTAATGTTGATTTGATACAAAAAAGTTTGAAAAAAATTTTAAATGCAAAATTTGTTTTATAAAACGAAAATAGTCTAAGAAAACGTAAATATGGAAAAGAAGCAGCAACTATATTATGACTCCTGTAACAATATTTGGTTGTGGCAACAAATCTTAGTTTACTCTCTTTCCTTATGAAAATCCCACTGTAATTGATATTCAAAGTATTATTCTTTGCTTTATTTTAATTTAAGCTTAGGATCCTTGAAAAAAATCCTTTGTAAGGCAAAGCTATTTTAACAATGCGTGACATCCCTAAAAGTTTAATAAATCCTTAAAGTAGCCTCGTTTTATGTATTTTAATACTTCTTACGTTTTCTTTGCTTATTTGTTTGCATAATTGTTTAAATAACTGACTGTCTGTTTGAAAAGGACATTTTGATATCCATGTCCTTGCAACGAAAAAAAGGAGAGTATACTTCACGCAATTGAAGAAATGGGCTTCCAACTTAAGAAAAAAGTTTTTATTACTTTTCGCAGCCAGTATTTATATATTAAATACAAACATTTTGCCAGGCTCATAAGAAACAAATTGAGTCTAAAATGTTTATTTTGGCCTGAAGTTAATACAAAATTGGTGGCCCCCTTCACTCTTTGTATCCTCTTATACAAATTGTATTCAGAAAAAAACTAGTTTGATGCCAATAGGTATTTCGATAAGGATTATTATGTTTCATTCAATTTAAAAGTTTGCATGATTTGGTATTTCTCTCTCTCGTTTATTTGATTAAAATTGCAATTAAAAGAAAGTAATTTTATTACTTTTCTTTTGATTACTTAAAGAACTTGTTGTCTATTTGGCCTGTTTCACATTTTGCTGTAAAACTCTCTGGAATTACGATTGTGCATGTCCTTCACAGTTTCCCTTCTCTTTAATAAAAAATATTTTAGATTTGAATCAAAAATAATTAAATTCATTTGTTATAAAAGATATTTTTGTCCTTTTTAAAAGTCTTAAAAATTCTTTTCATAAGTTTTTTAAGTGAGTCCTTAAAAAGCTGTCTTTTAAACTTGTTAAAATTAAAGCAACATTAATACGGATTGATACGGATTAATACGAATTGAGTGAAAATTTAATCCTTTTAAGTAAAATTTGATTCTTTTAAGTTATTTTGTAAATTACCCGGAAAGGGTTTTCTATTTTATATTCCAAGTGTCTTATCGACGTACATAGACAAGTGACTTGGCAAAATTCCCTACGAAAATAATCTAAAGCGTCTATATCATCCGATAATGGTATTAGGAATACCATGACATTAAAATATGTATTCGTCAAATGTCTCTTTAAATAAAACAATTGATTAATAATTAAATTTCAAAAATTTGCAATCGTTGATTATAAAATTGCCAAACAAACTACTCACAAATCAACTTGTAGCTGTCAAATCCATTGCCAAAGAAAACAGTATTTGCCAACTTAACGAAGTGAACGTGCTACAATGTGGCAACATCGTTAACAGCATTTTCTTTGCTGAAAAAATGGATACAATTTTGTCGATCATTTCATTAAAAAAGTATATTTATCTTTTTAATTAAAAAAAATAAAAAATAACTCCTTGGGTGCCTCGTAGACTAGTGCACAAAACTAGTAGTCAGAAAGTCGCGGGTTCGAGTCCTGCCGCAGACTCCGGATGTTTCTGCATGCAAGCCGGTTAGCTTCGCAGTTTGTGTTTGTTAATTAAAAAAATAATAATGGTGGCGTGGTGTAGTGGCTCAAGTGCTTGCCTACAAAACCGAGTACTCCAGGCTCGCTCCCTGGCAGAGGACAAAAAATATTCACTATGATTTTTAAAGTTTTAAAAATGAAGTGGCTTCAACCCCCTCCCTGGAAAAGAGAATAACATCATTAAAAACAAAGGTCAGGCAGAGCCCACCACCTTCTGGGGGGGAAAAAGATAGGAATCGAAGTTTAGCGAGGTTCCTCACTACCACACCGAAATACAGAGGGGACGTTGTTTCTCCGCAACGACAGATGGCAGCCCCATTATCCTAGATCTGCTACAGTAGACCAATCATCTATTTAGCTGGAACCAAGAACCGTTTACCGAAACTGATACAAGGCAAAAAACAAATAATAACAATGCAAAAACAACTGCAACAACAAGCCGTGTAAAGATGGATATACTTTGTAGAAGCCCTATGCTCCCTTCAGGAGTAAAAGGAATATATAGTTTAAAAAATAATATGATTGCGAGCTGTTTCCTCTTTCCTCCAACTGAAAGAAGTGAAAGTACAGCATCATCTCACAGTGTATATTTTTTCCATTTTCCTTCCTAAAAAAATGTGTAATTCTTTTGTTTTTCATTGTCAAAAATTGGTCTAATGTTGTCGTTTAGAAAGTTTTATTCGCTTAAGGTATTGCGCGTTAATTTTTTTGAAATGAAATTTACATTTACTTAGTGAACATTTAACAAAAAAAAACCTATACTCTATAGGAACTATCTCCATTCAATACTCCTGAGGTGAGTGGTGCCTCTTAAGGTATCATTTGCAAAAAGTGGACTGTGACAGAGGAAGTGCTCTACTGTCTGTGTGTCCTCAATATGTGCCTTGCAGCCGTCATCTTTCGCATTGAACCAACCAGTGCCAGGCTAAAGAAGGACCAGTTTTTATAGCGTTTTCTGTGTTTGACGAAACATCTCTCGTGTGCGGCTAAGAGCAAGAGTGTCCCTCCTTCACTGCCGACTGTGGTCTCTGCAATGTAGAATTTTATGGGCTTGGGTGATACTCATTTTATCCTCGTCTAAGTCACCCCTACAGTTTCGCCGTTCAAAAATGTCCGGCAGGAAAGTGTCGCTTAACTTTGTAATTCGAAAACCAGGATCACTATCTGCAACGTCCTGGCCTTGATAATCAGACTATACGCACTCTCATTGTATTCTTGCAATCCATAACGGTTCTAGAACTCACGCTATCAAACACAATCGGCTCTAATTGTCGATTGCCTATCCTCCGTAGGCCCAATGTTCACACTGAGCCATCTTACTGAACAGGCAGCCAATCTCTGGGCCATCTATAAAGAATAATAAATTGCTCCTTTTATGTAACTTAAAACCATCCATGTATAAATATGTCCGCACGGATGCCCTTTCTGGCGCTGGATGACAATAAATCAAAATTAAATTTTTATACATTAAAATTGACAAAATCATCCCAAACAACAAACATTAACAGATTTTTTGAGTAAATTAAAATAAATTAATTTCCTATACACGAGTATCCGGCACAAAACATGACTGAATTTCCTCTTTGTTTTGCATCTCATTAATTAGATTCGTTTCGGCAAAATATCGATTTTGTTTTTTATTTTAATCAATAAAATTTTCACGCCTTGAATTTATATACGTGGCACGTGCTGATGCTAAATTTAAGAACGCAAAAACAACAACATGTGGCAATGAACACAAGCGTATGTTTATTTAAAAACTTTGCAACATTAGAAAAGTGGATGTTGACAGTGCGTGACTTCTGCGTGAAGAGGAGCAATTGTCTCATCGAAAAAAACTAAAGACAAATTTGTGGTTTTTCCACTCAACTATTAAACACATTAAATCCTTTTAAGCAAATAATGATATATTAAGGAATACTATTTGCATAAGTGTTGAAGCAAGGAAAACATAAATCAGCCAGCACGTCTGATTGCTATTTTAAGTTACGTGACGCCTACATTTTCGTATAATGGAAACAAATGAACATATTTTTGGTGGGCTTCTTTGGCTCAAATTTCATCAGACACCATTAGGGAATGATGTTTAACTTTTTTTGAATGTCTTTAATGATTAGAAAAGTTGGGAAAAGTAAATTTGACTACACACACACACAGTCACTTATAACATTACCAGCAGCCGTGTTCTGACATCAATTATAAATACCTAATTCAATAAATTACAAGGTGGCGCAAAGTAATGTGATAATTTGAATTGGCAGCCTTTTTGCAGATGGCGCCAAATGTCACTGTGTTTTAACATTTATGATGTAGATATGAAGAGAATTAGTTGTCAATGAGTCATGGAGGAATATACACCTTGAACAATGTTGGATGAGCGTATCGAGCAAACTGGTTTCACTACAGATGTTGCAGGAAGTGTCAGTCCACGTATTGCTTGTTCGACCGAGATATTCCCTGCTGTCACCAATGACTTCAGAGAGAATCCGCAAACGTCAATGAGACGACGATGCACATAATTAGGCATCGACAGACGTTCGTTGCAACGAATTTTGGTGAAAGATTTGAAAATTTTCTCCTACAAAGTGGAAACTGTTCACGAATTGCTGCCTGCTGACCGTCGGACAAAATTAACTTCCTGCCATACTGTGTTAAACTTGCTGCTCGAAGAGGATGGTTTCGTATCAAAAATCAGCCCATTTCCACTTAAATGAAAATAATATTTGAAAAATAGTTGCAACCAAAAAAACCTTAATTGTCAACCAATGGTTGACTAGTAGTACAATGTTAGACAAATAAATGCAAACAAAAAATAAATGTTATTGCTTTTAATAAGTTTTTGAATTATCAACGTTTTTAGGAAATTCTCAATTATTTGCTAAGAATATTTGCATAAAATTGCAACTTTTAGAACTTTCTCAAATATGGTCAGAGGTCTACAGATAAGCTCGCATAAACACCAGCGTAAAAGTCAGACATATTGACAAATAAATAAATAAATAAATTTTATAATTGAAAGAGTATTCCAAATAATATATCTTTAAATTATTTTTATATATATAAAAAATTTTCCTCAACTAGACTATTTCCTGTGAGTTTTCTCAATCAAAACTTTCTTTCACTTCCTACTTCTTACCACAAAAAAAAAAAATACTCTCTCTCTTTCTGTTATCCTTATTAACCACACTATTATTTTGAAATGCTTTTTCAAACGATTTATTTTATTTAAATGCTTTTAACAAAATCTCTCACTATAAAAGATTGTGTGGGCAATTTTCCAAATGAAATACCGAAATAACAACTGCAATAATATGGTGTTGCATTCAAATTTGTGGTCAAAAGTAAAAAAAAAAAAAAAAAATTCAGAATACTCTTTATAAAGCCAAACGATATTTGCTGGTGTTGGTGCAGTGACCATTAAAATTTATTTTTATTTTTTAATTTGAAACCAGCACAGATGATGGTTGAGGAGCATAAGTTCTATAAGATGTTGCATGAAAATGTTTAGTGCAAAATGCTGCTTGTGTCTTTCTTTATCTTTTTGGTAAATAATAGTCGTATTAGAATAATAATAATTCTCAGTAAGAAAAAGAAAAATTAAACTGACACAAATAACAAACGGAAATGAATCATTGAAATTATTTTGCTGCTTAAAAATATTTTCTAAAAGAATTTATTTTTGGATACGAGTTCGTTGGTGTCTTTTAGAAATCAACAACATGACACACTTTTCACACTTAAAAGCAAATTGTATACAACTCAGTTGCTGCCACAACGATGTTGCCACAACCCATTCCAAATCAGTATTTATTCTTAGCGCCTCAGTTGTCTGGAACGTATCGTTTTAAGAAAATAAAAATCTTATTATCACTATCTTCCTTAAAAATGCAGTCAAGTGTTCCCCACCGTTTGCCAATATCTTTATTTGAAAAAGCCAAATAAAAAGCGAAAGATAATTTTACAAAGACTTTATAAAAAATTTAAATTTAAGACATTTTCCGTTGTAATAATTTTTTTCCCAGAAAAAGGAAAGTAAAGAAATCCACGTAATTTGTTCGTGTTTTCGTTTTCTGTTCGTTCCTTCTTCGCTTAAATTTCTATTTCATATTTTTTTATTCTTATCTGATGGGGACAATAAAGTCCAAGAAAAATTTTTCAACATTTTTATATACAGAATCGTATTTGAAATCAGTATCAGTATCGAATGAGTGTTTTTAAAGTTACTCTGTTTAAAACTAATTTTTTTAAATGAGTAACTGCCTAAAAGCAATTTAAAAAGAAAAGTCTTTTTCAAAAGGTACTTTAAAAAAAAATGTTCTATTTTAAAAAAAATTTTTTTGTAAAAGTAACTTTTTCTAAAAGAAAATTTTTTAAAATCTTATGTTCTTACATTACGTACACTTCTTGAAAGGTACCTTTTTAGAAGGTACTTGCTTTGAAAGACACTTTCTCGAAAGCTAATTTCTGTAAAGGAACTTTTTGCAAGGTATTTTTTAAAAATGAATTTTTAAAATGGTACTTTCCTGATATGTGCTTTTTCAAGAGGTCCTTTTTACAATGTGCCTTCCTAGAAACAAGCACTAATTTTAAACTTATTCTATAAGGTAGATTTTTTTAAAGGTACTTGTAATGGGGGTTTGGCCCAGGATGGCCTTTTGCACTGCGACCATTGTTGGTTGATCTATTGTGCTTAATTAAAAAGGAACTATTTTCGAAAGGTGCTTGTTTAAAAAAAATATATTTTCTCAATATGTAATATTTCAAATGGTACTTTTTTCAAGAGGCACTTTTTTTGAATTACTTTTTTAAAAGGTACTTTCCATAAAAGATACCATTTTTAAGAGGTGCTTTATTAAAAGGTACTTTTTTGAAGGCACTTTTTTAAAAGGTACTTTTTTAAATGTACTTTTTTTTAAAGATATAAACGGTATTTTTTGTAAAAGTAACTTGTTTAAAAGGTACTTTTCTACAAATACTTTTTGCAAGCTTTCTTTTTAAGAGTACTTTTGTGCAAGTACTGTTTTAAGGCGTTCTTTTTTAAAGGTACTTTTTTAATGGTACTTTTATTATAATATTTTTTTTTTGTAAAAGTTGCTGTTTTGAAAGGTACTCATGTTTGAAATGGCTTTTCAAATGATATTTTTTTTAAAACGTACTTTTTTGATTGTCTAACAAATGTACTGCTTTGTAAGGCACTATTTCTAGAGGCACATTTTAAAAATATTTTTCCAAAAGTATCTACAAATCATTTCTTTTAAAAGATACTTAAAAAGGTACTTTTATAAAAGTACTTTTTTAAAAAGGTACTTAAAAAGGTACTTTTATAAAAATACGTTTATAAAAGTACTTTTTAAAAAAGTACTGTTTTAAAAAGTACTATTTTAAATGGTTAATTTTTATAAGATGCTATTTTATAAGATACTTTTTTGTAAAAGGTACTATTTTGAAAAGTTCAGAAATACTTTTAAAACGGCACTTTTTGAAGGGACACTTTTTCAAAAGGTACTTTGAAAAATATGCTTTTTCAAAAGTACTTTTTCAAAAGGTATTTCTTTAAAAAGTACTTTGTTAAAAGGTACTTTTTTAAAAGTACTTAAAAATAATTTATTTAAAAGAGACTGAAAAGGTATTTTTTTCGGCTCTTCAAGCGTTCTTATTATTTTTGAAATTAAAATGCTTTAAGTTTTAAATTTCTTAAAAGTTACTTTTACTTTTTAAAAGGTCCTAATGCCTAAATTGGGAACACCGAAAATGTTTAAATGTCTTGCCACCATATGGTAACCCATTATTGAGATTTACTCACTTTCACTTCCCAAAGCTTTTAAATAAAGATAAGAAAAGTTAAAAAACACCTTTGAAACAGAAGACAAAAATGAAAAATTCGATTTCACGCCAACAACCCAAGAGACTCACTCCCCTTAAAAAAAATAATAATAATAATAAATCACTCGCAAAGCTAAATGGAACAGGTGATAGAACCACAAGGCTGACATATGCCACATAGGGATGAGATATTTGTGGTTGTCTTTCTTTGTAGGGGTTGTAAGTGCGGGTTAAGCTGAAATAACATGATTTTCGTTGTAAAATGAAAATATATTCGAAACTTAATATGGAAAAGAAACAGCCAATCAAGAAACAATTTTAAAACAATATTTTGATGCTGTTACTCCTGAAGCAACTTTTTGATTGATAAATATTTATTTAGTAGTTCTAACACTCCATATTACAATCATTGTTATCATTTTGGAGCGGAAGCAAGACTTACAGGAACTGTAGTGCAATATGAACGTTCACTGACATGGATATTACACAAACATGCACAACAAACTTTCCACTTCTGACACACATACAGACACATTCTTGTTACACTAACGTTTGCATTTTGAAAAATAAAAATGAAATAGATCGTTGCAGAAGAGATTGGGTGAAATTGCTTTTCTTTTATTCGTTTCCTTAATTTACTTTTATCCTGCAGTAAAAGTTACATACAACTTTGAAAGATGACATGAACAATAACAGTTGGAATGATAATTTAAAATATAAAAAAGCAGCTCAAATTTGTTGCAGCAGCCAGGAGCGAAATATTTCTTACGAGAGGAAAACAAAAAAAAAATATAAGAACTTGTAAAATTTAAGGAAGGTTAGATTATGTTGCGACGAGAGGTTGCTGATAGGAAGAGAGGATAGTAGACTCAGGTCAAAGGATCCCTTTGGAAAAAACCCAATGAGAGAAGAGAGACAGAGAGCAGTGAGTAAAGAAATTATGGTGAAGGAATAGAAGTTTCCCTAACGCTGTGTGGCACTTTACATCTTAAGGGACGAGAGATATTTCAGAAATGGTACTGAAATGCCTATTATTAATTAGGTGCATGAGCTGTTCCTCCAGTGCAGGACGGATGCATAGCAGGCGAAAGATGATTTCCTCCTCCGTACAGCTCAGACAGAAATTGTTGCAGCGGAGTCCTAACCTGTTTGTATGGGCACCGAATCTGCAGCGCTGCGTAACCGTGGGTACGATGTCCTCACTTGCATCCTTAGGAAGTTTAGAAGTTACTTCGTCCTATACTTATCGCTGCAAGTCCAAGTTATTCTCGTCGTGGTGCAGGTTGATCTGAGCCAGACGCAGTTAGGAAGTCGTCCATACGTTTTGCAGCAGCATAATAGCACAGGATGTAGGTGTATCCAATTTGTAGCTAGTTAATTCAAAATTTTATTCCATTGAATGGTACTTTATCTATATGCCCATATGAGTTCAATGTAGAAATGGCATGCCATCCAGTTTAGGGATGCCCAGCAAAGTTTGATGTGGTGTACATACCCGACTGCAGTAGGATGCTACAGTCATACGGAAGCTTAGAAGGTATTTCGATTCAGAACTTTTCTACTGCTGCCCCTTACAAAGAGCCATCCGTGTAAATACGAGGAGCCTTATTCAAACAGAGAGACGATCAAAGAAATAGATTAATTGAAATTTCTTTCTTGGAAGGGATAAGTAGTGCAATAATCAATGAGTTCAAGAATATTGTCCATGGTGTCTATCAAATGTCTTATTGATGCCCCTTGAGGAACGCACTATGGAAATAAAATGCATGTTGGAAAATTCCCCTTTTCAAAAGTACTCTTTCAAAAAAGTACTTTTTTGAAGAAGTTATTTTTCGATTTGCATTTTTTTATAATTTTTTGGAAAAGTACTTTTTTGGAAACTTTTTTTTAAAATAGTTAAAAAACCTTTTTTGAAAATTTTTTTTTTGCGTAATATTTAAAAAAATATTTTCTTGATTGTGTCATTTTTAAGAAGTACTTTTGGGGAGAAAAATATTAATTTTTAAAAATTACTCTATCAAAAGGTGTAGCATATTGAAAGTACTTGTTAAAAAAGTTCTATTTTGAAAAGGTACTTTTGAGAAACCTTTTGTATATAGGTACTTTTTCGCAAAGGTACTTTTTTCATTAAATAAATTTTTGAAAATATTAATAATATTTAATGCGCAGAAAAATAAATTTTAATTATTAAATCATTTTAAAGAAGTACATTTCTATCGTCCTGTGGGACCTTATTCAACTAATATACGCAGATGTATGTATGAACATGTGTGTAAATATACATTTTTACTCGTAAAAAATTATCTACTCCAAAGAAATTAGATCTGTATTAAGCAGAACTTTTTGAAATACAAAACTTTTTGAAAGAACCCAAACGAAGTAATGGACTGCAAGCTCGTTGGTAGGAGTCGTACATTCATTTGTTACTTATTTCTGTTCTCAAATGCCGAACTAAATGGCGCACAAAAACTAAAATAAACGTTGTTATTGTTTTTTTTTTTTTAACTTTTGTAACTTTATATATATCCACTTCTATGCCTTACGGATAACTTTTTTCAAATGGTTGCTCATAAAATTAATATTTTTGTAATTTTACCCTTGTGCCGCATGACAAGTTTTAAACAGCAACAAATAAAAAACGAGAATGTAGGTTTCAAGTTAATCGAGTAGATAAATTTGTTTTAAAATTTTGCGTACTTTATCGAACAAAAAATATACTCTTGTCTTTTATGTGGATTTAAGGGATCCAGTACAGGATCTATGGGATTAAAATAGTCTCTATAGATAAAAAGAAATGGACTTGTAGCATTTTTCTTTTTCAAACAGTGAGTTGTTCCATTCTGCCTGTTTTTTTTTTTAAATTTTTCTTTATTCATATATTCAATCAAAATTATTTTATCTTCATAATATGAAACAAATCTCAATTGAATAAAGAATAATTGATACCTTTCGATGAACAAACCATAAAACTAAAAGCTTAAGCTTAAGTTTTCTTTCTCATATTTGCATTTATCACAGTTAAACACAGAAATTCAACAGCAAAAGACACACATACACACATGTACAAAAGTAATATAAGCAACCGAATTTGTGTTAAGCAGGAGATAGGAAAGGCATATGTTAAGGAAATTAGAAATTAGAGTCCTTGCAAGATATTAAATGGAACTAGAAACAATTATTAAAAACATAATCTTGGATAAACTTATTAATTTTTGATTTACTCTGATGAAAAATGTGTTAAAAATTTAATTTTTTTAATCAAGGATATATGGAAGATAAAAACGAAGTTTTTAAACAGCTTAAGATCACCATTCCGAAAATATTTTACTCTGCTTATAATATTCCGATCCCAAATGTTGTCAACATTCTGAAAATATTTTACTCTGCTTTCAATATTGTGTTTTTGGAATTAAGAATATATTGGATTTAAGCATATCCTTTCGGCGAATGAATCGAAATTTAATACACAGCTTCAGAGCATCATTTTGAATATATTTTACTCTGCTTATAGTATTCCGATCCCAAATGTTGTCAACATTTTTGTTTTTGGAATGAAGGATATATGGGATTTAAGCATATCCTTTCGGCGAATGCATCGAAATTTATTACACTGCTTAAGAGCATCAATCTGAAAATATTTTACTCCGCTTGCGGTATTCTGATCCCAAATATTGTAAAAATTTTTGTTTTTGGAGTGAAGGATATAAGGCTAAATTGACAATAGAGTTAGAAAACATGGTTTTGCAGAAATGTACCAATATTTGTTGTATTTTTATTATAAATTTAGGTAAAATAAAATTCTACTAATCAAGGATATATGGGCGATAGGCACGTCCTTCTGGCAAATGAATCGAAATTAATTACACAGATTAAGAGCATCGTTCTGAATTTGAATGTATTTTCCTACATTTGCGGTACTCTGATCAAAAATATTGTTAAAATTTTGAATATAAGGATATATGTGAGGTAGTCTAATCCTTACACAGAATGACGCTAAATTGACAATAGAGTTAGAAAACATATGTACTAATTTTTGCTGTATTTTGATCACAAATCAAATCTTTTTTAATTCAAGGACATTTCCTTGCAGCGAATAAAATGAAAATTGATATGGGTTATAATATTATAATTTAAGGAACCTTTGTGAATTGTGGCGTTGTCATATTCCTTTAACTAATGTTGCGAAAATTTTGTTTTTTAAAGAAAAGATATAAAGAAAGGCATGTCCTTGCGACATGCAATGCAAAATAATTTCTTACACAGCTTGCAAGTATCATTCTGGAAATATATTTCGATTTTTCCCGTATTCTAATCATGAAGTCAGTAATTGTTTTTTCTGAAATCAAGGATATATGGAATCTAGTCATGTCCTTGGGCCGAATGAAGCCAAATCTATGATAGAAGCCATTTTTTTAGCATTTTAACCATAAAAATAGTTAAAATTATATATATAAAAATAAGGATATATGTAGGATGGCATTGTCCTTGAGAGAAATAACATTTACAAGATAGTTATAAAGCCTAAATAAGGCATCTGTTTGTTGCTTGTTCCTGTTGGTTGACCTTTAACCGGAAATTTAAATGAAACTTGTTTTATCTGCCAAAAAGGACGACAATATAAAACTCATGGCCAACGTTTGACATACGGACTAAAAGAAAACACCTATAATTGTGTCAGTTGAACATTTTTCGAGCAACATCCTGCAGAATTCTTAAATTTTTTTCACTTGTTCATCTCTTTTGCTTTCAATAACAACAAATAAATTTATTCCCCTCACTGCCCACTTGTTTATTTTTCAGTTCGTATTAAGGACCTGTTTCCTAGTTTTTGAATTTTGATCACAATCTTGGATAAGAACACGTCATCATTGCTGTTGTTTTTTTTTTTTTTTTTTTGTATTTCGTTTGGACAAATGCCACATAATCTAAACTATTTTTGAAGAGAAAACAAAATGTCTTCCCCTTTTGTTTTCAATGTAAAATAACAATGAAACAATTTGGCCAAAAGGGCTTAAATGTAACCAAGTATTTGTTTTAAATTGGCTAAAAGAGAATGTCAGTTAATAAAACATGTTCAAAACAAACATGGCATAATTCTGCTGATGATAAAGGTGTAACAGAAAGGGTAAAGGGAATAAAGGACACAAATATTTTGCCTTCCATTGTCGAGCGAAACATTGAAAATTTCCTTGAGGAATTTTTTTTGTGGGATGTAAAAATTTGGAAAATTAATTTGAAGGTTTTCCCATACTGAGGCATGTGAAATTTTAAAGTTGCTTATTTAAAAAATATCTTTTAAAAAGTTTTAATAAAAGTTTTCTTTACATATACTCGTATTCTATTAAAAACGAAAGACTTTTAATTATAAAGGGACTTTTTTCGCTGGAATAAAAGTACCCCATTGTGCTAAACTACTCAGGAAATTTGACTGAAGGCGATCGACAGTCGGGGATTATTTTTGTTCTCAGGAGGAAAGTTTAGTGGTATTAGTACTCATTTTCGGGTAGTTTGTTCAGAGAGTTGTAGAGAGATGGGGCAAGAGGGACACTTGTAAAATTGCAAAAAAGTAGCCATTTTGTAATGACAGGAGATTTAATATAATCTCTCATTGATCGATAAGCAGACATGTCAGATGTCTAGTGATTCCTTGAGGAACATACGGAAAAGTGAATGTCCCGTATTACATTTTTTGAATGAACATTCATACTTCAACCATAGTCGCATAAAAGACTACCTTTCGACTTTATCAAAAATTGGTCTGGGTGACCTTGTTAAATATCTCAATGGGACAGGCTGGGCGTGGCACTCGAGCTAGATTCTGACACTGACAGATTTTAGTAGTATTTGATCCCACTTGATTGCTTTTTAAGTGGCCACCAGAACCAACCACCGAACCGAGATTTAGTGCAAGTCGATGCAGGGGCATGCCCAATACTACTCTTGACTCCACAAATAAGATTTTGATACCTTATAGCTGTTTAACACCAGTGAAACTACATCCAAAGCATTTCATGCAAAACCAAAGTGCGAAAAAGAAATTCTTGAAAAAATTACTTTTAAAAAATTTTTCTTTAAAAAAGAGAGGAACCATTTAATAAACAACGTAATTTATCATAAGAAAGTGTGAAAAAAATAAATATTTTCAAAAATAATTTCATAAAAAGCTGCTGTTGTGAAAGTGTACCATTTTTCAAAGTACCTTCTTGAGAAATTAACTATAAATATGGTACCATTAAAAAAGTACCCTTTTAAAGAAATTCCTACTCTTAAAAGTACCTTTTTAAAAAGTACGTTAATAAGTGCTTTTAAGAAGGCACCTTTTGTAAAAGTGGCTTTTTCAAGAGGTCTCTCATGCAAAATAAGTAGAAGTTCCTTTTAATGGAAGTACCTTTTTCTATCTTTTCAAAAATTTACATACTTTTTCAAAAGTGCCTTTTTGGAAAAATAAATTACTTTTAAAAAAATTACCTTATTAAGTAAACTTTCAAAAAATGTCTGTTTAGAAAGTACCTTTTTAAAAAAGTACTTTTGCAAGAAAGTATATTGTTAACGAAATGCCTTTTTTGAAGAGTATATCTTTGAAAAAATTCAATTTTAAAAAAGTACCTTTATAAAGCAGTATCTATTAAAATAAATATGTTATCAAAAAGTATTTTTTAAAAAACTACCTTTTTAAAAAAGTGCCTTTAAAGAAAGAACTAAAAAAAGTAACTTCATAAAAAGTACCTAATTAACAAGAACCTTTTTTAAAAATACCTTTTTTAGAACGAACCCTTTTAAGCATGTACCATTTTAAAAAACTGTCATTTTGGAAAAGTGATGTTACATTAAAAAAAATTACTAAATAAGTACCTAACTAAAAAGCGTATTTTCAAAAAAAAGTGTTTTTGCAGAGTACCCTTTATAGAAAGTACCTTTTCAAGAGAGAACATTTATAAGAAAGTATATTTTTTGAAAAGGTACCTTTTTGAAAAAAATCTAAAAAAGTACCTTTATAACACATTATCGTTTAAAACAAGTATATTATCAAAAAAGTACTTTTTTAAAACTGCCTTTTTTTAAAAGTACCTTTTACAAAAAAATACCTTTATAAAAAGTACCTTTTTTGAAAGTTACCTTAATAAAAAAGTATCTATTCAATAAAGTTTATTTTTGAAAAAGTCGTTTTAAAATAATAATTTATTAAAAAGTAACTTTTAAAAAAATAACTTTTTTAGAACGTACCATTTTAAGAGAGGACCTTTTTAAGAAAGTAACATTTGAAAAAAGTGCCTTTTTGGATAAGTGCTTTTTTAAAAACGTAAATAAAAAGGTTATATGTCAAAAAATACCTTTTGGAAAATGTGAGAAATAAATTTTTTCCCAAAAATACCTTAAAACAAAACATTTTCAAAATTACCTTTTAAGGAAGTACATAATTAAGCACTATTTTTTAAAGCATTTCTTTGGCTAAATTTGTATAAATTTGTATACTTAAATTTGTATAGTTACATACCTTTAAAAGGATCGTGTAAAAAATGCACTCAAAAAAGTGATTTGCTAAGCAGGTACCTTTCTGTAAATGTAGTATGTCTTAAAGTACTCTTTTGGAAAAAGTACTTCTTTGAGTAGGTGTATGTATAAAAGATGAAATGTTTTAAAATGCACATGTTTCAAAGAAATTACAGAGTTTTAATTTACTTGTTTGAAAAAAGAACTTTTGCAAAAAGTAAATGTTGGAAATTTACTATTTACAACAGATGCAATAGCATCCTTTTCAAAAGGTACCTTTTTAGTACATTTCTAAAAAAGCAACTTTTTCTAACTGCCTGTTTCACGATGTCGAACGACATCGTTCGTTCGCATAAATACGTTTGAAACAGCAACAAATTTTAAAATGTTGTTTTTGGTTTTAATGTTTTTATGCGAACGAACGATGTCGTTCGACATCGTGAAACAGGCAGTAAATGTACCATTATATAAAAGTATTTTTTCCAAAAAAGTAGCTTTAAAAAAATTGATGAATATTTTTTTTTTTAAATTATTTGTACAGTGTCAGGTGGCTTATTTTAATAAACACCTTTTAAGGCGGGTTAAAAGCATGTAAATTGAGTTAAAATTAAAATTTATTTTAGAACCATGGAAACAAACAATATTTCATTCTTTATTTGAACGCAATTTCAATACTCCTAATTTTATTAATTTTCCTTAATTATTCATTTACAACAGAGTGTAGAACTGCCTTTCTTTCGAAGTATGTAGATCAAGGATACATTTTCACTGCCTCATTTTCATTTGACTGTGCAGGTGCATGTGGGGTTGTGTTTTTTTTTTAATTTTTTGTCAAGTGTATCCTGTATATGGAGCAGATATAAATGAAAAATAATATTTTTGTACGGATTTAGTTTTTGCACTATACATACACACAAACGCACAGACATACAAACACTATTTGAAAATGTTGTATCATTAATTATCAAAATTTTGTTGCAGTATTTTGACATCTAGATGACAACAGATAAAAATAAATAAATAAATTTTTTATACATGTCTATTTTGTCAACTCATGATTATTGCAGGAGCACGCACACACACACATACATACACAGACAGTTACACACCCACGTCCTTGTGTATGTACTATTACGCTTAAGCTCACACGTACTGTTCCCCCGTCTTGAAAAACTGATAAAGAAAATGAAGACCTTGACTTACACGTGTGAAGAGAATACGACATTAACATTAGATAAAAGCCAATTTGTAAAAAGAAAATAATTTTTAAATAAAATTTGAGATAATAACTTCGTTTGTAGGAACAAGATACAAGATATGAATCAAGCGCCTTTGCGATGTAAATGATTAAATAAATAATAAATAATCGAAGAAAGCTGATATTTACAAATTATTTTATGGTCGGTCACTTACTTGGAAACCCAATAAACTCCACACTTCTTGGTCAGATGAAAACACACAGGCCGTGTAATTATGACCATGAAATTGATAAATTCTCACAGAGTGTGCCAATGCCACCGGAATCGCTGTCGTTATGATTAGAATCCATGCCAAAATGATCGCTCTAAAAAACAATGTTGAAAATCAATTTGGGCGTTATTATACAGATTTCATGTTTTACTTACAAAGTGGCATTTCTTTCCGTTCTCAGTGACATACTTGTCACCGGGTGTACTACGGCCAAAAAACGATCGAATGACATGAGCACTAGCGTATAAACGCTACAATGGCACGTCACAACGATCATGTATTGAACGAATTTACACCACAAGTTTCCGAAAGGCCATTCTGGTAGAACATAATCCGTTGCCGTAAACGGCACACAAAATATTACAAACAGTATATCGGAAACGGCCAGATTTATAATGAGCAGATTTGTTGTTGAGCGCATTTGTTGATTCGCCACCACCACTGCAAACATAGAAAATCGATATCAAAATCTGTAAATTCAATTTTTTTTCAATTTAAATTTTTAAAATTTCATTAAAAATTGTGTTTGTGTGTGTGTTTTTTTCTTTGTTGTTTATTATGCTAAAAAGAAAATAAAGTTTCTTTTGGATGCAACTTGCTTTCAACATGAACTTGTGTATTTACTTTGATTCGCAAACAAGCTGAACAGAGCACCAGGTTTCTTTTAAATGTGATTTAATTCGAAACATGCTGCTGTTTTTTTTAAGTCGAAACATTCTGTTCAACATCTCAAGGGAAATTTCGTTAAAAATCCATATGAAAGATTTTAATGTAAAATATTTTCAATGCTTAAGTTTTGTTGTGGCTTTAGCTGTTCATATGCCGACATTTCATTTGCCGCTAAACCAAATCATCAGTGAACTTGAAGAAGTTTGAAAACATTCAACCTCGTATGTTTATGCCATACAAAGCAAATACAATATGAGAATTCAATATTGTATATGAATCATAACAAAATACATAATCATAGTAGGCTTAGAATGCTTTTATACAAACACCACAACAAACAATTAGACTCAACGTGAGTCTATTTCATTTTTCTTGCAACATGTATACAATTAAACGCCCATTGTACGTTAATGATTGTATTCAATCAGACACAAATGAAAAATAAAATCTTTATTTTAAATACTTAATATTGAAATTTATTATTTCGGAATATTCATTCGAGGTTGAATGTTTTCAAACTGCTTAAAGTTCACTGACGATTTGGTTTAACGACCAATGAAATGTCGGCATATGAACAGCTAAAGCGACAACAAACAATGCATTTTTTATAAAATATTTTCGTAATTGTTTCGAGCTAAAAATGCATTTTGAATTTGTTTATAGTTTTGATTTCTTTTTTTTACAAAATTTGTTGTGTCAGCTGATTATATCGAGCCATAACCACCAAAAAGATGTAAGTGTACAAAACCAGACTTTACATGTGAAAGTATAGTATTTAAAAAATGTTTGGTTTAGGTCTCAGTACTAACGGGATATTGAGCATGAAAGCACTGTTACTTCTTAACTGTACAGCTTACATGTTTTTTTTTTGCTGTCCTGCTGGCTAGTGTTACGTGATTTACCTAATTGTCCTAATGATTTAATTAAACAACAATTTTTATTTTCAAATTTTTCTATTTGTTTTTCAAATAATTAGCTTTTGTTGGCTGTGGGCATTTAACCTCGTTTTTTTGTGCAAAAACTAACATATACAATATGAGAATTTTCAAACTGTAAACACATGTTCGGGACAAGTGCAGCAGCAACTTAAAATAAATATGAAAAAAAAAGAAGATCGACTACTGAGATCCTGCGATATTGTAATAAATTTCCCTTACTTTTTGAACCCACCTCGTATATCAATTGTAAGCATTTTAAAATAACCCCAGAAATAAACAGCCAATGAAAAATGTCAAATATAACAATATGATCGAAGTACAACAACTTCATTTCATAGACATTTCATTAAAGAAAAATTTCATGCATTGAACACATTCGAGACAGTAGGCTACCGACTACAATCTGTCAAAAATAGAATACATGTGTGTATATGAAAATGATTATTTTCACAACTGCACGGCTACACGACTGCAGGTTGTTGTCCATGCTACTTTTGTCGTGTAGTCAAATTAAACTAATTTCTATTTTTGTTGGCTACAAAACTAAAACAGTGTTGACAATGTAACAAAATATGTAAAGCAAATTACCGATTAGAAATATTTTTTATTACAAAATAAAAAAGAAAATTTCAAAATTTATATGTTATAATATACATGCATCAAGAATTTTTAAATAATAAATTTATTTGTTTTATTGTTATATATCATAGTGACTTGAGCCAAAAATACCAACATTGTTAAAGATTAAAAAAATCACAGGGTAAGAGCCCTTTTTAACATAAAAATTTTAGTGTAATTTCTTTCGGTGCTCTCTCTTGATTCCGTAGTAACGGCGTTCAAAACTTGAATATATTACTGATCATAAATCCTGCAATATAGAACGAATAGTCTCTTAGGCTCTTTTTTAATATATGTATATATTTTTTTGATTTGGACGGGACTTGTCCCATGGAAAAAGGGAATTTTAAAAAATTAAAAGCGCTAAATATGCACCACTGTAATATACATAAATGAACTGTTGCAACAGCTGTTTACTATGTCGCTGTCGTTTTCAAAATAATTAAATAACTGGGTACAGGGCGACATTTGTAGCCAGCGACAGTTGTAGTCAGGCTACACGGCCAAGCCTGCTGTCTCGAATGTGTTTAATGCATCATTTGTATTTTAAACAACAACATTTCTATAATTTATGAAGCACTCACTTGCTATTTTTATATTTATTAACTTTTATTTAGTAACAGCATGTTTTTACTAATAATGATTGTTATTCGATTAAAATTTTTTTGTCTTGTTGCTTAGGAACTGTAACTGTAAATATTTCTGGGAGGAATACTTCTATTTGTGATTCTTTAAAAAAAAGTTGATTATTTTTTGATTTTTTTTGCATTATATTTATGTTTAAGTGTCAAAGCATTAACTTGATTTAGTAATTCTTGAAAATGCTTTACAAAGTGAATAAATGTGTACGAGAGTCCTGGATAAGATTTTATGGTGGCGTGCTTAAGACATTTATTTTATATCAATTACTTTCTTTAGCCGTAACATTGCGGGAAACAATAAAAAAAAAACATTTCAATTTCTAAAAAAAAATCCTCTGATACTGGCTTTTTCTGAGCTCTATACAATGGTAACTATGCCTCTCATATACAGTGAACAAAATCCAAATTAATAAAAAATATGGTGACAGCTTCATGAGATTATTTTCTTATGTTCATGTAGATGTCCAAAATGAGACAAGGAGAATTCTTTTCATACATAAATTGAGAAATTCAGAATAGATTTCGTGTTACTCTCGTAGTCGTACTTAAATTTTGGGAGAAGAAAAACTTAAATTTGGAGGAAGTATTTTCTCTCTGTGTATGTGTTTCTTTACGGGCGCAAGATATTTCTAACAAGATAAATGTCCTAAATAGAGGAATTTTCTGAGGCTAATCAAATATTCCAGCATTAAAATGTGTCCAATTAAGTTAAAATGCCACACATCGTTTTTCTTTAAATTGAAGAGGAATTCTATTAGATGTTTTTTTATGTGCGATTGTATTAATAAACTACTTTTAGTGGACAATACGTCATGGTCATTTTGAAATTAAAAACCTTATTTACACTCAAAAAAAATATATAAAATTCGGCGGAAAAGTTTTGGTGCGAAAATGTCCCTAATTTAAGTACAGTTTCTTTAAAACTAGGGGAAAAAATATAATTAAATGTAATAAGAATCGGATTTAAAAATAGTTATTGGTTTCCCATAACGAATTTCTTCCATTTCACGAAAAATTAATTCAGTTTAAAAACATTTACAATTTATATCATAAAAAAAATTATTTTACTAACTGACCTTCGTAGACTAGTAGGTAGTGTACTAGACTCGTAGTGCGAATGTCCCAGGTTCGAATCCTGCCGCAGAACTCTGGCAGTTTGAAAGCCTTCACTGGCTTAAGTGTATGTCGTATGACATGGGCTATCACACACCTCCAATCAACCTAACCTAACCTAAAGAAATTTTCGGTTAAGTTGGCAGGGCAGTTCGCAATAAGTGTACACTCGGATCCTTTAAGGCCCACTGCAGTGCCCAGAGGACGAAACTACAGCTTACGTTTCCCTGTGGAATTAAAGATTTCGGGCTTCCGAGAATCAACCGAAATTACTCAGAGGGAGGCAGTCGCAAAGAAAGTGTTGAATTGACACTTTATCCTCTGTGTCATAGGATAACAGTAGATGCTGCGACATGTGGCCGATCGCAGAAGCGCTAGTGACCTTCCCTAAGAAAAGTTGTATCGTCCTGCTACCGCTAGTCGTATACCTCAGAGTCCTACGTATCTTGCATATTAAGCTCCGTTTCCTTTAGTGCCCGCACCCTTAATCTACATTTACGTTAAGCGTATGACAGTTTTTATTGAGAACTGTCATTATCTTACACTTTTAGTGTTTTATAGAAAGCAATTCAGAATGTCCTACATTTCAAAAGCGGACAACAAAATAAAAGCAAAGCCCATTTATAAGGTCTATGCAACAGCCCAGGTAAGGTGAATGTCAAACTCCATATATAAAAAGTTGAAACAATTTTACCGTCAACTTTTTATAAGGAGTTTGACAGTTGATTCCTGGGCTTTGTTTTAATTAAATCAAAAGCGAAGATCGATTGTATGAATAAAATTAGACAAAATACCAAATTTAAATTCAGTGCATAACAACATCAAAAAGCATAATCTGGACGGTTTCTTTATATAAATTGATTTGATTACGTATTTGTCTGGGTAGTACTCGCTCATCTGAAATACACACGTTTCGTAAAAGGTGGCTCAAGAGTAATATCATAATTCAAATCAAATCGTCGTTTCAATCGTCGTCCATTTCCACTTAATCGGTTATGTTAACGAACGAAAATTTTGTTTCTGGGACGAAGAGAATCCACATGAAAGGCATGAAGAGCCATTGCAACCCGCCGAAAGTGAATGTTGGGTGCGAGATTTGCGGTGAAAAAGTGATTGACCCTTAATTTTTTTGCAGTTGCCGATGGCATCTCTGTAACCTTAAATGGTCGATCGTTACAGGCAGATGCTAAACAAGTTTTTTTTTTTTGCCGCAAGTTGCTGCATTAGGTCTCAGTCATTGTTGATTTCAACAGGTTGGAGCAAAAGCTCAAACAGCTGGAGCAACGGTGGAGATTTTGAGATGCAAATTTCCAGGTCGAGTGATCTTCCGTTTTGAAGACTTTATCCGGATCATCCAGATCATCAGAACTAACAGAACCAAACTTGGGGTCCTTTTTATAATCTCGCGTTTAATACAACAAACCACCAACTTTGCAAGTCTCGAAAGCGAAGATAGAAGTAGAAATCGCCAATTTGGAGCCACTTGTTTTGCGAGCAACAATTCAAGATGTCGTAAAACAAGCGTAATTATTTATCAACTCGGGAGGTGGCCATTAGAGCGATATAATTTTTTTTCCAATTAATGTCATCAATGTTACACTTTTTTAATTTATAACAAAACGACATTCATTATGACATTACTTTTGCTCCATCCTGTACAAACAGACTATTGAAAGTTGTAAATGTTTGTCCAATTTAGTAAAACTTTCCTAAAATCAAACAAAACACCCTGAAAGCAATTTCCCAGTTCATGACTTACAGGATTTTGAAAAAGAAAAATAAGCAGCGTACAATCTTTAATCCCTTCAAAGATTATTTGAACTTAAAACTGGTACGTCCTTTTTATTCCCCCTAAGACAAGTGGGTAGGGCGCTGAACTATTAAACAGAAGGTTGACGGTTTGAGCCCATCTAGAAGGGAAATTGAAATTTCCCTAACGTATTATCGACTTAAAAAAGCATTTAAGGTACTCCCATGATGAATCCCCCTCCAAGGAAAAAAATAACTCATTCAATTCACGTGAGTATATATGGGAAATTATGGAGTCGTATCGTTGATGTAAAAGATTAGTAAAATCATGAAGAAAATTCATGAACTATTTAGGATTTAGTAAAACTTATTAAACTTTAGTATGACATCCCAATGAAAAAAATCTGAAAAATTTTCGAAAATTTTCCGAAAAGTTTTCCAAGAACCCAGTAAAAATGTTACTAGAACTAAGTAAAATTTTATATGAATTAAGGATTTTTGTTATTACTATTAAAAAAAAAACCCCCCTTAAAAGGTAAAAAGTGGGTATTAGTAGCCAGGAAACTTTTTACTGAATCGCTTCTTACGACAACCACTGTGAACTTAAATTTAATAAATTTTCGTATATTTTAGATCGTAATTAATTTTTTTTTTTGAGTGTAAGATCACATACACTCACACATCTTATTTTAGAAAATTGTCTCAATATTACATTTATTTTCATTTATTATATAAAATGGACGAAAAAGGACATAAAATGAGACAAATAAAATTGAGATATTAAATAAAATTTATTGCTAAGAAACCAAACGAGCAGGCCAAGATGAGCCAAACCTTTAGTGGGATAATCAGTGAATGCTCCAGATAGCTTTACAACTTAAACACGACTGTTTTTTTATATTTATAATGGAAAGGATAATGAATTTAATTTCATTAAATTTTCATATTCTAGTGGGCCATTGCTTACAATAAATATTAATTATGTATCTTAAATAAAAATTTATTTAGAGAGCCTTGTCCATAAAACTAGAAATTCATTTGATGTCGACATAATAAAAATTAAACCCGCAATTTGTGGCATCCTTTCCCTTAAACTTTGAACAAAGTTGTTAAAGTTTGTCCAAAATATTAAACTGTCTTTTGCACATGTCGTTTAATATCTTGACCTTGTGTTCATTTATTTTCTTTAGTTTCAACTCATTCACCATTAACCAATTGGAAAAATTTATTTGTGATGGCTTGTGATACTTTTATAAAAATCATTAATTTTATTATTAGTGAAAGAAAGTCAGTCCCGGTATACACAAGACTGACGCAATATTTTTTCACACAAGGATGACTCGTTGAATATTTCCAACAAAAAAAAAAGTAATTGAGTCACTAAACAATCAAAATTTAAAAAAAAATTATTTGGTTAAAGTTTACCGGATGACTTGGTCAGGACAGTGAAGTGTAGGCCCTTAATAAGTAACAACCAATGCTTCTTTTACAAAAATAATTACCTCTTCGAATAAAAATCTATTGCATAAACATTTGCAGTCTTATGCATAACGCAGGAAAAGTTGGCATGAAGTTGTTGTTGTAAGTGAATATAAAGGATTTTTTACTTTTACATTTGGAAGGGGAACATGTCGCTCCGATACAAGTTTATACCGCAACTTAGTGAGGTCACATATCTCCTTATTCACCGCGATCGACATTTGTCACCTAAATCTCACAGAGACGCCAAGTTGTTGCAAATGACATTGAAATCGAATCTTAAGCCTAGATTGTAAAACTTCTTCGCTACAATTCGATTGTTAAACCAAAACGATGCTATGGAATTCAATTATGGGGCACCGACTCAGCATCTAAAATCGTTAAAATTGTGCGCATTCACAAAGACCCGGACGTGCCATTGGTTACAATAGTGGTCTCAAAACACGAGAGTATCATTCACACCCACTTGCCTGCATCATTCTGAATTATAGATGGCACACTCGGCTGAGAAGGATTGACACTCTGGTTCTTAGCCGAACACATGGGGGAACCCGGAGAAATTAGTGTCTTTGTGCATATGCACTACAGGCAAATGCGAGGGTTGTAAAATTCAATCATAGAAGAAGTTATAGAAACTAGTATTTTTTTAGTCTGGCACTGACGGGCTGCCCTGGAAAAATTTATAATTTTATACATATTTACGATTTGAAAACTTATTGTTGGTTGAAAAAATAAATTGAAGATTCAATAAGTAATAATAACAAACAAAAAATAATAATAATAATAAGCTCTGACTTACACATTGCTAAGCTCTAGTTAACGAGTTGGCAAATATTTGGCAACTTGTACAGAACAGCAGATGATCATAAAACAATTTTATTTAGACAAAAAAAGGAAGAAATTGAGCCCGAGAATAGAAAATGGAAACCCTTTTTAGATAATTTCAAATATTTAAGAATCCGTCACTGGTGAAAAAATTTAATCAAGGATGATTTAATTAAAAAAAAGCAGACTTTTCTTAACAATGCAATGTGGCATCATTAAACCAAAGAGTTGAAAGTCTGTTACGCATAAGTATTTTACCAAGAAGCTGCTAGCGCTAATCGACTTTCCAGTTGGATTCCTGTTTCCTTTAATTTGGTATTTGACCAGATATCAATTACTGCACGTATAGAGAGGGAGTACGAGGCTAGCGGAAATATGGATATTGAAGAGAGAGAGAGAGAGAGCGAGAAGAAAGAGGAGAGGAGGTAGAGGAGTGGCAAACGAAACGAACAACCACGGAAGGGTGACACAGGATGACACAGTTATACACGAGCGGACACGCCCAACCGAAAGAACTATACAAGGACAACAAACAACAGGAAAACACTGTAGATGGCACGTAGCCGAAACCGGTCTGCTTATAAACCAAAATTGTTGCGGAACGACGGCAAATCATATTCAATGTTTTAGGAAATCTAATATTCTTAATAACAAACCACCCACTCCTTCAAATATTTTCATTTTAAACAATTTGGCCATCTCTAATACAATTAATTATTTTACCCTTTTGAAGGTAGTCAATGTAGATTATACCGCGTGCATCCCTAATTTGTTCGTTTCACAGAACGAGAATTGACCACCGGGTCTTTGAATATCCTGAAAGTGTTTGCTGAATCCCTTTAACGACATGAGTAAATTAATTTAATTAAGGGAATCCTTACGTCTTTTCAAAATCAATTTCTTCATGGCCATTTCATCAATTATGGAATTGAGCTAAACATTAAATGTGAAAACAAACTGGAACATTGGCGTTGTTAAAGTATTTCGAACCAAATAATTGTTTTGGAGACGCAAGGCTTTAAGCAGAAGAGGCAAATTGAATATTGTTGGCTGATGAACATAATTTTTCCTCTCAAATCTCATCAGACTCCAATAGAGAATGATGTTGTTAAATTTTTAATGTGCTTCATGTTTAAAATTTAATTACCAGCTGGGCGAACATGGACAGGTTTTCATTGTTGCCATATACCAAGTGCTATTCAGCGGAAACATGTGTGACATTGGGTCTTATTGAGACTAGGAAGTCGAGACTAGGAAGTCGCTTTAGTACCGTATTTTATAATTTTTGTTCGTTGTTTTACAACAGGTATTTCACTATGGAATAACAATAGCAATCCAGGATCCAGGACATTCAGATCGTGCTGGAAACTCTTTTGCAAGACGGTAAATGATCAGTCAATTCGCTGCTATTTCAGCCGGAGTTAGGAATTTTGACAATTTAAAGTCCTAAGGCATATTTCAATTTTAGCAAAGATCACAGAAGACTGTTGATGAAAGTTCAAACGAAACTCTGCTTTGAAATTTGTTTCAAATGTGGGACAAAATGTATTATTTGACTCATATGAATCCATTTTCCTTAATACATACAATTTGTTTTGCATTAGTACGAGTACAACTTGTAAGATTTGAATAGAAAACGAAATTGAAAAAAAATCCTTAATTACACCGTGAAAGTGTATTTCTTCTGTCTTTACGCTGGAAAAACATCCTTATCACATCGACAACATCATTATCACTCACTTATGGTCCTCATCTTTCAAACGATTGTTCAAATGAAATAGTGATAAATAATAGAAACAACAAAAAGCATTTTGTAAATGCTTATTGTCGTTCACTCCATACAATTTCGACGCTGAAGAGATTCCTTGTACGTTTATTGTTTCAAATTTCTATTGTTATACGAAATGAAATGCTCTATAGCTTTTCTTAGTTTATTGTTGTTGCTTTGCTAATTTTGGCATGAATGATTTCATGGAAATATTAAAAAGAAGACGTGCTGTGCCAACATTTTCATTTCATTTGCTCCCCAAAAATATGGTTCAACAGGCACTGAAGGTGGAAGGGGGATGGGCATAAAATTGTTCCTCAGCAACCAACAGGCATTTGTAATTTAAACAGAGTTGTCAACTATATTTTTTTAACATTAACACTCACCAAAACGGTAATCAAAAATCGCCAAAAATTTTACAAAGGTTTGTTTTTTGATTTTTGTATAAGAAATCGTTCGAAAATAATCCTTCTTTTGGTTTTTTCTGCTGTTGGCTGAAGTAGTTACCGCGTTGACTAAAAACTAATTTATGACTGAGAGCCTGGGTTCGATCCCTGTTCAGGACAAGTCATCAACATCACGAGTTTTTCTGATTTACGTTAGCGTGGCATTGTATTAATTGTTTTTGGAACTGTATAAGGGATGAAGGTATGGCACTGGTCACTGAACAGTGTCCTTATTTGCGCAATGTGAGTTGTATTATGTTTTAGTGCCATTTTTCAGTTTTACGGATTTTTGATTAATATGCAAGTTTTATTGTTTCTAATGGCTTTGTTTTTCTTAAATAGTCTATAAAAAATCAATTTATTGCTTAAAATTAAAATTTAACTCCCATAGGTCCATTATTATAACATGGTAATAGATTAGGTTGGGTTAGACTGAAAGTAAATAGTCTATAAAAAATCAATTTATTGCTTAAAATTAAAATTTAACTCCCATAGGTCCATTATTGTAACATGGTAATAGATTAGGTTGGGTTAGACTGAATGGTCGTAGATCTCTCATAGATCAGAAGTCCTTCTTACCGATACCAGCGTAGAAAAATAACCCTAACAGTGTGGCACACCTGTTCGTGGCACCCGTTCCAAACGCCTACCACACAGATTCAGCAAATTTTAGCAATCTACACAGACTTTTATCTCTATACAGGAGTTCAAGATTCCGGAACAATGTGCAACAATGTCCAGTTATTACCCCCACAAGAAGTCTAAAGTCAATTCTGGTCAGTGATAAAAGGAAACTAAAAGGTTTAGGGTCACATGTTCCTATTAGTCTTACAAGTCTTCGTAGTGCGCTTAACTTTCTCTGCTTCATCCCTAAAACTAGAGTCTATGGACTTTTTCATATTCTGAACTGTCTCTTCTAATGGTAAAGAAACACCTCCATTTTCTCCAGGACATCAGCCATTTCATTTCCAACAATGCCCTCATTTCCACGGAACCAAAATGTATGTACCTCTGTGCTGGCACATAATGTATTTATGGCAAGGTTTAGTCATTTCAAGTTGCCATACTTTCTATTTTATCAACTACAGCCATATAATTGTTGGGCCGCTTTCTCGCCGATTAAATTGACACTTCCTTGGAAGATGACATTTTTTATTATGTTTCACTTATTTTTATGTACAGAAACTAAATTAAGCATAAAATGCTTTTTATTTTTATAAAAAGTATGACGCTGCCAGAATTTATTTAACCATTCAAAAAGAGTCGGTAAATACTCTGGTATAGCCATGGTTTGAAAAAAATATTTTTCACAGGCAAGTTGTAATAATGCCCCTTAGATGAATGCGTGCTCATTATTAATAAGTTTGAGTGTATTAAAGTACATTAAGTTCCTTTTTTTCTGTCAAAGAGGAAAAAATTTATACATTTTTTTAACGAAAACGCCATAAAACAACCGTTTAGCGATTTCGGTAAGTTTTCGGTATAAATCACTCTCTCCGAATTTCAAAGTATTTTTTCTTTTAATTTTTAGGCTCCTACTATTTGTTTGTTATTTAAAAAGAAATCTATGATTTTTATAATAATTTTTGTGTGCTTGTAAACGATCTTTCAGTATTTCTTTTTTTAGCGATTTTCGGATAATTAAATTTTTTTTTAATTTAAAAAATTTTTAATTTTATTGTTCGGATTTTCATCAATTAAAAGTCCTTTTTTTCTTTACATCTTCTGGTGTATAATTTTGTCATATGAAAAAAATGTATTAATCGCGTTTGCCATTTCTAGCGATTATACAATTTTAATGGTAATTTTTGTAGTCGTACATTATCGATTGCCATGAAAAATGGAAATTTTTAAAACTAAATATATCGTTTAAAATATTTTAGCGGCAACGGTTGAGTTTCTGAATGCCTATTTAGTACATTTGGCAAATATCTGTTAAATACTATACTGGTACACTTTGTATGCATCCTTAGTAGCTGTTGTCCTGGAGGCTACATTTGACCAAATATTTCATGAAAAAATTTTTTTGCAAACGAAATTATGAAAAAAAATTTAATTCATGGAAACTGCGAAGTTACCTGGCTTTTCTGCAGAAACACGGCAGGAGTCGAACCTGCGACCTTTGGACTATTAGTCTACGCATGTTAAGGTGGCCGTTCATAATTTTATTTATACTCTTTTGCAGCTCTCGCTGTAATATTTATTGTTGTACGCTTTTTATTAATAATAATATTAATATTATTTTTATCGTAATACATTTATTTTTACAAATAATTTTTTACTTCGCTAAATGGGATTTCGCCTTAAAAAGATGTTTGGCAACACTGGCTACAACAAACAAATTAAAAAGCTTGAAAGCATATCCTTTCAAACGTGCCTAAATTCCATCATTCCTTAACAGCCCTTTAGGTATGTGGTGTGTTCGCTTTTAAGCCGCTCCATATGATGAGATCCCTAAGGTTTCTGCATAAGCCAATGAACTAATGAACGAACACATGCCATTATGTTTTCCCCAGTAGATTTTTGTTTTGTTTTTAGAATTGGCTGATATCCAGCCGACTGCTACGAACGCATATATTATATAGTATTATGATTCATGTAAGTAACACAAAACATTAGACACATCTGCCATTAATGCCCAGTTGGATGTGGCAAGTGTTTTAATTATACAACATGACTTTTTTCTAGAGATAGAAATTTGTTAGGTTGGCACTTTCTTTTTAGAAATTGTATGGCACATTGTCTTCTATAGCAAATTGCGTGTTGTCAGTATATAATTTTCCATAGAAAAGTATTTAAGCTCCATGAAACTTTCAGGGATTATTATTTTAAGGTTCATAGTTTTCGTGTTTTTTCCTAGAAATTTGCTTAAACCACACACAAGTGTATGTTTCTAGAAGAAATGTTTAATACGAAATGCATGCTAGAATCGACTTTTTACTTTATAAAACAAATTCAGAGTATTTGAAGGGAAACTAAGCTCCGGACATTCATTTACTATTTGCCTGCTCAGGCACTAAGAAAATTATCCTTTTAAAAATAAATTAAAAAAAGTTTGTTTATTGCATGCATGCATTTGCAATGACTTTATAACAACATATTATTGTCATTGCAACAAGTTGTTTTTTGTTCGATGACTATTCAACTAATTTTAGGATGTCTGCGTTATGTTCGCAAAAGAACACTTTTTTAACAAAAAAAATTATTTTATATTGAACATCAATCATTTATTTACCACTAGGTGTCGGTCGACTCTCTCTCTATTTCTATGACTCTTCATCGAAATGGAAGCTATCTTCAATATGCTGAGAAAACCTGACTTTTTTTTATAAACAAAATAATTTAATTTAAATTGCGATAACTTATCTACCAATAGAAATCAACTTACGTTTAGGCATGGAAGAGACTTGCCTCTTTTTCGAACCCCATTCACCGAACTTGAAGCTTTCAAATATTTTTTATTTATTATATTTTTTTTTGCAAAGAAAAAGAACTTTGTATCGAATCGCGATCAATGTATTTAACATTGAGAATCGATTTATTTCTAGACGAATATAAGTAAATATATTTATTTCATTATAAAATTTCAGAACATCTTCTGTCAACTTGACTTCTTAAGAAGTAGAAATTTTTACTTTGTAAGGAATGAAAATTGTATTTTTTAAAAAGGCTTCAAGTTTCTTTTCTCTAAGGAATTGATCATCATCAATTTTTTACATAATGATCATCAATTTTTTACATTATGATCAGTTTCGGAGTTTTATTTTTTGACTTAATATATTTTTCGGAGTTTCGGTATTTTTTTTAAATTCATTTTTATATTTCAAATTTAGGGCTACTTTTGTAATAAGAAAGACATCTGCTCATAATTAGACATTTTTGCAATATAAACGATTTTTTTGTGCCGATTTTCCAGCTCACTTTCGATTTTACCAATTATTTTTCCGAATTGTTGTTTTGTGCGAAATGTAAATGATTTGCCGCGAGTCAATCACTCCATTTTAGACTTTAAATAGTTTTTAATCAAATTGCTCATTTTTTCGTGATTAAAGCAATATTTTAAAATATTCGGTATATGCTTGATACTTACGAATTTAAATTTTTTATACTCTTTAATTTTTGTCGTTACTTTTGGTCACATTTTCATTTCTTTTGCCCCCTCGTTTCTCTTCTTGTAGTTATTTTTGGTGGTTTTTGGAAAATTTCTAAACTAATTTTTTAAGTTTCGTTACTCGTGAAATTGATACTTCGGAAGCAATGAGTATATCGCTCCATTTCCTTCCAATTTCATTTCTATTTAATAGTCTTTCACCATTAACGTTCCACTCTACGATCGATTTCGGTGTTCTGTGTTTCAATTTAAGTTTTATTTTAAGTTTCGGAATCAATATTTGTATGATATTTTTTATTTTCTATCTCATGATCGATTTCGGAGTCGTATTTTTTGTTTGAAATCATTTTTACAGTTTCGCCAAGAATTTTTTAATGATTTTTTTGTTGTTGTTGTTCTAAATTTAGAATTAATTTTCCACTTATTTATTATTTGCAAATATGTGGCGTTTTTTTTTTGTGTGACAATTCTAGCGAATTATTTCAACACGTCTTCGTAAAATAATTTTGCGCCCAAAAATTTTTGTTGTGTAGACGTAAGTAATTTTTCCTGAAATTTTTCATCATATGTTGTTGTCTCCGAATTTCAAGGTAATAAACAATAATTTAGAGACTTTTAGCATTATGTTGTAATTTGTAGCAAAAGTTTTAGTTTTGAAAACTCTTGGGGTCCTGATTTCCAATCTTGCAACCATTTTTGTAGTTTTTCGGTTGATTTTTGTGTCATTTTTTAAACTTTTGGTTTTAGTTAATTAAAAAAATAATTTTCCTAAAATATCGATGGACAACTTTATATTGTTGTTGCGTTTGTGTACTTTTTGTACTGTTTTGTTGACATTTTTCACAATTTTATTACGTTGTTTAGGGAAAATATTTCACGTGAAAAATATGTTCGCTTTTAATCAAAAGGGTGATTTTTTTAAATTTATGTTTATTTTCCGATTTTAAATCAGATCTTTGTATAATTGTAGTGATGTGAATTTTTTGGCTTTATTTTGTGGTATTGACAGCTTGATTTCTTAAAAATTTCTTTAAAATATTCTAATTTTTAATAAATCATTTAATAAATTTTTTAAAATAGTTTTAAAGAATTGGAAACTATTTGGGAGTATCCAATAACAGATGCTTTATAATTATTTTTTTTTCTTTTTAAGTTTTAGCAATTCTTTGTGCATTTAAGAACTGCTGCATTTTTAATCGGTTGCGCACCCTCATCACATGGGGTCATATAATACCCTTCTACCCGTTTCGAGGGTTTGAAACCAATTTGCTTGAAATATTTGCTTGAAAATGTTTAACTTCTTCATCGTCTTGAAATTATGAAGTAGAAAAAATTATAATAAACAGTTTGACTTAAGATGTTCCCTCTTTGACATTTAGTCGACTTTTCCCAAGCATTTTACAAAAAGGATATGAACACGACAACGAATTATAATGAAAAGTGTTGTTGATATTCAAATGATTGGCCTTTTAGGTTTCTAAACTGTTTGTGCATCACAGCCCCGTTTGTTAAAATGAAACGAAAATAGCAACAGAATAAGACATTTGACAACTTTATGACACATGACAAACTCACTAACAAAGTGGGAAAAACACGAAATATTTTCACGAAAATTACAAAAAAAAAACACATACTCCTATAAGGATGCATCATCATATACAGACGTAACTACAGAATAAGCTGATGACGATGGCTTAAAATTGTGTCATGACAAAAAGTCATTGTTAGAGTGACTGGTTGACTGCGACAATGAAAATAGCAGACTGACAGACAGACAGTCGTCAGTGAACTATTTGTTGCTTTCATAATTATGAAATATTACTTTGTATATCAATGTTGCACAAACTGTTGCGCACCACAAACTTTATCATCCTGCTTATAACGAGTGCTTGTTGAAAAGTGACAAGAAGACAACTTGAACAAATTCTAAAAAAAAGAAGAAAAAAGAAAACTGCTGCCACTTCAGCTGTTGCAACACACTTGATAACTACATTTTTTTTTTGTTTTTTCTTGCAGCCAATTTGACAAATGACTTGGATTCATTTGCCAAAAAAAAGGAAGGAAAAACCTTTTATTTTCTGCACTTATTTTCAATGGTATTACCATAATGACTGCGTTCCTTGTGTAATTACCCTTTTTCTGGGAAATTAAATATACAACTTTTTTATCACGAAGATGATTTAATTAAATGATAAAAATAATTTATGCTTGGTATACATGTAACATATTTGAATTAATACGAGGGCGTGTCAATAAGTCAATACTGTTTGAATTTTACGCCCGCTTTTGTAAAGAGGCATCGGTCAGTTGACTCCTGACAAAATTTGAATATTCTATTTGAGGAGAAAATGGAAAAAAGTAAATATCATGTGCTCCTTTTTTGTGGTAGAAACCATCATCCCAACCAAGGCCAAGGTATGAAATATTGGAGAGACGTTGGACGAAGTGTATAGAGCTCAAAGCAGACTACGTTGAAAAATAAAATGATTTTTTATCCAGAAACCTGTAGTTTATTCGACGCCTCATTTCCATTGTCACATTTTTTTTTTAATTTTTTCCTGAAGAAAACGCCCAAACAGGCGTCAAAATATTGAATTAAAATAAATTAGTTTTTTATGAAAAGACCTGGTTAATAAAAAAAGTACATTTATTAAAATTATATATTGTTAATTAATTTAATGTATATGTTATTTAAAAAATTTATTTCTAATGGATTAAATCCTTACTTTTTCGCTTCTAAAACAAGTGTAACATTATATGCCCTTTTAAAAGGAGATAATGGAATTGACTGTTCTCTATTTAGTAAAAAAAATACGAAATAGTGCAAGAAACAATTTATTTCAAAATTTCTTTTTTAATATAAATTTGTCAACAAAATGTTACACTTTTTTTTAGAAAAGAGCACCACCTTTGTTGCTAATTCCAACTCTTTATTAGACCTTCAAAGATTGTGTTTGTTTTTCGTTGTGTTTGTATCAGTTTTTTCTTTATTACCATAATTTTTATCATTCTTATAATTCTCATTTGCTACTTGAGATTTTGTCTATAAGCACACGAGCTTCAATGGTTTTCAAACATGATGAGCTTTTTAGCACCAATTTGTGCATGTACTTTGTTGTTCTATTCTGATAAAAATGTGACAAATTTATGAATTTATGTTTTTTGTTTCTTTACTAAGTAAAGAACTATTAACTCCCCTTACTCTTTTTGAAAGAGCAAAAAATGTTGCACTTTTTTGTAGAAAAGAATTGTATTTTTTTTTAACTGACAACAAATAAATTTCCATTTTAATGAGCTGATTGATAGAATGTCTTAAATAATTTTCATAAACTTTGTCAATAAAAATTTACGATACAACCACATTGACCCAAAGTTTATTATTTATGTTAATTTCCTTATGGCATAATTATTTCTCTTTTCCAATATATTTCGCAATTCGAATTTTATATTCTCATAAAAAATTTTCAATTAAATCTAACATTTCAGCTTAAGAATATTATGATGCAACGCCATTTAAGCGTGCAAAAAATTGTGAACAAATATAAATTCTCAGTAACACAACGGAAATAACAACAACAATATACAATCCTTTTCGTCCTACTCACTGTAATCATGAAAGCAAAAGAAACAGCTGCAGCAACAAGATAAAAATTAGAAAAGGAAACAAATGGACACACGACCGGCAACAAACCACCGCCAGGGTTGCATAAAAAATAAACACCCACAATAAATTCTTTCCTGAGTTGGTCATAAATGAAAGTGAAGAAAAACAGGAAACAACAAAATTTAAAATAGATGCGGCGGCAATATGTTTTCATTATCGTTCTTTCCCTATAAGAAATAACGTTGCAAAGCAACGTTTAAGATGAGCATTTATAAGTGTTGGAATAAAACTGAACTTGTTAGATGGCTCTAGTATAAAGCTAAATACACACAAGGAAATTGTTGCAACTGAACATAGAAACCTGTATCGGCTGTTAAGCATACACGAAGCATGTTCTCTGGCAAACTTAAAACTTTTTGTGGACACATTGTCGTCGTGCCTGCTTTTAAGCAACTATAACTTTCAAATAATTCGTAATACAGAATATGAAATTGTATGCTTTAGAGGGTGAGTGCGACAAACATAAGTGAGTTGCAGATGTAAAAAGTGGCCAAACAACATGCGTCTAATTCTTTAATAATTGTTTTATATGTAATTATTAGTGTGATTCGAGAATGCTTTAATAATTGCCTCGTGTGTAATTAGCATCATGATATGACAAAATTTACGAGAATGCCTTCACAGTTCCCTCGCGTGTAGTTAGCGTATTGATATGACTTAATTCACGCAATTGTAGTACTAAAGACGTATGTCAATTTTCTTTTTTTCAGCATTTGTTTCAAATGTTATTTCCAAAAACCTGAATTTTACTCATCAGGAATATTTAATTAGAAATTTTTTCATTCTATAAAATCATTTTGAATTTATTGCTTTGCAGTTCAAAATCACTCATTTCTATCGCTTACTACTTCAATTAGAAAAAGTAAATTTTTAACATTTGTATCGCTTCTAAAAATCCGAAAAAATTTTGAAAAAATTTTAAAGCTTTTGCTTATTAATTTGCTTTCCAGGTGTATTCCCAGGGGTAAATAACCAATAGTAAAATAATATTCTTTGGAAAAAAATGTATAAAAGTATACATTTACTTATTTATTAAAGACAGCTTCCAAAGCGGTGAATAAGCATTAGAAAAAGAGGATATACTACAATGAAAAGACTTTGCTCAAGGGCAGTGTCGGCCACAAATCGATTTATGACTGGGAAGTTGTGTTCGATCCCTGTTAAGTACAGGTTTCATATTTTCCTCTGCTCTACATCGCCTTTCTTTGTCTGTAAGTTAATAGCATCGTTGGTGAATTAAAACAAGTAATAAAATGGTTACACATGCAGCTTAAGAAACTTAATGCGTCTACTTATCACCAGAGGCACTGCAGCATTGAAAGAAAGAAAAACTATCAAAACGCAGAATATTAGAGTTGAAAATAGAATTAATCTCTTTCTCCTCATTTCACCACTCATCATCCCTACACAATCCTTTTCCCAAAGAAGTTATATTCTTAACGGTGGGCATTAATTGTCTAATTGTTACTTGTCTTAAAGAAATCAAAAGAATTAAAAAAATCCTCACATCACGGTACATGTGGGAGTTAAAGTTTTGGTAGGGATGTGATTGAAAAGAACTTCTTCAAGAAGTGATTAAAAAGTAGAGATTTTTATGTACAAAAAATGCAAATATAACACAAGTATCAAAACTTTCCAATGGTCTCAATTTATTATATAAAAGTAATAGTTCCAGTTAGAAATTTCATAACATTTTCTTTTCATGTAATTCTAACGGATACTTTGGAAGCAATGAAAATGTTGTTCCGTAAAAACATCTTCTGTTTTCTCTTCACTGGGTTCCGAATCATAAAGTCATCATTTTCTGCTTTCTTTCCCAAGCTCTTAATACTGATCTATTTAAAAAAGACCTGCAAAATTGTCACAAAAAGTAAACTTTCGAAAATTCTAAAAGGGAATCTTAGTATCCCCTTTATTTAAAAAAGAATCACAGTAAACCGACAATGAGTCCTTTTATTAAGACACAACAGTACTAAAATTTTATTCAACGATTTTCGTGATTAAATGGCGTTGGTTATAAAGGGAACGACACCGCTTTCATAAATAAATGACATGATACTCGTAATATAAAATGATTCAATTCCTTTGAATGCATGTGCAAATATATTCGCAGCATCCTCTGCTAACGACGTCTTCTCATACCTGCCGGCATTTGTATACTTACATCCGTGCAACAATGGCTGGCAGTTCATTTCGTTTACTTTTTCTTGATGAGTAGGGGGTGACCTTGAATGATTTAATTCTCTTTTTATATGTATTTTCAATGTTGTCTTGTTTCCTTTCAGTCTTCCTTTTCATTTCGTTCTTTTAACATTTTCTTCATACTGTTGCACGACTTTAAAGTGTTCAAGTCATAGAAAAACACTGGCATTGTTGTTGCTCTTGTTTACTTTCGCTAGAAAAACGCTTGTGGTGTCATGGTTGGGCAAGGAAGCGGAAACGTCGCGCGGGGGCTGAATGTATGCATGTACTACAACAGTGAACGGAAGACTTTCGTTTAAATTGCAAAAGGAATTCACAGATTTACATTTAAGCATCAGTAGTACAAAATTATATGTGTCAGTGGTATCACATGGTGAGTGTGTGAATGTGTATGTGCAATGTAGAGTACATTGTCATGTAACTTTACTTAGTTGCCACACAAAGAAATATTTCCACATACGAATATTGACATTCTTATACTCATGTACATGCCTGTTATTGCTTCTTGCGCACGGTTGACTTGAAGGACACTAGATGCAGCAACCTCTCGTACATGCAACTGTGATGTATGTGTATTTATTTCTTGGGTGTGAGGAAATTTAATGTCGTCCACACAAGTGCATGACTTTTGTTTTTCTTTTTGGAATTTATAATAGAAGTAAATTAGTTTTCAAACAAGACAATTAGAAATAAAATAGTTTTCTTTTCATTTATGGAAGATGTGTTACTAAAATCATGGAAATATGTAAAAAAGAAGAAATGCCAAATCAAATGAAATAATTGTGGAAGAGAATTTTATGTGGGACAAAATTTCTCATGGGGAAAAATTTTATATGTAAAAAATTTTATTGGGTACAGAAATTACATTTTGGGACCATCGGCTTTTCCATACTGGTAATCCTTTAAAATAAAAATAAAAAACTTTTTTTTTTACCAAACACAATTTTATAATATCGATTTTCTTGTAAATATTTTTTCTATATAGAAATCTTGTTCAAGGAAAACGTTTGTGTCTTCTTATTTGGGTCAAAATATTTTCTTTCGAAAATGAGTTTAAGGCAAAATATTGTGTGTAGAAAACTTTGTTTGAGAAAAATTTTCTTTTATTTGGGACGATCTTGTTTGGGACAAACCTTTTATGAAAACACACCTTTTTTCGACTTAAAATTACGTGTCGTCTAACAAAATTTTTTTTAATTCGAAACAAATTGTTTGTATAGAAAAAATTGCCTGAGAAAAAATTTTTTTATTTAGGAAATGACATACTAAAAATTCTGTGAAAAGAACATTTCCTTTTATATAAAGAAAATCTTATTTGAAGAAACTTTTCAATTTTAAACAAAAGCCATGAAATTATATTGGACATGGTACTACTATTCTATAAAATGTAGGGGACAAATCCTGAGAATACAAACACTACATGAAATCTGTCATTATCTTTAACAAATCGGTCTCTGTCGGCTTGAAGAACAGAGGATTTAATTTCTACTTTTGTATGCGTCTCAGGCATCATGAAAAAAATTTCAGCCAAGGTAGAAAAATTATAATTTATTTTCCATGATATCGATAAAAATGTTTTTGTGGTGGATTTTAATTGTCTCTTTTTTTTTGAGTTAAAAATGTTTTTAGTAAAAAAAAGCTTTCGTAATAAAATTTACAACTATTTTCAACATACTTAATTCCTTAAATATTAAAAAAGGTGCGGGATTTGATAAAATTAGACCCATAGACTTAAAAAACAATTCACAAATTATGACTCCTATTTTAACAAATTTAATAAACCTTATTATCGAAACATCAACTATACCTGATGCATTAAAGGTATCGTATGTAAGGCCAATATATAAAAATGGTTCAAAATCAGATTGTAACAACTATCGACCAATTGCAATACTTTCAGTGGTAGAAAAAATAATGGAAGAAATCCTCTGTAGGAGAATAAAAAGTTACATTGAAAAATATAATATTATAAACAAAAATCAATTTGGCTTCCAAAAAGGCAAAAGCATCAACAAACTGCTAGGTAATTTTGCAGATTACATCAATACACAATTAAGCAAAAATCACCATTGTTTAACACTTTTTATAGATTTTACCAAAGCCTTTGATACACTGTCACATACAAACCTTTTATGTATGTTAGAAAGAATTGGCATTAGAAGTCAGTGTTTAAAATTATTTGAAAATTATTTGAAATGCAGAAAATTCTACGTTAAAGTAAAAGAAAACCTCAGTAAAGAAACTGGAGTACCACAAGGCTCAAGATTAGGTCCAATACTATATTTAATATATTCAAACGAACTGATAAGAAATTTATCAATTTCGCATATGCAGATGATACTGCAATCGTAGTAGCTCACAAACAATTGAATGTTGCTACTAAAATAATGCAAGATGAGCTAGATATTATAGCAGTGCGATGGTGCCACGACAATGGACTAGTAAAAAATGCTACTAAGACTAAATTGATGCATATTAAGCCACCACATATTACGTACCAAAATCTAACATTAAAATTTCACAGCACTGAATGCCTACATAACACAAAACTAAACAATTTTAATTATGATATAGATCAATGCAATACTACAATAGAAATTGTGAACACTTACAAATATCTCGGGGTATACATCGATCCTAATTTTAAATGGAACGTACATATAAAAGGGGTACAAAAAAAACTAAGAAAGGCGTCTTATATAATGCATCGAGCTACTGCTCAAATGACAAGGTGATTCGACAAGTTTACTTCTCATTTGCAGAACCACACTTGCGTCATGGTATTACAGCATGGGGAAACTCGAAACAATGTGCGAAACTGCAACAAATACAGGACAAAATTCTTAAACTAATAAGACCTAATACACATACCAATAACATACATTACTATCGCACTACACAACAACATAACACAGCAATGGACAATAGAATCGTAAACTGTGCCAAAGATCGTCACATACTAAACGTTCTTAGTCTATATCGCATATCTATTGCTATTGAATTTTACAATGATACAAGACATCTGCATAAAATTGACCACAACCATCAAACGAGACGAAACGTTGAAGGCAAATATCGGATTCCGAAATTTCGCAATGAATATGGCAGAAGTTCACTATCTGTCATGTTACCAACAGTATTTAACACTATACCAAACGACATCATTACAAACTCTAACAACATTCAAAATAGAAAAAGAACTCTGAAAAAGTATTTTATTAATCAACAGTAATATAAAATATGTAAATACAAAATAAAAATACATATACTCTAAAGTACGAAAAACAACATTAACATCAAAAACAAGGAACAACATTCTAAAAAACAAAATCACATTAATCAGCAGTAATATAAATAGATAGATACAGAATGAAAATACATATACTCTAAAGAACCAAAAACAACATTAACATCAACAACATCGTACAACATTCTAAACAACAAAATCTAGCATCAAAAAACACCAAAAAAATAAAGAGAATCACTACCACCATCAACACCTATTTCTCAATACAATAAAACTATGGACAAACAGTAAAAAAAAATAACAAAACCATAACATCAAAAACACAACACAATAAACAACATTTTCTAAATCAACAGCAATTTATAAATACCAACAACATAATCGACAACTGAAAACCTAACATAACAGCCACAGCAATATGGGCAAAATCAGTAGAAATTCTCACCAACACCAAGGGCGAAGTCATTCTGAAACAAACATTATTTTATATATACATACATAGATATATTTATGAATGAATTTTATATCATATTTTTTGAAATTTATCTAAACAACAAACAAAATTTATAATGCAATGAAGCTATATTTTTTTTTTATAAGACTAAAACTTTATGATGTACCTGCAGACAAGCCAATCTGGCTTCGCAAGGTCATAATATTGTAAATTAGTTATATATAAATGATCAAATAAATAAATTAATTAGAAAAAAAAAGAATAAAATACATTAAAATCAATTTTTAGCAAAGTTCTTTTAATTAAATCAATTTACATTCTAGTTATCGATTACTGATTGTTACTACTCACTACTACTCTCTTCCCGTTCCATGGTCTTTTGCAGCTTTTCGTAAGCCCAAAATATTATGTATATAAAGTTAATGAATTCCATAAGTTCTTTTAAAATCATAATTTCACATTCCATTTTTGCCAAAATTATTTCCATTTGATAAAAATATTCACACAACAGCTGATAAAAATAAAAAAAAATTGAGTTTAGAAACGCATACAATGCATATGTATAGAACGAATAGTATGAACTTTCAGCTTTAATGTCACATTTGTTAAAAAAAAATTCATAAAGAAGACGCTCAAAGAGGCGCCGAAATATTGAAAAAAAAAAATAATAAATTAGTTTTTTATAAAAAGACTTAAAGCTCGTTTATGAATTAAAACACATTTTAACCTGTAACATATCCAAAGTGATATAATTAGTCTGACATTATCGAAGTATTCATTGTACAACCGCGATAGTTTTAAACATAAAAAAGTTTGATTATATGTAGGCTTCCCATCCCTGATTCCTATAGAAAACTTGTACAAGTCCTGGGCACTTTGATTTTTAGTCTTATACACTTTCTTAACTATAACAAACCGTAAATTCATATATTCTACTTTTTTATTGTGGTATAGGCAACTGTAGCATATTTCCAAGACTTATGTTTACTAGATCTAGCAGTATTACAAGGGTAGTTTGCAAGCAAGAGTGACTGCAGATAAGCCAAGTACCTTCGCAGTTTGCGTTTGTTAATTAAAATAAAAATTAAGACTTCCGCTATTGTTTTACGAACGTATAAAATAGATTTGTTTGAATTTTCTTTCTTTATTTTAATTTAATTCATATTATTTCACAAGTAGAAAATAGATTCCCATACAGAGTTCATTGATACATGAACAGAGTGCAGCTTCCTTAACAGCATTTTGTAATTATTTCATTAATTTGTAATACTTTAATATGAATTTTTAACAGAATTTTTTTTTTTTTAAATGTGAAGAGAATGCCAGGTTTTAAGTAAATTTTTAAATGCAGAAATTTGTGCCAAACCAGATTTTTCATATAGAAAAGTATGTCCCAACAACTCGGCACAAATTTTCTATATAGAAAAATTTGTTCGAAACAAAATCTTTTGTAACTGGAAAATGTATATGTTTACAAAAAATGTTCATAATCATGAAAACATTTCTTATCGTGTATGATAAATGTGGTTGGTTCGAAAAAGTTTCTTTGTAGAAATTTTCTTTATGAAAACTCTACAAGTGGAATGAATATAGTATAAATGAAAAAGTTTTTTTTATTATTTTGTAATCAGGTTTTCTATATAAAAATAATTGTCCATGTAGAAAATTTCGCCACAATCCAAACTTTTCATGTAGAAAAATTTGTCCCAAAACCGATATCCCATACAGAAAAGTTTTTCATTAGAAAAATTTTGCCACAAAGCTTATATGCAAAAAATTTATTACAAACACGATTTTCTATAGGAAAAATAAACTTTTAGTCATGTAATTCTATTTCTCTATGTAATAAAGCTTGCTTGTGACTAAATTTATTATTATACTAGCGGACCAGGCGAACTTCGCCTTTGCCTCGCCCCAATTTTAAGCCTTCAGACAAACTTTCTATTTTTTAATTTGAAAAGCCATTAAGTAATAATTTCAAACAAAATTTCATACAAAAATTCGATTTTCGATTTTTCCAATTTTCCGATTTTTCCGGAGGGATTTTCCAGAAATCGGTCAAGCCGTTCTCATTTTATGAATTATTGGATTATGCCACGCCCGAAAATAAAAAATCGGACTTCACAGTGTCACCCGCCCGAGTATTCTGAAGGTTCCCTGAAAATTTCGTCAAAATCGGCCCAACCGTTTTGGAGCCATTACGTTACATACATACATACATAGATACATACATACACACATCCAATTTTATATATATAGATTATTATTATTATTTTTCGAAATATTTTGTGAGAACAAGAAATTTTTGCAGAAATTTCCATTACATACGATTTTTATATAGACAAAAATATCGGTTTTACAAAAAATTCAATAAACATTGTTTTACATAAAATTTTCTGGCAAATAAAATTTTCCTCCATTAAAATTTTTTCACAAATAAAGTTTTCTTCTAGTGAATAATGTTTTCTTCTATCTAAGAAATATAAGACAGTCAAAATCTCTTTCCAAGCAAGATTTGCTTTCGTAAGGTATTTCGTCACCAACAACGAAGACTATTTCATTAGAAAATTGCCCATAAATAAGTTTCTTTTTCACAGAGTTAATTTTCTTTCGAGGAAAGTATTTCGTCTATAGTATTTTCGACGTACACAATCTATATTTTTAGATTCTGTGGTCCTTATTAAAATATTTTATAGGAGTGAAATAATTAGTTGCAAATTTACTATGGTTTTGCAAATGTCATGGATATTGTTTAGGACACGTTTTTGGTAAATGTTTTTTCCTAGATTTTAGGGATAGTTTTAGAATTAAAAATAATTGCTTGAGGATTGAATTTCTTGTTTTATATATATTTTTTTCTTGGCTTTTCTTTTCAAAATCTATTTTTATGCCTGAAATGCAAAATAAAACAAAGATAAACACTAAGTGTCTAACACAAGATTTTCTCTAAAGAATGAAAATCTTATAAAAGTACACCTACAGCATGTACACCTGCAGCAGCATCTACTTGTGTTTTTCCTTTTCCGCTTTTACAAGGAATATAAAAAAAGTCTTGATATCTTCTAAACAACATGTGTTTGCGTCATGACTTAAGTGTTTTGAGTACCTGCATTTACCATGACAGATTGGTTGGCTTGCCACTACCTTGTTTTTCCCAGCCCTCATTTAAATTATACATTAGTATTTAAATTATAAGGGGGACAAGGAAATGCCAGCTGTGCTTATTATTCATTTAGAAACGCTGGCTTTAACGTTTGCACTGTTCGGCTGTGATAAGGGGGAATAAGTGAGAGAATTTGACAGCAGATGAGGTGTTTAAATAAATGATGCAAAATAAAACCCAATTTATTTCAATTTCTGAAGGCGACTTAAGGTGTTGAAATACAAGATATTCTTAACGTTTTATTTAAGAATAAAATATATTTATTAGATGAAACTTTTTTTAAAAAGATATATTGCGATAATAAACTTTGAACCTAAAACAAAAACTTTCTAATAGAAAGAAGGAACTTCTTTTGAATAACAAAAACATCACAAATCCTAAATGAGCACAAACATTAGAAACATTAAATGCTCGTATTAATCAAAAATAAATTTGGGACACTAATCTTAATAATTCAAGTTGCAGGAGATGTTAATTTTGGGACAGATTTTTTTCTCTTTTTGTTAAAGGTATTCTTTTAAAGAGTACTTTTTTAAAAGGTACCATTTTAAAATGTACTTTTTCAAAAGGTACGTTTTTAAAATGCGCTTTTCTTAATGGTCTTTTTTAAAGGGAACTTTTCTTTTTAAAAAAATAACTTTTTAAAACAGTTCTTTCTTAACAAATATCGTTTTCAAAACGTATTTTTTGATAGACACTTCTTAAAAGGTCCCTCAAATAAACGTTTTCTTAAAAATGTCTCTATAAAAAGTGTTTTCTTAAGAAGAACTTTATTAAAAGCAATAGGAACTTTTTAAAAAGTACTTTATTAGAAGGTCCTTTTTTGAAATCTAGTTTTTCCAGCCCACACAAACATGTAATAATAGAATATATATTGCGCAACAAATTTGTATAGATCAAGTTGCTGCGATTTTAGCAGACATTTTAGTTTTTTGGTAAAGATTTTTATAGCCCATATTCTATTTCATAGTTTATAAAAAAAAACTGTAAAACTTCTTACACAGTGTTTTTTGTAAAAAATTAATTTGATAATGAACATATAAGCCATAAGTCAATAATTTCTATATAAAATATTGTTTGCCACAAAATAAAAAAAAAATTGGGACAAATATTTTAGGACATGAAATATTTTTTGGGACAAAAGTGATTTCCATGTAAAAAATATTTTCGGGGTCAAAATTCTAGAGGAAATGTTTTTGGGATAATATAATCTATAGAAAATAATATTTATATAGATTGTAAGCACTATAAAATTTAAGTTTAAGACAAAATCTATGCGGGTATTGTTAGAAAAAAATTCTTATAGAAAATATCGTTTGGATTTAATTTGCCATACCAAATATCACTAGCGATTAGAGTTTTTAAAAAAATGTCGTTTGGGAATAAAAATTTCTATAGGAATATTTTTTTTTTGGGACAAAAATTTCTAATAAAAATTAAGTCTGTAGAAAAATAGTGAGTTTCTTACCAAAAACGTTTGGTCAAAATTTGTGCACGGTAACAATTTTTTTGGCACAAATTCAGGAAATATTTTTGGGACAAACGTTTTCTATAAAAAAAATGTAGCAATGGATTTCTTTACGAAATATAAATAAATTTTTTTTATTATTTGCGATAAACTTTTTCACAGTAAACTTTTCTTGGAAAAAAGAAATTTTACGTGAAAAGAAAGTTCATATAGAAACTTTTATGTGAGACTAAAGTGTCTATAGAAATTTTATTCATAGAATGTTCTTAATTGATGGATTTGGTACTTTTACGAAAAAATACAGATCGGGTGATTTTTTAATGAAACTTATGATTCAAAAATTTCATTTGGAACACATTAATTAGAGCATATTTTTGGGACAGCTTTTTATGAGAAGTATTGATTAAATTAAAATTTTTATTAAAAAAACTTTTTTGCTGAAGCCGGATACAGAAAAAATATCTAAATAAATGTCATCAAAATTTTATTTAAAACAAAATTTGAAAATGTTTTTCACCGAAAAAGATGTTTCTAAAATTTTTTAAACAACTTTTTTCCAATAAATTTGTAGTCATCCCAAAATTTTAAAACTTTCCCAGTTAGTTTTTAGAACAAGATTATTGGAATTATATTTTTCTAGAACAGTTATTTTAGACCTTGAGGCAAAATGTTTCCTTTGGATTACAATATTTTAAAAGAATAACGATATGAGCCAAGAGAACACTAAAATATATATTTTTTTGCTATAAAAAAACATTTCCTAAGGAATCCTTTTGGCGCAAGGTATTTTCAATCGATTCTTTTATTGAATAGTCGTCTGGAAAAACTTGCATGAAGTTACCCGTTTAGTGCAAAATATCAATAGAATATAACCTTTTCAAGGAATCCTTTTTTTTAAAGATTAGGAACATTAGTTTGCATTTGGAAAAAAATGGCTAAAGGTAACTTTTTTCATAAAAATAAACTCCTTTGATAGAAGCTTTTGGCACGTTGTCGGGCTTAAGGGGATTTTAATTTGAATACCGCTTTTACTCGGAAGCATTGTTGATAGTTTTAAAAGGTAATAGTTTCTCATCTTCTTCAAATTATCAACATCTGTAGAAGAATCCTTTTTATATGCATCATCAGTGTCGGATTTCTCATACACCAAACTTCTGTTACCACCTTCTGTAAAGAGTTTAAAGGTATTAGAAAGGGAAATCCTTTATTTGCTCTTGCATACTCCTGCTTCCTTGCTATCTTCTGTCTGTGTACGTACTCCAAGTATTTGTTCACTGTCGTATACATTTTTAAAACCTCGGAGGGATAATAACTAAAGCACCTATAAAAACGTATCTAAACTATTTTCAAAAGCATCCCTCCCTCCCCTTAACGAACAGAGGCATCTGAGCGAATAATAAGTTTATTATTCCATTTCAATCCACCTGTTAAGCAAATAAGAAGACTAGTATCGCAGTTAAGTGCACTTTCTGAATGAGTGTTTTTTATTTCAATATGGAAATGGAAAATGAGTTTCACTTGGATAATAGATGTAAGTTTTTAAAGTTAGAAAAGTTTTAAAGTGCAGAAATAAATATTTATTACAAGCGCCATTTGAAATGAAAACTAAAATGAAAAAAAAAATTAAAAAAAAGAATTTAAAACAGGTAATTTTTGAAAGAAGATATTCATAAGTGGTATTATACTTAATTTTTAAAAGGTGTTTGAAGGTACTTTTTCGAAGGGCAATTTCCTAAAAGGTGTCCCCTTTTTAAATAGTACGTTTTCAAATAGTTTTATTCCCAAAAAGTACTTTTTAATAGGATTTAAAAAGTTGGTTTTTAAAAGGTATTTTTTAAAAAAGTTCGTTCTTAAAAGCTATTTTTTAACAGGTTAAAAGGTACTTTTTTGAAAGGTACTATTCAAAAGGTTACATATTTAAAAGGTACATTTTTAAAAGGTACTTTTTAAAAAAGTACGTTCTTAAGAGCTATTTTTTAACAGGTTAAAAAGTACTTTTTGAAAGGTACATTTTAAAAAGGTACTTTTTTAAAAGGTCTTTTTTATAAGGTAGTTTTTTTAAAGGTACTTTGTTAAAAGGACTTTTTTAAAAAAGTACTTTTTTAAAAGGTACTTTTTTAAAAGATCTTTTTAAAGGCTACTATTTTAAAATGTCTTAAAAGGTACTATTTTAAAAGATCTTTTTAAAAGGCTAAAAATAGGCTTTGGGGCAAGAGTGCATTTATAATCGGTAAAACCAAGCCACTGCGAATACGTATACATGCAAAGGATCGGGAATAAACCAAACTCTTGGACGCCAGTTCAAAAGACGTTCTTGTAACTATCGGTCCTACGGAATCGTCGATTGCCCGTCTATTCAATACAAAACTTGATGCTTCATGCCTAAGGCTCGTATATGTACTGTTTTTCGCAGTATTGTACTGTTTTTCGACATCAAAAACTGCGTACTGCTTTTCTCCCTCAAAATACTGTTTTTCGATACATAATAGAAATAAAAACGGCGAACAGCGAATTCATGCAAAATTATTGTTTACTTTAAAAATAAGCATTCTCCTCTGATTCGTCGCTAGCCGAAAATTTTTGGGTGGGCAGCATTGCAAGAAACACCAACATGGAATGAAGTCGAAGCTGTTATGAACAAGTTGAGCGAATACAATTTGTACAATTGCAATGAAAATGGGGTAAATTTACACACCCAATTTCGATATATCAAAAACTATTGTACGAGTGACAAAATTATGCAATGGAGAGAAGGCAATGTTTCGATTGTGGATCGGTGGGTGGAGATATTTATTCATCTCAAAAACGCCGATTGCGAATTCAAAGAAATTGCCACGATCGTTGAATATATGTACATATTTTATGTTTTCCAGGAACTTCAGCATCAGTGGAACGAATCTTCTCTGCAGTGAACAAAACTTGGACGTCAGATTAGATGTGCAAACATTGAAGGCGATTCCGACCGTCAAATGTAATTTGAAGTACAAGTGCGTTGATTTCTACAATTACCTCTAAACGAAGCCGGCATTGCTTATTCAAATTGCTCTAAACGACAAATACAAAACAACCACAAAAGCTGATTCTGATGGAAATGATTCAGATGATGGAAATGATTGTTAAATTTTTTATATATTGAATAAAATATATACTGCGAAAAGTACTGTTTATCCAAATCGATTTACTGCTTTTTTTTAAATTTCAGTGAAATGTACTGTTTTTGGTCCAAAAAAATATACGAGCGTTATTCATGCCGATTAGTTTATCAACTAAATGAGAGTTGTGAATACAGTCTTATGGAATTACAATGATACTTTCTTAAAAAGTACTTCTTAAAATAGTTTTTTAAAGGGTTTTTTTTAACTTTAACTGTTTGCTAAAAGGTTATCTTTACAAAAAAATTTTAAATAGATAGTGAAGCGTCCTTTTTGCATCGAGAAACTGCACAGTACTCATTGCAGCATATAACAATTATAATTGCAGTAATATAGGGGATATTCATAATGTCAGTATTTTCATTTTCCCTCTCATTGAGGATGCTTTTGTAATTGAATGTGTAGCAATGGTACCTTACCACGATTAGAGCGGCCCAGCATTGGACGGCTCACTATCCAATGCCAGGCACTATCTAGCAGCGCTCTCTACCACACATCTGTCAGTGACATTCTGCTGTTCAGGAGTACAGATTGACAGCACTCACATAATTTTACGGACAATTCTGGTTGAGAATGCAGCCAATAAAGAATTGCTTCATTGTGTTGAAATTGTTTTGTATTTTTAATGTCGTCTCATTTGTTTGTGTAGAAGTGCTTATTAATGTAAAACAGCATTACAGCTTAATGTAATAAATAGAATTATTAACACATATTAAATATCTCTAGTAGGATCATCATCAACCTCAACAATAATTCAAACTATGCTTTCTGAAAATGTAAGATAAGACGACCAAAAATTGTGTATTACCTGATACAGATTAATAAAGTATCCTGTCATTTTAAATAGTGTAAATGTGCCACTGCACATCAAGGTATCATTGCTAGCAAAAACCATAATTTTGTTTCTAGTTAATTTGTTTTTTTTTACAATTGTCCTCAATGGTATTTGAATAAAAAGGCCTTCACTGGGAAACACTTAATAGAAAAAAGTGCATCTGTGTGAAAAACGTATCCGTCCCACAACAGGCCACTGCATTCTTGCAGACGACAGACTGGAAATATTTAAAATTTATTTCCTCATATACATTATTTTAACAGTAGTTTTCCAAGACCATTTTATTTTTCTTCAAATATTCTTATTTGTATTATTATTCGTATACATTGTCATTGTATTGATATTTATACTCGTACATCAAAATGCCACCTTCGGGATATTCCCCTATTTATATGAAAATGGCCCTAAACTCAATACTAATACATCCCAAATGCCTGTTTGCTTTCTCAATACTTATAACAAATTAAATTCGCCGCTTTTCCTGTGGCCCCCGCGACGTATGAGAGCGTAATAAAAACAATAAATAAATCATACGCTTAATGTCACCGCTTGAATGACAAACTTAAAAACTTTTGTTGTTTCCTTCCTGTTTTGTTTAACAAAGAGATTTCTGTTTTCATTGCTAAAAATAAAAAATTCAACATACAATTTTGCAATAAATTTTTTATGACCACCTCGTTTCCATTTTCAATAATTCATGCCTGCGGATTTTTATTTATTGAAATGAAAAAATGCTCTCTAATAAAATTAAGCCCGTTGGGGAGGGGTCTATTCATATACTTTTTAGTTGCACGCCGGAATTAAAACTAAAAACTTAACAAATCAAAATGGTCAACAAATACTGGTACTTGCACTGGAGCTCAATAAAAAAGTTTTTTTTTTATAAAAAACGAAGGAAAATATTTGCATAGTAATTTTGTTCAGAGTATTAATTTCTGTATTGTTGTACCAAATGGAATTGTTGTAAATAAATGGAATTTTAATTAAACAGAGAAATGTTGCTTTTGCACAATATTCGATAGAAACTAAAATTAAAATTAAATAAAAATTATGAATATATAAATCGCAAACTGGATTATATATTAAAAAGTAATTTTTCATAGAAAAGCTAATTTTTATTAAAATTTACATGAAAAGGGTAGTTTTTGTAAAAAAAAACCAAGTTCTTAATAAAAAAAGACTTGATGAAAAATGTACTTATGGTTTTTATTTAGTAGAAGTACATTTTTTTAAATTTACTTTTTATTCAGAAAATACTTTATATGTAAAAATCCTTTTTTTAGACATAAATCTTTAGAGACCTGTTATTAAAAATTTACGTGTTCCTAATTACAAAAAGCATTTTTTTAACAAAAAATTATTTTGTTTTGTTAAAAAGGTGATTCTTATTAAATGTATATTCATTCCTAAACAATTAATTTGATTTATTAAAATGATAAATTTTATTAAAAACATTTCTTTCATTAAAAAGCAACTTTTTTGTATAAAAACGGTATTTTTTTAATTAAAAAGTAACTTTTTTAATAAGAAAGGTACTGTTGTTTTAAAAAGTTGCTGTTCTAACTAAAAGCTACTTTTTTAATTACGAGGGTGCTTTATTAATTATAATTTTTTTATAAAAGAATTTTTTTTCTATTAAAAAGGAACATTTTTTCTATTAAAACGGAATTTTTTCAATAAAGAAGAACTTTTATTAAAAATAATTTTTTTTATTAAAATGGATTTTTTTTTTATCAAAACGGTACCTCTTTTTATTAAAAAGTAAATTTTTTATAAGAAAGGTACTGTTGTATTAAAAAGGTACTGTTGTTATTAAAAGGTACTTTTTTATTAGGAAAGTACTTTTATTAAAAAGATTTTTTTTCTAAAAAGGAACTTTTTCTTATTAAAAAGGACCTTTTTTATTGAAAGGCATTTTTTATTAAAAGGGAACTTCTTTTATTAGTACTGAAATTTTGTATTAAAAAGGTACTTTTTTTTATTAAAAATGTACTTTTCTCACTGAAGGTATATTCTATTAAAAAGATACTTTTGTGTTAAAAAGTTACTTTAATTACTAAAGTTACGCTCTTTTTTATTGAAAATTTATTTTCTATACAGAAATACTTATTGATTGAAAAGTTGTCTCTATTAGAGAGGTATCTTCTTTTTGTTAAAAAAAAATTTTATCAAAAAGGTACTTATCTTAATCTAAAAAAAAAAAACAATTTTTAAATTTGCATCTTTATTGTAAAAAAGCTAAATTTTTATTCAAAATGTGCTTTTATTAAAAATATTTTTTAAAAATCAGAAGTTTGTTGTGGCTTTAGCTCTTCATATGCTGACATTGGTTGCTAAAACCAAATCGTCAATGAAGTTTAAGCAGTTTGAAAACATTCAACCTCGGATGTTTATGCCACATAAATCAAATACAATATGAGAATTTCAATATTGCATATGAATTACAACAAATACATAATCATAGTAGGTTTACAATGTTTCTATACAAACCAACACAACAAACAATTTACTCAACGTCAGTCTATTTTATTTATTTTTTTTTATTTTTTTTATTATTATTTTTTTTTTTGAGAATATCCCAAATAATGAATTTTCAATATTAAGTATTTAAAAATATTTTTTGTTTACTTAAAAGTTACTTTCATACCGAAAAGTTACTTTGTATTCAAAATATTAAAAGGGTATCTACTTTTTATTAAGAGGGGAATTTTTACTAAGAAAAAAATAATTTTTATTAAAAATGTACGCGTTATTTGAAAAATTGTCTATCAAACAGGTATTATTTATTTATTTATATTTTATTAACAATATGATTACAAATTATATGTTAATATATTGGGTGTTTTTTATTGAGGTATAGAACTTTAAGTTGGCATCACTTTTTTAACTGGCGGCCATTTTGTCAGCTGTCAAGTGATTAATATTTAGTTTGGTTTGCCATTTCATCATGAACAGGTTGACAAAAGAACAACGCTTGCAAATCGTGCAAATTTATTTCGAAAATAATGGTTCAGTTCGCTAAGTTTACCGCAAGCTCCGTCCATTTTATGGTCGACATAATCGTCCATCAGAGCAATTAATTCGGTTAACCATGGATCGTTTTCGCACTACGTTTACTCTATGTGATAATACGCATCCGCAGAGACGTCGAACAGTGCGCACCGAAGAAACAATTGCCGCTGTAGAGCAAAGTGTTGAAGAGGACCCGAATGAATCGATTCGCCACCGTGCACAGCAATTGGAGCTTTGTCCATCAACTTTATGGAAGGAATTGGATGGCATGAATGTGGATGAGTTGTGGTTCCAACAAGACGGCGCTACATGCCACACAGCGCAGGTCACAATCGATTTATTGAAGGAAACATTCGATGAGCGCATAATTTCGCGGAATGGACCTGTCAATTGGCCACCAAGATCGTGTGATTTGACACCATTGGATTATTTTCTTTGGGGATATGTGAAGTCGCTCGTCTACGCCAACAAACCAGAAACGTTAGGGGACTTGGAAGCCAACATTCGTGGCGTTATTGCCAACATACGGCCCCATATGCTCGAAAAAGTGGTTGAAAATTGGACCTGTAGAATTGGCTTTATTCGAGCCAGCCGCGGCGGCCACATGCCCAAAATCATATTTAAACGTTAATGGCATAAAATTATCCTTCCAATAAAGCCAAATTGATGGACATTAAAAAGATTTTCTTGTGTTTTATTTCAATTCGAAGTTCTATACCTCTAAAAAAAAACACCCTGTATAAGGAGCAATGGCAACATAGGCCTACAGCTCTACATCAAAATATTTTTTTAAATGTTTTTTGTATAAAGTATTTCTTAAATTTTATCGAAGGTATTAAAAATACACTTTTTATTGAAAAGACTTCTTTAAAAAACGTCTTTATATTGAAATGATATATTTTATTAGGAACTTACTTTCATTAAAAAGGAATTTTCTTATTAGAAAGTTACTTTTGTAACAAAAAGTTATGTTTTTTGTACTAAAAAGGTACTTTTTTATTTAAAATGTACTTTTATATTAAAAAGGCACTTTCTCTTAAAATCGTAGTTTTTATTTAAAAGGTGCTCTTTATTAAAAATATATTCACTTTTTTTCAAATAAGGACTATTTTTGTTAAGATATATTTTTGGTAAAAAAGGTACTTTTTAATAAAATTATACTTCTTGTTAAAAAGGTACTTATTAATAAAAAGGTACTTACTATTTAAAACGTACTTTTTTTAATTCAAAGGACCTTTTTATTACAAAAAGTACTTCATGACAATACTAATAATCGACTCTTTGTTAAAAGTGTCTTAGAGGTACTTTTTATTAAAAAGAGTTAATTTTTTTTTTTGTTAAAAGTTTACTTTTTGTTAAGAAGGTGTTATTAAGTAAAAGGTATTTACTATTTAAAATGTAGTTTTATAATCAAAAGCAACTTTTTATTAAAAAGAATACTTTATATTAAAATGACAATAATCGGTGAAAAGTATACTTTTAGAGGTACTTTTTATTAAAAAAAATGTTTTTTTTTAATAAATGTTTACTTTTTGTTAAGAAGGTGCTTATAAAGCCAGTAGTATTTTTCGAAATAGTTTTGCTACTTTCAGTGCAATTTTACTAAAATTATTATCAAATCATAAGTCTTTATTTCTTTTATTTAAATTTGTAGCGTTTCTATTAGAATTTTTTTCTGTTTTTATAATGGTGGCTTCATTTATCTTCATACCATCTCTTTATACTTTTAACAATTGAAAATTAATTTTTCTTACATATTCCCTTGTGGGCAGTCAATTTCTCCTAGACCGTTTTATTATTTATTCATTGTTCTATTGTATTTTATTTTCCATCATATTTTAGTATTTGGTCGCATTGTTTCCGATGTTGACTAATTTATTTTCCAATTTAATGTCTTGCAGTTTCCTGGAAGTATGTTTGTGTAGCGCATAAAATTGCGTAATATCATTTCCATGAATTTTTCAAAAACATAAATGTTCATTCAATAAACAAATCTAATTTCCTTCTATTTTTCTAAGGCATACAAGGACTTCAAACGCGTTGTCTTACTGTGACCTACAGGGCGTATTAGAGACAAAAAATAGATCATAAGCTCCCTGCTGTCAATTTGAAGAAAATATGAAAGCATTTTTGCTAATGTTTTTAATCTCTGAAAATTTACACTCTAACGGTCGTGTGCAAAAGAAAAACTAATTTCGCTTTAATTTTAAATTTCCCATTAATTAACAAACACTTTAAGGCTAAAAAGCATTTGTATAGAAGTCGCTACTTTGACTTCTTTACAATTTAAGAAATTTCACTGACAACGTAATTTATGATGTAAAAATATTAAAAGAAAATTGATTTGAATTTAAAAACAAACTGATACACGAGCAAACCAAGTAACGACGTATTTCGGAGGAGGTTGTTTCGTAGGAAGGATGGCTCCAAAAACTAAAATAGGACAAGATGCCGAAAAGCGAAACAACCTTCCCACCAAAATAATTGCTCTTTGTGGCCTCATTTCATATTTAAGTGATATCCTTGTTATATCCTGGTTTGTTGCTGAATGCCGTCCGTTTAGCTAAAAACGTTTTTGTTTTTTTTTGTTTTTTATTTAAATTAATGAATTATAAAAATTTATCTCTACATTTACTTCGGTGGCTTTCGTGTAAATTCAAGTCGGGATTTGATTTTTTAAATCAAAATTTCAGAAGCAAAAAGTTCCATAAAAACTGTGCATCTGCTAAGAGTCGTTTATTGCTTGATATTTAAATGAATTAATTCTAAATTTTAATCTCTAGTCGATTTCTTCTTAAATAATTACTCGTGTGAAAACTATTGAACTATTAAATACAAACGCTGATTCCCATTATCCTTAATGGACTTCTTTTGAACTTGAGCCGTAAAAACACAACAACAGCAACAACAAAGTAACATCGAAATATTTTCAGACAGACCACGACACAGACGAAAAATAAAAACGTTTGCCATTTGTTGTAGACAAAATTCAAATCGACACACCAAAGAAACAAAAAGTTATTGAAACACATCTGCTTTCCGTTAAAACAATAAATTAATAAAAGGACACTTCAGATTGTTGTTGTTGTTGTTGCGTTTATGTCTGCACTCACCTAAAATGACCAGAGCATTTCCCAGCAAACCGGCAAAACCAATAATTCCAAAGAACACTGGCACTATTGTTGAAACAACACGTTCTAAAGGCCAATCAACGTCCATTTCAAGGTCCATTTCCATTAGATTATCAGGTGGTGCAGTTGCGTTGCCAGCAGCTCCGCCACTGCCGTTTGACATCGTGGCCGTGGCAAATCTTTGCTTGCCAATGGCAAATGTGATGTTCGCACATTCTGTGGCATTAAGCCATTCCGAACAGGCAATGGCCAGAGAGGATGAAAGTGTTTGGGCCTGTGGGCTGAGTTGTTGCAAGTGTTTTACTGCCATATTGTTGTGATTCATTTGAGGATTTTTGTCATAAGCCATCGTCAAGGCAATCAGTTTGTAGGACGACCACCACGCTGACTGGAGGGATGTTAACGGCTGGTTTGAGTTCTTTATTTTTAGAAATTACAATTTCGTTTTACGAAATACAAAAACCTTTTTATATCAATTTGCCTTGAGCATTAATTGCTCCGATGTTCTATTACTTTCATGACTCCCATTATTGCAACTGAAGCTCCTTAGCAAGAGGTTTTTAAAAGCCTGCAAATATTTGAGAAAAATTTATGAAAATATGTGCACATATTATAAATAAATTTCTTTTAAAACAAATCTCTTTGTAATAAAGTCAAACTTTTTACTCAAACTAAAGTTTGTTTCATAAATGTAAATTTCTGTTTAAAGCACTTTAGCTTTCTTTACGAAAAATTTCAAACATTTCTTAATCAAAAAAGTTTGCTTCTATTAGTTACAGTTTTGAACTTTTCTTTTCAAAAATTGTATACATATTTCTTTAAAGTAAAACGAGGGTTTTAAAAAAATTTCATCACGAAGTAGTAGGACACTCAAAGAAAAGTGTGATAGACAAAAGAATAACTTTTAAAAAAAGGTACTCATGTTGCAGGTACTAATTTTTCTTAAAACTTACTTTTTTTAAATCTACTTTTTTCACAAGGCAATATTTAAAATTATACATTTTTCTTTAAACGTACTTTTTTTAAATGGTACTTTTTTCAATGGTACTTTTTTTAAATGTACTTATTTAAAATTACTATTTCTAGAAGACTTTTTTAAAAGGAAAATTTTCCAAAAGGTTTTTTTAAAGGTACTTTTTGAAAAAGTATTTCATTTATTAGCTACCTTTTGAAAAGTGACTTTCTTAAAAAGGTACTTTTTAAAAAAGTTAATTTTTTAAAAAGGTAGTTTTTTTAATCTACTTCTCCAAAAGGTGTTTTTTTCAAAAGATACTTTTCCCAAGAGGTACTTCTTAAAAGATATTTTTTTAAAGTACTCTTGTAAAGGGTACTTTTTTAAAAGGTATCCTATTGAAGTGGTACTCTTTGAAAAGGTTCCCTTGTCAAACGTACTTTTCAAAATGTGCTTTTTCATGTTACTTTTTTAAAATATATAATTTTCGAAAGGTACTTTTTTTAAAAGGTACTTTTTTCGAAAGGTAGCTTTCTAAAAGGCAATTTTCAAAATATTTTTTGTTTAAAAGGTACTTTTCGAAAGGTACTTTTTTGGAAAGCTACTTCTTTTAATAGATAGCTTTTTTACAAAGTATTCTTGTAAAAGGTGATTTTTCAAAAGGTACTTTTTTAAGAGATACTTTTTTGAAAAGGATTTCTTTAAAGTAACTTTTTTCAAATTTCTCTTGTATAAGGTAATTTTCAAAAGGTACTCTTTTCGAAAGATACTTTTTTTATTTATTTATTTATTTATTTTAAATAAAAAAATTTTCGAAAGGTACTCTTTTTTGAAAGTACTTTACTCGAAAGGTAGTATGTATCAAGAACAATTTTTTAAATATTACCTGTTTAATAAATGCTAGGTACTCTGTAGGAACGATATTGAATTGAATTAAAATATAATTTTTCAAAAGGTACTTCTTTAAGAGGTACTCTTTTGAAAAGGTAATTTTTTGAAATGTTCCTTTTTTTAAATGTTCTCTTGTAAAAGGTACTTTTCAAAAGGTGCTTACTTCCAAAGATACTTTAAAAAAAATATAAAATTTTCCTATTCTTTTGAAAAGGTACTTTTTTCAGAAGGTGGTTTTCTAAAAGGCAGTTTTCCAAAATGTTCTTTGTTTCAAAAGTACTTTTGCAAATGTACTTTTAAGGCGGTGTTTAAGACGAAAGGATCTTTTTAATAATATTTTTATGGAAAAGCTGCTTTGCTAAAAAAAAAAGCTTTTTTTGAAAGGTAGTCTTTAAGAGGTACTTTCTTAAAAATACTAAAGATTTCTAAATGTACTTTTTTGAAAAGTCGTTTCTTAAAAGTACATTTTTAAAAGTGCAAATTAGGAGTTAAATTTTTTAAAAGGTATTTTTTAATTGTTTTTTCAAAATTACCTTTTTTGCTAAAAACTTTTTAGAGATTCGTTTACCGAAAAGACTTCTTAATGAAATACATTTGTATGGATTTCTTAAGTTTCGCAAAGGTTTTGTATCAAAGATTTTTAAAGGAGTTTTTATTTGAGTTTTTTCTTCATGTTTCATTTTTCAAATCATTAGGTGTCGTCTTCTCACACATATTTTTTTTAATCCTTAAAAATTCTCTTAACATTTAAATTGCATTATTTTTCTCAGTATAATACACGTTTTATCTCCTGTTGCACACACATGGTGAATACTTTGAAATAAATTCAAACACCACACACACACACATGGTGAATACTTTGAAATAAATTCAAACACCACACACACACACAGACTCACATACATTCATTTATGTGCATGCGAACATGAACGCTTGTTTGCTTAAGGTGTTGCCCTATCTAATATTTCCTTGCCACCTTCAAAAGTTCTCAAGTTCTATATGAACTAAAAATAAATATAAAAAAATAAGAAAAAAAAAACTCAAACGTAACAAAATTCATATTCATGAGCATTGGAGGTCACTATGAAAGTGGTGATGGAACATTTAAATATGTTGTTGCTAGACTCATACGAGTACTTTTGTTTAGATGCAGCCAGTGGCAGTAACCTTATATGCACACACACACACACACACACACACACACTTGTGCACAAGTATATTGATCACAGCTGTGCTGTCAGAGTCACGGTTTAATTTTATACAGAAATAATTTGGAATTCAATTGGGGGGATACATGCAAAGCCCTTTTTCCAAAGAAAATATTTTATTCCCTTTACATGTTCTATGATAGCACAGACAAAAACATGATTGAGATGACCATAATATAAGGGCAAGGTTTGTTTATGACTGAATTATATGATTTAGTAAAATCCTGATTAAAGGCCCTACAAGAATCATATTGATGTTGTACTTATAAGTGATAATCTGTGATCGTATATTTAAAAATCAATTGAGTAGTTACTGGGCTGTACGAAGTTTGAAAGCTGCGACTCTTTTTTTTTACAACAAAACTAATTTTAAAGTCAAGGAAACTAGGATTTTTCAAAGTTGAAATTCAATGAATATCATTATTTCAGCAACTGATCGTGAAAAACTATTATTTCAGTATCGAAAATACAAATAAAAACTATTCTGTATAATTCTGCTAGTGTAATTGGCTTCTCCTTACTTCTTCCTTAATAAAAGTAATTGAAAAAATATCAATCTGGATTAAAAAAAAACAGGCCTCGCACTCTAGCCAAATTAATCTATTAATTTCAATTCAATCTCTAGTGGCAATAGAATCCACAGACTACTGTACTATTTAAAACCTACTAATTTCTAGGGAGAGAATTCCCAGTTATTTTTATTATTATTTTTTTTTGGAGTCATTGAACGAAAATGGAGAAAAAAAGTGAATTTCGTGTTCTGATAAAAAATTATTTTTTGCGTAAAAGAACCATCACCGAAAGCGAAAAAAGACTAGATAAATAGTATAAGGACTGTGCAGTAACAATTCGAATGATTAAAAAATGTTTATACTGAGTTCCATTGTGGTCGTTGTACCAGCATCAATGATGCAAAACGTTTAGGTCGTTCAAAAAAGGTTGTTGCGCCACAAACAGTCGATAAAATCTATGGAATGATATTGTTCGATCGAAGAATGAAATCGTAAGAGGTGAGTGAAGCTGTAAGCAACTTAATTGAGCAGGTACATCACATTTTGCTTGAATATTTAAATACGAGAAGGATTCCCGTAAGATGGCTACAGAAATTGCTCACACTCGATCATAAGTGCAACCGTGTGACCACTTCAACGGAGTATGGGGCGATGTTCACGTGTAATCCAAGCGAGCTTTTGCTCGCTGCTGTTGTAACATGGACTTCCTACAAGACAATAGCAATCAAAACAGAGGGTTTATTCGGGTGCACATTCACCAAAACATGGCTAAGGAGGATCTGTCATGGCCACAATATTTGGGAATTCACATCGATTATCTTAAAAAATGTAATACAATTATTGGCGAATATAGTTCAGAGCTTTGAATAGATTTAGTTTCGACTGGAAGCAAAGACGAGCTCATCTGGAGAAGAAAAATGTGCACACGTGTGTAGTCACTATGACAAAAATGCATGATTCGGGCTACCCCTTATGATATTTCCCGTTTCACGAATTGGAAGGAATGGCTGTGGCTGGGTGGTAAAAGGTCGTCATCGAAACAAACCTCGTTTTTGGGGGCCTTTTCAAATCGTACTATTAGGAGGGAATAAAAAACTTGAAAGACGTTAGTAAGACTCCTCCTGAGAAATATAACATTTTTTTAACGAAAAAAAATATTTCATCAAAAACGTCACGGAATTATCAAACTTTCCCCGTATGCCGCTTGCTGTTTCTCTAAGATATTTTAAGCAATAATTAAATATTAATTTGTAATTTTGTAATTTTGTAATGTAATGGGGTTTTGGCCAAGGATGGCGCCTTGCACGGCGACCATTGTTGATCTATTATAATTCCCCTGTCCCTAGCAGTCTAATACGTTCGCAAATAGGATCAGCTCCTTCAGTGGGAGCATTAGCAGATCCTCTTCACTCAGCGTATATGCATGTAGGGTCCTGTGTCTTCTGTGGCACAATGCCCCACAATTTGCTATCAAGTGTTCCATTGACTCCTCCTCCTCACCGCAAAACCTGCAGATGTCCGTGTCAGATAAGCCCATTCTGTATAGGTGGGCTTTGCAGGTGTAATGGCCTGTGAGCGCCCCTACCATTAAATAATAATATTAAATATTAAATATTATGCGGATGTACGGAGATATCGCTTTCACAGGTGACTGCGTTAAATATTTTTTTTTAACTTCTTCAATTAATGGTTGGGCCGAAAAAAGTGCAAAAATTTTTTTGTGTAAATTTATAAAAAAAAAAATCTGTTTATCACTCTAATCAACAAAATATTTACTTCCATAATATTGATCCTGAATTGCTATTTTTTCACCTTAAAAGTACAAAGAAACTTTTTTAATTTCCTTTGAGAATCAAAAAATGTCATAATAATTTTTTTATTTTATTATTTAAATATAGTCAATAAATAAATAAATGTGTATGTTATTTAAAGCCAAATGATTTTTAAGGGAATTAAACATCAAAAAGAAAATGCTCTTCATCTTTTATTATTAGTCTTTACGCTAAACCAATTCTGTGGAAGTCAAATTCTCTTCCAGTAGACTTAACAGGCCTTGTCGATAGGCCTTCTTCTCAAACACGAATGTACAAAAGCAAAAGCTTTTACCGCCGTAAATGTTTTCCCTTAAATTTTAATAAGTTTTCCCACGCAGAAAATTCTTTGATTCATATTTTTCAAATATATATTTACATAAACTTAACAAGTGTAAATGTCATTAAAAAGTGTTTGTGATTCAGTCCATAAATTTACGCCACAAATTTTAATCGATGAATTTGTCGCACTAAGCGAAATTTGTCGTTTGCGCTTAAAAAATGTTTCTCTTGTCCATCACCACTCTCTTGCCACTATGAGCGAATGTATGTATGTATGTATATGGTGTACATGTATGTCTGACACATACATACATAATAGACAGTTTGTTAGTTGATGTAGAAGTATGTGTGTTGCTCTAACTGGCGTGTCATAAAAGAAAATATAACGGGTGGTTAAAATGTTTTTCAAATCATATGTCATCTGGACACTGATAGATTTGTTTCAGTTCGAAATCATACCTCCAGGGACGTCGCTTTAAGCTCGAACAACGTTGGGAACATTGCAAACACATTTCCAAAGTGAGTGTGATGTGTTGCCCAAACCTGTGAGTTTGTGGAAAAGAAGTTTTGCAAGAAATGAAGCACCGCGAGCGCTGTACACAAGCTTGTGACAGAAGTTCTTGAGACTGAATTGGCCCATATTGTTGCACGATGCGCACCGTCGAGAATGTGACTGCTGTTACTGAAAGTGTGAACTTCCACTCGGCATCAATCTCAACAACTCGGCATTTGATTATTGTCTTACAAGGACCAATTCACTCAACAATTAAAGATAAACGATCATACACTTCGTTACGGCTGCTCAGTTTGGTAGCCATAGAAACTCCAATCGGACATCGAATTTTACCGAAAAATCCTCTTTTCGATGAGGCACATTTGCATCTAGGCGGTTTTGTTAACAAACAAAACTACCGCGTGTGGGGAGTAGAAAATCCGTACGTCATTGTCGAGAAGCCAATGCATCCACAAAGAGTGACAATTTGTTGTGGATTTTGGAATGGTGGCAAAAACAACTGAAATTTCCTCATGGCGGGAGTGGAAAACCCACATGTCATTGTCGAGAAGCCAATGCATTCACAAAGAGTGGCATTTTGATGGATTTTGAAGTGATGGCATCATTGTTCCATTTTGTTTTTAGAAGCTGCTGTCAACAGCGAGCGCTGCAGGGTCATGATTACTGACTTTTTACTCCCTGAATTGGAAGTTATTAACTTGGATATCTCTTTTTTTCAGCAGCATGGTGCACCATATCACCCAAATCATCTAATATTCGGTCTTTTGCGCACTAATCGTGTTATCAGCGGTCTTTGCGATGTCGATTAGCCGCCTTGCAGCTGCGATTTAACCCCTGCACCATTTTTCGTGACCGTTGCTGTGAAAGTAATTGAGAAACGATCATACATTTCATTTAATTTTTAAAAAGTTTCTTGTATTTGGGCCACCCGGTATGTAAATTCAAGTACATGTGGAAATACATGCACATGTGGATGTAGCAGCTCTAGAATAAAGAAACTATCTCAGTTTATTCTGTATGAATTTTATTTAATTTTCTTTTTTTATATATAAAATAGTGATGATGTCATTGTGGAACTAAATTATTACATCAGTGACAGCAAGTGATGACACTGAAAATTTAATATCTATTGCGTTAGAAAAAGAATAGAAGGTTGGAAGGAGGGAAAATGTAGGAGACACTTAAACCATGTATGAATGAGGCTGAATTAAATTATGCAGATTATTTAAAACTAAAGTGCTCTTGAAATGTGTGAATAGAACTTCGTGTCGTTTTATGGAATTCATATGAGTCAGAATGATTTAATCACAGGGGGACATTGTCAGCCTGCTGAGCTTGACGTTTTTTATTTTGTTGCAAAATGAAATTTATTTAGTCTGGCCTGAGCGTCCACTGAAATGTACACCTCCTTTTGTCAATTTCAATGTATTTTTAAAGAACAAATAAATTGTGATTTTTCCTAAATGCATAATTTTTCAAAACTGAATTGTAAACTCGAATTCCCAATAAAAAATTTAAAATTTTTAATTTAATAATTTATTTATTCACTTATTGGAAATGTTATGAATACAATTGCAAATTATATTTTAAATACGAGTTTACGAACAGATTAGCAAAGAGCATTATTCGCTTGTGGCGAAGTAGACTAGAGTCTTAGGTGGGAATTGAACCCACAATATACGCATTGATAGGGTAATGCATAACGTTTAATTGCATTTAAAATTTTTAATATTTGTGGACAGTTAAAGACCTCTTGACATGAGCAGAATATCGCAATAAATGTAATATGAAGTTTTATTGTTTCTTAAAAGTTCTATTTATGAAGAAGTGCATACAATTTCGCATACGCTTGAACCAATTTTCAAAGAAATTTTTCCCCTCTAATCCCCAATAATATTATCGGTAAAACAAAATAGAAATAAAAATGGAATTTGTTCTAAAAATTATTTAATGCATTTTCAACTTCTTAGGAAGTCAAGTTAACAAACTTTTTACTATTAATAATTTCAAATGACTTCCATAAATCTGTGAAACGCTGTTCTTGTGAATCAGTTCTTATAAAAAAAGTTGTTAAGCGTATTCTAGGTAAGCTGTTATTAAACAGACAAATAATCATAAATAAAAACAATATTAAATATTGAAATTTATTATTCGGGATATACTCCCTGACAGTTGTAACAATTAGAGCTTTAGCAAAATGCATTGTTTGATGTGGCTTTAGCTCTTTATATGCATCATTGAATTCTCATATTGTATTGGATTTGTGTGGCATAAACATCCGAGGTTGAATGTTTTCAAACTGCTTAAACTTCACTGACGATTTGGTTTAGCAACCAATGAAATGTCGGCATATCAAGAGCTAAGGCCACAACAAACATTAATAAAACAATTTTTTTAGTTCCTCAGATCTACATAAAAATAATATTCTCTTACGATCACTCGGATTTTTAATTTGGTCCCTTTCTGTTGCTCTTGATAGACAGAGAATAGACAATTGGAAACCCAATAGTAAATAAGGCGGAAAGCAGAAATCATGCAGTGTATATGGCAGGAAGCGAACCTGCTTCCCTCTCACTACTAATTCCGGGAATCGGAAAATTTTATTACATTCCGGGAAATTTTTCTCCCGCGGTTTTCGTGAGTGAAACCCTAGTCTCTTTAATTATGCAGCCACTCAAATTCTAGCTCAAAGGAAATTAATAAAGAAATAACTTTTTTGAAAAATAATAAACTTAATTTAGGCATATTGAATGCAAATACTTTAAATTTATTAAAAGTATACGCCTGAATAAATACACAAGGATGTACGAGTACATGTGTATATGAATGTTCTCAGGATGGGGTACCTGAATTATTAGGGAATGAAATGGAAAGAAAAACTTTTGTGTTTAAACTCAAGTCACATCGTTGAATATTTATTTAGCCAATTACTTCTTACAAAGGATGGGGGAATCCTTGCGGTCCTTTTGGTGATTGAGAAAATAATGAATTCAAAAATTTAAATATAATGTAATTTGACCACAAAGTTCCTTAAATTAATTTATTAAGTTCTTATAACATGACAATAATTATAGTAGTTCATAATTCAATTTAAGGTAGATTTGGGGATATTTACTTAACAAATAATGATAAGAAGAATAACCAATACCAGGGTGATTTAATAAGTGTGTAACTTTATGAATTTATCACCTCTTAATTGAAAGGACAACACTGTTCATGTCACCAGGCATCTGTAGGTCAATAAGCTGCCTCATTTAATTTGTCTTTGACAGCCATTGATAGCAGACTATTAACCATCACTCGATTCCAGGCTAAAGTTGAAGTCTGAACCATCAAATTTCAATGGCAAAAAAGTGGTTGTTTGCTGAATTTCGTTGTAGCCCAGAAAATTCCGAACGTTCTGAACGCCCAGTTGACGTCTCAACACGCAAAACAGTTAAAAAAAAAATTCACGAAATGGTGTTGGCCGAGCGGAGATTTAAAGTGCGAGAAATTGTGGAAGCCATGGGCATATCATGTGGCTTAGTGGTTTCAATTTTGAATGATCACTTGAGTATGGGAAAGAATGACTCTCAATTGATAATAATCGTGAGACATCTACGCTGGAGTGTTTGGCATTGTTCAACAGCAATATCATCGAGTTCTTATACGGTTTTGTAACTGTAGACGAATGCTGGATCTACTTTAGTGCACCAGACAGCAAACAGGGGATTTCTCGGGGTGAATCGGTTCCAAAGAATACCAATATGGGTTTGTCAGCCAATAAAGTTATGGTTATCATTTTTTGGGTTGCTTTCGGCATAATCTACAAGGATAAAACAAACAATGACGAATGTTATGCAAATTTAGTGGGTCGATTTAAAACGACCGTATTTGACCAAGAGAAAGTTATTTTCCACCAGGACAATGCAAGAATGCATACCTGGGCTACGAAACGCCTCTCATCCTTTATATTCTCCGGATTCAGCCCCGGCTGACTACTTCTTGTTTCCAAACCTAAAAAAATGGTTCGGCGGAAAGAGATTTGACTTCAACGATGAAATCGTCTCACAGATCTAAACAAATTTTATTTTTTGGAAGGGATAGAAAACGTGGAGAAGTATTGAACAAAGTGTATAGAGTTCAAAGAAGACTGTGTTTAAAATTAAAATGATTTTTTACAAAAAAAAAACTGTGTTTCAAGAAGTCACGGCCTTGTCGACCCACCCTCGCATTTTACATGTTTTTACTTATAAAATTGTACAATTATTCCATCTATTTTTAATTAAAATTTAATGAATAATTAATAGTTAAATTCGAGTGTCATTGTTTTTGTCTTTCTTCATTTTTAAGAACTTTAAACATTTTTTTTGTTGTTTTTGTTATGTATTTACGTGCTTTAATAAACCAAAATGAAGGAATAACTTTTTTTGTTCCGGCGAATGAGATAAAAGGTTTACTTGCAAATATTTGCATCTTATCTAATTAATTTAGTTTTTTGTTAAATATTCAAAACGTAAAATTGAATTAAAAGCTACACATTTTATGCGAACATTATTTGGTGTGCGGCGCTTGCAACATGGTGTCGTAAAATGTGCAAAATGCAGAAAGTATGTGCGGAAGAAAGTTGGTCGCATAAAATGTGCTGTAAAACATTTAAAATACTTCCGTGCGTTTTTCGTTTTACACAGAAAAGTAGTAAAAAATTTTATAAGTGAATTTGCTAATTGTTGCAATTAGTGGTTTTGTTTGTTTTTTTTTCGAAAGAAGAGAAAACGAAGAAGTAGTAAAACCATAAAGTTTTAAATTAATTAAAAATGTAAAATTGGTATTCATTGAGCAGCCCTTTTGAGAACGTGAACATGAGGGTGGCGCGTACATGGGGAGATATTAAGAGCCAATTTGTATAAACTTAGTGGGACTTTTCATATAAAGGATGGTGCACCCATAATGCACGATGTTAATTGTACATAAAACAAAAATATTTCAGAGAATTATCTTAATATTTATTATTATAAGAAAAAGTCAATCATCGTCATGACAGCTGATAACACGACTACCGAACTTAGGGCGCATAACATCGAATATTTGATGAGCTGGGTGATATGGTACACCATCCTGCTGAAACCAAAGATATCCAAGTTCATAACATCTATTTCAGACCATAATAGGTTCCTTAATTATTACCATGTGGCGCTCTCCCACTGTTGACTGAAGTAGCGTTTCCAGCATCATTTTCGAAAAACGAAATGCAACAATGATGAAATCATTTCAAAATCCATTAAACTGCAACTCTTTGTGGATGCATTGGCTTCTCGACAATGACATGAGGGTTTTCCACTCCCGACATGCGGTAATTTTGGTTGTCGACATAAATGCCGAGATGGAAATGCACCCCATCAGAAAAGATGATTTTTCGGTAAAATACGATGTCCGATTGGAGTTTCTCTGGAGACCAAACTTAGCAGCCGTAACGAATGGTATGGTCGTTTGTGTTCTGTTGCTGAGTCAATTGGTCCTTGTAAGAGAATAATCAGAGATCTTTGTGCAAAATGCTCAATATGCTGTCGCGTGAAATGTCGAGTTGTTCAGATCGATGCCGACTCCACGTTCACACTTTCGGTAACAGCAGCTACAGTCTGGAGGGTACGCAGCGTGCAACGACGGAACCATAAGCAATCCAGTCTCATGAGCTTTTTGCACATAATTGTATTTTAATAAGTTTTGTGTCTTTTATTTCATAAACGAGCTTTTTATAAAAAACAAATTAATTTTATTTTAATATTTCACCGGCTCTTTGGGCGTCTTCCTGAGGAAATTTTTTTAAAGCTCTTTTATGAAATAAAAGATATTTAAAAAAAGTTCGAAAAAGAATGTTAATTTAATTTATACATTAAAATTTTGGAATAAGTAATCAGCAGAGTAGGAATTTTTAAATGGACTCAATACGACAATAAACATGCTTTCAAACAAAATGCAAAGATATTCTCCCTTATTCTAATTGTCGTCATCGTCGTCACATCAAGTCGACATTAAAGAAAAATTTATTTCTGTGCTCGTTACAGACAGTAATTGAGTATTATTGACGGCCATTTGCCAATTTATAAGCCTTAGTAATGGTAATAGCTTATAAATAATCCCCCTTATTATGATTGTCGACGTCACACCAAGTCGACATCAATATATTGGCAATTGCGAGGTCGTTATCGAGAACTATTAAATATTATTGATAGGATATTACTACTACCATGGCTTATAAAATTACAATTGGCCATCAATATTAGTTAATTATTGCCTACAAGGAGTTCAGAAGTGCTATCTTTTTTACTGTTGACTTGATGTGACGTCGACAATCATAATAAGGGGGAATATATATTTGCGTTCGACAACGATTCTACAGTTGCCAAAATATTGCTGTCGACTTCGGGTGACGTCGACGTCGACAAATGGAATAAGGGCGATTATAAATTTTTCCCATTATCTATTTATTATAAATTTCTATTATGATCTATTAACCTTTTTTCTGTATATAACACATTAGACATTCTTTATAGCATAACATATTCCATCGATTATGTCATTACAATTTTGTTAGAGAATATTCTAGGGAACAGCGCCTATGAAATTTTACGTTGCAATAGAAGTAATTCACCAGATTTACAATAAATATTTTTTTTATACATTTTAAACGTCAAAAATAAATCAAAAAGGCTCTCAAGTTTCGTACAAATATTTACAGCATACAAGTGTATCCTAGACTATTAAAAAAAGATATGAATTTATTATTAAGTTCATATATCACGTTTTGTCGGTCATATATAAAACGCTTAAAACACCTTTTTTATGAGTATGAAATTCTTTGCCCTGCTCACAAATTTTTTTTACCAACCATCACTTGAGTAACGCCAGCCATATACAAAATCCATTAGCCCAACTCAGCAGCTACATTAAGGCAAAAAGTCTCAAATTTGAAAATGTTGCCCATCGTCAGGAGGATTATCAACACGTATGTTATTTCATCCGCATAATGGAAAGTAATTTCTTTGCAAAAAAATTTCTATTCTCTGGAATGCGCTGAAGACTTATATCTACCAACAACAAGCAATCCCTCCCTTTGAAAGTAGCTGTAATCTGAATAGCAGTAACACCATTTGATACACTCAATCATGGTTTCTTCCTTCTAAGCAATTATTTATTTTTAATGTCCCTACTTAACATTTAAATGTATTGCTAAAATATTTCCACATTTACAAATGTTTTCGTTGTGTTAATATGTAAAAGCAATTTTACGGTCATATCGTTTACAGTTTACAGCCTAAAAGTATGCTAGATTTTATGCATACTTATTTCCTACAATTAATTTTATTTTATGGCAAATAAAACAAAGTTTCTTAAAAAACAAATAAATAAATACTGTGGAAGTAAATCTACAAAAACACAAACGTATTTTCTGGAAAAAAAAACTTTTATTGAAATTAAGACGAAAATAAAACAATGCAGTATATTTTTAGGAGGGAAATTTGTAATATGTATTTCTGTTGCTAAAAAAAAACATAAACATGACTATATTCATAATAACTATAAAATAAAACTTATAATATTAACAAACTAGCACTTTGAGCTTAGAAAGCTTTAGTGAAAAATTGGTTCCATTAGCAGTACAATTGTTACAAAAAATTTATATTGAAAAAAATTAGCAGACTTTTAGGAGCGAAAAAATAAATACCAGCTTTGCGGGTATAATCGTTCCAGCTTTAAGATTCGCATATTTAATAATATTTTCTTAAAAATATGACGTTGTAAAAATTTATCGCTATTAGGACTCTTAGGGGTTAACGATCGCGTATTGAGTACATACAACCATAGTCACTGTAGATTATATTGGTTCGTCTGTAGTTCTGGTGCGAAAATATGCCATCAAGTATAGCGTATCGTTAGCCTGGACCCAAGCGTGTGCAAAATTAATACCTTCCACACACTCACTTGACTGTAAGAAAAAGTTAAATTGTGAATGAAGTACAAAGCTTCACCACAAACTTAGGGACCAGGTGTTGAACGCATTCGAATTTCTCACTTTTCCGAGACATCATTTTCATACATACGTTTTTAGAAATGCATTATTATTATTTTTTTTTAAATTAAAAAAATAAACAGCTGTTTGTTTTACCAATTTAAATGAAAAAAAAAGAAATTTAAAAACAACTAACGCACCGGTGTGAATTCTACTATTAATTGGGTTAGAAATATTAGAAGTTATTTCAGTGAATGTTAAATAAAGTTTGAATGTCAGTAATTAAAAAGCGAATAATTGAAAACAATTACATGCATTATTGCCATGGCAGATATTTAAGTTTTAAAAAGGAATTTCAATTTCTTAATTCGCGAAAATCAAATCAATCTTACCGACACGAAACAACAAGAAGAGAAAAAAAGAACTTAGAAAAAAAAACTATTTTTCTACATAAAATAAAATCTTAGAACTCGGTTAAGGAAGCAATAAAAGAAATTTTTCCTCATGTCATTGGTGTGCAAAACTTTTCTAATTGCACTTATCGAATATTATTTTGCCATCAATATATTTGTACCGAATGACAAGTTGCTCCGCTTAAAAATGCCAATTGAAATGACAGATATAAAATGATTTAAAAAAAAAGAGAAAAAAAAAGATTTTTAACTTTTTAAAACAATAGAAATCTATTTAATATTTTCATCCGCATTCATTTATTCAATCATTCTGTCACTCGTTTATTCACTCATGGCAGGCGATTAAACTAATTTACATCCTTGTATTGTTCCCAATTGAATATGATTTTGTGCGGCAATAAGGAAAAAAGGTACAATAAATAATGGGCCTTTAGCTGAAATCGAATATGCATATTATCGCTACTCTCGCTTACGCTCTCTTGTTTCTTCTTTTCTTCTGTCTATGTCAGGGAAGGAAACTATAACTTTTGATTTTGCACCAACTATAAAAACAAAATGGCCATTTTCTGTCATTTGCTGAAGACAGAAACTTAAGAAGAAGCGTAAGAGGGAGATAACAAATACACAAGAAAAACATATAATTGAATATAATGCCTATAAATAATATACGAGGGCAGCAAACCTCCCTGCAACAGGATTTTATCAGCTGACTCCTGTCAAATGCGTCAATTAGTTTGCATTTGACAGGTAGTAGAATTTCGTGTACTCATTTAGCGGAAAAAACCACTACTCATACCAAGGCTAGGCTTGAAGAATACCATCGAAATTCCGCACCAGCGATTTCAAAGTGATTTACTTAATTTTGTTGTGGCCGCATAAGCACTGAAGGTGCCGAACGCTCTAGAAGCCCACATGAGGTCTCTACACCCAAAACTATTGTTAACATTAACGATATGGTGTTGGCCCAGCGGAGGTTGAAAGTATGAGATATTGTGGAAGCCATATACATAGGTATCATGAGGCTCAGTGGTTTCAATTTTAAATAATCACTTGGGCATGAGAAAGCGTTCGCGACGTGGCAGGCGTAGCTGCTTAGAGTCGACCACAAATGCAATCATGTGACAACTTCACAGGATTCTTCGGCGTTGTTCAACCGTCGTTTCATAACCATCGTAACTGCCATACTTCGTAAGAAGTTTTCATAAAATTCGTAGTGAATTTGTAGGTCTCAAATAATACGTGATAATTTTTAACTCGGGGTGTGTATGTGAGTGCGTGTTAGAGGTCTGTCAATTAAAATTGAAATATTTCTATATTTTTGCTTGTGGAAAAGTTTTTATAAGCTCCAGGAATTATGCTACAATCCAAAAAATATATGCAGTTCCTTAAGGTATGCAACATATTTGTTACTTTAAGCTTCTTTTAATCACCACCATTAAAAACTTAAAAAACAAAAAAAAACTTGTAATAATTTTTTTTTCAAATTTTCAAATTTTTGTTGTGTTAAAAAAAAAAACATCTCAATCGCCTTTTGTATGAAACATTTTTATTTCAAGTGACGGTTTCATGGTTAAGCGAGAGCATTTTATGGGCTTGTGGTTTCTACAAAACACAACATCATTTCGATTTAGTTGCAAGTTAAAGAAATTCAAGTACTTTTTAATTTTGTTTTAATATCCACTTGTTTAAATATCATTTCCATAATTATTCAAGTACGAGTCAAAAGAGAGGACTAATCAAAAATGTAATTAATGTCCGAACAATAAGCGACCGAAAAAAACCATTCAAGGACTCTTCATTTACAGCAGACGAGTAGTGATTCATGAAATGTTCAAGAATTGAAACTCAAATCCTCTAGGTTGTTCGACTGATGACGTTGTTGTGTTTTCAATTGTTTCAATTATTTTAGAATCAGATCCTTGATGAATTATTGTATTCCGTAGACACGCACTCGCACATACATATTTATTTATGAGTATATACACACACAGATACAAATACTCAAGTAAATATTTATTTATATATTATTTTTGTTTTATAATAAAAACATTTTCAAGTGCCTACTTAAAAGTGTCTTTCTTTTGTACATAGTCGCCCATGATGATGTTGCTATTGATGTATTAATTGTATTTTTTGTTTGTTTTCTCCTTCAATTTGCCTGCCATGGGCTGTTTCAGGTTACGTGCGCCTCACAAGAATAAGGTTCACAAGATTAACTTAATTTCAAAGGCACTTTCTTTAGATAGAGAATTTTTTACTTCGCAAATTCTAGAGCTTATGGGTTACGAACCCCTCGTTTTTTTTTAATTTTTTAATATTTTTTCATGTGTTTTTCTCTGTTCAAACACGACATCAATTACATTAGGTGCCTGCTTTTTAGGTGTCACATGTATGCTGATGACGATGGTATGAGGAGCATCAAAAACAGTCCTATTCCATACCGCTGGTTCATCCTTAAACAAGACAATTTGAAAAAAATCTTAAAATTAAGAATTCAGTCGGGTATATTTTAATTTTTTTTTTTTAATTTAATATTTTTCAAAATTTCAATTTACATCGTTTGTGCCTTAAAAATTGATTTATTTATAATTTAAAATTAACTATTTGTTTGTTACTTTATTCATTTCAAGCTCATCATTTGTTTCTCGGCAATCAAGGCTGCACATTGTCATGGAAAATAATAATAAAATGAATAAAGCAGTAGTGCGGTTTTATCAAGTACCTGAGTATTCATTAGAAATCTCGTTAGAAAACCATTTAAAGACAACGAAGGCAAAGCCGCCTGACCTTCTCCACAAACTCATTTATGTATTTCGTAATTGCGGTTATTAGAAAGTTTACAATATTTAATAAGTTTTGGAAAGTTTTGCATACGCATTTGCTGGCTTATGCGCAAATATAATGAAATAGAAATAGAAAAGGCATCAAAATCAGGGTTATCCATCATCTGACAGATGCAGGTTGCTTTTAACCTGAAACACAAAATATGTTACCGCTTGTTACTCTTCACACGATGATTTGAATTAATCAAATAGACAGATAATTTTAAAGCAAGAAACGTAAGGAGAAATTAAAATATGAATATGAACGCTGCGCCAGTCAGGCGAATTATATAAAGAGACGTCACATCAAGTCGACAGTAAAAAAAGACAGCGGTTCTGAACTCCTTGTGGGCAATAATTAACTAATATTGATGGCCAATTGTAATTTTATAAGCCATGGTAGTAGTAATATCTTATCAATAATATTTAATACTTCTCGATAACGATTACACAATTGCCAATATATTGATGTCGATTTGGTACCACGTCGACGTCAACAATCATAATAAGGGCAAATACATTCGTTGTGTTAATTAGCCCGGGCGGAACTTGTCATGGTGCGGGTTAAAAATTGTGCTTACGGTAAAATTTAAAAAAAAAAATGAACAGAGAAAAAAGTTCAGTCAATTGATGCCGCTGGCCCACAAATCTTTCAGGATGCATGGGCAGCTCTTGTCACTGGTCTTCACACAAAATTCGGCAATTCTGTTTGTTGACGTACCTAAATTGAGTTAAAAATGAGGTTCGTAGCTGAAAACTCGATAGAAAAATGTATCTTCATCCAACTTTCTTAAGAGCCATTCACCAAACAAACGCCCTTGTTTTACGTCACCTGGCATCAGTTCTTGCTGCAGCTGTATTTCGTATGGTTTCATACCGAGATCCTTATGTAAGTTCTTCCACGTGGCCGAATAACACCAGCCCAATGGTTGACAATGACGACGAATTGACATAAAGCGATCTTCATTGACACTAGCTGATACAGCAGGAATATTCTGCTCGGTATTCACTTTTCGCATTTGGGTTGGTGAATTAATGTTCAATAAAGTGAAATTGGTGGGAAATTTGGTCACAACGGCTTGAATACCCTGTTCGGCGCGTGGGTGTATCAATTATATGGACCATAAAATGGATGTAATGTACGAAACACATTTCTCATACAGAACCAATTTTGATAATAAAATTCAATGATTAGTAATATAATATTCGTATGTCTATTCATGGTGAAATGGTAAACCTTCCTTACAGAGAATTTTTGGCATTGCTACAAGTCATGAATCTTTTTTTACACTGAAAAAAAATCACCCAATAAAATTGAAAAAAAAACATTTATTAAACTACTGTTTCTATAAATTTCGTTCCGTCGTTCGTTTATATTAATTGAATACGAAATCAAAATTTTGTTTTTTATTTATTGCTGCTTTCCATAAAAGTGTTCGCCAAAAAGAACCAACGCTCAAAATTTATGGTTACGATCACTTAATAAATTTTCGTTTTCAGTTACTCGTATACTTCAAAATAGAACAATGGAAATATTTCTAAAATATTTGGATTTAGGGAATAATGAAAAATAATTTTCTGCCTACTTTCAGGAGAAGCCAATAAATATAATTATTCTTCCTCTGCTCTTAAGCCTTAAAGTATACACGCGTGCTTAAAGTATGCTTTAATAAATATACATAATTTTTTTAAGCTTAAGGTCTTTTAATTTTTATTTTAATTTTTATCGATATTTCGGTACTCATCGAGTACCATCTTCAGGATGAGTAACGAAATATCGATAAAAATTTAAATTAAAATTAAAAGACCTTAAGCTTCAAAAAATAAATTGAGTTTATTAATGCTTGAAGAATTTTATCTTTCAAGTCTATATCGTAATTTAAAAAAAATTATATTTTCATAAGTCGATAGCTGATTGTTAATAGCGCTTTTCTATTTAGTTTATTTAAAATTTTAATTGTAATAAATGTAAAACATAAAATATTCTGAAAATATATAATTTTAAATAAATAATGAAAACACTGCTTGCATACTTTTAGGAGAAACTAAAGAAATAATGAAAAACTCTTCTTGCATACTTTTAGGAGTAACTAATAAATATATTTACCGTTTGTCTTGTACAAAAAAAAGATGTGGAAATTGCCGCCTTAAGGTATACGGAATTCCTGTGAAACAACATGAAAGCTCAAGTAGCAAAACCAAAACATTGTGTGAATGTGTAACATTTTCACTTTCATACAAATTCTGTGACACGGGTGAGTAATTCATTTAATTAACTTGTAGTATTTTGATAGTAGAAAATTCAGTCAGGGTAGACAGACGTTTAATTTCCACTAATTGTCTTTCAAATATAATGACTCATAAATAAATGACGATTTGCTAATATTGACTTTGTAAGTCATAATTCTAAGACTTGAGTACTTGTAGTAAATTATTGCGTCAAAGTGCCAATGAAGTTATAAGTTTAATTATCATAGTGTTTCGGAATGAATTTTTGTGACCATCGTAAAAATAATTATTTTATAAAAATAAAAAATAAACTTTTTTATACAATAAATTTTTTCATTAGAAAAATTTGCAATTAAGTTCAGGACCAAAATTTTATTGTGTACATACGCAGAGGAAAAACAAAATCTATTGTCCGAAAAGCACCCCTCTTACGACATGTGGAAATAGAAGTCGTACAAAAAGTTTTGAATTATAAACAACACAGGGCGCTCATATGACTTCAATATTGTATACATGTTAGAAAATGTCAGAAGTTCAAATTTAAGCACTTTTGACAGGTGTCTTTCTTCAATGCCATTGTGATGAATGTGGCTCATCTCCTTCGACAGAGTCTAGGCAACTAGTTGATTAAGGACAATACTAAGAGCCTGCACATTGAAGAAAATAATACACACTAAAATCAAATAAAAGAATTTTTATTACTGACGAATGATGACTTGAAGAGTTAAACTGGTTACACCGCTCGACTATAAAACAGAACATGTTAGAAAATATAATTTTGTGATTTTCCATATTGTGAAGTTGAAAAAATTAAGGAAAAATAATTCCTGCTTTGCAGTCATGATATGAAACGACACTTTATAAGTTGTTGTTTGTTATTATGCGCTTAAAAGGCTTCTATGCCATCACCATATAAAACAAGTGGCTCCTTTTAGCACAAACCCTTTTAGAACAAGTTACATTTCTAGTCAATATAAACGTTCTCACATCAAATTCAAACATACAAAATGTGTTACTTTATTTACACTCGAAAAAAAATAATAATAATAATCAACTAGACGTGCTGTTTACATAACCCAGGCAGTTAAATCGTCTAGAATATTTTTACTGGAGCCACTGAGAAAATTAGATTTGATTTGGCACTCTAAGTTATGAAAACTTACTACTTCATTTATTAGATTTACAGAGATTTTACTGTATTGTCGTCTTGCTGCTCGAACGAGATCTTCCATTAAATTTATAAAATCCGGCAGTTAGGAAAGTTTCCTCAACTCTTTAATGGCCTAGTGAGACAAAGTGGAAGTCATTCTTGGCTAATAACATTTTCATTACTTCAAAAAGAGCACTTTTTAACAACTTGGAATGTTATATAAAAAATAAATTGTCAGTCTACGCAAATTGGTGCCATTTCCAGCAAGGGCGTAGCCAGGATATGAAATAGGGTGGTGCCACGAAAATTATAATTTTTTTATGATTATGATTTCTTATGATTATTACAATTTCGATCTATTTGAGGAGTAATCTGTGTGGATCTTCTGAAAAATTTGTTAGAATTTTTTCCAAAAATTCGTCCTTCTCGGTTACCAATCTTCGGTGGACGCTTAGCATACATAGTGCTGCAATATACAATATACTTATTTTTTGATAGTAAGTAAAATTGCATATTATTTTACCGTTTAAACGAGCTTCAGTCATTGTGGAGCGTAACCATGTTTTACTCGCCTTAAAGTGCTAAATGACCGCTCAACAGTTGCAGTAGTGCACGGCTGTGCCAATCCTTATATTTGGATAAAATAATCCAGCGTCTTTCAAAATACTCGCCAGCTATAAGTCGGCTAATTCGTCTTTACCCATTTTTTTGTTGCCAAGAATTATACCAAAGCTCAATTTCTCCTTCCAAATCATCCAACTCATAAAAATGCTCAAACGTTTTTGTGGCATCTTTAAGCTCTTCCAGCTTCAAAGAAAGCATGTTTGACGGTTGCAAACAATGAATTGCAAACGCTGGCCTATTCTCTTCATTAAATCTTCTGTCTAGTGATGAAATTAAAGAATTCATGTAAGGAATGTATATAGATCGCTTCCAGTATTCAGCACGTGATGAAAATGGGGGATTTGAACGGTGCGTTTGACGAGTACTATCCTTGGAACAGACATCTCTATTCCTAAATTGGCTGTGTTTTCTTGAATAGAAAAAAGCAATCCGTCCACAATACCCTGTGCATTTTTTAATAATTTTATATTGTATGCATGTAAAGAAAATTATTATAGAACTAGGTGGGTGCCACGGCCCTCTAGGCCCATACCTAGCTACGCCCATGATTTCCAGTACTTTAGCATAATTCAATATAAGACTACTATTATTATTTGTATATTTGTATATTTGTGTATTTGGACCAAAAGGACTTTACGCAAGTATTTAGAGGGCTAAAGTATGGCTTAAAATTTTTCCCTGTAGTGGGCACACCTTAAACCTAAAATATAAATATTACAAGATTTACTATGCCGATTCACTGTAGCAAATTTTCAACTTCCTAAATTAAAGGCTGGTGCAGGAAATTACAAAGTGCCAAGGAAATGTGGGGAGGTAGAAACTTAAAACTCCGCTAGAAGTTTTTTACTTCCTTCTACCACATTCAGTTCAGTTAGAACGTTCTTATTTTGAAAATAAGAAGATTTATTAGAGTTTGCGTTGGTATTCAATAGCAAAATCACAAAAATCTAAATTTTATTTGCCATGCGCTTCTTGTAGAATGCCCCATATATATTTCAATTAAACGATAAAGAATCTCTGTTTTCGCACTCTATCCTTCAGTTATTGTTAGCAACATGTTAATTAAACAAACAAATAGAATTATTATATTTGCATATTGTTGTCTAACAATAAACTACTCAACTACTCGATTCGATAGAAATTCCATTTACGCAAGATGTACTCGTAAAATACAAATTATAATTATTGTATTGTTTATAAATTCGAATGTTTGAGTTTAAGACCCAAATCTAAGAAAGCAATTGAGGAGGTATTAAATGAGATTTAAAAAAGTTTTTAATTTTTAATCAAATAAAATATTGCAGTTGTTTATTTATTTAAATGAATTTACATGTGCTCAGTATGGCAAGATAATTCCAAGTGCTTTAGTTTATTAAATGGGGTTGGTTCGATTTCCATCCCTGATTTTGTTCTGCTGTAGCATAACGTCGAAAGTCTTGGTTACCAACTCTATTTGTTTAAGTTACAATCTAATTTGCAATTGCTCAGAAAACTCTTTTATGAATAAACAAATGCATATTGTTGCCGGAAAATCACAAAAATCTTTTTTGTAAATATTTTATTTCAAACTTTTTGTTGGCATTAAAAAATATTTTATGCACCATTTTACAGCAACAACAATATTCGTATTTTATTTTAAATGTATAATTCACATTAATATTTAGTGAAAGGAAATCAGTTCAATTCATTAATAATTTATCAATTTTACAAAAGAATTTTTGATAAATAGTATAAAATATTTAATACAAAAGATTCTAAATGCACATAAATAAATTTATTATCTATTAAAATGCTTTCAGTTAATTTGTTGTAAGAATTAGGATAATTAAAAAATGTTTTTATATTCTGTACCAAAATAAAGATCAATTTTCAATAATCCCTTTAATCTAGTGTAATTATTTTTTTAATTAATTAACAAACACAAACTGGGAAGCTACTTGGCTTATCTGCGGAGACACCCAGAGTCTGCGGCAGGAGTCGAACCTGCGACCGTCGGACTACCAGTCTAGTACACTAGCTACTAGTCTACGAAGGCACTCTGTACCAAAATAAAGAACAATTTTCAATAATCCCTTTAATCTAGTATAAAGTGTCGAAACTGAAGTTGAAAATCGCCAACCACCGCAATAAGACCGACTAGTTTTTATATATTTGTTAATTAACAGGTTTATAAAAATTATTGCGCTCTGTCTCGCTCTCTCACTAGGCGGTTTTCGAGTACGTTTCTTGTATGCTGTATATTGTATTAAACACATTCGAGACAGCGGGCTACACGACTACAAATGTCGCCCTGTAGCCAGCTACTTAATTATTTTGAAAACGACATTTATGTATATTACAGTGGTGCATATTTAGCGCTTTTAATTTTTTTAAGTTCCCTTTTTTTCATGGGAGAAGTCCCGTCCAACCCAAAAAAAAAAAAAAATAAAATATCTTAGAAAAAACCTAAGAGTATTTTCGTTCTATATTGCAGGATTTAGGATCAGTAATATATTAAAGTTTTGAACGCCGTTACTACGGAATCAAGAGAGAGCACCGAAAGAAATTACACTAAAATTTTTATGTTAAAAAGGGCTATTACCCTGTGATTTTTTTAATCTTCAGCAATGTTGGTATTTTTGGCTCAAGTCAATATGATATATAACAATAAAACAAATAAATTTATTTATTTAAAAATTCTTGGGGGCAAATTACGGCATTCGATATCAATCGAAATTTCAAACAAAATTTTCTTGAATTGTATTGAAACTTCGATCGATATCGAATGCCGTAATTTGCCCCATGTGTATTATGACATATAAATTTTGGAATTTTCTTTTTTATTTTGCAATAAAAAATATTTCTAATCGCTAATTTGCTTTACATATTTTGTTATGTTGTGTCAACACTGTTTTAGTTTTGTAGCCAACAAAAATAGAAATAAGTTTAATTTGACTACACGACAAAAGTAGCATGGACAACAACCTGCAGTCGTGTAGCCGTGCAGTTGTGAAAATAATCATTTTCATATACACACATGTATTCTATTTTTGACAGGTTGTAGTCGGTAGCCTGCTGTCTCGAATGTGGCCGTTGTACTTGCTTCGCGTTTCCCTATTTCTAGCCGTTATTTACGCTATAATGGCCATTGCATGTGACCTGTTGTTTTATTTCCCATCAGACATTTAAAAAGGAATTGCAATTAGTTTTTGCTGCCGTATGTGGTTGTTGTTTTAAAAAAAATGCTAATTTTATGCGAATATCGCAATTCTCTTTGAAATGAAGCAGCTTCACTTAATTGTGAATAAAATCAAAAGTTTTAAAAAGATTTTATTAAAATAAAGTTCGGTTTGCTTGGAACATATTTTCTTAAGAAAAAGTAATTGATTTATTTTCGTTTTAATTTTTTGTGAATTTTTAGAAATAAAAATTACAAATTTTTGTTTTCCAAAATATCTGTGAAATTACTGAGCAGATTAAAAAAAAAAAAAGCACATCAAACAAATACGAGGGTTGCAGATTCGACTTTTGAGCAGACAAGCGAAACGGCCTCGCAGTTTATGTTTGCGGGACATACATTTTTTTTTTTCACCAAAAGAAAAATCATTATTAATAATAATTCAAATAGTTGAGACAACCAAATTATTGTTATGGAAACAGTGTTTGAGCATTCATTTTACACTTGAAGCCTTTAAATGTATGATTCTCTATTACTATATTATCGAAACTGATGATTGTTTCAACAAATTTGATAAGAAATGTAAAGTTTGCTACAACAAAGTACATATACTAAAATAGTTCCCTGCATTCAAGCAATGAATCTATTCATTGCATCAAATAAATTTATATTTGAAATTGATTTAATAAAGCCCTTATTTAAACCAATGAAGAATGTTTCATTGCATTTATGAAAAACTTTCAGTAATGAAATAATAAATTAAAAAAACAATCGCCTTGTAGCTCTTTTTAAGATCTAGTTCATGAATTACCTAAATTTATTTTCCTAAGAGAACTATTTTTTCATGGAAGAAAGAACGCATCATTGGAACGAATGTTTACACTCGTAGCCAATTTGTTAATAGATAATTTAAAAAATACCCGTTTACGAGTACATCGAGTTTGTTTGAGTTTCGTTTACATCATCACTATCGTTAATGAATAACAACAACAATTCAATTTCAGTTCACAAATTCTTATGTAATTGTTTGTTGTTGTTGTTGTTGTTGTTGTTGTTGTTGTTGTTGTTGTTGTTGTTATTGTTATAGTATATGTAGACATTAGTCTGTATGATATTTTCTAATCTGCGATATTGCACGTAAATATTTTATTAGTTCAGTATTAATAAAATAATATTTTATGAGCCATTTTCTTCACTCAAAACTTAATGATTTAGTTCAGTACTAAATACAAAAGTAAAATATAAAAAAAAATAATTATAAGCTTTTTATTTAGTATGTAGTTTTGCTATTTTTCATGGAAAAATAACGATTTCATTTCAACATGTATAGTTTTAGTTTAGATTATTATGTAGGCCAATATTTCCATTTCCAAATTGCTTCTCAGTCTGCATATGCTGTTAACACACACTTAAATTTTAATAAAACTTTTCCCTTGCCCTCAACAAAGAGGCATGTGTAAAGCCACCTTATGACTAACAACATAGATGAGTTATTTACCGCTTGCCGCCAACACCAGGAGCAGCCTTTTGTTGGACCTTGGCGGCTTTTTGTTTGGGAGCAGCCTTTGCTTTAGGTTAGGCGGGCTTAGTGGCCTCCTTGGCAGCTTTGGTGGCATGTTTTTGTTCCTTGGCGGGCTTGATGGCTTGTTCGCGTTGAGCACGACGAACTTCAGGCTTTATGTTACGCTTAACCATAATTTCGGCCAAGCAGGAATTTCTGTGTTTTGCGGGTACGCTTCTTGGTGGCTTCTTCTTCCATAACCTTACGGTGCTTGCGGCGGTACAAGACAATCTAAGTAACCCTACGGGGATTACTTTTCATCAAGTAGGAACGCTCGCATTTCGTAAAGGTCTTGCCATTAACTTTAACCATGGTCTTGTCATGGCCGGGTTAGATTTTGTACCCACTGAATGAACACAAACCGATTTCCATCTTGCGTTGTTGCCAATATTTGTGCGAGTTTCATACGAGTTTCTCAAATTTTATTAGTTTAAAGGCTTTCTTTCTCTTTATGTGATCAGTATGATATTTTGCAAATTGAATTTGTAGAACGAACGTTTGGATTTACAAACCAAGTTTTTGAAAAAATAAAATTTTTTTTGCCCCATACAAATAAGTTGCACCCTAATTAACATATACGAATATAAAGCAAAATGTCATTTCCATTTTGGTTTATGGAAGTGTAAAACCGACAATAAAATTTATTGCCTTATAAATAGTTTATTGCAGTTTTCTTAGGCCATTAAGCATTTATGATTACAATTTAATTCAATTTTCCATTTATAAATGTCTATTAAAATTTACATCGTAACCAGAAACATCATTATTTGATTGTAATTAAGTTAAGGAGAAGTTTTAAAGATATTTTCTATAAACTTTTGCTGGCATGGCAAATACATACTGAAGCCGCCAAATCGTAAATATCAGAAATCTATCTCTCAGTGTCTTTAAAGACTCACAAGCTTTTGAGCCACTGTGTTCTGTTGAAGTAAATATTTTCCCATTAAAAACTCTTTGCCAGGAAGCATTTGAATAGACTCAAAACTGTTTGCATAAAAAAAAACAAAACAAATTATTAAAAATATCTTTCAAAATAAATATTTCATAATAAAAATTTCAAATATGTAAATCAATTTTCCTTCTCCCTCTCACCCCGCTGGCGTATTCCATGCCATATCACTTCTTCCTGACATCCTTATTTGCATATTTTATTCTTTATCATCACTAAACATGCGTACGTGTGTGTGTGTGCGTGTGTGTGGGTGTGTGTAAATTTGTGTTGGCGTTCATAATATGTTTCAATAAAATGTAAAATATTTGCGTTAATTTCTGTACGTCGTTGTTGGCATTTTCTTTATCGAATTCTAAAGTTCGTGTCAACATTATTCTAAAATGTCAATATTATTTGTTTTACAAAATTCATATTTTGTAATCCGGCAAACCCCCACTCAAGTTCAGACAAGTATTTTTCTTTTGTTCGTTCGTTTTATACGTTTGCCTTCTTGTGTTTTCTCATGAAGGTGTGAAGGGCTTTCACCTTTTATGATTAATCAGCGTAGGCTTAGGATACGACAATAACAACTGGAGACATTTGATTAGGGGTTTTATTTTTGTATTGTTGTCAAGAATCAACAGGCTTATACATACAGTTTTTGTAGATATTTAAGGAATTTAAATTAGTACACGCAGAAAAACATACGGTTGTTAGAACCATAATGGTAATGAATCGAATCTGCTTCAAATCGTAAAATTTAAGACTTAATTTTATATTTCACTGCGGTATGACGCTGCATTATTTCAATGTAAACTATTGCTTTCTTTAACGAAATACAAAAATAATTGTGCTAAAATAACGCAACGTTTCGCTGTAGTAGAATAAAAAATTATTAAAATTAATTTAACGGTGATTTGTATCACCCAGTGGCGACAGAGAATAAGCATATTGATCCCTCGATCCTTATTATCCTTAGGAATTTGCTCATTTGCATATGAGTCTGTAATTTACCCTAAAGTAGACATTGTTCATCATTTGATTGTGTCAATATTTGAACATATTTCTTGAGTATTTTTTACATTGAATTTGAAACAAAAATTTTGCGCCAAATTGTTACTTCACCATAAAAACATTTACAACATTTATAAAAGCAAACCATTTCTTTGAAAAAAATGGCAAAGAGATTATGAACTTTATCAAAAAGTATTCAAGGACTTTTTTTCAAGCTTATTTTTTTTAATGCAAATTTACAAAATATGATATTATGGTAAATATTCTTGCTAAAAGTAAAGTTATAAAGGCTTATGAAAACAATTCTTAAGCAGATAATAAAATTGTTTCAACTTTTCAAAGTTTATTGATTCGCAGTTTTATTTCATATTTTCTTATATTATTTTTCCTAAAAAATTCAACAAAGAAATTGGCAATAATCCTTAAAAGATTGTATTAAAATGTATAATTTTCATGAATAAATTATACTCTTTTGCTTTTACTTTTCTACATCTAGACGCACGTACGTATTACGCACGTAAATATTAGAGCTCAAGACGATTTCCTTTAAAGAAACAAAAAAAATAAAAATAAAAATGATAAAATAAATTTGCATTTTATTTAATGGAAAATTTTAAAATAATTCTTAAATATGAAGGCAACAAACAATAAACTATCGTATTAGAGACGTTAAACTTTTTAATAGGAATCTTTTTTTTTCGGTCAATTAAGTCGTCATAATGTATGCTTAATGGTGTTAGTAGTTCACTCTTGCTTAAAAGACCCTCGTATATTAGAGAAGTTAACTAATGTCAACTTATTCAAACCACCCATTTCATTTAGCAGATTATAGACCATGACCAATAACAGCTTCAATTGGAATTATAACTACAGTCGCTGGTGCAGTAAAATGATTCCATCAATATACCACCATCATGTCGCAATGGTCTTTTATCGGAACTCAAACTACGGCCTTAAATAAATGCGATTTCTCGCATATTTAAAAAACTAAAGTTTTTCTATGCTCTTTCATTTTCATTAGAAATTATTTGCCTTCCAGGTAAAAAAAATTCAAGTCATTTTCAAGGAACGACATTTTCATTGCTTCTAAGAATCCATTAGGCATTTTTTTCAATTTCCCCAGAAGTCAAGTTAAAAAATTTCGTTAAAAATATGAACTCTTTTTACAAATCTTTTTTCCTGATTTGAAAACATATTTTATACAATAGAAAAAGAAATTATATCTCGAAATTAATATTCTTCAATTTATAAGTGATTAATTTTTTTTCATTGAAGTTTATTCCAATCTGTATTTCGTATAAATTTTCCTTGCAAAAAAAGAAAATTACTTTTATAATGAAGACAGCTTCCACACCGGTGAATAGGTATCAAAAAAGCTAATACTCTACAAAAATCCAAATTCGTATTACTTTCGAATCCTAAGCTCAAGCTTTCAAGCTTTTCTTCTTACTGGGTATATAATAAAAGCACAGGCGAACACTGAACAATTTTCCATAGTTTTTTCGGTTAAATTAAGAGCATTGGTCACGATGTTGTCATTAGGTTCGACTAGATCGATAAGAGGAGAATGATACTCTTGTCAGTAAAAGGCCCATTGTGTGCTTCCACACATGCATAAACGAAACCTGTACCTATACCCATAGGAACTCTGTAACTTGAAGGTAGTTCCACAATTCTTTCCATTCAATGCACCTGAGGTGAGTACCATATCGCTGGGGTATCATTCGTGAAATATCAGGATCTCTGCAAATAAAAAAACAGGTCGATGGCAGATGCGTTGCAAATATGCTTGTAATGTTAAGCGTCCTAGATCAACTTTAGCTGCAATAAGCCCAGAGTTTTATCCTCGTCTGGGTCTCCTCATAGGAGTCTGATTGTATTACCCACAGTTCCTCCATGCTGCGCTGTCCTGCGGGGAAGTCTTGCCCAACATTGTAACTCAGTCCTCGTGGCCTCTGGCTTTAATCTTCAGACTGTCAGCGCTCTCATTTCCAATTCTGCTATGTGGGGCTTCATCGTTAATCGTATTATGCCAATCCAAAATGGTTCTAGAATTCACCCTCTCAGACACACTCGTCTGGCGTAGGATTAACATTGAGCCGTTTATGTACTCCGTAATTACACGGACTATGGCATTATTAGTCTTTTCCAGATGCTTTAGGTTTAATAGATATAGTACCATTTAATATTTGAACCATTTACACTGTTTCTGTAATATTCGCTTAATGTTTCAGGAACAGACTTTTAGACCCCAAAATACCTCTTGATTTGAGTATAATCATATTGGCGTGTCTTTCAGGATTTTTAAATAGTATTGCAAGGATATTAAAAATTGTGTTCTTGTTAGTTTAGGTTAGGTTAGGTTCGAGGGGTGTGATAGCCCATGTCATACGACATACACTTAAGCCAGTGAAGGCTTGCTGTAAGCTCCCTTGGGTTTAACCATAACACATTGACCCAGAGGTCTAGAGAAACTTCGTGTCACTCACAAAGTTCCTTAATTTCCTCCAGCATATTCCCTATAATCGGGTTATGTCCGGTAAGGTGTCACCCCCAAGATATCTTCTTGTTAGTTTAGTCCTTAAAACTAATTTTTAACGAACCATTATTTGTAAAAAAAATCCATTGCAAGGAGTGTGAAATATTTCTAAAACAAACTTCAAACTTCGTCTTATTTGTTACGTACATAAAGTCATACTACAATAGTACTTTCAATTGTATTTTAATTGTAAATAAAAATAAAGGCAGATTTTTAAGAGCTTTCAGTTTTGTTAAAAAAAAACTCATAAAATTTATAGAAATGTATGTAATCTTTATATAATTCAATGTTTAAAGATGATTTCATGTAAATCTTTACCGCGGCTACGCTTCAAATGGCTCATACTCTGGGTCCAAATTTGGCATAATCTCCCCAACATATCGGCCGATATATCACGAAGAAATTCTTCAATATTGGCTTTCAATAAGTCAACCGTTGCGGTCTTGCCCCTATAAACATGAGCCTTAACACACTCCCACAAAAAATAGTCTAAAAGCGTTAAATCGCACGATCTAAACGGCCAATTGACCGGCCTCAAACATGAGATAAACTGTTCACCGAACTCGCCTCTTAATCGAGCCATTGTTTCGCGTGCTGTGTGGCATATGGCACCGCCTTGTTGAAACCACTTGTGATCTATTCTATTTTTGCTCTTCTATTTTTGGGTAAATAAAAATTTATCATCATTGCACGGTAGAGAACGCCATTCACAGTAACTTTCCTAACTTCGTTGTCTTTGAAAAATTACAGTCCAATAATGCCACCAGCCCATAATCTACATCAAACAGTGCATTTTTCGTGATGCAGCTTTTCACACTAAATACGGGAATTATGCTTATTTAGTACGTATCCATTCAACCAGAAATGAACTTCGTTGCTGAACACAATTTCGCAATAAAAAAGTGGACGATGCTCATAATAAAATTCAATATTCTGTAAGCGTTGTTCGTTTGTAAGTGAATTCATGGGTAAATTATAGACCGAACTGAACATGTTTAACAGTTACATGTTGCGAAACACTGTGTTGCCAATAAGAAAGTAGCTAAAGAAATCACCCTTTGGTTTTCTGGCTCAGAATTTTTAGACTACTAGGTTGGAGTCTCTTCAAGGTATAGACTTTTGAAAAATTTAGATTTTTGATCTATGGGCCATTAACTTATTTGCACCTAGTGTAGGAAATTTGGTTAATAAATAAGGAAGACATTCACCATCTCTCTTGACGACCTTAATAACTTGTTTCGCTATGGCAAATTTACTATGAAGTGGTGGCAATATAATTGGATCTCTGCAATCAAAACGTTTTAAGAATAACTTTTAACTTCCTGGCAATAAGAATAATATATCCTGCTATACATACCAGTGTGGCTCTACTCAAACGAAATAAGTTTTTATATAGATAAATCATCTGTATTCGTATCTCATTCGGACGATTCCTCGTTATATACCCGTATGAATCGAAGAGTACAAAATAACAACAAAAAAAATCAAAACAAAAGCTGCTAGAGAAATACCAGTAACGTCATTGTAATTAGCAGGGATTAATTATTTTTATGTCAGAAATTTCAAAAGGCTTTATTTCATTGCCCTGTGTAATCCTTCGCCACAATTTGTGTTTGTAGGCGTATGAGTTATTAATTCATTGAGCTGAAATATCGAGCATACGTCCCAGAGTCCTTTAATTGAATTTGGTCTAAGCAGATTGTGGTGTGTCCTTTTCTAGCTAAAAATTAATACGCTATTGTCTCTCTTAAATGGGATTTCGTTTTCATTATTAATAATGAAATTTTTAATGGCTCCTAGGAATTGCTTTCATAAGAAAATCTTAAATTAATTTTTCTTTCAACTACATACATTCAATTATTCTCGTCAAGAAAATAAATTCTCAATTCACAACCCTGCTTGTATTGTGTATGATGCCCTGAATTACAAGTTTGATTTAACCTCTTGTGAGCGGGCAGTTTTTGTTGTATCCAACTTATCTCGTATTGCTAAACGTTAAAAATATTTAGATAATGATTAGATTTTTTGAAGTTAAAAGTGAATCATCTCACAAAATTAGTTGAAATATTTTTCATTTGAATTCTTACATTTTATTTATTAAAATTTATTGTTGATGGACAGCATGGAACTTCTACAAAGCATATCCATCTTTACACGGTTTGTTGTTGCAGTTATTTTCGCATTGTTATCAGTTTCGGTAATCGTTGCCTAGAAACAACTCCCTCTGTGTATTTTGGTGTAGTGGTGCGGAACCTCGCTAATCTTTGATTCCTATCTTTTTTCTCCATCAGAAGGTGGTGGCTCTGCCTGACCTTCGTTTGTCATGATGTTATCCTCTTTTCTAGGGAGAGAGGGTGGTTAGGGGGCTCATTGGATGGATTTTTAGGAGGGAGTTGAAGCCGTTTCATTTTTAAAACTTCAAAAACCATGGCGAAAAAATGTTTGTCCTTTGAAAGGGAACGAACCTGAAGTACTCGGGTTTTTAGGCAAGCATTTTAACCACTACACCACGCCACCATCTTTCAATAGAGACTTCCAAACTTTGATAGCGGTCGTATTGTTAAGCCTCATCTGTCAAATTGTACGTTACTTATTCATTCAACAAGGCGTGTAAATGATAAAATTTTTCCACAAGCTGCCACCATTTTACGTCCAACATAATCGTACTCCATTTCTCCATCCATGAACGAATGGATACATCAAGACATAAAATTGTCGCTCTGCTCGGTATGCTCTATACGTCGATGATCACCAACTCCTTTGTGCTCAATTGGATGACACGGAAACCAACGATATGTGGTTTCATTCTGTGCCATGTGCCACACAGCTCATGCCACATAGGAAACTCTATACGAGTGATTTGAAGGCATGGTCATCCGCCGTGAAAGTAGTGTGAACTGGCCGCCGAGATCGTAAGGTTTGACCTCGTTATACTTTTTCTTGTAGGGTTTTCTATGTGCATCAGCCACAAATCACAGCGGCTCCCAAAGCTAACATTACCCTTGCGATCAAATTAGGATGCGAGCCATGCTGGGAAGTCGCCGAATGGCTGCTGCAAGAATTGTTATGTAAAACCTTCACATTCACAGAAGCGGCAAAAGATGTAGAAGAATTTTTCAAGAAACGATAAGTGAATATATGTATATGCCGCTAAGTAAACATTGGATAAGTACACATAGAATTCTGTTAGTTTTATATTCACGAAAAATTATTATTTTTGGTTACACTTAAGTGCACACTAGGGCAGGTATGTGAATTAGATAAGGGCAGATGTCATGCTGCTAAGTGAATATTAGATAATTGCACATAGGATGCTGCTAATTTCATATGAACTCAATCGTTTGTTTGATTTTCTCTTCACGTTACACTTAAGTGCATTTTAAGACAAGCCAGTGAATAAGAAAAATGCACTAAGTGACTGCTGCTTGGCGAACACTACATAAGTGCACATGTGATGCAGCTATGTGAGTACAGCTTTAGAGTCGCCTACCTTTAGAAAATTGCTTGCAAACTTTTACATTTAGCCAAACGAAAAATACTCTATTTCAAGTCTTGGAAAGTCAAGTGCATTAAACAAACAATAAGAGGGTAACAAAAAGAGTTTTGAAAAGTAACAATAGTTTGTATTCAAACAACTTTTACTCTCATCACAATTGATATTGACTAAAAAATTTAATAATAAAACAATTTACTGCATATTTGAAGAAAATGTCACCTACAGCAACTTTCCTTCCAGACCGAACAGAAGCCTTTTTGTGAGTGAAAAAGAATTATAGAAGAAGCAAACACATTAAGAAAGTTTCCTTTATTGAAAAAGTTTTCAAAAATTGTTTAGATTTTTTTTCTCTTTGTCGGTAAAGTGCAAGAAAAGTTAAATCACACCAGTTGTGCTTGCGGTTTTCATCAATAACCGCATAAGTGCTCTTCTGCTGATCTTCCGTAATTGATGAGATATTAATTGATTTACGTGGTTCTAAAAGTTTATTTGCCATCACTTGCAGAGTATGTAAATACATAATTATATGCAGAGATGGGAAACAAATTTAATTATATCCCTACATAGATATTTATAAATTATTTCTTGATGGGGTTTTTGTTTCCTGAAATTTTAATACAATAAATAAATTTCATACCGACAATGGCAAAATGGTATATTATGACTTACGAAGTTGTTCCTAAAATTGAAATTTATCTAAACGTTTTCTAAATGATTTTTTTTTTTTTTTTTTTTTTTTTTTTTTTTTTTGGAAAATTTGAGTGTATTTTAGTATGATTTTTTAATGGAAAACTTTTGAAAAGTAGCTTTAACATTTTGTATAAGTATATATTATGAACTTTTTTCTGCCATATGTCTAGTTGTACAGGGGAAATGGGGAGGGAAGATATATTTTCTTCAGTTGAAACGGCATGAAATATGTTTCGGAGAAATCCCATCACATGAAGAGGATAAACGAAAACTTGTTAAAAAAGTGACAAAATGCTTAAAAAACATGTGTACGAGAGTGGTTTGGAAATTTTCTTAAGCATATCATTCTTATTTATTTTTATTAAAAAAGAAACATTTAAGTGAGAGGGGAATTTTTATTATGCCCTCGTACAATAGAATTATGCGAATTCTCAAAGCGGCCTTTTTTTTCCAAAGCCAATTTTTCACTATGCCTTTCCAAACTATAAAGGAAAATACGTAACAGATTTGCCCATATAAAAATTTTCTTTAATCTTAGGATTTTGCAGGCACTAAGTGCATAAAAAATTTTATTAATATAATTAAATGACATTGAAAAAATCTTTAAAATAATTTAAATTAACGGATGAATAATTAAGTTCATTGCCAACTGATCTCGTTGAAGCCGGTTGCAAGAAATTTGGCAGCTAAATTAACTTGGCAGATCAGCAGGTAATGCATATAGTGTTTTTTATAGAACTTGTTTGTAGTGCGACAATCTTTTTAAAATTTTAAATTAAATCTTTTTTAGTTGAAGCTTTTTATGGAGTAAGTACCGCTCCTTTCATAATTTTCCAGTCCATTTTTCATATGACTAACGCACACTGACTGCAAATATACTTTCAATAAGTTGGCAGACTCCTGCTACTATAGTCAGCCAAATGGATAATAATTAATGGCGATTTCATTTCTGAAAAAATATGTTAGACTAAAAAGAGGGAACAAGTTTTGCATGCTACCGACATCCTCGCAAAGTCTTTTCAAATTCATTTCCTTCGACGAATTTTGAGAAGGAGTCGACAACGATTAGAAAATGAAAGCAAAGTAAACATGGATTCGGCTCCATATAACTCCGCTTGGTCTCTACGGTATCAAGCTGCTCTTGTCGGTACTTGGCGGTAGCTTCTGACAGGGTATACTTTTTTTTAATTAAATTTTCAACATCTTTGTCAAGTCCGGGCCACCAGGGATCTGGCCAGGGGTTTTGTTTTTACGATTCCTAAATGAGAAGTGTGTTGTTCAGCCAAAATTCTGGGCTTGATTTTTTTTCTAGTATCACTGTCCTGTAGCCTCACAATATACATCCGTACTCCACATTTACTTGGGTATACTTTTCTCGATGCGACGTGAACTTTTCGCCTTTTCAAGTTCACATTAGAACCAAAATAGTTCCTTAAAGTAATTAATGTCCGTATATTAAAATTTACAGAAAATATTCACAGAAAAATGAAGTAAAATAATATTTTAAAATAATTAAATATTTGTATAAACATTTGCAATATGTGCAACATATTGGTGGCATGTTGTAGTGGTTAAAGTGGTTGTCTGAAAACCAAGTACCCCAAGTTTGTTCCCTGAGAGAGAACAAAGAAGAAATTGTTCGCCATGGTTTTTCGAGTTTTAAGGTGGCTTCAAACAACCCCCCTTTCCAAAAATCCATCCAAGAAGCCCCTCGACCTTTCCTCTCCCTGAAAGGGAAAGGTTATCCTAAAGAGGATAACAATATGACAAAGGGACAAGGATAAGTATCAGTATTGGAAAAATAGAGGAAATGCCTTGTTCTTTAACGAAGTTTTACTACAACTTTTATTTTTTCTTAATATATTTTTGTGTGAAATATTTTGCAAAATTTTAAGTCTATTCGTTTAGTCCATGTTTATGTTGCTTCGCCTTTAATTTAAAATTTGTGGCAGATCTCCTTAAAATTAATTTAGTCGTGAATCAGGGATCATCGTTTAGCAAATACATTCGTATTTCCAGAAATGTTTTGTTTTGATAAACAAATACAGACTGCGCATGAATTTGTCCTTGCAAGTGTTCCAGCCCTGACCCCTAGACTTTTATTACAGTCTATGAATGTGTCGGAACAAATTCAAAACTTCTCTTGCAAAGAATATTAAATAACAAAAATATGTTTTTAATAACGAAATCAGTTGTATAAACTTTTATGTCCTTCCAGGAATAGATGTTCGAATTTATTCCTCAACAAGTGCGTTTCTCTTTAAATCGCTGGCAAAAGTTTCAAGTGGCAAACAGTTTATTGTTGTTGCTTATGGCCATAATAAACTATGATTGAACATTTGAAATAAGTTTCTGTGTGAAGGCGAAGTGGTTATGCCTGCGGTGATACTAAACGGTTAATGAATGAATGTGGCAGCTGAGACGATTGAATTGAAGTTTATTTAACAAATATTTAATTGCAAAATAAAACACTGAGACTTGATTGATTATTGAGTATGAGGTGGTGGGGGATGGGCATGATTTAAATGCGTGTTAAAGTTGCACAGGACATACTTTTTGTGAAAGTTTGCCATTATTTGGCAGATATGGAAACAATAAATAAGAAATTGTAATGTTAATTTTGATCAGTCTATAAAAACTAATTCGATTTATTACTCAAAATTAAATAATTTTGCTAACCGCAGGATGGTTGGTTGGGATAGGCCATTGGAATTCAGCGCAAGGGACTATATATATTAACTTTTCAAGGTATAAAGCGGTAACATCCAATGTAGCTGAGGTTATTGCTGAGTGAGCATTCGAATTTCCAAACCTCGGCCTTTTTCTAATAACCCGTGCCTGAAATTGGGGGAACTGAGCTCCACCTAAATCACGAAACACCTCTCTTCGAACTTATCCTGAGAGATCCTTGGGGGATCTTGCAGTTGTCGTTTGTACCCAAAATGCCAGAAGAAGTTCGTTGCTTAAAGATGGGTTGTTTGGGTCAGCGCTAGTGGCTGGCTTCCGAGCTCTTCAGCTGCCAACAGTTAAATCTCTAAGTGCTATTGCTAAACAATGGAAGTTATTGCCTACAAACGGTGGAGGTTAGATAGATCCAGAAAGAGGCTTGCATATGGTCGGCTACAACCATGTACTAAAATTGTCATCTGTGTGCGGAATGGAGATCGCATATGGAGGCAGTGGTGATGCATTGAGCTCACATAGTGTTAAGAGCACCATGGAGGCAGGTACCCGCAATAATCTTAGTTACATCTTTAATATTTAAAGAACACAAGTTTAGTTTTTTTTTGTAAGACCAAAGAAATTCAGAAAGAAGAAGCCGTTAAGCTTTAGCTGATTTATTAATTTTAATTTTTTTTATTTTTTAATCTTCGCTGCGTGTTTGTGAACGACATTGTTAACCGGCATTACCACCAAATCCTTATTATACCCTCGTCAGTTATATTTCCTTTGGTATTAGAAGAAAAGTCTAATCAAAAATCATTTTGCGAAATTGATAAGGATGTACATGGAAGCCAATAAAAAAATATTTGTACTTTTTTCACGCATACATTTTTATCTGCTTTTTATTTTATTTTTATTGTTAGTATTATTGTTGCTGTTGTCGGTTGATTGAATTCCTCACTGAAATGGCACCCTGGATTCTTTTTATTTTAACTGTTGCTCTTCAAAAAGCCTTTGTTTGATTACATTGTTGGTATATTTGTCGAATTTTATTTATTACATAAATATATTAAATTGTATAATCTGAATTGTTATATTTGAAAGTGCTATAAGTCCACTTTTCAAAAAAATAATAAATTCAAAATTAAGTTTTGCGACTTGTATGGCTTAAACTGAAATCAATTCGTGTGAGTCGAGTTCATTTAACGAATTTGTCAATTAAGATTAATAATTTTTTTCAAACAATTTGAGCTTTTGCAAAATGCATTGTTTGTTTTGGCTTCAGCTCTGCATATGCCCATATTTCATTAGTTGCTAAAACCAAATCGTCAGTGAAGCAGTTTGAAAACATTCTACCTCGGTGTTTATGCCACATAAATCAAATACGATTAGTTGGGGAGAATATCCCAAATAATAAATTTCAATATTAATTTTTCCAAACTTTTTTTCTATTGTTAAGGAAGGAGTAAAAAGAAGTCAACTCAATATTACACAAGCCGATGTTCGATGGCCGTCAAGTATATAAACATGAACGGCGAGGATCATCGAAAACAATTCTCCCCCGTACCGCGGGTTTAAAAATAGACTTTCCTTTATATCGTTATATCTTTATATCCGAATGAATAAAGTCAGTAATTGAACTTGGGCCTCACTAATTAATGCCAATAGATTGAAAAAAGTTTTATAAATAAAATATGTTGCATCCAACAAATTTCATGAAGCAATTCCTTCCTAGTGTTACTCCAATTTATAACTTAAACTAGAAACTATTCAGTTTTTATGTGTTAAAATGTCTTTGTTTTGATTATTATTTCTGGTTTTAGAAAAATCCCTTTCGTCCTTTATATCCTCTTTGTTTCTTTGTTTTTAATATTTTGTATTTAAAAATTTCTGTTTATTTAAAGAACATAAAATAAACTTTTTTATTGCATGGTACTTAAGACATGATTAGATTTGGTCATCGTTTATCTAAACAAGAAATCATTTCAAATCCAAACCAATAGAAAATGGACTTATAACTTTTTCAAATATAACAGTTCATACTTATATAAAATGCTAAATAGATTTCAGTTGCTCTATAACATTTTGTGTCTCATGTCTGCCTTACGTTTATTTTTTCCTTTCTTTTCTTTTTTTTTTCTCCTAGTTTCGTTAGAAATTAGAAACTGATTCTTCTTAAATTATGCAGCACTTTATGTTTCTGCAACATTTATTTTACGAAAAAAGAAATAATGTATCAAATAAATCCGTAGTCCATTCATGGAAACAATCGAGTTTGTTTTGCCCAACACGAGTCACAATTTCAACTGCCAATTTGGGAGTTAACGGGCCTTTTTCTGTTAATCTCTTAACAAAAGTTGTAAGTTTGACTTGGTTCAGTAGGATCACGAAATGTTGGAATTAGTAATTAAATTTAAATGGAAAAAATCCTCCAAGCAATACTTAATGGTGTCCTAATAATGCAAAACACTAAAATTTGTAACATTTAAACAACTAAAAAAGTAATATAAAAATGATTATATTATTAGTCATATTGGTCCAATGTCCGATAAATGATATATAATAGTGGGATATCTGTTATAGGCAATTAATGCCAGGCCATTAGTGCCTACTACTTAAAGTGTTTCTTCTTTGGGAAAGGGGATAGGGTTAGAGGATACACGTTTAATTCTGCTTGGTGTGCGTTTTATTACTATTTATAGCAATTTGCAACGCCTCTGGTGTTAAGTAGAGGCACTAGCTTTCTTAAGTTGTTTATGTAGCGATTTTATTATTTGTTTTACTTCGCCGAGTCCGCTGCAATGTACAATTGTATAGAGTAGTTCCAGTCGGTATCTAGTATGATGGTATTCACCGCTATGCCTCCATCATTTAAAGAGACCAACAACAACTAACATAATGCCTCACTAATGTATTACATTAGAAAAATGTATGATGTTGATGATGTTGGCCCGAACAGGAGATCGAATGCACGTTCCAAGCCATCACAATCACAAAAACTGGACAAAAAATTTAACTCTGCAGAGGACTTGTGGCCGCATTTAGATCAATGTCCATCTCCTAACTTTTTTTAAACGAATAAAATCTCTTTTGTTGTTATTATGTCTAAACAAAAAACAAAATGTAGAAGCCTGTAACTATTAGAGATGCATCAGATGTCAGAAATTCTCTCCAATACTTCACTTTCGCCTAAATCACAAATGTTTCATTTTCTATTTATGTTTAAATTTAAAATTTTCCATCCCTGACGTAAATGATTCCGTACACACTGACACACAAACATGCACACATTTGTAATTAAAAACGTTAAGAGTGTCATATTTCCAAAATTTTAACCCTAAACAGTGCATAAGTCCTTGCGAGTGAGTGTGTGTGTGTGTGTGTGTGTTGGCGGTGTTCTTGCTTACAAGTGTGCATTATAACGCATTATTATCTCAATTGGGTACCGGGTATTGAGCATTTGTACATTCTATTTGATGTTCAATAGTCAAAACTAATTACTGGGTGCTTTCGCATTGCATTTTATTTAAGCAAAGTTGAATGTAACTTTAATACAATTGATTATTATATAATAAATTATATATTTCAAAAATGCAAGGCTATTGCAAAGTTAAACCGACCTCCAGAAAACAGTTGCCTATGAAACCAAAAGAAATTAGAGAAATTAAAAGTTGTACAAAAAACTAAATCAATCAATTAAAGTAAAATTTGGTTTCTAAACAAACAGACTGATTTCCGTTTTGAGACCATCTTCAGTGCTCGTGATCGTTTCCTTATATACATATATTTTTGTGGAAAAATTAACAACAATAACAACAACAAAAAACTTTGAAAAAAAAAATAATGTCCTTCTCAGAAAAGGTTAAACATTTTTTTCTTTATTGGGAAAGAATATGCAGTGCTGTACGGGCGTTATATTTTTTAAGAAGAGTTTTCTTTACAATTTGACGAAGGAAATGCTAAAATTTTCCTGAAACGAAAATTCCCACATTTTATTTTTTTAATTAGAAGTTTATTTTATATTTTTGTAAATATTGTCTATTTAATAAATCGATGATATTATTCGACCTTTTTTATTTTAAATTAATTGAATTATTTTATTGAGTTTGAGGTTTTCTTTTTTTATTAAAAAACAATATAAAAAATAAATTGTTTTGATTTTTCATATATTTCAACACCCTGTGGGTGTCTTCTTAAGAAAAAAATATATTTTTTCCGAAGACGACACCCACGGGGTGTTGAAGTATTGAAAAATCAAAACAAAATAAATATATTGTTTTTTATAAAAAGAGGAAGGCCTCAAACTCAATAAAATATTTCAGTTAATTATCTATTTAATAAAGAAGGAAGAAATATGAAAAAACATTGACTGTCAATCAATTGCTTTTACATTTTAAAGAAGAAAATACCCTGAATATTGGAATAATTAAAATCAAAAAATTCATTAATTGGACGTAATTTCGAAATAAGAATTATTTGCAACTACAGAACTCACTATTTATACGGCAGATAGTAAATAGAAACACTAGGACGGTTCAATAAGTCCATGACTTTTTCAATGAAACTCAGGTTTTTGGATGAAAAATCATTTTAGTTTTCAACACAGTCTCCTTCGAACTCTATACACTTTATCCAACATTTCTCCAATTTTTTTATCCCTTACAAAAGATAAGATTTCTTGAGATCCTCAAAATAGTCAAGTCAAGTCTCCTTCCGCCGTGCCATTGCTTCAGGTTTGGAAACAAGAAATATTCACTCAGGACTAAATAAGAAAAATATGTAGGATGAGGGAGCAGTTCGTAACCTAATTGATGGATTTTCGCAATGGAAGCTTCAGATGTATACACCCTTGCATTGTCCTGGAGGAAGAGTTCGTTTTTCTTTGCAAAATGAATGAGTTTTTTTTTCAATTCCCCATTAAATCGACCCAATCAGTTGGCATAATATCTGCCAATAATTGTTTTGCTATTTTGAATGTAGTTAATGCGTATTATAACGCGTGCATCCCCAAAAATTTACGCCATAATTTTATTAGCTGATAAAACCACCTGGGTTTTCTTTGGCGCCGATTCACCCCTAGAAAGCCACCGTTCTGACTGCTGCTTTGGTCTCTGGTGTGTTGTGGTGAATTCAGGTTTCGTCCACGGTTATGAAAAGGCGCAAACACTCGTCCATATTGCAGTTGGACAACATCAAACACTCCTTGCGGAAAGTTTTCTCAGTCAAAAAGTCAAGGATTTATTGACCCACCCTCGTACATTCACAGTCGGATTATAAAAAAAAAACATCTATATAGCAACACCACTATAGAAAACACTCAAATATTTGTTCATTCTTTAATTCGAATTGTGAAAATCTTAATAATAATTATAACAAATTCATGAACAAAATTTATTTTCAACATTTGTGGCAACAATCAGCTACTGCACTCGTGCGTTAGTAACTTCAAATGAATGAACATTATACGACAACATGTTATAATTTTATTAGCAAATAAGACGTGCGTATAAACGAGGTACATGAGTTTACAGCAGCACATCTATGAACAAATATTCCAAAATTTGATGTATTTCTCATGAGTGTTTGATTTCCAAAAATTCTTAAGGCATGAACTGACATGCATTAAAATAAATAATTTTCAAAATAATAATAATGATAATAATAACAACAATAATAATAATCATAAAAGGAAAAAAATACGCCTTATTTTTGTTCATCCAGTCATTATAAAATTTCACACAAACACACACCATGATTTTAGTACGAGTACGTACATACATCCGTTTCCTACACACACCCACACACACGATCATTTGTTTTCGTTGAAGCAATCTCTCACAGACAAAACTGAAAATTAAACTCGAACAAAAAAAGATATAAATAATGAATATAACATGACATAGAATTTCATTAAAAGAAACCCCCAGCGGCATTTTTAAATTGTTTGTTACAAGAATGTGATTTTGTTTTTCCAACAAAAAGAGAAAAAAAAGTCCTCGTGTGTCTATTTAAAATTGCAATTTTTTTAGTAAATTTATATTGAGACTAATGGATAATAAATCTAATGGGTTTTTTTAATGAAAAATATGTTGTATCGTAAATATTTCAAATAATTTTTTTCAACACATTATTTGAAATAATTGTATTGTAAAGCAGACTTTTGGCGAATTGAAGGGAACTGATAACTTTAGATTCTTTAGCAAGCAAAAAAAAACATGGTAGTAGTAATATAAGTCTCAATTATATAAATGCAGAGTATCATATTATGATCAAAATACAAAGTTGAAGTCAACCCATGCTATTGTCAAACCAAATCCGTTGTAAAAACTAAAGGCCCCATGATGATGTTTTACTTTGCTCACCCCTAAAATAATATAATGCAAAATTATGCCTGCCCGCAAAGCAAAAAAATATGGTCACTTTGGGCCCATTCCAGCAATACATAATTTCAGGAGGAACCTTATCCTTTAATTGTTTTAATTGGCCTTTGAACGTTTATTTTCTACCTTGAGTAAGTGCATGTATAATTTTTCATTATTATATTATCCTTAGTACCATATATAAAGTTCAATATGATTGTTTCAACTACATTACAAGAAATTAAAATTTTTTTCCATATTTAAATCAAAAGTTCTTTTTTCTCTTTTATTAAAAATTGGAAATGACAAAATATTATTGTAAAAAATAAACTCCAAACGAATTAATTAAAAATTTATTTATTAGTGAAAAATTTCTATAAAATTGTACATGTATGCCACATACAACTGCAAACTAAATACTATTCCTTGGTCCACACTGTTTTAAGTCTGTTTTTAGGTAAAAAAAATAGCAAAGTGAAAGAAACTCCAAAATAGAAGAGTAGTTATTGGAGGATTATTAACAGGAAGCAAATGACTCAGAATTCTAAACTAATCTCTCCTGCTCGTGCCACATAAAAACACTTGCCTACAACTCCTCTTTTGAAAAACAATTTAAAACAAGATAAATTGTAAACATACAATGATTGTTCTTCAAATATTTTGGTTACTCCTTAAATTTTGTTCTGGTTTTATTCCCAAAACATTGTGAACACGGACAAGGATTCTTGAAAATATTTTATCCCCGCAAAATTTTGTCCTCGTATTGAGCTGATAAGCGTTATTAGGCCAATAATGTGATTGTCTCAAAAAAAATTAAAGGAACTAAAAAAAACTTAAATGGTTGTTGGTGCAAATTGGTAAAAATGTCTTAAACGTCACACGAAGTTCAGGAAGAGTAAAAATCGAATGAAAAAAATCATTATTTTAAAGGTTTTGAGTTTTAAAACATTTTCAATATAAATTTCTTAATAAAAATAAAAAGTGATTTTAATATTCTATTGTTTGTTGTTGGCTTAGCCAAGTATATGCCTGCATTTCATTGGCGCTAACCAAATCATCAGTACCCTTTTAGCCAAATCATGATTGAAAGCATTCAAAGCTCGTATACTTATGCCACAGACTACAAACGCTATATGAGAATTCAAACAGAACTCAATCATATTTTTCTAATTGTAATCAACAAAAACAGAAATGTATAAATAGCTTTAGAAAGCTTTTGTACAATCACAACACAAGTCAATTATAATTGTTTGTTGTGTCTTCTGTATGCTGATGACTTAAAGATTTTTAAGCCTATTTTTTGTATTCGTGATTTTCAGGATTTGCAGGAGGATGTTAGTAGAGTTGTAGTCTGGTCTGAATTAAAAGGCCTTCCATTTAATATCAAAAAATGTAGGCATGTGACTTTCTATAGATGGCGCCATACTTTGAATACTTCTTATCTTATCTGAACAATCCCAGCATACAAATTGTTAATGAGATCCTTGATCTTGGTGTTGTTTTCGATAATAAATTATCACCTAATTTATTCCGAGAGCTTTCTTAAGCGGAATACTATGAATTTTGATTTTTATACTAAAAAATTATCTTCTCATCGTTTGTACGATCTTTATTGGAATATGCAGCCTTTATTTGGAGCCTTAATGCTGGGATACACATATATCGCCTGGATAAAGTTCAAATTAAGTTCGTAAAATTTGTATTTTCTTCTTTGTATTTTTCAACTTCTTTAACTTCTTATGAGCACAGGATGTATATAGATTTCAATGAAATCTCCGCTCTGTTATTCCTTCACGGAATTGTCAATAGTACTCTTGACTGTACTGAATTACTTGTTAATATAAAAATATCCATTCCTCAGAGATCTTTTAGGAAATAAAAACTTTTTCATACTGACTTTCATAGAACTGATTATGCCATTAATGAGCCAATTAATAAATCACTGAAATTAATTAACAGCAATTGTGAATAATTAGATGTTTCGCTGCCGCATAGTATTTTTAAATCGCAATTAAAGAACTTATTTTTGTTGTACATTTAATTTAAGTTGGTAGTCAGTAAGGATTATTATTGTATCCATTGACTTAAATAAATAAATGAATAAATAAAAAACGAAGAGCACTTTTACTAACTTTTATTTTAATAACAAGTTTTCCCTTTAACGCCCTTTTGAAAATGAACTTTCTGTTTCCTGTATAATTTTTTAAGAAATTTTCATGAAATTCAATTATTTCTTTTAAGTTTATGCTGATAATTTTGAGTTGATATCGGCATTAAATTTTCGCCAAATTTCGATCGGAATTATAGTGTTGCTGTTGTCTTTTGTGTACCATTAGATGGAACTTCTTGCCAGTTTTCGTTCATGGAAAGTGATTCACGTGAAAAAATTTTTTGTAGTCTTTTCTTCCCGAAAAGGGAGGATTTTAAATGAAAAACATATCGGAATGTAGAAATTTATTTTTAATGCTACAGACAGTAACATGATTGAAAAAGTTTAAAAAAAATTTTATGAATACACATAAAAATTTCGCGTCAAAACCATCATTAAAATTAATTAAGAAAATTTCTTGACCATCAAAAGTGGAATCAAATACAGAAAAAGTAAATTTACAGTAGCGCTACAAAAACAATTAATAAAAAATTATGTTGTTGTCACTCCAGTTTCTTTTTTCACTGTTTGGCCTCAATATGTTTGATAGAAACTTTAGGACAAGCACCAAGTCAATTCTTTCCTTATTTCCGTACCAAGGGACCGGAAAAAAGGTTCAAAGAACCCAGAGTTCAAATGATTAAGAGCGAAATAAATTCAAATTAACAAATGTTTAATTAAAATTCTGGCCTTTTTGTGTTAAACTTTTGTATAATTACCTGTTTATTTAAATATTTTTAATGAAAAAAAGTTCGTAGTTTCTGCTTGAGTGAGCGACTTCAATTTGTCACTGTCAAATTAATTTTTTAAATGTGATAAGAGCAGGTAATAAATTAAAAGGAAAGCAGGAAGCCATTACATTAAAGCTAATGTAAATCTTACGAGGTGTGTACAAAAAGTAAGCTGAATTTAAATTTTCATTTATTTATTCATAAATATTTATAATGGGTCTTCAAAGTGATCTTTCCCAGAACCCTTAACCAAACCTCGAAGCATTTCCGGCAACTTTCCCTTGGCATAGTTGGTAAATATGGTGACTGATCTACAAGTATGTTGCGTGGTGTTGTTTTTATTTCAATGTATCGAATATTTCTCAAGCGATCTGGAGGAAAGGTGAAGATACCAACAAATGCCAATTAACGAAAATAGAATCCAAATATGATGCAACAATGTATGTGTGTAATGTAATGGGAGTTTGGCCCAGGATGACCTTTTGCACTGCGACCATTCTTGATCTATTGTGCTTCCCCTGTCCCTAACAGTCCAATACGTTCGCAAATAGGATCAGCTCCTTCAATGGGACCACTAGCAGATCCTCTTCACTCAGCGTATATGCATGTAGAGTCCTGTGTCTTCTGTGGCCCAATACCCCACATTTTGCTATCAAGTGTTCCATCGACTCCTCCTCCTCACCGCAAAACCTGCAGATGTCCGTGTCAGATAAGCCCAGTCTTAGAGCCAGATCCGCCCTTCCAGCGTCAAAGCGTAGGAATTTCTTGGAGTGACCTAACCCATTGATGTCTTTCCAATGTTGTGCAATCCTGGACGATGTCCATTTCGAAACTTCCCCCTTAAGGAGACTTTTTTTAAACCCAAAAGAGGGGGTGGGTCCAATGAAGTTCCCCTCAGCCCCTCTTCTCGCACAGATGTCCGCCATGCTGGAGCTACATTCTAACGCTATTGAAATCAGTCTTATCTTACCATACGATATAAAATACAGTGGGCCACAAAAGTATTCACACTAGTGGCATACACTAGACACGTCTATCCCTTAGAAAATAATGTTTAAATTTAAATGTTTTTCTGTGATTAGGAAAGGCGGGAGAAAAGTTTATATAATCTGCTTGTCTCGGTGGTAAAAGAATCGTATATTGTCAATTGATATGTCCTACTATTTGATGGTTTCCAAAACAAAGTTTTTAATGAAGTTGTTATTCATTTCACAAATATAAAGAGGCTTCCAATAGGCACTTCCGACCCTTGACTGTTGATAGCGGCTTATAAGAATTTCAAGTTGCTACCAATTGCTACACTGAAAGAAATTACACGCACACACACAACATACTATCATATGTCCAGCAAACCTGAGGATTGGAATAATTTGTAATTGCCCAAGAAACATTTCAACAAATAACTCTTTAAAAGGTGTCGAATTGTATACAGTTTGGAAGAAAAATTAAACAGATTCATATCGAATATAAACTGTTTGTTGTGATGTTTGTATAAAATCATCCTACTATTATGTATTTTTATATTATTTATTTATATGCGATAGACAAGAATTCTCGTATTGTATTTGATTCCCTTGGCATAAGCAGATGGGGTTGAATGTTTTCAAACTGCTTAAGGCTCACTGATTAATTGGCTTAACGACCAATGAAATGTCGGCATATGAGCAGTTTAAGCCATAATAAACAAATTTGAAAAGTTAAATAATAGATTTTTTACTTTCAGAGAAACTTTTGTAACGCTTTCGATCAGTGTTCATAATGTATGGCTTTTGGGAGGGAGCTATCGCACTCCCTTGAAATATTTAAGAAAAATACAGCTTATAATTTTCCCGGACAATATCCTCAGAAAGCTTTATCACGATCGGATAAGCGGCTAAACAGCATTCATAGAATACGAACAAACAAGCAAACAAATATTAATTTTCATTTATTAACATGTCCAGAGTTTTATAGATAAAAATTAAAGAAAAAAACCTTCTTCTGATGCCAATTTTTATAATAAATTAATTTTGCGGTCACAAGTGGGCGCTAAATGATTTCCTCTTTTCATAATTTTAATATGGGAAGAGTGTGATTTCTTGTCTGAGATAAAATAATTATAGAAAATTATGTTTATTTTTTCAACGAAAAAAATAGACTCGATTATTGTTTCCTTCGACAACTGATTATATATTTAGGACATTCTATCAGATTTTTAATTTTATTCATCTGTCCAGGAGATATTTTGAAGCAAATAGATTTTCATATGCAATATTTCTGACTCAGTCTTGCATGATTTTTTACGCAGATAAGTCAAAAATAATGTTACCTTAAATGCACTTATCTGCCTTAACGTGCGGGTATCTGGTTGTGTCGCTACATGTCATAAGTCTAAGCTCTCCAAGAACAAAGATTTTATTTTAATTTATTCATTGTTAATATATAAAAATTATAAAAGCGCCTTGCAACTGCAATGCCAAAATGCAAATAAGTACTCCATTAGGTACATATCCGGAGGTTGGAAATAAAAAGCGATGGACAAATCCAACTTTCCATTAAATGAAGTCCACTTTGGAATGTCCAAATAGACAAAACTATATCATATTTATTCTTTAAATTTAATAGTTTGAATCATTAATATCGCAATTCCTGATGCATAGAGTTCACTAACAAGGACTTTGCAACAAACAACAAACAAAATTTTCTGACGGAAGCAAATTTTCATATTTGTATTAAAGGAAAAGCAAATTATAAGAAGGGACAATGGCAATTTTCATTTATTTTTTCCTACGTGAAAGTAATTTGATCAATATTGGTGAAAGATGAAGAATGTTTTTATGCAGATTTGAAGAAACAGATATTGTTTTTATAAAAGGAAAGTATGCTCAAATCGATTATCACAAATATTTAAAACTAATTCCTATTTAAAATTAAAATTTTGTCAATTGCATATTAAGACGTCGAAAAAGATCCACTAACGGATCCTTTGGAGACAATGAATGAATGAATGTCATTCCTTGAGAACAACTTCCAATTTTTTTCTTTGTTCACTAGGCTCTTGCACAATTTCTTGAACAATTATATGGTAGCAAGGATCACAAAATGGTACAAAATTAAAAATCAAAATGCTTTAATAATAATCATGATTATTCTCGCAATTATACTATATATGGCAGGAGAGAACTCACAATGACTTATCTTTTATTAATAATGCACTGATATCAGTCTACATTTTGTAATATTTTACTCACATGGTTGTCAAGTCTGATTTTTTTCTTTAGATTTAGAAATGCAATTGTTTAAAAATTTATTACTTCTGTTATGAATCGCAGCTTGTATTATGCAAATCATTTCAGTGGGTTAAACATTTCTTAATGTCTTATGCCACTGTGCCAAGTACATACTCAACTGCACACGCAGGCAATTTATTTAACAGCCCGGGGCGTATGATTGATGTTCAAAAATTATTATGATACTCATACGCACACGTGACAGAAGAGCTACAAATTGGTTTTCAAAATAATGTACATACACCCATACACGTACATTAAAAAGCGAAACAATCCAAGTTGTAAAATAATAAAAAGCGCTACAAACAGATTAAATGCCTGTTCCTTTAAAGGAAAACGAAACTTCGTTCGAGGAATTGTATTTAAAACAGCAATAAACAAATTGCCAACTTTGTTTTTCTTTTCAATGTAAATGTTTGAACGAAACTTATTATCGCATTTTGGGGAGGAAACAGACAAATCAATTACAAGGATATTACAAAAGTGAAAGTTAAGATGTTTCGATGTTTAAATGTTTGGTGGTTTGTTATTTAATAGAATGGACTTGAATGGAAGTTGAAACACATATTATTTATAGTCTAGATTAACATGTCGGCTTACTTTTATCATGGTAAAGGAGTGGGTTTGACCATTTAAGGATTAATACCATAATCTTATATGTATATGAATATTTGTTACTCTACCATGCATAAGGGATGGGATGGATTTCAATGAAAGTTAATCTTTTTAATAACTTTTATTACCGCAGTAAATGCGATTTAATCCATTTCGGAGTAATAACTTTATACTAAATATTATGACGACATCTATTGAAGGGCGTGGCGTGAACTTCTGATCACCAATAAAGAGATTTTCAAGAAAAACGCAACACGCGTTAGACATAAATAATGGAATAAAACTCGCCAGCAACTTTTTTCACCCATTGGCGACAGAGCATGAGCTTATTTCGCACAGCTTTTAAAACTTACAAAACAATTTTAGCACAAACTTTGTCCTCTCAAATAACTTTTTAAAAAAAGTTTTTAATATGTTAATCGGCGAATCAAAAATATACGGTGATGAGCATTGGTGACAGAATAAATTATCCCATAAAATTGTTGTTTACCTAAGAAATCAAAAACATTCCTTCTCCATAAACTCGAAGTAAAAGGTGCAGTTTGTGTCCACGCCATTGAAGCATAATCGTGATGTAATGACTTTCTTCAACGGATGAAGATGATGAAAAGAGTCACGGGGGCAGTGCCATTTGAATATACTGAATATACTTTCTAATACCAAATAAGTGAATAAAAAATTCAATTCTCTCAACAAATTTTTCAAACTGGGCACTTACAATTATTCTTATAAAAATACTATTTCATAATTAAGAAATTGGTTGAATCAAAATTAATATTAAAAAGAGACATTTGTAACTTAAAACTGGTACTTACATGTGCCTTAAAGATAATGAGCAGCAGCTTTCTTAAATCCAGCACAAAATGTAGAAATTGATGTGTAGCAACTGTAATAAGACTAAATATAATCAGAATTAATATAATTATTAATAGTAAAAGGGAGACTACTCTAGATTATAAAAATAATGAACTATTTAAATTCCGTTTTCTATTTTTATTTTGAAACTCAAAACTCAGCTCATTCTATGCATTTTAGAGCTTCTACGCGGCTTGCGCTTTTCCGCGCTTCAAGTTGCATATGAAACTTTCTTTAGCATTGAAAATAAAATATAAGCCTTCTACGCTTCAAGGTATCCTCTGGTTGGAGTCCTTACAACTACACTGATTCCACTTTTTTGACAGATGTTAAGGATGCGAAAAAGCGCAGAACGCCTGGTAAGGACTTTCAGCTCAATAATATAAACGTTCCGTAAAAAATTAGTATCCTGCTACATCTTGTAAACTTTTCCATTTGCTTGTCTGTATATCAAGTGGAGCAGAAAATAAAAACTTCCATTACATTGAGATCCAAGTTTGATCCTACACGCCTGGTGGAATTCGCAAAAGTTTCTTATCGTTATTGTTTGTACAACGAACAGACAAATTTGTCCAAATAACAAGGTTCTAATGACTAATTCTGTTAGAGGGTACTAAAAAATATATTTATGTATCGACATTTTGAGAATTTAAATATGGGATTTATTTTTGGAGGGGGAGAGGGAGAGGCTTAAAATCGCACCGTTTTGTACAGAGTTATAATGAGTCGGGATAGGATGTCTTGTAAGTGATAAGTTTTAGATAAAATTAATGTTCAATTAACACTTTTATGTAAAACAGCATGAGCCAGATTTTTGTGGAATATTTTGCCCCCCTAATATTACACGGTATGGGTCTTTTTTGACCCTTTTTGTAAAAGGGATGCAAGAACTCCCCTTAGCCGTTTCTCTAGCGGGCTAAAGTGTTCCACAAAAATATTTGTCCATAAATTTTACTATCGGCAGCCGAACATACCAAATTTCTAAGCCCAGCTTGTAAACAAAAAATGCTATCAAAACCTGAAATGCGCTTAAGGGTTAATTTCTTACGTATTCATAATAAGTACTGAAATATCCCACAAAACTGAATTTTATAACACTAGTTTATTATTTTATATTAAAAACATATCTTACATGAAATTTCAATATGTCACTATACAAAAGAAAGCTGTAGACATAATTTTTATTAATAAAACAATGTGTTGCAGGGTTAAAATGTGGCTGATGCTGTTTTACATGAAAGTAATTGTTATTATATGCAAAAGGGGCGGGGGGACTTAAATCCCCTTAAAATGAATTCCAGCTGTAAACAAATATATGTCGAGGCACGTATAGGTTTTTGGGTACCCTCTACCAAAATCAGTCGTTAAAACTTTGTTAATTTTTTGTTTATTTTTTACTTTAATTTATTTTTTATTTTGTCCAGTGTAATTGACATCAAATGTTTTTCTTACTCAAACCATCATTGATTTCAATACTTTTTTCCTTAGTTTTCTAATAGTTCCTGAGCAGTTGTGGGGCATATACTAAATAATTAATTGGTTTTTTTTAGTCTGATCTGAATTTAGGCGTGACCTTCTTTTCAGTATTTTTGTTTTTCTTTAATCATCTTATCGTTTATTTATTCTTTTTTTTTCTAAAACAAAAATGGAAAAAGTATTCGATTCGCAATTTCTTCAAATGATTTATTGCGCACGAAATAAATACTGACGCAGACAAATCTTTATTAACTTCAATCCATTTATTACAATTTTCGCAACGCAAACTGTTTTATACTCTTGCAAGTAGAAAAAATTAAACCGTATAATTAAGAAAAAATTAATTTACTGCCTGGATTTTCTTTCCAATCCACTCCAGACTAAAGCAATGGATTTTTGAAATGTTACCAAATTCTTAGTCAGTATGATTAAATTGCCATAAAAAACAGATAAATTTATTACATTTGGTTCCAATAAATCAATTAAAATTTTATCATCTTTGCGACTCTTATCAAAGATTTGTAGAATGTTTACCAAGTAAATTTGTCATGGAACTTTCTTTTCAATCTTTGATAAATTTATATAAATTGTAGTTTTCTTTGACACAGCTTTTAGCGATTTAAGGAGAGAAATATTTAAAATTTTCAAATTTGATTGTTGGGGCTTTCATATGCCGACATTTGATTGATAAATACTCGTTTATAAATATTTCTTCCAATTTCAGCTCCTTTTTTTATATGAAACTGTTTACCAATTTCATCTTTATCCTTTGGTTGATTGGAGTGGGTGTGATAGCCCATGACATACGACATACACTTAAGCCAGTGAAGGCTTGTTGTGCGCTCCCTTTAATTATCAAACACAACTGCCAGAGTTCTGCGGCAGGATTCGAACCTGGGACCTTCGCACTACGAGTGTAGTACACTACCTACTAGTCTACGAAGGTCAGTTCTTTATCCTTTAACGCTCCCCATATTTCGCCACAGCATTGAGGAAAAAGGAATAAAACTAAAATCTTACAAAAATCCTTAAATTCAAATATAGTCTTTTAGAACTTCAAAATAAATATAATATTATGTGCTTCATCAACAGAAATGTTTGAAGCCGCTGCCAAGATGACTGAAAGTACGAGTTTGAATTAAATTTTGAATCAAGTTTTTGACCACCGGCTTCAATGATCTCTCATAGTTAACAGATATAATAATATGATCGGGTATACTTGAAGCGGTTCCAATGTTTTGTTGAAAAGCTTTAATTTTAAACTTTTTAAAGATTATTTTTGGCAGGCGGTTTGGGAGGCATCCTTCCCCTCCTTTTGCATGTTTTTCAAAACGTCACCCCACTCTTTCTGTTATACTCAACCAGATGTACGACAATTATCTAGTAATTTTTATATATTTACTTATTTCGCCAAAGGATTACAAAATCCTTACAGGTCAACAATGTGTTAAATTAATTAAAATATATATATAACATTTGAGTCCTTATTTTCTAATGACAACTTAAAATTATTCCGAGACGATGATAAATCTTCTAACAAATATCGAGACTGTGCAGGTTACAAAGACTTGCATGCCTATGCGTCACAGGGACCATGAAATCAACCCCAACGTTGGGTATGGAAGCTCTTCTGAACCTTGCACCTCTCAATTTGGTTATACAGGGGAAGGCAGCTATAAGGTCTATAACATTGAGCAGGGATACGAACTTTACGCGATACTGGAAACTGTGGGGATCCTATACGAGAGAGGACACAGTGGAATACGGGTTAAGATATTCTCTGACAGCCAATCGGTTCGTAAGGCCCTGAGCGGCTGTACGTACAGGTCCAGATTATTACTGGAATGCTACAGCAGGCTCAATCTGACCTGGCGACTCATAATCAGATTACTCTGATATGGGTACCAGGGCATCAGGGGCATGCCGGGAATGAGATGGCGGACATCTGTGCGAAAAAAAGGGCTGAGGGGAACTTCATTGGACCCACCCCTTCTTTTGGGTTCAACAAAAGTCTCCTTAAAGAGGCGATTTCGAAATGGACATCGTCCAGGATTGCACAACATTGGAATGACATCAATGGATTATGTCACTACAAGAAATTCCTACGCTTTGACGCTGGGAGGGCGGATCTGGCTCTAAGACTGGACAGGAAAAGCCTACGGACGCTGGTAGGGGCGCTCACAGGCCATTACACCTGCAAAGCCCACCTATACAGAATGGGCTTATCTGACACGGACATCTGCAGGTTTTGCGGTGAGGAGGAGGAGTCAATGGAACACTTGATAGCAAATTGTGGGGCATTGTGCCACAGAAGACACAGGACTCTACATGCATATACGCTGAGTGAAGAGGATCTGCTAATGGTCCCACTGAAGGAGCTGATTCTATTTGCGAAAGTATTAAACTGCTAGGGACAGGAGAAGCACAATAGATCAACAATGGTCGCAGTGCAAAGGGCCATCCTGGGCCAAACCCCCATTACATTACAATACAATACAATTCTAACAAATATTATTCATAATATTGAATCGTATTTAAATCACGTAACATTGGCTCACGCATAACGTGAGCAGTAAAATAAAATAATTTATCGTATACAATATAAATAATTATTCGCAATCAATTAAACCATTAATCAAATTATTAATTATGATGACGGAGTGAATAGTTCTTCCTGCTCTTGGGCTTTAAGCTCAACAGCGAACAACCCACATATTACGAGCATGTGACGATTCGATTAATACGAAGGGCAAATTTTTTAAATTTTTTCTGAATTCTTTTTATATATAGACCATATGATTTCAATATGCGTGATTTGATTTTTGTTTCGAATGTATATTTCAAATAATCGAACAACAAACGAACAAAATGGCATTTTTATTTATTTTTTTTTTAATACTTAATATTGTAATTTATTATTTCGGAATATTCTCCCATAATAATTGTTTTAAAAAGATTTTATTTTTAAGTTTTGCATAACCGAATACAATCGCTAAAGACCAACGGGCTTTTAATTGTGTACATGTTGCAACAAAATTAAATTGACTCACATTGAGTATAATTGTTTGTTGTGTTGTTTTTATAAAAGCATTCTAAGCCTACTATACATAATATTTTGTAATTCTCATAAACATCCGAGGTTGAATTTTTCAAACTGCTTAAACTTCACTGACGATTTGGTTAAACGACCAATGAAATGCCGACATATGAGCAGCTAAAGCCACAACAAACAAATGCATTTATTATTATTGTTATTTTGTTTAATAGAAAAAGGATGTTTGAATATAAGCTTTAATCCACTTATAATGCGCAGTCTATTAGTAATTCCTTATAATGAAGGTGATTTCACTAGAAGGTATTTTATTCTAGTTGGGCAATTATCGCTTGTGATCCTTTATCGCTCATTTGCTACCAGGACATCAAAACAAAAAATTCAGTATTTTCACATCAAAAATAAAAATAAAATAATATTCTCCCGATAGTTCAGTATACGAGATATTTGTATAAAATTTCTGTACAATAGGAAGAAATCTATGACAATTAAATCTGTACTTTTGAAAGAGTTTTTTGGCATACGACGTCCTCGCAACTAGTGAAGGATATATTTACATATAACAGGATCTAGTTGTGCATTTCTAACTGTAAAATTGCCTTTTTAGGTCTTTGACGATTGTCTTGGAAATGTTTTCGTGCATAGAACTGGTCACAGAATGTAAAAAATCATTATAAAGATTTTAGAAGTCGATTACTAAGTAATTATTAAAAAAAACTTAACAAAGAATTTTTAACCCATTGTGCGAAGAAGACAGCATGTGTGTTAGTAATTTAACATAGAAAAATATCTCGAGTAGCTAAATTAGCATGCTGTAAACAGCTGAATATATTCTTATTTAATGCAAATGATGACGGCATGCCGCATATATATTTGAGCATATCAGAAAAATTCTTTGAAGCACTGCCTTGACCAACACCTCGTTATCAGTTGCAAACTGACTGACATTCTGTAGTTGCGTTAAGCGATTTTAGGCCAACATATTTCGCACATAATTTGCAAATGTATTACATGGCATGGATAACAATGAAATAAAGAAAGTAAAATCTTATTTCTTCCCCTCAAATATTTATGAATAAAATATAAAAGAAGTGCATTTGCATAAATCTAAAATTAATAACAGATGCTGTATTTCCGGTTCCTTCTACCTGCAATTGACAGCATAAATTGCTCTACTTTTGCGTTGTTGTTTCTCTTTTAGCTTCCTTCACATTCCTTATTACCATTTAGACGATTATTGTTATGGCATCGTAAATTCATTTTGATTATTTGCTTAAGAGTAATAAAAGAAAAATATGAAGAACAGTGTATTGTTTTGTATGTGATGGCACCGCCCATAACTAAGTGGTCTAGGTAGGAAAATACAAAACACTTGGAAAGCTAAAGCGAAATTAATGTGTGGTGTGAACTGCCTACCGAGATTGTGCAATGCGCCCCCGTTAGACTTTTTCTTGAGGAGTTTTCTAAAGTGGCAGATCTATGCAAATGAGTTAGAAGTCACAGGGGCCCTCAAAGCCAAGTTCAAACTGATTTATGCTCCAGAGTCATGGAAATTCTAAACATTTCAGATGTGCGTCACAAAACGAAAATACTGCGTATATTTTCAAGATTTTATATTCCATACATAATGGCATCGATATAGGAAACACTTAATGAAAGACCATTTATGTATGTTCCTCATCTTTTTCCATAAACATTTTTTATTAATCGAAATTTAAACATTTTAGCAAAACATTTAATGCCTTTTATAATTCATTTCATTTAATGTACCAACTGCAACATTAAAATGATTTATTTACCAATACATTCACAAATTAAGTAAAATTTTCATAAACAACTTTGAACACAAGTGTCAATTTGATGCTCTTCCCTCGCCCGGCACGTGTGCGTATGAGTATTAAAATTAATTTAATTTAACGAAATCTAATATTAATCATACGCTCCGGGCTTTTTTTATATAAATGACATGTTGTAAGTTTTTTCTGCTTGTGGCCAAGTAGAGTTTTTCGCACTTCTCTAGAGAGTTGAATGGCATTTGTTGAGCAGTTTAATATGTAGTTGTGTATATGGGATTGGATGCAAATAATTTAATTCGTAGGACACATACTTATTTCATAGAGGGAAATTAGAAATATAACATTTTATTGTTTGTTGTTAGCTTAGTTGAGTTTATGCCTGCATTTCATTGGCGCTAACCGAATCATCATTACTCATTAGCCAAATCATTTCTGGAAAGCTTTCAAGCTCGTATACTTATGCCACAGACTACAAATACTAAATGAGAATTGAAACATGTTTTTCTATTTATAATTTAGAAAGCTTTATACGAGTACAAACACAACAGAATAAACAATTATAATCAACCTCGTGCAACAGTGCGGTTATTTGTTGTGATAGTATGTCAGTTTGTCATTGAATTAAAATCAATTTATTTTAATTTTTTAATAATTAATTCGAATATTGAAAGCAGGCACCTCTTTTTAGTTTATTTGTTATATTGACATTTCCTCTTTGGGATGATCTACCCTCAACCAACCGTTTAAACAACTAGAACTTTAAAAAATTCTATTCGTATGCCGACAAATCATTTATCGCCAAACCGAATCGCCACTGACGATTTCTCCACAATTTTGTCACTATAAAAAAGATTTTTTTTATATACGAAAAACAAGTTGCTCAACTGTGTTATCAACATCACCTGGTAAGTGAATTGCCTTCACATATTCGTAAAGTAATAAACAGTAGACAAAGAAAAGTACAAAAGTCCTTATAAATCTTGCAACTCATTGAACGTGTATAATTTTGTTCGAGGAAAGAAAGTCGAATTTTATGAATCAAATGTCGTATACAAAATATTTCATGTAATGGAAATCACACAAAAGTTTGTAATAGTGGGTCAATCGAAAAACACATACAAGTACACAAACGTATGTTGCACATACATTTGATTAAATAAATATATAGGGGAGCAGAGGACATTATCTTCGCATTCTGCAGGAACTATCGCAATTTAAAATTTGGTTACAATTTAATTTTATATATCAAAAATTAATTGATAGAAAAAGAAACACTGACAACGTTGCACGGCGTTACTCGTACAGCATTACATTGTAGAAGTCAAATAAAACACAATTCTCTCCGTGTATAAGAAACAGAGAAGAAAAGAAGGAGGTTGTAGTATTTCTAGAACATTCACGACAATATGCAATTTCCTTTTTGACTTAAGCTAAAATAAAATAGATGTTGTTTTTGTAATTATTGTATAGAATCGCCATTCCACCTTCCATATTCACGGAAAATGCTGTCAATATGCCCTTCAATACACAACCTTGATGTGATGAGAGGAAATCATTTTCTGAAATGTTTTATAAAGTGAACACTTACCTTCCGTTTATCAGATTTTCATCCATGTTTCAATGTACACTGTTCTACACAGTTTTTTTGAGATATATTTAAACACTTGTGGTACAATGTAATACACTTATACGTATACGAGTTCTGTCGAAGCTCTGACTTTTGATAGGAAATCCCTAGTTTTTTGCTTAATAGAATTTTTAGCTCTTTGTCTGATAAGCATCTGACCAAAATCTGATGAAAAAAGAATGGAAAATTCTGATGTATTTGTGGAGATGCCTATAATTTTCTGACAGTTGTAATATAAAGAATATCGAATACATTTCTAATCGACTAATCAAACAGATTTCTTCGAATTTCGCCCAAAAAACATTCACTTTACAATCAAAAATAAAAAATAAAATCTACATACACCTGTACAAATTGCACCGAAATCTATCAGAAATGCCGGTAAACAAAAGGTAATAAAATGCCTCGGACATGTCCCTACAAAAGGATCAGAAAACGGCCAGACGAAGTGTATCAGATATTTGCCCGAATTGTCTCACTCAGACATTGTCAAACTATATGACTCATTGGGCTTATGTGTATATATATTTTTATTCAAATATAATATTTTAATTGTTTAATTCTAAATAAGAAATATTTCCCAGCGATGCCAGTCGATGTTGTGGCGGAATATTGAATTGAATTAAATTAAAACAAATAATGTCTCGTATTTAAATTCAAAGGATCTGGTGCTGGAATAAACAATTATTTTATTTGTCTATTTTATTAGTGAAAATAGTTGGCACAGGAAAACATGTCGAACTATGTAATCAAAATATCTGACCCGTACAGTTCATTCAATACACTTTCTGAATCAACCTGGGGCACAGTGCTTGCTGTATTTTACAGAAGAAGAAAATCAAGAAAAAACTTCATCCGATGCGCAAGTGCATTGGACGCCGTACTTCAAAGACTAATAAAAGAACATAAACTGCTTTTTATAATAAATTCGTTTGGCCTCCTTTAAAGAAAATTATACGCAAAAAAAATAATTATATAAACCTGGTGTGTGTTTTTGTGTTCGTTTTCAACATTAAGTCTTTCTTTAATAAACGTTGTTTGCATTATGGTCTGATTTTCTAAACTAAACGGAAATTGGTTTCAATTCTTTGAAACACTCAAATTCGTCTTCATTTTCAAAAAGAAAAAAAATTTTTGTTACTTTTCATTTCTTCTTAAAAAAAAATGTTTCCCTAAACTTATCCATTTGCAAATGTATTAATTTAATAAATTAAATATAATCAACAACATAGTTTTCCACTCACATTATTAATAACAATTCATTAGGCTGAATTACTTCAATAGTCGTACTCATACGCCGGAAAGCATTTGCCAATTCTATAAAGTGGCACTTTATTTCAATCTGCGAGTATTTAAATCAAAGAGACGAAAAAACAAAAGCAATAGAAAAAAAAAACAAAATAAAAATAAATTAATAAATGGCTTTAATTAACTCAATATTCAATAATAAACAAAATTACTCGTAATATCAAGTGCAGCAGTCTTTAATAAAATTATAACAATTAGAAATTGTGCTTTTATACGAGTATATTTCGTATATTTAAATTCAAGTTGTTCTGCTTGACATCATTCCTATTAATTGTTTGTAAATAATTTCAGCAATCAAACACATTCTCTTAGAATGTACTTAAAATTAATGAGTATAATTAACAACTAAATTGCAATTTGCTTGAAGTACTCAAGTTTAGCACAAAAGCATTCCAGCGAAATTTCATGTCTTCAACATTTTTCTTACCACCCCAAGAAGCAAACAAATGCTGACCGCTTCTTAGAATTATATTGTACATAATCATAAGCCCAATTCATAAACATGTGCAATTGAAAAGTGCCAAATTTTATTCTAACTCTATACTAACACATGTTGCACTTTCATGTATGTATATGCAACGCTTGCATCCACAGTTTGTATTTACGCCACACATGCAACAATAAATGGCAAATATATACAATTGTCTTGATATTTTGATATTTCAAAAGCACAATATCGCGAACTGGCCTAAAGTTTTGTTTTTCTCTATTTCCGAAATTGTATTTTTATTTCTGAAAATCGAATAAATTCACAAGTATAATGTGAATATGGGAAGCTCATAAGCGCTTCCTAACAAAATATGTGCTTGAGATATCATTGAAATTTTTTATCAATTTGAAAAAAGGCCTATCGATGTCATTATGTATAGAATATAACATCGTTTTGCTGGGAGGGGCACATCCAAAATGTTTACATTTTCCATGACTCTGGCACTTAAATTAGTCTGAATTTTTGCAATGACACGGGTTCTGTTGGCTTTGAAGGTCCCTGTAAATTGTGACTAATTCGAGTAGACCTGCGACATAAGACAATCCCACAAGGAAACTATAACGCCGTCAAATCGCACGATAATTATATAAGAACTGGGAACACCACATCCGAAGAATTCTTTACAACACAAGGTGTGTGACAAGGCGATATACTAAGTCCATATCTGTTTATAATACTGATGGATGATGACATGCAACCGGTGAAAGTTTCCATGTTAGCATACGCAGCTGACGTGACCATTGTTGCAAAATCAGCGGAGTGTCTCCAACAAAACCATAATATTTTTGTGAACGAAATGACCAGAAAAGACCTCCGTATAAACACAAGAAAAACAGCAACCACGATAATAAGCCGCAATAGAAATCATCGTCACATTTATATAAAAACCGAAGCATTAAAACAAGTTGAACACTTCCGCTGCTTGGGTGTCACCACAATTAGCGAAGAGGGAAGAGCGGTCAAGGAGCTAAATCACAGAATAGCCACAACTGCCAATTTACACTTCGCTTTAAACAAAAACTTCATCGGCAAGAGAGAAGTTTCAATGGGTAAAAAACTTGCAACAGAAATGAAATACTTAAGACATGTGGGCGGTAAAACAAGACGAGAGGTTAAATATGGAACCGCTGAACAACAAAATCGAATGCAATAAGCTAAGGTGGTTTGAACATGTGGCTAAAAGGCCAGAGAACCGCCTGCCGAAACAAGTTTTAGAAACAAGACCGAGTGGTACGAGAAACAGAGGAAGAAGAAGAATGACGTGGCAAGACACTATAAACAATATTCTGACAGAAAAATTAATCGATCCCAGAACTCCCAAAAAAGCGGCACAAGGTAGAAAGCGGTCCGGAATAAGTAAGTAAGTAAATCGCACGATCTCGGTGGCCAGTTCACATCACCTTCACGTAAAATAACCATAACCAATGTGGCATGAGCTGTGTGGTACGTGGCGCCATCATGTTGAAATCTCATATCGCTGGTATGCATATCATCAATTTCAGGCCCAAAAACATTGCTCATCATCGACCTATAGCACCCGCTGTAGACGGTGATGGTCTGGAAAACAATGTTCCCAGAGAAATATGGAACAAAATCTACACCACACAGTAACATTTTCCAAATACATGAGATGATGAGATCCAACTCATGTAAATTGATATCGTCTCAAATTCCAATGTTGCATGTTGATGTACCGACTCATCCAGAAATAATGGACGATTAGGGCCATCGTAAAATGAGCGAAGCACACTGGACATTTCCCGAACAGAAATCCCATTTTTATCATTTGCACTTGTTGTTGAACGCTTTATGCGTCCATGGTGATTTGGCAAAAGAAATTATAATCAGATAAGTAACCATTATTGAAAAATATTGACGTGTGGGTACTCATATAGAAATGATGCTCCAGACGAGTCTCTAAGCACGTTGGAAAATTAGTTCGTTTTTCTAAAATAATATTGAAACTTTAGAAAATTTATTTAAAACTAATCATTTTTAAAAACCCCGTCTAGACTAGACTATAAATAGACTAGTCCACATGTATTTTATGTTTAGTCTACATCCAGTCTATTTCTATTTCATATTTGGCCCATGTTTGTGTCCATTCTATGACCAATCTGCATCTAGTCTACTTAGTGTCTAGTCAAGAGTCTATGTATGTCTAGTGCAAAATTCTAGATTTTTACCTTAATTTTTGAAGAACTCTTCCTGCTTTTAAAGAGAAACAAACAAACAAGGAAACATGATAAAATCAAAATACCATAGACCCATGCCCGCAATTGTTTTCATAATAAAAAACTGACACCCTTCAGCTTATTTGTTATTGTTGTTGTTGTTGGTTGTCTATTTGCAAAAAAAGGAATGCGATTTAAAAAAAATGTTTCAACTGCTTAAACGACCTGCTGGTTGCTGCTTATAAAATGAAATGTAGAACTCTTGACAAAGAAATAATTAATGGCAAAGTTATAAACACAGATTAAGGGAGTTGCACAATGTTGTGAAACATTGAGGAAATATGCCATAAATTAATGTAATAATTATAATTATATTATTGCTGTGTACAATTTATCGAATCTATTTAATATTTGTAGACTTATTGAAATTAATTCCCATCCAACCATTAACAGAAACTCCAGACATTATGGCCTCCGACCTCTTTCGAATGAGAACATGTAGAAGTTTCATATTTATTCAATTAATTGGTTCCGCAACTGCCACATAATATCAGCTAAATTTATTTCCTCTTCCTCTATTTACCCTTTTCCATGTCATCTTTTTCAAGAGAGGAACAATAGCGCTTGATCTTTGTGATACAAAAATACATCATAAGGATTTTACTTTCAATTCATTTCCATTTCATTTACATTTTGTTATTGTTTCCGATTACAATTCCCCATTAAAACAGGAAACAGCAAAATATAAATAAACAACTATTGTAAATCTCGGTCTAAATTACAATAACAAATAAAAAAAATTTATTCTTCCTTTTTTTAATACCAAAAACCATTCAATAAAATTATTTATCACTGTTTGTCTCGTGGAGTTGAATGAACTTTTTTTTTGTAAAAAGACATCAATAGAAAAAAATAATGTTGTTTAAAAATCAACTCACCCAATCGCTATTACCTGCGGTAAGTTTACTTACTTCCGACAGTTTTCCTTGTTTTGTTCGTTTTATTTTTTGTGGCATCAATTAACGCTGTGCAGTCAAGTGAACTGACTTGCAAATGAGTTGAACGAAGAATAAGCGAATGGATCTTAAATATCTGCTTTCAACGGTGTAAAAAATTTATACGAATAAGTTTCTTATACAGTAAAAAAACTGGTGATTATTTTGAAAAATAGTGGAGTGCTTGCAAATATGGACCGAATATAGAATTAAGAAGGAGCTACGACACAAACTACCATATAAGGGGTTTCGTGCCACCACAGGCTAGTCCGTTTGTGTGGTGAGCGATCGAATTATGTGGCCCTCTGACAACGATTTCTTATTGAAATCTGGCGGCGGCAAACATCGCTGTAGTTTGCGTCAGTGTCAACGGGTTTATGGGCCTATAAGTTGCTCAAATCCGTAGTGTGACAAAATAAAGTTTTGTTTTATAAACAACGTTAATTAAATAGAACATCAAGAATATGTGGTAACTAAAGATCATTTACTATAAAATATTCTCATTAAAAGTTTGTGATGTTAAGGCGAAATAAATAATATGAGAAAAAAAAATTAAAAGTAGAAAAGGATATTGTCACTCGTATCAGCAGTATTAAAGGGACCCTGACATAAATTTATTACAAATTGCTAGTCTAGATGTACGAACAAAGTCATAAACAAAGTCATTGACATAAACGTGTACATAAAATCACAGACATCAATATAGACCAAAAATAAATTAGACATAAAATAAACCATGGACTTGATATAGGTAGACATATATAGTATTTATAGACTTTACATTAACTAGACTTAGATTAGAAATAGAATATGTATAGACTTCAGACACACAAGAGATTTAGACTAGATATGCACTAGATATAAAACTTTGTAGTACTGACATAAACTGTACTTAGATTATGTATAGGCTGCAGGAAAACTAGAAATATACTGGCCATAGAATGGATATAAACTAGGCATATACTAGACATGTTGCCCACCTCGATTGCTTGTGGTGTGTAGACTTCGTAAGATACCAGCCACCCTCGTTAAAAAATATACACCAGAAATTCATCCTGTCCCTGTGCTTCCATAAGACAGCATCTTAAAGGAAGTAATTCTAGAAAATTGCAAGTGAACCCATCAGCAACTATATAAAATTGTGTAGCCTATTCTCAACACCTAATTTTTGTTCGAGAGTAATTTTTTTGCGTAAGAAATCTCGAACAGGCGAAAATGACATTTATGACGTCTTCGAGTCCATTAGACCAAATCGGTCTAAGTATTGCCTGTTGGCACAATGTACACTAAGAAATTGCCTTGTGTACTAACTCAAGTCTACATGTATCCTTTCCATTAAAACTATAAGATCAGGAATCGGCATATTGGCACCTCTTCCTTTGGTGGTGGTCAACTACCTGCTCTCTCAGATTTCCTTAAACTCCATTCTGGGTTCTATTTTAGTCATCACGCCATTTGGAACGAGAAAAAATTTCTTCGCTTACAAGTTTACTGGAATTAGGCCCGCTTTGACTAACGCAGCGTTTTTTCGACACTATTCTATATGCACAGAACACTCTGTTTGGTCTACATTAGTATGACCTGAATCTTATCGCGTCTACCCACATCGGCGCAGCAGGCAATATAATACTCCTAACGATTCTCGCTAATCCCAACCGCTTACAATCTCTCGGGCCTCTAGTATTTAGGAAAGAGACAACGACATAGTCAAAATGAGTCTTAATTGATAAACGACGAATTACCAGCACAACCAAGGGAATCGGTGAATCTTTTGATATGATTCCTTCACTGGCTGTCTCGATATGACTACAAGTATTGTCCGCTCATCCGTTATTAGAAGCCAGCTACGACTGCGTCATTTGGCTGAATTCAATAGTATTTACTCCTACTGGTAAACTTAAGTGCAGAACGCCATTGTATATTACAGTCCACAGAAGTGGCTCAAGACGCAAACCTTGTAGCACGTCATCAATAACTGCATAAACTTCACCAACGTCAACAGTATTTGCCGGTGAAATAGTTCTGTATAATGTTTCGCTTCCAGTTTGCAGTGCTAAAAGCTTTCTAGACGTCTAGCGTCACAATAATACAATCGACTTTCGAATAACTCAATATATTTATCGTTTGTCTAGTTGCTTCCACAAGAACTCTTACATCATCTGCAATATATCTCAATTTTGTAATGCCAATCAGATAGTTCGCTTACCGACTCCCTACTATCCTGCAGACTCCTGCAAATAACACTTTCGAATATCTGGCCAAATGTTTGCATGAGACGTATTGGTCAATAAAGTCTACCGTGTAGGCTGGATATAGTATTAGATATTATTAGTCATAGACTGAACACTCTTCCAGTCTTTCCCAAACTGTGCTTAGAGAGTTCTGCTTAAAAAGAATTCATGTGAAACAAACAATAATCAATTTCGCCACTCGCTATGATTTCCGTTTATTATAAATAATTCTTATGAATTTATCTTCGAGCAAAATGCTTCAGGCATTTTGAAATGAAACAATATGGTTTAATTAAAAAAGCATTAATTTCATTTTTGCCTTCACAACTGCTGTGGTCAACTTTACCTTCTTTTCTAAAAAAATGAAAAAAAAAACAAAAAATATATGGAAGTAAATGATTAAAATTTGTACCTTTTTTGCTGAATTTTCTCATTATTATATTTTGATTTTGTGGTCTGATTTAATGAAATTGATGGAGAACTGTTTTAGATACACACACGTTGGCGTATGAGTGTTGAATTAATTAATTTAAATATTCACTATTAATCATACGCCACAGGCTTGTTTAAATTGAATTACGGGTGTGTGCACATGTCGCCAGCAAAAAGTCGTTTATCATTATGAGTTATTTTATGTTATTTTTAATTCGTATTATTAAAAATTAATTTAAAACAAATAAGTAAATAAAAACATTGTAGTTGCAATGGCGTTTTGCACTTTCAAGGAGAGAAAGAAAAGGGAATTTAGTGTTCTTAGATAAGCGAAGAAAAAAACTATTACGATTAAATTTTTAGCTTAAAGCGATAAATATATAATTTTATTAAAAAGTGATGAGCAAAATATTAGATTTTTTCCCGCAAAGGAAAACGTGTTAAATGTAAAACTGGGGGGGGCAACAGGTAGTCATCATTTTATTGTTTATATTTCAATAAACGAGTGACTTTTTAGCAACTTGCTTTTTGGCAGCTGAAACAGTTCAGCTGCCAAATATTTTACTATTAAACATGTTCAGTTTGATCTTTAATTTCAGCATCAATAGACTTACAAATGAACAACGCGTACACACTATTAAATTTTATTATCAAAAATTCATGCTCGGTTAAGAAAGTGTTCAGCGACGAAGCTCATTTCCGGTTGAATGGATGCTTAAACAAGCATAATTGACGTAGTTGGTATGAAGCTTCCACATCCAAAGTTTTTGTTATAACTTCGGTGGAGCTACAGATATGATTGTGATCAAATAACAATAATCTGATAGGAGCTCTTCGTGTTAAAGTTAAGTTTTTGTAGAAAAAATTATATATTTGCTACAACCATAAACCTTCTCTTTATAAGCTAAACAGTTCTCTTCTCTTATACATCGACAATATTAGAATATTTCTTAGAAAAATTGAAATTTGTAGATACAGTGTAAATTTAATAGACCAGACAGTTTTTAATGAAATTGTGAAAATGTTTTATTGGTCATTTCATCTTCAGTGTATGGAAGATGGAACAAAAGGACCTGTAAGTCTCTTTTATTGAATTCAATTTAATATAAACATTGTTTGCATAAAGTTTTTTATTGTGTTTATTATTATTAGGCACTGAAGCGTACGGAAGTTTTGTGTTGTTGCATTGGGAAGACAATAATGAGGAAATGCGCCTTGAAACTTACGAGGGGTAGATTTTTTTTTTGTTATCAATCACGCGAAACAAAATACAAATTTACAGGAAGAAAAATAAAAATAAGATTTTTATGCTTCTGTGGAAACAAAGTAATTTCCTACTTTCAAATTCAATTATCATGAATTTTGCTTCATTTGTTGGGATCTATTCGGGATAGCGGGATCTATTCCGCTAGTTTACTTTTGTCATCTTTTCCCAACAAAAACTAAAGCTTTAATTTTTTTCCACTTCAATTTGCTTGCTGCTCTATGCGTAAAACTTTGTGAAAAATAATTTTCATGGGAAAAAGAGGCAGCAAAAGTGCTTTTCAATTTATTTATTTTTTCTTTTTCTATATAAATAACGCCTATTAAGACTAAATAAATATTTGCTTAAACTATTTCAATTTAATTACTTAAATCAATGTGTTATGTCCTTGAAAAAAATATCGCCTTCTCAAATAATTAATTAACTTTAAAATATGTATTTATTGCAAAAACCACAAACCAAATATTTATTTGCTTATTATTTACATTTTGTGAATGCACATTTAATTTGATTCTGATATGTAAATAAATATTTGTGAAAAATTATGGACCATAACAATGAAATTACAAAGTAAAAGTCAGGAAGAAAAAAAATACTGCAAACTCATGTCAATTCATCAAAATGAGGTCTACGTTTACAGAAAAATATTTTTAAAAGACTAAATATTTTTTCGAGTAATTGGATTTTTTTTCGCAATTTTGCAAAAAGAAGATTAATAATAATGCCAAGTTTTACCCTAAAAAATTTTTTAAATAAATAAATATCGACAACACGAAGTTAAACTTCCACCCACAAACTAACATTTTGCAAAAAAAAAAAGTAATTTCACCATGAATTTCGGATACTTTTCTACAAAATCTAAACTTCAGTAGAAGACTCCAGTTTCCAATAAAAAAAAGTTAAACTCCCCTAGTCCTTTACTGGCCTAGTTCTATGTCTTTTTGAAATGAGTGTCGCTCGCCTGTCGCCAAAATAAACCGACCAAAATGCAACAAACAAACAAACAAAAACGATAATTAAATCAAATTTATCACAAATATTTTTTCACAAAAACTGAAACTTTACTCGTACAACAACAAAGATTTCCATTTCATAACAATAATAAATAAATCAATAAGAAACGAAATGCCTTAAAATATAAAACCTTGAATTAAAAAAAGATTTTTATGAAAAATTTATACAGAACAGCCGGGGACCGGAGAAGTTGTTCTTTATATGCGATATTCGTGATAACCAAACTCTGCTGTATATGTAAATTTTAAAGAAGAAGGACATTCCTTAAGATGATACTCAATGAATACCAAAATATTTAAAAATAATACACAAATGAGAAGTTTCATGATTTGAGTAAAATTTTCACACTCTTGGAACTTTTCCATGATTTAAATTTATAAATCAATTGCCACTTTTTTTATTACACTGTTCCGACTTTTAAATTTTCTTGTACGAAGGATTTGCATTTATTGCGGAAATGGTGCAATTTTAGGTATTTTTGCAACACAACATGATAAAACAAAAATGTCCTTTGCAGTCATACAGCCCAGCCTAATAATGATCCATAAGGAATTTTTCATTCACGCATATATTCCCACTTTGCGAAAACGTAAAGAAACATGCGGCTTCATTTTTATGACCTGAAGGTGTCTCTATTGTTATTTATTAAAACTATTTTTTTTTTGGAAAATATTAATCGCACATTGGGCCATTGATAATAATAACAACAATAATAATAGTAGTAGCGACGTTAGTATAAATATTTCATCAAGTGTAAAGGATCCTGCTGTTTCGTATTACGTTAGGGATTTAGTTGGTGGTCAGTTTTAGTGACGTGGTCGGTGGCATCGTCATTGCGGCTGGCGAGAACAATTCAGTTAATTTTTGTTAAAACACAAAAGTTATTGTTGCAACTAATGTACCACAACAAATGTACAAATTCACAAACTCGCATATTATGGTCTAAAATCGCTTACGCACACACAACAATAATTATACATCAGGCGCAAAGGCAAAGGAAGGATAAAAGTTCTAATTTATTTAGTTGTTTGTAATTTGTTTGCATTAGTTTCTTTCATTAAATTTAAAAAAAGGTTGCGCTAATAATGATGGTGTTGCGACCAAAACAAAAAAAAACAGTACCTCTTCATACGATTTTTTTTTATTAAAAACTAATTTGAAAAAAAGTTCAGGATTAACACAGTTTAAGTGGGCTTTCAGTCTTAACAACGCGGTTTGTAAAATTACTTAAAACTAAACTAATTATTTTAAGTTGTACCTTAAGAACTTAAGCTCTATCCGTGACATGTGGAGCTTTAACTTTTGTTTCTTGTGCAAATTTGTTGTGTATTCAATATCCTTATCTATAGTATTGAAGACAAAACGGAGGACATACAAACATAATCCAACTGCTAAACGTATATTTATCACAATCATGATGCGACATGAACAAAGATCTGGAATTTAATCAAATTGATAATGCGAGTAAATGAAAGAAATATTAATTAGGCTGAATAAGCATAGAAAAACCACAATTTCAATCATTCTGCTAAGGTTTATTTGGATTTCGACTATGAAGGGTTTCCTATGATCCACAGCAGCTGTTATTGCAACAAAAAAAATTAATTAAAAATAATAATAATAATAATTCATTAAGAGGTTGCTTCTTGGACACACTCTGCGCAAGCCATTAGATGATATTACTAAGACTAAGATGATGATACTAATAGACAGGAATCCCCACAAAGCAGGCGCATCGGACGACCATCACACAAATCACAACCGAACTATCAATTTATTACATGAGAGTAATTAACAAATTAATTTATGTACAGTCATAAACAGATTTGTTGTTAAACTGCATATATTTTAATTTCTCTAGTTTCGCAAATATCCTGGATGGGCCTACAGCAGCTGCCGCTTCTTGCACTTAAATTTTAGTGAAATTTAATAAAAGCAAAAGTATCAGTCTGCCGCACGATTTCGAGCAGTGTCGTTTGCTGGAATTGGAAGCAACAGAAAATAAAACAAATCATTTTCATCCCTTTGGAAGTACTCTTTACGAGTATTTATTTATTTGACTGTAAATGCATAAATAACGTCGTAAGACAATTTATTGGAGGGACACAAATCTCATTGTTTGTTTGTTCCGAATTTAAGTGAAAAACAACGTTGGATATCATTTATATCTACTCGTATTTTGATTTTAATTTCGTACACGGAAGTACTATTTATTTACTTGCATAACATGTACATCTGTCGGTGGAAGGTAAAGTGTACTAAGTCATATCGTAAACGCCTCTATTTCTATATTAAGAATTTGTATTGCACCGAACATATTATATGACTCTTATATTATTTTTTATATCCATTATATCCTTAATAAAATGTTGTCATATGTATAACGTTGCGGTTACTCATTAAAAACAACTTGGTGTTGTACGAACATTTTGAAGAGTACCAGGTCTTTTCAAATACACAAGACCAAGTCAGGGAACAAAAGATCTGACATTTCCCGATAATAATACAAAACTTACTTTATACTGGAGCAGGATACAGCCACCCACATGCCTTGTACAAAATGTAGAAGGTATAATTTTGAGCAAAAGAGCTAAAGAGTCAGACCAAAACAAGTTGCAAATGTCATAACTGCGTTAAGGTCTATGTCATTTACAAAGAGATTGCAAGGCGCCAATGAAATAAATAAAATCAGTTTCGCCATTGGGTCCACCATCGAATAATCCAGGGTAATGGTCGTCATAACAAGGAAAAGCTGTCGCTATCACAAGCGGAGCCACATAAGATGGAAAAAGCACAAAAGGCAAGAAATAGAACAGTGACACCCGAAAATAACAAAATTTCTGAGCCTGGAGGAATTTGGGTGAATTAAGAAGCGCAGAAATTTGGCTTTGGTAGTTGAACATTTGCAGCGTGAGAGCGATTGCCACTTTTAGAATGTAAATGCCTTAAGGACATTATCACGAAATTCAACTTCGACCACTAGAAAATTACGTGACGCCTAATGTCTACTTGAAAGGGAGTCACTGGGCTCACGGAACTCTGGCGCTCTTTAGCCCTAAAGACTTTGGACTAAGTAGAGCTCAGTGATATATACCTTTCGATAGAGGGAAAATCCTGACTCTATCAGTATAAAAAAACATATTTAAAGAAATGTGACTTGGTGCAGTCTTTTTTCCACCAACAGACATGTTTCACTCCAAAAAAAATGTTTTGCTAGAAATCCATTCTCTCAATTCTTTCGCAATTTCTAAGTTAAATCTCGGACGCCATCTAATGATTTATGAGTTTTGAAAGCGTCCTACATGTGACTTCCTACGAATTCCGTAGTCTAACATAAAAATCTATAACCGTATCTAAATCAGTTTCCTTAAATGTTTTTCCATTCCTCTTAACAAAAACACTTAATGAATGCCTGCACCACATTTTATACATCGTTTTATTACATGTACGTGTATTGTTTTAGTGGGTGTACGTGTGCTTGTGTAAAGAAATTTCCAGGTTTTTTTTTTTCATTATAAATATACGTCTTGGTATCACATATTTTCCTACGAAACATTCAATAAAATCAAATTATATTCTCTTCGTTATTGTTTTTCAAAGACATAAACTTGGATAGAATTTTTTTTGCACACTTATCATTTGTACTCGTATCAGGACATGTTTGTGATAAGAAGTATTGAAAAGGAATAAAGAACAGACAAATTGACGGAGATATTATCTGTGTTATCTGCTCTTGCTTACAAAACTTTGTTATTGATGGCTTTCATTTGGCGGCTTTGCGATGTGGGTGCAAATATTAACTTGAAGGCCTTGCAACCCAACGGACAAAACCACTTTTATACTTTCTACTTCAGATCCCCCGGGGGGCATGGATTATACATCTTGTCTTGGTGGGTTGGTGTTGTGCTTCCTGGGGTATAGGGTTATCAGGTTTCCGGACCTAGGCCTTTTTGCTGATAACCAATAAAAACTTGTATGTTGCTACCCAATCCCTGAATCAACAGGGTAACGGGAGCGCATGCAAGTAAATTAAAGGTAAAAGTGGGTTCGCTCGCTCGTCCGGATGGGTAACATGGTCTTCCCAGACCTTGACCTTTGGCCAGTTACCCGCAGAACTTAATATGTTACTACCCAATCCCTGAAACTAGGGCAACGGGCGTGCATATAAGTAATTAAGGAAGTAGCTTTACCTATGCTTGTCTGGGTAGAGGTGCTACCGATACCTCAGGTTTGCAAGAGACCTAAAATCGGAGGTGTTTTTAACACAAGGCCGACCAGAGTTCCTATCTGGTACCGCGGGAACCAGTAGCCCCTACGACGTATTCTAGACTGGTTATTGGTGAGGCCCCTTCGGGGATCACATGGCAACTGTGGTTAAAACCCAAATATACGCGGGAAGAATTATGGGTCGGATGAGTGTGTCTGCAATACGGTGCTAGTGACCGGTTGTAGATGCTCTCTTCAGGCCATATATGTCTATGTGCTGTTGCTATTCGACAGAGCTCCCTAGTGATTGCGGTTGGTGAGTGCCTATTAAGATAGGGGGCATCTTACTGCTGGGCCATTGGGGTGGTAGGAGGTTAGATAGTTCCAGCAGTGAAATTTTAAAAAGAAACTTCCTATCATACAGAACGCAATAGAAAAACCACAGAACGAAAGATGAAATCACAAAAAATAATATTAACAGATAATAGACGTAGACATACGAATAAAGTGCATAAGATTTTTCTAACAAAAAAAAACCTCATTGTATTATATAAGGGGCGATCAGTTCCAACACGCTTGTAATACACTATCCCAAATTCTTTTTTTTATAAACTTTTCGTACTGACTTCATTTTGTATCGTGACCATGTGTCTAAAACTTAGTGTGCGAATATGTATGCAATGTGTGTTTATTCTATTACGCATCTAATAATAAAGCACCTACACCTACATAAACACACATTCAAACTTCATAAAATTAATACAAGGACTTTCATGATTGTACATGCACTGCACAATGGCAACGATTTGAAACACCATTTTGATTAATAATATTAATTAATAATATTATTTTAAAAAAAGGAAGGACGGTTTAATTAAGACTGGTTAGAAACAACTTAAAATCCGTGCTTTAAAAAAATAGACGTATATCCTATTATGGAAATATCCAGTTCTATAACACGCACCCAGGGTGTAGTATTTTTGAGAGGTGTTACCACCAACACATCTGACAATATTTTGCTTCAGAAACTTGTTGTTTTGTTACTATTACGTCGTACTGACCTTCATAGACTAGTAGGTAGTGTACTAGACTCGTAGTGCGAAGGTAACAGGTTCGAATCCTGCCGCAGAACTCTGGCAGTTTGTGTTTGATAATTAAAAGAGAGCGCACAACAAGCCTTCACTAGCTTAAGTATATGTCGTATGACATGGGCTATCACACCCCTCCCGTCAACCTAACCTAACCTACTATTACGTCTGTTCGCTTACTTTGCCAGTAAAAACTTGCAACGAGGGAATAATACAAAACTTTAAAAAATTACTGTCTGCCCCCACCCAATATTATGGCGTATGAGAAATTTTCGCATAAAGTTTTCCTAAACTTGAACTTCCTGCGTACAGTTTCGAATAATTTCCAAAAAAAACTCAAAACTTTCGCTAATAATACGTATATATAGTTTTCAAGAAATTACTTACAGGTATAAATGCGAGGGGTAAATGCCTTGTAATGTAGGAAAATACAGCAACAGGGTTAGGACTTTCATCTCGCTTTGAGAGATTAAATCTGCATTGAGAGCCATAGAGACCATCATAGAGACCTTAACCTAAATTCATCTTGGAGCTCTGCATGGTCCATTTTGTTCTGTTTTAAGCTGCAGCACCCACAACTTTCCAAATATTTAGGGAACCATAAACGCAAAATTCAGAATAACTATTTATACACCATAAAGAAACAAACACTTCCTACCATGAACTACAGCTAAAGGTTATTTGCAAGTTGCATTTTTTTTAATTTATTTGCATATATTTAAAATTTCCTAATTTCATCAAATAGTAGCCATACCAGGTGTGCTTCGCCACCCCTGGTCATCATAAAATAAAACAAACTTTTATTAGTAAAGGTTCATGCAGAATCATTCGAACAAAGGATTGGTCCTTGTGTTTGATCCATACGATAACTGATTTCGCTATTAGGCGAATAGATCTTTTGATAAAAAGGAAATAAATAATGTTTTTGTAAGAGGTTCACCTTCTGCACGCTCCCATCCTGAATACGCACTTTAACTTCAAACTAATGGCGATAAAATCTGATGATTTGTAGCTTCCCAAATACAGGACACTTAATAGCTAATTTTTGTCAGAGGACCCGTCCCATCATACAGACGGGCTTGGAGATTATGTTAAAATTTATTATTTATAAAATTAATTTAAAGCAAAAATTTCAGCCAATTCAAATTATAGCATTACTTTTGCGCCACCTTGTATATTTGGTAGAAAAAACACTTTATTGTTAGAGTAATCTACCTGCTTTCGAACTATTATACGTGAGGTTACCCATCTGCCCCCTTCTACATTTTCATGCTTATTTTCGAAAATTCATTTCATTCCCACAGTAACTGCTAAACAACTATGGAAAGTCTCGCTATAATTAGCAATTACTTTGTAAGGGGAGTAACCGTCACCATTCTCCAATATCATTCGTCCTTTGGCTCACATACAAATTTCATTTCCGTAGTAAAATAAATAAAATTTTCCAAATTCTCACTATTGTACATCCATCTGCAGATATAGAATAAATAATATCTACTTTACGGGGGATTCTTATTCCCCCGCACCTTAAAAAAAGAAATAAAGCCTAAGGTAAGACGCCTTGTCGTTTGGCTTCCTGTCAGGAACAAGGAAACATACAAAAACACAGACTATCCATACGTCAAATTTCGTTTGTAAATAGACCTGTTTTTACCATGTGCCATCTCCGGTGTTCTCTTCCATCCTGATATGATGGCAGATCAAGCGAAACCGGTCGGTTTACAAACCAAATTGGACGTGGTACGACTGAAATCGTTCCACATTCAAGCAGATTTCATCGGAAGAGTAACACAACTCTCCACATATAAAATACTGAATCGGGTATTTTAAACAATGGTCCTGCAGGAAAGGTAAATGTCGCCTTTCACTTATGTTGTGCTAATAAGGACACCTTATAAAGAAACGAAACGTTTCAAATTTTCTAGGAAAATTGCATAAAATTCGTTTCATACAAATTCAAAATGTTTAGAAACGCTTGGCCTTAAGTGATGTTTTTATTCTTTTAAATCATAATTTAATAGCGTATCTTTTTATCCACCCATAGAAAGTGTACAACAGAAAAACAATTTATTTCGTTCAAAATTAATTTTCGTTGTACAAATTTTATTGAATAGAAAAGCAAATTTTGCTTTTTTTATTGTTACTTTCAATAAATAGAAATTCGAAAGAAAATTCCATTTAAACTTGCAAAATCAGGCCGTAACTCTTTAGTCGGTTTTAGAAGTCAATTAAAAGTTGCCTGTGATATTTGTAAAGTTTCGCTTACATTGAGATTTTATTATACATTACGCTTCTGTAATTAATCAAGCTTAAGGTCTCTTTATTTACAAAAGTTATGCAAAATTTATTAATTGGATAATATTTCAATACCCTTGGGTTATCTTCGAGAAAGGGAAACAATTATTTAACTAATAACGGAAACAAAATTTATGGACATGGAAAACTTTTATATAATATTGCACAAATAAAAATAGTTTCTTTTTATTTGTGTGTGTGTGTGTGTGTGTGTATTTCCGGTTTTTAAAATTACATCATCCGTGACTGATTTGCAATTTATTCTTGTATTTGTTTAGAGAAAATAACCCTCCGATATTTATAAACGACATTTTGTCGACTTTATTCCATGAGATTTAGTAGGCAGCCTTGGGCGATCATTGTAAAATCGTCTAATATATTCAAATTATAAACTAATCTTACTTAATATCATTGAGTGAGACCTGAAGCTTTGCAATCCTGGAAACATTCGCACACAATTTTGTGTACACCCTCTGGGGTACCCAGTTCTTCTTTGTATAACAGCTGGGCCGTCAAATGTTTCCGTCTTATTTGAGACCTCAGTGCTAAATAAACTGCCGTCTTAGTGTTTAAAGCTCATTTTCATATCTCTTCTGTAAATCTGGTGTTTTCAAATCTCAAGCCGTTTTGAAATCACAATTGTGATTTTTTCCTGTTTTGGAAATTTATACGATTGTGTGTTTTCGATAATTTTGACTGTTCGAAAACATAAGAAAACAGCTGATTTTTTGTGTGTTGATCTGATCACATTATTGTTATAAAGTGAAAATAAGAATAGTTTTTTTTTATTAAAATATCCAACTAAAATTGATTGTTTTCTTTTAATTTTCTATCACTAATAATTATATTACGAGATATTGCCTTCGTAGACTAGTAGTCCGAAGGTCGCAAGTTTGACTCCTGTCGCAGGCTGTTTATTCAAATAATTTTTGTTGAAAATTAATTTTGCAACTCTGGAAATTATTGATGCATTTTCGAAGAACTAATGGCGGTTTTAGGCGGCATGTAAATTTGCCCTCTTTTAAATCTTTATACGCCTTGTGAAAGCATTTGAAGCATAGCTTCTGTAAATGTCAGATGCAGAGTCACAGGGAACGTGCTCTATTTTCATCTGACGTCAGCTGTTGTGGCATAGAAAAAATTTGCGCTGGTGGCAAAAGCATTAAAAATACTATTAAAAAAGTAAAAGTCGGCTTTACATATTTGTTGTGATTGATAAGAAGTAAATAGATTAACTTTTTGTTATAAAAAAGATATATATTGTGTCAGATGTAACTATATATACAATATATCGGGCCCTTAACGTCAAAAAAGCTTAAGCAACATCAGTTTTGATTTCAACTCGTTTATCGCAATCGATAATTTACCATCGCCAAAAATAAGTCTTAAAGTCTTATAAGCGTTAGAAAAGACATCACAAATTTAAAGAAAAATCAATATCGCAATAGCCATACAATTTACAACAAAAGCAGTTCATAAAAACACTTTTTTGTTCGTCCACTTAAGCTTTCTTGGTGGTTGTTTGATAAAAAACCAAAAATTGTCTGTGGCAATTTTAACAGACATACGATATTAGATATGAGTCGTACAGCTTAAAAGTCAGATGTAACAAATGTGCCATTTAAAACCACGATAAGTCAGCTGACTCCTAAAAAGTGAAAAATTAAATCAAACATTAAAATCGCAAAAGGAAAAGCTTTTTTGCGCAAAATTTTCCAAAAAAAATATTTCAAAATTTTTGAAACAAATCAACATTTTAATGAAACAAGTTTTTTAAATTAAAATTCGCAAAACCTTAAAGACTTTAAAAACTAAGATTCTCAAAATTTCACAAAAACTTCAAATTCATTAGTTTTTTTTACAATTTTTTTTTAATGTTTTTATTTATTTATTTGAATAAAATCGTGAAATAAATTTTACCAAGAAAACTGAAATTTTTCGCTCAAATTTTTTTCAATATATTAAAAGTTTTCTTTCAAAAAATATACTTCTTGCAACTTTTATTTTCAGAGGTATTAATTTGATGCAAAATTAAATAAACACTAATCCTTGTGTCTCTTTTGGCTTATCGAAAAACTGAAGAATAATAAACCATTCCCAGCATCTTTTATTGACAATCCACGGTTTTATCTTACAAATGCTCTGGAAAAAACAGCAAGATTTGCTTTCCTCATGGACAGATTTGGCCAGTAAAGGCAATAACAAAATTCCATGTGATAATAAAAGCTTAAAGCAGCGCGGAAATATTAAAAAAGTTGGGCAGAAATAATTTTATTAATTTTTTGTGGCATTCGCCCCACTGTGCTATGTATATCAAAATACTCATTTCATACTATACAACAGTTTGTTTAGTGTTTCTTATCTCCATATAATTTCACCAATATTCGTATGATTTCCGTTTGCTTCCTGTGGGCAAAACATTGTTTGTCCTCTTCCAAATGAACACAGTCATGTACAACAAACAGTCTTTGATGATGTTGTTATTGAAATTTTAATAGGACAGCAGGCATATTGTCTTAAATGAGAAAAAGGCTGAATGTCTCACACTTGTGAAATAGAGATTTTGGGTAAAAATGTTAATTAAGTTTTATTAAAGAAGGATTATATGATTTAATGGACTTACCGCCATGGGAAATACATAGGAATTAGTTTTATAACATGGCACACAATTTGTTTACGGAAATTATCAAAAAAAAAGTATAGCGAATGCAGACCATTAAAATAATTACCCAGCAAACAATTTAATAGTGATTGGTTTGCTAAGAAGCAAATATCTCACAATTGTTTCAATTTCTTTAGAAAGGAAAACGCCATAAAATATTATGGCTTAAATGTCGTTTCAGTTAAGAAATCATTGCAAATTAACACGCAATTTATTGTTATTTTTACATATAATTTCAATAAAGGAGTCATATTGATTGATTCCAAGCAATGCAATAGTCAGTTCATCATTAGATCCGTATTTATTCAACATGAAATTAATTTTAATGTGAGTTTTCATAATGTTGATGCAATGATGTTATTAAAAACTTTATTGAAACGTAATGATCCTTTTGTTTTAACCACAACTATCAACTTAATTTAACATGATTCCTAAATATGATGGGAAATGTATTTTTATTAAAATAACATGAAACCCATATGAAGCTTAGATTAGATTAGGGTGGCACAGGTGAGCTGTTTTGGTTGATAACCATATTCACTTGGACCCAGTTTGGTTCCTTTGTAAGGATATTGTATCCTAAAGCTCAGGTACTTTGAAATAGAGTTTCACAAATTTGTACAAGAAATTCTTAATAAAAATTTTGTCAACTAGACTTCGTTAAAAGCTAGAAAAAAATACGATTAAATATTTGGAAGCAATAAAAATGTGGTTCTTGACAATGACTTCCATTATTTTGCACTGGGACTCCTTATGTATCCTCTCTCTAACGCTGTGTTACTATCGTTTCACTACACAGGCCGTAAGCTGGTCTAATACGTAACTGGTATTAAACAAAAATGATGGGTGCGATGTATCTGCCACAATTTGTTGCTGAGGGCTGACCAGATAAATTTCTCTCTCTCTAGCGAGAAAGCAGAGCAGTGGTAGAGGAAGTGTTCAACAGTTTCCTCCTCCTCCTCCTCTTGCAGACTGCTCCTATGGATGTGATTGTAATTGTGGTTCACCTGGTATAAACTGGACCAGTTAGTCTACGCGAGCCTGTACAGTCCCTGCCGAGTCAGCTTTCAGCAGTATCCGAGTGTGGCGATCGGTATTTCTATCGTTCAACCGGTCAGTACATCTGCAACTACATTCCAGGGAATCCCTACGTGCCCCTGTAGTCTGATTAGCTCCAAGTTTGAACGTCTCGCAATCTGGCACTCATATGCCAAATCAAAGATCGCGTAGACATACGGCAGAGATCTCACCATAACCTTGCTGTCGGTATATATTCCAATATCCTCATCATATATCCTGTGGTAGCTCAACCAGCCCACAGCTCTCCTAATGGCTGATACCTCAGTCTGTAGTACACAGCAATTATGCCGCAGCTTGAACTTCATCTCACTTCGAAAACGTGGCATAAAGATTCCTCCTTCAAACCCAAATACGATTTAGATCCATCCGTATAGACCTCAAGAGATTTAAATATCATTATTATTATTTTCTTTTTTTTTTCCTTCTTAAGGACTACGAAATTTGGTCTAGTGTGCATTTGAAACAAAAACTTTATATCCTTTCCTCTGAATTTGGCACCATTTGGTATCCCTTACCTTCACACATACAGTGCAATGATTGTCATTTTAAATTTTTCCAATAAATTCTATTAACAAAATAATTATTGACCGCAAACCTGTGCTTGATTAAAATAAAATAATCTTCTATTCATCAAATAAAAGTCATGTTGCCAACAACATGTGCATTTGTTGTTCGATATTGAAACAATATTGAAACTTTCAGAAGTTATCGGATACAATTTGAAAATAATTACGATTGTTATTGCAAATTCTGCTCTTTGTGCTGTAATTTCAAATATGGACCAGTGCAAAATTTTTGTTAATAATTCGGTTGATTGATGCAAAGAAGAGGTATGGAAATGGAAATTTCTATACGGAAATGTATGGAAATCGTATAGGAAATCGTACAGGAATTTTTAGTAGGTGTGGGCTGATGACGACGAGTTATAGCCACTGTTTTAGTGATTTCTGTCATGTGCTTTTATTGTTATAGTTAACAAGCCACACAAGAAATTTTCCACTGTAGCCAAGGGTACATGAACCAAAAACTCGTGTTCTTGACTTCTGGAAAAATTTGTTTGACATTGCGGATCATCACTGGCATATCAAAGCTCGTCTCGGGAAGAATTTTCGGATTGAGTTAAAAATACGCTGTTTTTGAAATTTTCGATGACGGTGTCTCCCTCAACAAATAACCAATTTAAATGAAATTTCCGGTTGTCGATGCATTTCAAAAACTTCCAAAAAAGGGTGCAGACAAAGAACTTTCGGAGTTATTTAGAATAAGAACACAATTTTCGTTAGTTTTCTACAACTATAACTCTTGATTGATTCAAATGATTTTAGTAAAAAATTATCGCTAAAAATACTTTACTAATTAATTGCCCTTATTATGATTGTCGACGTCGACGTCACACCAAGTCGACATCAATATATTGGCAATTGTGGGATCGTTATCGAGAACTATTGAATATTATTGATAGGATATTACTACTACCATGGCTTATAAAATTACAATTGGCCATCAATATTAGTTAATTATTGCCTACAAGGAGTTCAGAACTGCTGTCTTTTTTTACTGTCGACTTGATGTGACCTCGACGCGGGAATCATAATAAGAGGGAATATAAAATCTGGCTCGATGGAAGCGAAAGCTTAAAATTTATTTCCAAAATATATTTTTTCGTAGAAATATTTTCGAAAAAATTCCAAAATTTACTACATTAAATTTATTGTGAATGAAATTTCAGACGAAATCAACATTTTCCAATATCTATTTCGAATAATTTTGAAAAGCCTGTGTTTTTGTTTAGAACAATTGAATTTCATATTTCTTCAAGACGGCTGCATTGAATGTTTTATTGAAGCCTATTAAATCCATAACAATTATGACTTTTTTCATAAGAAAAGTCAAATATAATTCATTCACACATTGAACTAGTGACGAAATGGACAAATTAAGGTCAACAATTTTAGTTTCTTTATTTTATTTATCATTAATTTCATAATTTTTACTTCAAATTTAAAACGAGGCCTTCTTCAACTAAAGTTTGAAAACTTATAAAAAATTTATAAACATCTATTTCATTTAATTATGGCTAAAAGCTCGTTCTTAAGTTGCCAATACGATTTTGGTATTTGTGTTTTACGTTGCTAAACTAAAAGTTTGCGGTCAACCCAAATGCCAATTACAACAGTTTCAATTTCAGAGAATCCTTAAGGGAACCAGCGAAATCCCTTGCACGTGGAAGACTTTTGTGCTTCTCATTGTTGTTGTTGCTATTGTTGATATTGAAATTATAATTAAAACATGTAGTTGACCGAAAACGATATTCAACAAAATTTAATAACGCACACACACACCCATGCACACACCGATACACACATATACGCCCATGCACATTCACACACATACATTATGTGTATCTCAGTACATGCGAGTATCATAATTAATGATGTGTTTTTATTTATAGTCTTTGTACAAGAATCATTGAAATTTTCAAACGGATATTGAATACATTCGACCGCAGCTGAAGCCACATCATCAGCGCAACCAACCCAAGAGAGACGGACATTTTTGTCCATATGTGGAATAGTGAAACCATAATTGCCAAATTAAACTCAAAATTTATTATGAGCGCACAAGCGCTTTCAACTGCATCATTGGCCAAGTCTTCTCTAACACATGATTGAGTTTTTTCCACTCTACTGAAATTTTGAATTTATTTCTATTTTAGGAGCTTAATTATGATTCTAGTTTTAATTCTAAATTTATAATTTAATTTGATACTCTTTTTCCTTAATTAACTGCGGCGTGTATATATATGTGTGTGTGTGTATGCGTGTGTGTGTGTGTATAGTTGCCACATGGTCATGCAACATGTGCATGTACGATGATCTATTATTGTATTAGAGGGTTACATGATGTGATTTATTAACTCTTCTCTGGTTGCAATGGCAATGTCTGCTTAAATAACCAGCGCTAAGAGAGAAGGAGTATGGATGCCTTCTAGAAGGCCTCTATAATACTTCCTGTGAGATCGAAAGTTCCATACTCATGTCTTTTTAACACACGTTATCTTTCCAAAAGGCCTTCAATTGAATGTCTGTTAGAAGTCATCTGATATCTGTTTCAAGCCACAATGTTTATTTTTGTACTTTTCCACTCAACGGAAAAAGGTATAGAATAAGAATCGAGAAGGTATTACCCATTTCGCATTATATTGATTCCAGAATTCATTATTTTTAACAAACAAAAAAAAACATTCTACGAAAGTAATGAATTATTTAATGTATCCGCCGCACAAATTGTATAATTCATCACTTTTTGAGAAATAACGTCATAGGCAGAATCAATATATTCCTTTTCTGGAAATAAGGGCATATACCTAGTACAGTTCAGTGTATAGTCAGGTGATCTCTCCTTCTCGATTCCAAAGGAACGAATTAAAATAAAATTTCAATATATAATCTGTACTACTTTTCCCGCTGAGGATTTAATATTATCCTTATAATGGGATCTGCATTATTTTTTAAAATAAAGCAATAAATTTAAATCCTTTTCCTTTCTAATGAAAACGCATCTTTCAGAAGGCAGAGACAAGGCCTTCTGGATCCCTTCCTTGGAATTTACTGAGAAATTACATTCAAATTAAATAAAGACCTTCAAGAAGACTTGTAGTGAGAGTGGTTTTTCCAGGACAGCATGTTTATATGTACATGCGTATAAGTGTATGTGTGTGTGTATATTTATATTAGTACTTGTTGGTGCTAATTTGAGAGCTTTTTGAAAGGATTGCTGCATATAACAAAAACTAATTAAGTTGCTTGGAATAGCAACTTATTAAAGCACTTGCAATCTTTGTACTGGTGGCACTAATATTTAATGGTCATGTAAACAAACTTTTCCAGGAATACAAAATACAAATTTTAACTCTTTGAAGTATAAAGGCTAAACAAACACATTCATTGCACTGACTATTGCAACGTAACAGTCTTGGAGAGGGTTGCGTTAAATTTGTGGGCCGGTTTGTAGCAAACTGACTCAAATCGTTATGTTGAATTTTGCACTTTTATTTGATTTTTTTTTATTTATTTTAGAAACCATCTACTAGGCCTGCGAGGCCTCCAAATAATCTATGCACTATGGCTCTTGAAGCTGTAAATAAATGTGTATTGAGTGCGCTACCAATTCTTAAGTTTTTCTAGATCTTTTTATATGTCATATATATATTCTGTCATTGGCCTAACGAGCCATTTTCAGAAAACGTTCCTTTGTCGTTCTTCTTGTATATGCTCCTTTGGTCTTCTTTACAAGCTCCAGCCGTTAGAATAAAACAAATAAAAAAATCAAGTATTGGTCCAAAAACAGAACTTGAAAAAAGTCTGTAATAAAGTATAGTGGAAAAATCATTCCCTAAAAGTATGTGCCAGAAGAGACTTTTATTAGAGACCGATAAGTAAATACTCCTTAGAAAGTTAATTTCTTTAACTGGACCAGCACTCATGGGCATTGCGAATTTCACCCGTAATGCGTTGTGCGCTTCACTCCCATTACGACCACAAATATGTCAAAGATTTTAAGTCAGTACCTGCCATAAACTTAACCTGACGGTGCTCTTCGTACTGGGTGAATAAAGCCGTTCACCACCGTCCCCGTCGTCCCTTCCAGAGGCACACACAGGGTGTGGTTCCACATGTGCCCCTAATAGGGACGACATGGTAGCAAATTCTGTACAGGCTGCAGAATCATGTACAGATGCCTTGCTAAAGTGCTGGAGCTATCTAACCTCCTACCACCCCAATGGCCCAGCAGTAAGATGCCCCCTATCTTAACAGGCACTCACCAACCGCAACCACCAGGGCAGCTCTGTCGAATAGCAACAGCACATATAGATATATGGCCTGAAGAGAGCATCTACAATCGGTCACTAGCACCATCTTGCAGACACACTCATCCAACCCATATCTCTTCCCGCGTATCTTTGGGTTTTAACCACAGCCACCACGTGATCCCCGAAGGGGCCTCACCAATAACCAGTCTAGAATACGTCGTAGGGGCTACTGGTTCCCGCGGTACCAGATAGGAACTCTGGTCAGCCGCGTGTTAAAAACACCTCCGATTTTAGGTCCCGTGCAAACCTGAGGTATCGGTAGCACCTCTACCCAGACAAGCATAGGCAAAGCTACTACCTTAATTACTTATATGCACGCCCGTTACCCTGGTATTTCAGGGATTGGTCCGTCGAATATCACACTGGATTTTCATGCCAATAACATCGTCTGATTCCATACAAGCAGGAACTCGTTCGGAAATTGTTACAGCATCATGATTAAGTACGTTTTGTGTTTTGCCCCATGATCCCCGTCTCACAGAGAATTGGCCTATTGCTTAATGAACATGAATGGCAAATTCTGCTCTCGTCTGCAAAGGAGTAGATAGGAATCGATGTACGAGGGTCATTGAAATAATTAGAAATGACATTGAAGAAAGAATGGAGACTTACGGCCAAACTCACCTTGAAATGGTGTCATGAGATCCTGTCTGTAACATCTCGTAAAGTGCGATCTCTGAGGAAAAAATTGGTATAAGTCGAGAGAAAGTCATTACTTTAAATATGTACCTTTTTACGAATCATATTGGACGAAAAAGAATTTAAAAGAGCGCATCTTAAAAAAACTGCATAGAAAAAGTAGATTGAATAATAAAAAAAAAACATTTTTTCAAAAACTAAGTTTAAAAAAGTAGATTTTGAATAAACGTCCTGGTAGAAAAACTATCCTTTAAAAAATTCCTAAGAAAAGTAACTTAAAAAAAAGTGCAATAAGAAAGTATAAAATAGTACCTTTTAAAAAAAGGCTATTTCTGAAACGGTAAATAAGAGAAAGTACTTCTCAAAAATTCGCGTTCTAAAAGAGTTCCTTGTGACACGATTATACCGCTTAAAAACACCTTTTAAAAAAGAAACATTTAAAAAGATACCTTTTGATAAAGTACCTTTTAAAAAATATCTTTTGAAAAAGTAATTAAAAAAAGCACCTTTCAAAAAATACATTTCAAAATAGTACCCTTGCGAAAAGTTCACTTTAGAAAAAACTCTCTGTAGACAAACTTTTTGAAAAAGTTTAGTTTGTAAAAAGTATCTTTAAAAAAAGTCCATACTAAAAAAGTACCTTATGAAAAAAGTACTTTAAAAAATGTCTACTAAATACTTATATTACAAAAGTTGGTTTTCAAAAGGAAAATGCTAAAAAAGCATTCTAGATAAAAGTATCCTTAAAAAATCTCTTAAGAGGTACTTTAAAAAAAGTACCTCTTAAAAAAGAGTCTTCTAAAATAAGTACGTTAAAAAAGGTACATTTCAAATAGTTCCTTTCGGAAAAGTGCCTCTTAAGGAAAGCCTCTTAAGAAAGTAATTTTTTTAGCAAATACACTTCAAAAAGAACATTTTAGAGAAAGTACATTTGAAAAACACCTTTTTTATAAATATTCATTACACACATACACATACATGTATATGAGATCCTTTATTTAGATTTAAAGTTGTAAACATTTTTATTAAACAAAGTTGCTTGTCTCATTTCGCAAAATTTTACAACATTAAGATAAAATTATGAGCAATACCCATCCCAGTTTGAGTGCCAGAAAAAGTACTTTTGAAAAGGAACAAACCAGCTTTAAAACAATCCCTTTGCCAACTTGCACTTTTTTAAAAAGTTTTTTTTTTTTATTGGCAAATAGTATTTAAAAATTTAAAATCATATTAGAATCCAACACACATTTGAACGACGTTGTTGCCAGTATTGTTTTGTGTTTGTTAAATGTTTGCGTTTAATTGCATTACTTTCGCCTTATTTAATCTACCATAGAAAAATGTCCTTTTTAATTTTACATGCATTTGTGCATAAACACAAAAACATACATGACTGCAACATTTCCTTGAAACTCTGCGCATACATGAATCCAGTCGATACTGTCAGTCTATCAAGGAATTAGTTTGCAGTTTTCGCCCCAGAAAGCACATAGTGAGGATGTATTTGCTTAAACATACCATACACATAGCGAAGCATATATGAAGCACAGTGGGATGTTTTGAAGAAAAAATACATACACATAAAGAAAATAAAAATGTGAAAAATCAAAATGTTTTCTTTGTTCATTCAAAAGTAATGAAAGTTTTTCTTAGTATATCTCGTCTCTATCTACACATTAAAAATTTTATAGAAACTTTTTATATGTTGTGAGCTTAGCTTTTTATATACTCGTACCTAACCTCAGTGCATGCATCATGTTTTAAAAGCCCTCAGCAAATGAAGATTTTTTGTTAACAATTAGTTGTGAGAATATCCGCAATAATTTTAATCAATATTGTTAAATGAAAACTGCATTGTTATTGTTTCTAATACATACAATCATTGCCAACTGGCCGCAAAACATTATATTTATTGGGCCCATGTACGTTTAGTTCTTTAAAATCGTTAAATTATTGATATGAAACTAAAAAAAAAAAAAAAAAAAAAAAAAAAAAAAAAACCTTTTCTTCAATCTCAGTTTGAAAACCTCTCGTCCCACTGTCAACACATTATTTGTCGACTATCAAGGGCGTGTGCATGCATTCTGTGTTGACTCGACATGAAAAAGAGCAACAAAATTGTAAAGAATCACAATGTCAAATCTAATTAAAATATACCAAATTGATGTGACGCCTCCAGTTACATGCGGCAGCAGTAAAACATGAGGGCATTGTACCTGCAACTCCATTAACTGGCAACTACTACTTTGTGGGGGATAGTACTCATTTTTTTTTTATTTTGTTGTTATTGTTTTTCAGTAGCTCAGCGAAGCTGAGAAGTAAATTAGACACATGTCAATGAAAGTATGAATAAAAGAAAAAAGTTCACGCGTTGCATTAACGTACTGATACAGCAAGTTTGGTAATTGTTTTGCAGCATTTCCCTGGTGGCAGAGTATTTTGTTTGTCTGTCAGTCAGCGACAGCTTGCAGAATAATAGTACCTTCACAATTGGAATTTGATTTAATAATGAATTTGAAAAAGGGTATTGGAAGCAGATCTTTTTTTTGTGTTTAACTAGGGATGGGCGTGACTGAGTGGGTGTTTTTCTCGTTTAATTTTTACAATCTTTGGCATATACGTACAACAACGTCCGCATTTAATCGTTGTTATTGCCAAAGTAAAATGTATGTCCTGTACGTTCCGAATGCACGTCATTATAAAAGAGTTGCGAAGTGAGTGAGCGTGCAAAAGTAGACACCTTTTGTGATCGTTGATGATTGGGAAGTAACGCGACAAGAAACAAAAAATTTACAAATATCGTAATTCATTCTATCTACAAGTTGTACGCCCTAAACTGCGTCCACAACTTTTAAAAGACACTCGCATGTGACTGATTATAAATCCCAAGTCACTCACGAAATTTCCTGTGCTCATCAAGTAACATTCCAAATTTTATTTAAAAAAAAAGTTCGTTTTTTTGTTTCTTCTCAAATACGAGTATGTTTGTGCCACTTTGAAAGGCTGGAGTTTTAATTTCTTTATCTAAATGTTTAGTAATCAATTCAAGGCAACGAGCAGTCGCAAACAAAAACATTTTTCATGCCCTTTGGGGTCAAATTTAACGTTTTTCTTTACTTTTTTTTTTAATATAAAAATTCTTACACTCAAATTTTATAGAAAATTTCATCTAAATTCTTTAAAAATAAAAATGATAATTTTTTTTATTTGTACTTATTTTGTTGTGGCGCCAATGTAAATTTTACGGACCTCGGCTGACGGAAAATATTGTGATCATAAGCGCTCGCAATAGTAAAGAGTTTTGCTTTTATCGCTTTCTGATGCCTGCATTTGGATTTTTCTTGTGCGCGTGCGTGACGTACATCACTCACACATCTGCGACAAAATGGCTTCATTGCTTAATTTTTATAATTTGTAAATGCATTATGAGCGGAAATTTCAGAGATCTCATTCAGCGTGAATGAAACCCAAGATGTCCTCTCTCTTATTAATATGATTGTAATAAAAAAATTTATATCGGAGTTGAAAATTTTCAAACTTTCCTCAGGTTTTGACAGCAAAAATTAAGACAAAATTGGAAACTGATTTATTTAGTTCTTTGTGCTCTTGTCCTTTTTTCTATTTTTATGTACAAGTGAAGCTTTAGCCTCAAAGCTTTATACTCGTATATACAAACTATAAAAAAATTAACCAATCAGGACTGGGAACTGATTAATTAATGTTTTTTTCGGCATTTGCTTTTTTTCGACGGACTTGGATGGTGTAAGTAAATTTTTTGGTCCTGGAACGTCAAAGAAAAAAATTAACAACTAGGAAAGCGATTTGGTTGACATACTTAATGCTTTTTAACTTTTGGGTGAATGTATGCACTGGTATATTTTCTTGACTCGTATTTTTATAATATAAAAATTTTTTACCAATCAGGGATGGAAACTGGCTGACTTTTTTTGTTGCTTTATCTATATGCTGGTATTTAAGTATTTATTTATTTTCTTTGTTGTTGAATTTATGTACTTTCACACCTTCTGTAATGTACTTTTTTCCTAAAACTTTATCGTATATACATTTTCATATTTATAATTAGAAAAATTAGGTCAACGAGGGACGGAAACTTATTTGTGGGACTCGTGCACACATTATTTTATACACACACGTATTTAGAATTTTTTCTGTCGAAAGCAGGCTTTCAAGGTAATCTTTTTTCATAAATTAAATTATTATTAGCCATATTAGCCACCTGTAAATATAAAGTAATTAATTTCATATAATATAATAAAAAAAATTAAAAAAAAAAACTATTTCGTTTGCATGTGTTTGTTCAATACTTTTGATTTCATTTGCGTTTTTTCCAATGCACACAAGTGGAATTAAGAAATGCTGCAATAGAAAATTAGGTATTTTGTACAGAACTAATGATCAGTTGAAAAAAAAATACCAGTAGAATTTTATTATCCACTACATTTCTGCTTATTTCTAATAGACAAAAATTTTTAAACCCCACATGGATCCCTAACTTATCCACGTAACTCTTTTATTTTAACAATTTAAGCTTAAAGACCACTGAAGATTTGGTTTAGCCACCAATGAATTGTCGGCATATGAACAACTGAAGCCACAACAAAGAATAAAAAAATAAAAACTTTTAGTATTTAAACAATTAGTTTTGGGAAAATATCCCAAAATAATAATTTTCAATATTAAGTATTTAAATTTTTTATTAAAGAACAAAAGAAAATTGTCAGTCCTGTTGTAATTGTAGAACTACTATTAGATTAACTCCTAAATGCATATCCTACCGCATGTGGTACACCGATTATTTATTAAATAACTAAAACAGTATTTCAATAAAATATATTTTATTCCAATTTATATAGAATTCACATATTTCTAGTGAAAAGAAATGGAAGTCTATACCGCAGAATGACATTTTCATTGTTTGCAAAGACCCATGAGACCCATCTTTCCAACTTCCTACGCAGTGAAATTAACATAATTTTGTTTAGAAACATGAATTATTTCCACAAATACTTAAAACTCTATTCCCATTTCCTTCAAACAACAACTAAAGTTAAATTCATTCAAATCATCCGTGCCACTGTGCGCACTTATGATAAATATTTCAAAACCTAATTATAATTCTAAAAAAATAAATGTAAAACTTATTATTCCATATGATAAAAAAAATAATCTATATGATAACAAGGATGAAAAGTTTAAGTTTTTATTTTATTTATTTTTTAAAATGTCCTCAAAAAAATTCGTATATTTTTTTTTTAACTTGAATTGGACTTAAAAATAAAAGCAGCAAAAAAAGTAGATAAAAACGTTTTTAACATAATACTACATTGTTGTTTTTGTTTAAAAGCTTGGAAATAATTGCAATCTAAATACTAAAGTATGGAAGGACACAATCATTTCAAAAGGACACTTTTCCATGGATACTTTTAAATAAAATATGAGTTATTTATTGCTTTACAAATAGCACTTTAGACAATTTGTATTTAAAAAGTTTTCATTTAAAAAGCTTTCAACAACTTTTGTTTTTAATAATTAAACTTGTTCCTAAAGAATAAAGATCATCAAACTTACCTGGTGACACAACGAATGATTCACTTTTAAAGTCTACAAGACAACATCAAGTATAGAAAATATTATTTCTAAGCAACCAGCAGTATTTTCCTCGATTGTGTTTTTTATATTGTTTTTCACAACACAAATTAACGAATTTTAGCTGAAAGCAAAAGGAATAAAAAATAAAAATACGTTAAATATGTTTGTACATACATCTGCCACTCGTTTTGTTGTTAAATACTCTACTTGTTCAATTAACAATTCGTTTTAAATTCGTTTAGCAATTAACAAACGCCGGAAGCGTATCAGTGCTGACAACATGGAGCGATAACACTGTGTGTAATTTTTTAAGTCGTGGCAAAATAACCATATACGGACACCACTACGTGATAAAAGACTAAAAAAAAAGACCCGTGTCTCCCAATTTTTCCCAAAGTCATGCACTTTTTTTTATGGGCCGGCAAAGATTTGGGGCCTCGGTATCATTTTCGCAAAAAAGTGATCATTTTCTCGGGCTCATATCTTGCAAACCGTTCCGAATTTCGATTTACTCTCTGAGGAAAACTTGTAGCTCTTGTCATAAAGAACAAAAATTGCGAACATATAAAATAAAAAAAACTTCACCTTCCAGATAAAAATCGCAAAAAACTTAAAAATATTCGATTTTTTTACCTTTTTCTCTTGTTCAGGTCCATAGGTAGCAAACCGTTCAAAATTCAAGGAAACAATCAATTACAAAAATTTACCTAAGATCTCAATAAACAAATTTCTACAACATATAAACTTCCTGGGAATAATTCTGAACACCGTTTAGGTAGCGCGTCCCTTTTTTCACTTTTGCGGCTACCTAAGTATATGGTTTTTTTTCGTGTTGCACTGTGTAATTGATAACAATCATACGCCATGTGCCTGAACTATAATAATCGTTCTGTGAAACGGTGTATTGGATACTTCTTGGAAATTTTAAAAAGAAAAAGGAAAGGAAAACTATTTCCTTTCTGCTGGCGGATATTTAAAACTTATTTTTTCCGTTAGTTTTTTTTACAAATTTAAAAAGTACTCATTCAGGTACTGCTAAATATTTATATTTACGCTACAATAATGCTTTTCTTTTTATTTTTTCGAAAAAGAAAAAGCTTAAAAGTATACAAATATAAAGAAATATCAAGAAAATTAAAATATACTAATCCCTTTTTCTATTTCCTTTTTTTGCACTAAAATCCTCTTAAGAGTTTCAAAACTTTCACATGAACACATTGGAAAGAATATTTTTTTAAATAATATTTGCGAGAGTTAGCAAATCAGTATCTATGAAGAACTATTTCTATAATGAAAAGTACTTCGAAAAACCGAATTAAAAAAGCAAGAGATTACGTGCCTTTATTTGGGGACCGATTTCTAAAACGTATTTTCGGATATTTTTCAGAATTTTGTACTTTTCTTAAAAGGTACTTTTTTTAAGGTTTAATTTCCCCTAAAAGGTAGTATTCTTAAAAGGTACCTTTCTCAAAGATGATTTTATTAAAAGCTACTATTTTTAAACGGTCCCTTTCTTAGCTTCGCTTAAAAAGTACTTTTCTCAAACTGTCCTTATCTTAAAAGGTACTTTTCTCAAAAAGCATTTTTCTTAAAAGATACTTTTTGCAAAATGTACTTTTCTCAAAGTTACTTTTTTAAAGTTTCTTTTGCTCAAAAGTCAATTTATTAAAATGTACTTTTCTAAAAAAAGTTGTTTTTAAGAAGCACTATTTTCAAAAAGTAATTTTTCTAAAAGGTATTTTTTCAATAGGTTCTTTTTTCAAAGATTATTTTTAAAGAGTATTTTATTTAAAATACTTTTCAAAGGAATCTGTTCGTAAAAAATATTTTTTAAAAAGGTACTTCTTTCAACAGATTTTTTTTTAAGAAAAGTACTTTTTTCAAAGGTATTTTTATGTGCTTTTAAAAGGTACTTTTTAAAACTTAAATTTTTATCTAATAGATCTTTTTTAATTTATATTTTTTTTAAATTTACTTTTTACAAGAAGTACTTTCCAAAAAGTATTTTTAAAAGATATTTTTTTTAAAGTTACTTTTGTTAAAAGGTACTTTTTCAATGTGCTTGTAAAAAGTTCTGTTTTAAAAGGTAATTTTTTTGAAACTTACGTTTTCAAAAGGTACTGTTTTTAAAAGATAATTTTTTAAAAGTTACTTTTTACTAAAAGTACTTTTTACAAAAAGTACTATTTATAAACGGTACTTTTTTTAAATTTATTTTTTTAATGTATTTTTTAAGTCCTTTTTATAAGGTCCTTTTTTAAGGTAAATCTTTTAATAAGGTAATATATTTAAAGGTTACTATTTTAAAAGGTACCTTTTTAATAAGTTCTTCTTTAAGGTTATTTAATATCAAGTAAATTTTTTTCTAAAGTAGTTTTTCTCAAAAGATATTTTTAAGTACTTTTTTTCAAGTGACTTTCAAAGAGTACCTTCTTTAACTTATTTTCTTAAAAGTGCTTTTTCTAAAAGTAACTTTTTTAAAAAACATTTTTCTTCTATAACGTACTTTTTTAATAAGTAATTTTAAGGTACTTTTTAAGATAAATGTACTTTTTGTAATTTCCTTTCTAAGAGGCACTTTTTAACGGTAATTATTTACAGGAAAATTTTTATATTTAACAAAGAAAATATTTGTAGAAACGTAATCGAGTTTTTTATCATTGACTTTTCAAAAAAAAATTTAAATGTGCCTTCTTGGTCTCCTTTCGTTAAAAAAATGCTTAAATTATTAAATTGTAAATACAGAATTTGTTAGGAATTAATTTAAAAAATATATATTTTAATGAAGCCTTGTTATTTGAAAAGTATTTCGCTTCCTTAGTTTATGTCAGAATAGAAGTCAAATAAAATGTATGTGTTTGTATGGGTGTGGGTGTGTACGCATGTGTTTGATTTCATCGGAATATGTCGAAATTGTTATATTTTTGTACCAAAAAATTTAATTAATCCCGCTTAATCACTTATAATACTCAGGCATGGTTTCTTTTACTGCGGCTGTAAGAAATTTTTTTTTCAAGCTTTCAAAAAGAACATTTTGCCTGCCAAGCAGCCCAGCACAATAAATTCTATGGAAGGAATATTTCAATAAGATGATGTGAATGCCAAATTATCCAAGTAAAATTTCATTCATTATTTAAATTGCACGTGCAGGTGTTTGAAATATAAATATACCATTCGACTTATTTCTTTTTACATTTAATTTTATTTAAAGGACTACAAGGAATAAGGACGCGGGCGCGTATTGAGACAATTCGACTGTGTTCTTAAAATAAAGTAAATTGCTGTGAAAAACACTAGTGTAAGGCAATGGATTTCTTTTTATAAATTTTGCTGTATGTCTTACACTATAGAAGATTAATTCCATTTTATTTAATTCACTCGTATGGCAGGTGCCATTGTCATTACCAAATTGAAGGTTTCTCTCACTTCCAAAACATATTCGGTAATTCAAAAAAAAAAAAAAAAAATTATGTGGGCTCAGATTTCTTTTTAGGGAGTAGAGACATTATCTTTTTATTTGCGTATTACATATATGATGCACAAGGTAGTGCGATACCTCTAATGGTGGCGAAGTTATAGCCCTGCAATATTAGATTTTTCCAGAATTTTTTTTTTTTTTTTTTTGAAAAATTAGCAACATTGAACACTATATAACCTTGGAACGCGTTACTGGATTCAAATAAAATTGGTAAATGGCCAACATTCTTGCTTGAAGGACCTCCAAAATTCGAAAATGTCCTTTTTCTAAAATATCCTGAAAAAGAATATCTTGATATTTTTGATGTCTTAATGTGCTGAAAGTTCTTAATTAGTTTTTCTGTGGCTTTTGACACGGTACATTTTAATCAATCAAAATGTCGATTTTGAATTTTTTATAATTGAGGTCATTTTTTATTTCATTTGCCGAAACAAATTTAAACAAACATGCAAATTTGCAACCAAAAAATTCTTTTATAAAGAAAGAAAATCAGATTTTTCACACTTAATTATCGTATGAATATAAATTCTTGTGTTGCCTTGTTTTTCAGACATTTTTACCAACCGACTGTGAACCAATTGCATCTGTTGAATCGTTCGGATTATTTATTAAACTCAAGCAAATGAAGTTTGTATTGAAGAAACTTTCTAGTCAAATCATAAAATAATAATCTTTGAAATGTATATATTTTGGACTAAATTGTTTAAAATAAAACATAAAAAATTTGTTGGCCATTAGACACACATATTTTCTAACAAATTTCAAATTTCAGAAATTTGACCCTTAGTGTAAACCATTTCCAATAACAAATATATTCTACAATTCACATCACTGTCCACTCCTTAAAAAGCCTGACAATAAGTGCAAACAAATACTAGTATGTACGAGTATGTACATACACATACCGCTTCAATTGCCTGTGTATAAGAGCTCTCGCATTAGCATGTCCGCACGTGCATGAAAAGCTTTTATAATCTACCCAGCAAACACCAACTGAAGTGCTTAAATTATGTTGGTATTATCATTTCACTTACGATGCAATTATAAATTCTATAAAATAAAAATTAAAATAAAATTTATTTAATTAAATTAATGTTCATTTGGTCAAACAATTATTAAAATATTAATTTTTGAACAAAATTTCTTGAATTAAAAAAAATTTGTAATTAATTTCATAACGACAATTTATTTATATTTGCCCTTATTATGATTGTCGACGTCGACGTCGCACCAAGTCGACATCAATATATTGGCAATTGTGTGATCGTTATCGAGAACTATTGAATATTATTGAAAAGATATTACTACTACCATGGCTTATAAAATTACAATTGGCCATCGATATTAGTTAATTATTGCCTACCACGGGTTCAGAACTGCAGCCTTTTTTTACTGTCGACTTAATGTGACGTCGACGCGACAATCATAATAAGAGGGATTGTAAATTCTTTAAACTACTCGTATAATGTTTTTATTTTGTGATTTCCTTTCTTTATATAAAAAAATTTTAAGAACGTAAAACTATTTTAAAAAGATTATGAAATAAAATAAATCTAAAAAATGTCTAAAGAGGCTGGTAAATACCAATGAAATGTCATGAAATCATCTTTGCTTTGAAAGCCTAGAACGTAATCTAGATGATAATGTTAATGCCATGGCGAAAATGGAGAAAAGTTTAATTTTACTGGGAACGAAAACCTTCATTTCATCAAAACAAATCTTTATTGGGTCCGTATAGAAGTCCTGGTTTTATCAGATCAAGCATTAAAAAATGTATGGAGACCTAGGGAGAAATCTCTCAGTATCTGGCGTAACAATAAAAATTTGCTACGCGAGACCTTCGTATGCAAAAGTACTGACAGGCGAAAAAAAACTCTGTATGAGCTACGCCTTCGTGGTAAAGATCTTGCTCGCCCTCGGGGCAGCACTCGTTGAAAGAATAAAGGATATTGCTAGTTTTTCAGTTTCAACTCTTTTAAAGGATAATCCAATATTCACTGAAACGATTGATAAAGCCGAAAAGTTACGGCTAAGATATATCCAAGTGATTCTCGGCTGTGGGGAAGAAATCAATCATTTCCCGAACTCGAAGGCGTATCTGTGACTCTGCAAAAATATTCCTTCGACCACGTGCAGTTGAAAGAGTTTTAGCGGCTTCTAATATAAATAAGGAATACTGCCCGCCGCACTGGTCTTGAAGCGGTGCTCTTTGACCAACTCCTTTAGTACGCTGTAGCACGCTGTTGCGTTTTCAGTGTAATGAAAACTTGCTGATGTAACGCCAATCCCCTGAAATTAAGGAAACTTTGTTAAACTTCCAACAGCTTATTAAGCGACCGCCAGTATGGTTTCTGTAGAGAAGACCACTTTATAGGTGACCAGTTAGTATTTCTCTCCAAGAAATGGTTTCATTCCTTCCACCATTTTGGCCAAAGTAAGATGGTCGCTCCAGATGTTTCCAATGCGTTTGCCAACGTCTGGCATGGAGCACATCTGGCTAAGTTTATTGCTTTTAGTGTCTTGAACTTTTTCGAATTGTTATAGATGGGATCCCATCAAACGAGGTCACGATAAACTCAGGGCTCCGTTCCCTCTCCGACACTATTTCATAATTTTCTCAATGATCTTTTATCCCAAATTTCTAACCCTGTCTACTATTTTGCAGGTGACAGCAGCATTTGCCATTCATATTCATTGAACAATAAGGCAAAGAATTTCGAAGATTGGGGTCTTAAAGCAGAGTATGATACACTTAATAACTTGTAACCACTATCCGATGGCGATCATGCGAACAACTTTCTATTTTCTAATAGAGGGAAGTTAAACATGCGAAGCATAAATAATTTAAGGATAGAAGGAAAAATTTATATTACAGAGAAGGATATTAAATAAATAGGATTTTAATTTAAAAAATATGAGAATTAAGTTTTTTCCCTAATTTTCACCTCCTACACCCTCTCTTCCACTATCCCTTTCCCAAAGAAGTATTTGCCTGAGTGTAACTTTTCTTCATAAGAAAAAATACATGAAGAAGTACGATTCACTTATTATTACGAGGTCCACTTTTAGGAAATTTTTTCACGCTTCATCATCATTTTCGAATTGATGCTTCATTCGCTTGTTCATTGGGCAAGAACGTTTGCTTTTGTCGCAATCATAGTAATTATGACTCTATAAACGTTTGCCAAGGACTGAGTGCATGGCGTTCATTCTCCCAACCACCTGCTGAATAAATTATCGCTGACAAAGTGAACAATAACGTGGCCACAGTTGCTGAACATTTACATAAATGCATGACATAAAAATTAAAATTATAAAGACATCATCATGGGCTCCAATGCGTCTTGAGTATTTGTCCATCAGCTTTCATTAATAAAACTAATAACAATAATTAATAAAAAAGGAAAACTTTTTAAAAAGTCCTTGTGGCAGGCGTATTTAAATTAGTCGTGGCAAAGTTGAAACTAACGGCTTCTAATTGTGGCAGCCTCGAGCTTATTCGTGCTTATAAGCGGCACATATTTTAAAGTTTGACGAATTATGAGTAACAAACAGCAATTAAATTTTATTTCATAAAAAAGGAAACTTTCAGGCTTAATTTAGTCTGACAAGCGTTCGAAAAAGTTCGAAAAGAATATCAAATAAATAGAATGTCACTTAAGCAAAGGAATTAGAAGACAAAGAGGGCGTTGCCGATGTGCCGCATAAAAAATGTTAGATATTTTTGTTTTTAAGAAATAATTCTCAAAAAGGTACTTCTTATAAAATTACCTTAAAGAATATCTATATTTAAATCACAATAACTTTTAAAAAAAGGTGCCTCTCAAGCAAAGTTTATCTAACAAATGGCTCTTCTAAATTAAATACCTGCAAGGAATATCCTTTTCTCTCAATTAATTAAAAAAGGGGCTTAAAAAAAATATTACCTTTAAGGAAAAAGTCCTTATCTTGGAAATACTCATAATAGGAAAAAGGTTTAAAAACGTACCTTTAAGAAACAAATTCTAATACCTTCCAAATCAACTAAAGGGGCTTAAAAATATTGATTGGTACCGGCAGTTGGGAAAGGACAACGTATAAAAAAAGTACATGTGTAGGGATAAACTTTAATGCCTGTTTCTTTAAACCGCATTGGGATTTATTTTCGTACACGTGTTTTGAAAGCAATTATGAAAAAAATCAATTTTTTTTATCCTCAATACAAATATTTGAACGAAAAATCAATCGAAAATTATTTGCTTTTCATTTATTCTTTATTTATTTTTTATTATTACACATTCGAATTTTCAGTTACTTTATCAGCTTAACACAAGGTGGCGCATAAGTAATGTCATAATTTGTAGTGGTTAAAGTGGTCTGTTTTCATTGAAAACGTAGAATAGATGACGGGCAACATTTCTCAAATGATCACCTCACAAGTTGATGCATAATTGTGCTCATTTTGCGTCATTTTGATGGCTCCAAATTGGCAATTTATCTTTCAATGTTTCTTTCCAAGACTTGCAATGTTTTGCGATTTGTTGTGGTAAACGCGAGATTTTAAAAATCCCCAAAGGAAGAAAAGTGGTGGTAACGATTGCTCCGTCCTCTTGAATCTAACAATGATCAAAACCCATCAAATTCAGTAATTCCTGAACAGTTTGTACTTTGTAGGGGACCATTTTCAAATCATCCACCGAAATTCGTTGCAAAGAACGTCTGCTGTACATCGTCATCCCGTTGATGCTTCTGGATTCTCTCTGACGTTGTCGGCAACAGCACCGACATTCTCGGTCGTGTGAGCAATACGAAGCCAGCCACTTGTTTCGACATGTGTAGTGGATTCAGTTTAAACGTGGCGCTGAGCCAAACGCTGAGCTAAACGACTACACGGAACACGATGACGAGCAAAACGATGAAGCAATTCACGTTGCATTAAAACAGCAGACTGAAAATTTGCAACAACAAAAATCAGTAACAAGAATTCCATGTTCTTGACCTGTTGACAACTAAATTTATAATGATTATCTTCATTATAAATATCACAGCGCAGTGACATTTGGCGCCATCTGCAAAAATGGCAACCAATTCAAATAATCACATTACTTTTGCGCCACCTTGTACAACAATGGCTTTGTTACAATAAGTATAGATTTTATAAAATTTTAGCTTCGTGGGGGAAAAGTTTGCAAACGCCTAAATGCAATTTTTTAGATTTTATTTAAAGATAAAGGATTTATCGTCTGTTGTTGGTTGTTGGTTGTCTATATCCCTGCATTTCATTGGCACAAACCAAATCATAAACAAACAACAAATTAATTGGAACAACATCTTGAATAAATTTTAATAAACGTTGGATTAGAAATTATGATAAAACATTCTTATTAAGGTGCGCAGTCGGACATGAGACGACAACTGTTGCTTACTAAACCGACCCTTAATAAAGAGTTCTGATAACTTGTACAAAAAATGGGTAAAGGCATTTAATCTAAAGCGCAACGTTTCTAAAAGTTTGAAATTTATGTAAAAAACAATGACACCTTTTCCATGCCAACGTTTTGCTTCACAAAGAGAGTTCCCTAATTCATGTGTGTCCTGGCAAATAAAGCCATAAAAATTAATGGCAATAAAGTGCTTCAACAAAATACTTTTTTGTAAAAAAAATGCATCACTTGTGTAACAAAAAAGTTGAAAATTATACCAAAAGTTTAAAAATATCACCCATAAAACGAAAGAAATTTTTTTCTTTTCTGAAAAGCAAAAGGACATTGTCAGACAGACAAATGTTTGTAGAAAATCTTAAATCCGTATGGATCACAGTCCAATAGTCGAAAGTCTCTACAGCTTATTTTTCTCAAAAATTGTGGAAAAAAATTCGAGAAATGATCTACGAAGCGAATAATAGGATTTTGGTCATTATTAGAAAATTGGCAAGAAGTGGGTGTAAATAAATATTGAAAAATACTCTTAGTCGCGTTTGAATTGACTTCCAATGATCCGAGGTCATCACAAGTAATTATGATTTTTTTTAAATTATGATGAAATTTGGAAGAACCAACAAGGAATAAAGATAAAGGATTATTATCCTTATCAAAGAGGAAGATAAATATTAAAAAAAAACTCTAAAAGTCGTATCCTTATGAAAATCCAATAGAAAAGTCTTCAGAATTTACTTTTCTATTAAATGTTAATAAAACTTTTGAAAACCACATGTAAAAGGATCAAGTTTGTTCCTTTTAAAAACATTAATTCAATGGAACTAACAACAGGATCATCATCATCACAACAACAAATACAATACAAAAAATAACATATTTGTTTTTTTGTTGTTTTTTAATAACAGAAAAATTTGCTTTGTAAAGAACGCGAAAAACAAGAAAGAGAGAAAAATGAACATCTAATTTGGGACGATACCACTACACATAAGATTCCGAAAAAGTCAATATTTAATATTTCTTTCAGAACGATGTTGGCCAGTCCATTACCGTCAATGCCGAGCGCTATGGGTCGCTGATTACCAGCTTCTTTCGCCCTTAATTGAATGATATTGACAACAAATGACATATGGTTTCAACAAGGCGACGTTAAGTGCCACGCAGCTCATGCCATATTGGACATTCTGCACATCTTAGTGCATGTTCATCTCACGTGCAGGTGATGCAAACTGGCCACTGAGGTTGTGCGACTCGATGGCGTTAGACTCTTTGTTGCGGAGTTTTCTTGGGTCGCACTCATATGCAAATAAGCCAGAGTCCTGGAATGCACGTCATCCAGTGAATCCACACTAGATAATTGGACGAGTTTATATTCCTTGCATTATGGCATCGCTAGGACTCTTTCAAATGAATAAACAAAATCTCAATGATATCTTACACACATTTTGTTATATTTAATGAAAGACCCTTTATATTTTAATGCAGGCTACACGTAAATTATCTGTGTGCCGAACTCAAATTCCACGTTAAAGGAGACTATAAACTCTGCCAAATCTCATTCAAATAAATTCAGCGATTTTTGTGTGATGATGTGTATTAATCAAACCAAGTGCCTTCCCGTGATAAAAAGTATCCTACATATTGTTCCAGACTATAAACCATCTCCTCTATTAAATTCTATTCAGCGGTTATATCTGATTTTCAATTATAGGAATTGTGGCATTGGCCGCCTAGTGGTCAAACAATGTTCTATATCAGGATAAAACATAGTCTAAATGTTAATCAAGGCTATAAGTTATCCGTATACCAAGTTTCATTCCAGTCCGTTTAGCCGTTGTGGCATGATTGAATGACAAACATACAAACTTTCAAATATTATAATATTAGCAAGATTATTTATTTGGAAATAAATAATAAATATAAACCTGTCGATAGAAATAATTAATATTAAATTTGACTTTGATTTCGGGAAACATAATGATCTGAACTCTTTGAATCCTCCTTGTTGTTAATTCGCGTTGCAACTGTGTTATGAAAATTGTTTTCGAATAATTTGAGAAGTTGTATTTATTCGAATTACAGTATAAAATATTGGAAAAGTATATTGAATACAAAGTGAATTTATTTTTTTTCCGCTTTAATTTAATTTCTGTAAACATTCCTTTTGCCGTAAAATACCATTTAAGAGAACATCTAATTGTGTATAATATAAAGTTTTAATCTACTCTTCTGCTAGAACTCATAAGGCCGGGTTAAAAGGATATCTTAAAGACGAAAACCTTTTAATTTTTTTTACACAATATACAAAGTGGTTTCCTTTTAAGGCCTTTAGGCCTTTTTTGCCAGTTGCCTCTTTTTAAATGGTTCAATAACAAAAGTGAAAAAAAGTAAAAATAAAAAAACATTCAATAAATTGCCTCATAAAATTAAAACATTTTAAAAACAAAGGAAACTAAAAGCAATTCATTATTTAATGTACCGTGATACATTAATAAAGTTCGCCTCTGCTACGTGTGTGTTTGTGGGCATATCTATATGTGGTTGTGTGTGTGTGTGTATTTTTCTAAACTACATGTTAAAGGTATTAAGACGAAAGCACTTCATCATTTATAAATATATTTATTACATTTTATGGTATTCCAACCAAAACCACCAGACAAAAAGTAAAAAAATAGAACACAATACTCGTATACTCAATTCCCATCAAACACAGACACACACGAACCCATGACTTATATTCTCTTGGCACGCGCACCACACACACACACATGCAACCACTTTCAGTTTTGTAAAGTCATTTTATTATTCTCTGCTTCCACTTCCACATACATGCATCCCAGGAAGTTTGTAGTCAGACCTTCATATACTATGAAACAAAACGTTAGGAAAATATTAGAAAAATTGAAAGTGACTTATTTTTCTATCACTGAGCGACTATTAGGTTTCCACGGAATTGGCGAATTTGTTTTGCGGTCATTAAGCAAAGAGCTATTGTAAAGACTTTCATCGCTACAATGTTTGCATGAATAAAGAAGAACCATGTTTCCATTTGGACAATTTTATAAGGATATCTGAGTGCATATTGTCTACACATGTGGTCTCTATCATGTTTATTGTAATAATAAACAAAAAAACGTCCAGTAACTAAAGAATAAATGAGAATAAGCCACATGGCCTTTTCTCATACACACATACAATTTCCGGCCTTAAAACAATAAGGATTCGTCATAGCCATCATGGAGTTTTTGATTTAAAACCATTATGAAGTTTCCTATTAAAGTCGGAACAACCACGTTTCTATTGTCATCGAATTAATTTCGAAATTTTCTTAATTCTTAAGTGTTTTAATACCTTTTCCTCATTATTTTCGTATAAAACAACCATTTGACTATGACTTTTGATATCGAATCCTTGTTGTTTTGTATTAAAATAAAGCAACCAATTAATTAATATCTCTATATACTTTGTGAACTCTTTAATTAAAATATTATTTAAGCTCCAGGCCTTAGTTGATGTTCAAACAATTTCATTTTTAAATATCGATCATTGAGCATCATCTTCAAGAAAATTGTCTTTGTTTAATAATAAAAATAATAATAAAAATAATTAATATTTAAATATTTTTGCTTTCTTTGTTATTTTCTGTTTTGTTTTTGCTTTATTTCATGTCCACACACTACAAATACTTACAGAATAAGCGGCAATATGGAAATATAATTATGGAATAAGATTTTTAATTACTGATTTATACCATATACGATATAATCATATTTTTTAGGACATCTTTTATCTCCCATAAATTGATTAGGTGATGTAGATTATGAAAATTTAACGTGATATATATTGTTGTATGATATAGATCATTAAAATTAAAGATGAATCATTATTTGCATAAACAGATGGATAGTATTGCAAAGTTAATTAATTTTTTTTTTTTTTTCAAGAATAAAAGCGGCAACAAATATAAGTAATTATTATCTCGAAAACATTTCCGTCCGAACCACATTTTTTATATGTTGTTTAATGAGAGAGAGAGTGATCGTATGAGAGGGAAAGAGAAAGAGAAAAACTGATAGAATTGACTTTGTTCGTACGAGCAGTCGCAGATCATTCTTTTTGAATTCTAGGATTTCACAGGACGTTTTCATCATCGACTTAGACCCTCTTATGTTCGAATCGATGCTCTATTGGTGTGCTTCTAGGATAGTATCAGGACTCTATTGCTTCGTTACCCTTCATGGCCAGAAATCCATTAAAGCGAAGCTTTATTTGTAATAACTATCTTCCAAGTTGAACTTTAGCCGAACAAAATAAGTTTGACTTGGAATCCTTCTGAAAGGAAAGATTTCAGAACCACTTGGCCATCGTAAAATAAATAAATTTTCATGCCAATAAGTCCATTTGGCTATGGACATGAAAATTTCCAGTTTGGGTCTTACAACGCTCATGCCCAAAAAACTTTCTCGATTTTGCATCCATCTGTTAACCATCGTTAATTTCTGGAACCCCAAGCGATACCAGACTTCTACGTACTCAAGATTGATATATAAGTGTTGGCACTACATAATACAGAGTTATAAAGATCCATACTATAAACGGCCATTGCTGCAGAGGATCTGTGTCCAACTAAGCCCTCAGTAACTAAAGATAATTACATCCCCACTACACTGTCCGCTGTATCTTGCACAAGTTCGCAATCGAGGCAACTTGCCGAGCCTTCGGGCCACTATATGCCCCGCCATATATAATAGTTGGCTTTTTGAAAAATTTTCTAGATCCTCATGGCCATTTTATGGCTCATAAATCAGCTGCAATCGTCATGAACATTTTACGTACACGGAGCAAGGCATGTTATACAAATGCAGTAGTCTGCCAAAAAAGAAATGTTCATTATTGTCCTGCTCGGATGAAGCAAAAGACCATGTCTTCTAAATACATCATCTGGCTCTAAGACTGGACAGGAAAAGCCTACGGACGCTGGTAGGGGCGCTCACAGGCCATTACACCTGCAAAGTCCACCTATACGGAATGGGCTTATCTGACACGGACATCTGCAGGTGAGGAGGAGGAGTCAATGGAACACTTGATAGCAAATTGTGGGGCATTGGGCCACAAAAGACACAGGACTCTACATGCATATACGCTGAGTGAAGAGGATCTGCTAATGCTCCCACTGAAGGAGCTGATCCTATTTGCGAACGTATTGGACTGCTAGGGACAGGGGAAGCATCTTCATTGGGTTGCTGTTGTGCGTAGAAAGTAGTGAAATGATAAAAGAAATTCTCAGGTGAAGCGGACGACCCAAAAAAATATTTCTCGAAGCTCAGGCTCTTTGCTATTTGACATGACTGTACTAAAATTTACCAGTATGAATTTGAGTACAAAATATTTTATTCTGACGTTCATTTATCAAGTTGAAGGGTGCTAAAGTGTTGCCGTCTTTAAATTTCCTTTTTTTGTAATTTTTTCGAACTAAATAAATGAAAAAATATTAAAATGAGTGATTTTTATACGAAGTTGTTTAATATTTAAGAAGAAAAAAATAAATTTGTGAGAGAAAAAATTGCATGTGTAAAACCGGAAATGAAAGCAATTTTCTTTTTATTATTTTTGATTTAAAATTGGTCTAAAGTCCATTATTAGACTGTAAAAGTTTCGAAGTTTAATATGCATTAGTTTAAAATTTATGTAAATTTATGTACATGCAAAGATAAAGTTGTGAAATTTCGCTCCAAATTTTAAGCTTGATCTGCTCCTACACATAAGGGACTAGCAAAATACCGTATATAAAAGAAAACAACCTCCTCTGTCCCAGTCAAGTAATTCTAATAGGATAATGTTCGAGACATTCTTACATTTGTTCCAAACCGAACAAGGAAATTTTAAGTTTAATTCAGTGATCGGCAAACCAAGGCGCATGGAACCTTTTATATAAACAAATCAGTCAGTCAGTTTCGCGAGCAAATTCAAACCCGAAAATTCTACTGCTGCTTGAAGACTGAAAGACACTATCAAAAATCTGTAACTTATGAATCTGAGAATGACTTCTTGTGTTGGGATGCTTCCCTACACGGTACAACATGACAACAATATTTAATGCTTTAAAATTGTGTGAGAACAGCGGTATCATATAAACACTCGTATCCTCTTTTCTCTATATGATTTATATAAGTAGTCTTAATTAAGGAGAAAGAATGGCCTATTAAAAGTGGTGAAATGCACGGGAACACTGATGATGTAGCGTAGTGGCCTCCAAAGGTAATATTTTTCTTTTTTTTCTCGTTCACTTTGAAACACAATCTCATGCTACAACATTGGACAATTAAAATTAATTAATTTGGCATAAAAGCCATTACCGTCATTTAAACACATAAAACTATTACACCAAAGTGTTATTATTTCATAAATGCTTGTGTCAATTTATCATTAGTTTAATTGGGACAAACAAGGGGCGTCTAATTGTAAACATGTTGCAAGAAAAATAAATATTAACTGTTGGCTGTATCGTTTGTATAAATAAAAACCTTCTAACCCTGCTATGATTTATATACTTTGTAATATTCATATACCATAGAGAATTCTCGTATTGTATTTGATTAAATGTTTAATGTTTTCATTGACGATTTGGTTTAGCTACCAATGAAAAGTCGACATATGAACATCTAAAGCTACAACAAACAAAATTCGAAAAGTTCATTTATTTATCATAGTTGTACAGAATTAAATTTTTATAATCCCGGACACTATTTTAAGCTTTTTAGCCTGAACAGCCTTGAGCTAAATGAAAATAACTAAAGCGAAAAATATTAAAAAAGCCAATTGTTGAAAAGAACTTTCTTTTACATTATTTTGTTGCGTTGTTTATATTTATAAGTATATGTTTGCATTAAAAAACTTTTCTCACTTCAGCCCCCCGCCCCTTGTTGTTAGAGAGGAGAAAACTTCAGGCTGCCAACGTGACTATAAAAACAAATTTTTATGAAATTTTTGCCCTTTTGTTTGTAGTTTCCCATTGTTTGCGTTCATTTATGCAAACTAATTCCAGGCTGTTGAACACTTCGCTGAGATGAATTTTCAAAGACTTTAGGAAGAGATCCATATTTCGGATTTTTCCCAGAAGTTTGTAGTAAATTTTTATTACGTTTCTGTGTGAAATAAATCTGAGACCAGAACGTTTCTTTTGATGTGGAGTGAACTCTATAAGGAAAGTCTTTTGGAACATATTAAATTCATACAACTATATTGAGTAATGTAATTCGGAAATAATTCAACAAGAAGCTTTCAGCAGAAAAACCATTTGACAAAGAAGCTTTTAGCAAAAACGCTTCTAAACTCTTATTCATATACCTTTTGCTTAACAAAAAGTTGTAGGCAACTTTTGTTATATTTCTGTGTGAAATAAGTCTGAGACCATATCCCGACTTTCGATATTGATCGAACCTTATAAGGAAATTCTCTTGGAATACAGTAAAATTTTATAACAATATTGAGTGTTATATTTTGCCCAATGAAATACGGTAAAGCAAACATTTAACAAAAATCTTTCGACAGAAAAAGCTTTAAATAAAAATATTTTGACACAAAAGCTTTCAAGCTTCCATTCAAATACATTTTATTTAACAAAATGGCTTTAAGAAAAAAGAGGCTTTAAAAGATTATGAGAAAAGAAAGAAATAATTACATGCGACACAGTAGGAGTATTCGAGACATTTTTCAAAATTATTCGTTAGTGTATTTGATAAAGCCCAGTAGGGAGTTCTTTCTTAATTTTAAGTTTGTATTTTTTCCATTAAGATCGTACACAAATGTGGAGAAATTTCACAAATTCATTTACTTTGAAACACCAACAAGAAAACATTCTTTAAATAATTTGCAATGCACAATGAACAGGAAATGAGGATAATTCCATAATGTCTGAATATGGATTATTGTTTCAGTTGAAGAAAAAAGTCTCCACTACTAATAATGACACCCATGTAATAGTCAATGAATATGAAAAGTTTCGGGTACTTTTCTTTTCAATATGTGTACCAGCATACAAAAAATTGCTTAAGGAACTTCCCGACCTGAATTCCGTAAGTTTTTTTTACACACAGTTTTTATGGGAACCTGAAATTCAGGCAAGATTTTGGTGCTAAGATTCAGCGTTTATTTATGTACAAAAGAGCTTTTAACAAAAAAAAAACTTTTGACAAAAATATTTTTAAACAAACAAAAATTTAAATAAATAAAGAAAAAACTTTTACATAAAGCTTTCAGAGAATAGTTACTTAAAAAATATATTTATGTATGTGTATAGACTTACGTGCCGATACAAACAGCTTTTTTAAACAATTCTTTTATAGCTTCAAAGCTTCTTGGATTGAAGACCTAAGCACTCTGCTTATCCGCTTATAAAGATCCTACTTCTCTTTTTTAAGCTTGAAAATTATTTTTAGATTTTGGTTCCTTAACAAAAGAAGCTTTGCACACAAAAGCTCTAGGAAAGGAGTTTTAAGTTTAGCCGCTTATTGGAATCCTACTTGTATTTTCCAAACTTAATGAAAATTTGGTAAATTTTGCTTGTTTAGAAACGAAAAAGCTTTTCCTACAGCAGCTTTTAACAAAAAAAGCTTTAGAAGGGCATTTGTAAAAAATATACAAGACACAGTGGCTTTAAGGTGGTCTTGATTCAACAACAAATACAGCAAATTTGTTATTTGGTTTGCTCGTAAGTCCGTTCTTTTTAATTTAAAACATTTTCATTTGTATTTTTTAATAAATGATTAAAATATTTAAATTATGCAACACTTTTCTGCCTTATTTTCAAAAAATTTTTGCGCTGTTTTTTTATAATTCTCCAGAAATTTTTTTATACAAAATGTTCACTCACAAGCGAAAAAAATAGCTCAACTGTATTATCAATACCCACCTGCGCATTGAACTCGTCTTGATGCATTTCTGCTTCATGAAATTTATCCAATTTGTCTTTCAAGAAATTCCTCGACTCTTAACTGAATTTGAATTAAATTGATAGTGACATGCTTCACTTCAAATAATTCAATTATTAAAAAGATTTCAAAGTATTTCAAGCTAAAGGCATCAATATTTTTTACTCTTCATTGAAAACTATCGAATAAAAAATATAAAAAAAAAATTGCTTACACACACGTAAACCAAAAGCCAAACGTGGCAAATGGAGCAGGAGGAATATGATGAACATTGATTTAAATTTCTTTTTTAAATAAATTTTGAAATCCTTGCAAAATTTCTTAAGAAGTGGTATGATAATCTATTTGATTTTATGGCAAGAGAACAACAGCTGGAAGCATGTGTGGCATTTTCAGTTCAATTTAGAATTTATCTCTTCATGAATGAATACAATAAATCCTTAAGCTCCTTGAGGCAATTTAAAACAAACAATGATTGATGGTGTCTGTCTGTCTCTCTGTCTGTCTGTCATTCTAGAGGGAATTCTATTTCATGTTCAATGCAGTAGTTTTGAAAAATAACTAAATACGCTCTTATTGAGTTTGTTTGATTACTGCGTTCATATTTCACATAATCGATAGTGTTTTTTTTATTGCAAATTTTCCATTGAATCGATATAATAATAATGTTTGAGGAAATTATTTTAAAATTAGTAATATTATATGCATTAAGCGATGGAAAGGCCCACTGTGGTATTGTGTAGATTAATAGATTTCGTTATGGGCTTATGGAGAAAGAGATGTTTTATGAGCTGTAAAAAAAGAACTTTCTAGGAAGACAATAAAATCCAGAAGAAATAAAAATTCGGATCATTTCGAATGGCTTTAACATAGACTTGTTATTGCAAGAGGTTTTTTTTTGTTTCAGTTTACAGAATTTAAAGTCATATTCAAGATGTAAATGTTAATCGCTCACAGTATATTATATATATTATGCACATTATACACAATACAATTCTTCTACTGATTAATTTTCAACTGGACTCGGACTTGAGCTTATGCATCATGACGGGTGTACCACCTCAACCACTTTATCATTTAAAACAATAAATATTCCAAATACATGAATATGCAGAGATTTTTGTGCAGAAAAACACGATTTAGCACATTTTTTTGAAGTGCTTTCAACCGAATTATGAGCTATCATCAGTTTACGAGGTCAGGTCAGTAAATCCGTGACTTTATTAAAATTCCCAGCCCTCTTAACTATTGTTAAATTTTGAACAGGCGGCATGATTTACTTTGTGTTTGACAAGCCATTGATAGCAGACTACCGCATCATTTCAGGAGAAAATGGAAAAAAATTAATTTCGTGTGCTCATTAAGGATTACCCTTTGCGAAATAAAAAAAACCATCACTTAAACCAAGACTAAGCTTGAGTAGTCGTACTTGGACATTATGCACCATCAATTTCGATGATAATAGACTGATTTATGGAATATTGGTGTGGCCGTACAGGCACGGAAGACAACCAAACAATTGATCAGTGGTTTCAATTATGAATGATCACTTGGTTATGAGAAAGCTTTTCGTAACATGGCAGCCGCGTTTGCTCACAATTGACCACGAACGCAATCGTATGACAACTGTGCAGGAGTGCTCGGCAATATGGATGAGTTTTTGCACCGTTTCATAATAATGGACAAAATGTGGATCCACCACAACATACCGGAGGCCGAAAAGCAGACTAAACAGTGGATTTCTCGGGGTTAATGAGCGTTAACCCCGAAAACCTCACCTTGAGGTTTTCAGCCAATAAAGTCATAGCGGCCATTTTTATAACGCGTATAATACGTTCATCATACCGCGTATAATACCCAAATACTACCTTCAAATGGGGTAAAATAATCAGTAGCGAATATTGTGCGAACTTATTGCGTCAATTTATTGAGAATTTTGGGGAAAAGAAAAAAGCTTTTTTAACCACAACAATACGAGAACATACGCATGTGCAATTTCCAAATCCCCTCATTCGTCCTACCACTCTATTTTCAAGACTTAGCTCCGGTTGACTTTATCCTTTTTCCTAAAGAATTGGCTCGGGGGAAAGAGGTTGGACTCTAACGATGAAATTATCCCACATGCAAATACCTACTTCAGTGTCCTCGACAAACATTAGAAAAATAAAATGATTTTTTCTCTAAATACCTCCTGCGTTCTACTCAAAAAGTCACGGACTTGTTCACCTGCCCTCGTAATAGACAACAATGACAAGATAATATTGAAATCATTAAAAATTATAAGAGTTTACTCAACTTCTGGATCAATATCGCTTTTTGGAAACTCTTTTTTACTACCAGGATAATGTTCATAATTGAAATCTCCCTTAATGTATTGACTTGAAAGTTGTTTAATGCACCAATTGACCTGTGAATTAACCTTTTTTCATACCAACTTTTAAAACTTTAATAATAATAAAATGAAAATTGAACTGAATAAACTGAAAATTGAACTAGGACCTAAATGAAATTAATTTTAAAATTATGAATAACGAAAGAACGACCATAAAAATAAAATGTAATTGTAAAAGATAAAATAAACTTAAAGCCAGTTCAAAGTTTAAATGAACGTTGTAAGTAGAATTAAAAAATAAAAAAAGGGAAACAAACAAAGAACAGACAACAAATAAAACAAACGAAAAATTAGGACATTTAAATGGAAATGAAGCAGACAGTTGTTCAGACAACAGACATTTCGGCATCAAATATTTAACAAACAAACGTTTGGTGTTTTTTCTATTTTTGATATTGAAAATCTAAAAGAAAACAGCGACATTGTGCTGATTTACACTCGAGTGCCAGAAAGTATTAGAGTCAGTAGAAGAACATTATTTTACTCAGACAGACAGAATATTGATTCTGCGAGCAATCAAATATACAAATCAGGAAAATGCTTGAAATGTTTGTCTACATCTACATCTATAATGGCGACGTCGTGTCGATCTTACTTCCATTGCAAGCAAATTCATTTATTTTTGTTTAATGAAAGGACTTGATTGCAGCTTTTGTTCATTGTGACTAAAATTATGTTTCAAATTACGGATGAGCAAAATTTGTTTGCCACAATCACACATTATTGTAGAAGTCATAATTTAGTTATCGCAAAAGTATAAGCTGGAAAGTAGTTTTTTACGCCAACAGTTCGCAGGTTGTGGGTTCGATTCCCACCTTATAGCGTAGACAGACGACAGCGTTAATTTGCATTAGCAGTCTTAATTCAAATTAACTTGTGAATTATCCCCATCGCAATGTGTATTAGATTTGATATAAATGCACGAAATCGGACTGAATTTATACTGAATTTAGCTTTTTCAATATGGCAATGCTATTGCCACTCTCTTATCGAGTGGAATACAAAGCACCACGTTCAGATTTATGGTTGCTAGTGCATGTACAATTCTTACATTATGGAGCAGTTTCAGCAAAAGTAATTTCAACTTTCTTTCAAATATATAGTAAATTTTCACCAACAGCATAGCTGCTAATCGTACTTTTTGCCTTCTATCCATTTGATTTCGATGTAAATGCCAAAAAAAATTAGTTGACAAACAAACAGCTGTTTGCTAAATGCAGAAACTGTCGTCTGTCAGGGTTAAATTTTAATTCACATTAGTGAGCTTCTAATGCAAATTAACGCTGTCGTCTGTCTACGCTATTAGACTCGCTCTGCTTCTTTACAAATGAATTAAAGTTTTTTTTATTATATCCATTGAAGCAAAGTTTTTGTTATTTTATTTACAACATTTAAATAAACAAAAGCATTTACACTTTTTAGTATCAAAACGAAATTAAATAAAAATTGTATATTCACAACGGCTTCTCTTAAACCAAGTCATCTATCATAATTATAATTGCTCTAGTAAATTTGCAATACTTTCTATATATATTAATCCATTTTACAATAGCCAAAACGACAATTTTGTGCAAGTTGTCTTGTTTGTGTCATAGCATTTACGAAATGCTTGGACCCTATTTTTACTCTAAACTATCGAAATATTTGAATTTGCACTTGCTACACGTTTGCATATATGCAACACTTAAAACGATGATTATATATACTGCGCTTATGCCAAAACCATAAAAAATAACAAAACAAAAATGATATAGAAAGTAAAGAAATTAAAAGGCGTCTTAATAGGAATTGAACGAGCGGAAATAAAAATAGACAAGGTGGACATGGCAGAAATTTTAAATGGTGTTCAAGAAACTTGGAAAACAGAGATAATAAAAATAATTAGTGACTTCTAAGCAGCAAATATTGCAAACTTTCACAAAAATGGTCGTTCACGCTTAATAGAATATATGTGATATTTCACGAATTTGCAACCTCAAATGCCTAAGATTGTGAATCGGGTTAATGTTTTGCAAATTTTCTTTCATCAAAGCATTTGCAGAATTACTAAGTATAATTTCTAACACTACACTAACAAAAAAAACGGATTCGAACTACATCCTTGTGGGCTTAAAACCAATATATGTTATATATTGCAAAATTACTAGGAGGAATAGTAAAAATCAGGAATAATATGGGCAATTGGAAAAACCTATAGAAGGGATAAATAAATAAATAGTATTTGTTTCTAGTACTTTTTTGTGAACCAGCTATGAATCTCATGTGTCATATCTACTTAAGGATTAAATTAAAAAATCTCTATTCACAACTGCTTCTCTTTAACCAAAAGTCGTCCGTCAAAAGAATGTTTCGTTTTCTTTCAGCCAACTGCTCTTAATTTGTTTACATTTCAGGGGTAAAATTAATATGACCATATCCTGTTTTAAAAAAGCAGGACGAAGTACGATTAATTTTATCCTGACAAACAACGAAGATGAAATGCTTAAGGCAATAAAATAAAAAAAAATTGTGGGAAATCTAATTTTACTTTTTTTTAATCTTTAGTCATTTTTTAATCTTTTTTGGCTTATCTTTGCAACATGTTTTCCATTGCATTTTCCATTTATTTATTTTATTCTTCAATTTTTATTTAAATGGTCTTAAGGATTTTTGTTTGTTTCTTTATTCACTATTTGAAAATACTTTGTGGCATTTTAGCTGTCGTATTTTGATTACAAATGAATAAAATTATTTTTGTGTAACAAAAAAATAATGAAAAAAATTTTAACAAATAGACTAAAAAATATGATTGTAGTCTAATCATATTACAATTTATAAACATGTAAGGTTAGGGTTGGTTGGCAAGGCATTCCGCAACGAAGATTTTCGGATACAATCGGAAGGCATAAAGCAATACCCAAGAGGTCTAACTGTATCCTACTTGTTCTTACGAATTTCTGAAATCTGAGTGCTCCAACTTCTCACAAAGTCTGATAAATTAGTCAGTGCCACTTTCCCAAAATAGTTCAACTCCTGCATAAAACGATTGCCTAGACGTCTAAGTCTATACTCCCGCAAAGCTGGGCAGTCGCACAGAAAGTGTTTAGTCGAGCCCTCCTCCTCTGCCTCGAAGCATCTACTGCACTGGCCATCATAGGGGAATCATATCCGACATGCTGCTGATCGAACAGTGCCACATAACAGTGCTCACCAGGAGTGCCAGCGAAAACTTTTCAAGGGCTAGAATCTGTTTTATCCTACCGATGTTCAGTGAGTTCCAAAAACCCCTCCATATCTTACTAGCTCCGTCCACATCAGCGGCCATTCGACATATCAAACAAGGGGATACAGATATCCAGCGTGTCCGAGTCCGAGCCTGATCCCTCACATCCTCCAAACGTCTCGCTGCCTTCATGCTCCGCAACCAACACTAGTCTGACCTGGTGTCGTTCTCGCAGGACTAAAGATTAAATACACGCCAGCTTACACTTCAATTTGCTCAACATTGAGCTCTAACAGCGGCCAAACCGACTACAAAAAGGTGTGTTAAACTTCTCACAGCATCCGTTACGTCAAGGTCCTAAGAGAATATCCCTCACCCAGTACCAGCACCCTAGAAACACATCACATGTTAATGAGTTTGATTTTATATATGAGTTTGCTTTTCGCAGCCAAAATTATAATTGAAATATTTTTAAAATTTATTAATCAAAAATGTATTGTTTCGAATACCATAATATGGTTGCACCTACCATGTCTTTTCTACATAAAGAAAAATAGAGCCAAAGAAATAAATAATAGTCCTTATTTCCTTTATGTCAATCTGCTATGAATTTCATGTTTTGCAACAAGTATTGCAAAAATGTCAACAATTGATGGCAAAATTATCAATAGCCATTGCACAAGATTGTGACCTGGGCTATCATTTTTATCTTATCTTATCACAGACTTGAATAACTAATCATAACATTGATTAAATAGTACACATGAGTTTGACTTAATTGAAGGAAAGAAACCATCCCCTATTGATAACTTCAGGATTTTATTGTCATCTTGAGTGTTTGTTGGGTTGTTGGTCAATACATACTCGTGTATCCCTAAATACCTCCATGGTTTGCTTAAATCTTGTGTTCTGCTTTTGAATAATTTATTTCCTCCTGATTTTTCTCCTTTCTTAAAAATACGAAACCTATTAATTTCAATTAAAATATCATTTGCAGATTTTGCCTTCTACAAATATTTCCTGTAAAGGCAACAACAATATTTTCTGTTTGTTTAGACAATTTACTTATACACACCCACACACACACACATATCCAGCCTTTTGAAAAGAAAAGATTTAATTGCACTCAACAGTGTTCAGGTTCAGGTTTTGGCGTGCACATCTCAATGAAATTGATCCTTTAATGCTCACTATAGCGTGTTTATGAGGCGATGTGAACAAAATCCGTAGCCAAGGACGTGTTCCGGGAAATACCGAAATGAGAGAGGAATGATAACGAAAGGAATTATTTTTAAACGTTTGAATTTGAAATAGTTGAACGGTAGGAATTTTTATCTGCTAATTACGATAACACTATTATTTTTTTTTCTCCTTCAGTTTTTAGTTTATTGTCAAGGGGCAGTAATATTGATTATTTCTTTGCATTTCACCTCTATTTTCTCTGTGAAATTTCTTATATGCCTTTTCTTCCGCTGTGATACATTTTCATATTCTCTGTGAAGTGATCATCTGTATGTTCCACCATTCGTGGCATAATTTCTCAATTTCCTTCATGGTCTGATGGCAGCGTTCCACTGACTTTCCACTCTTGTCGCTTTATATTTCAGGAAAACGAGACTTTGTGTCTTTATTTCATTTTTAGTTAATTTTTATTATCACTCTTCACGAGTTTTGCTTGTTAATATTTTAATGGTCTGCGTAACCAATTTCGTCAGTCCGACCACTCGATTCGCGTTTGAAGAATGCAAAAAATTCTCGTATTCTTGTTTCAGTTGACTTTGGTACAAATAGTCACATAATATATAATAATAACAAAATCTTTCCAAATGCTTAGGACTCGAGTATTGAAAAAGTTCGCATGTTCGTTGTCCCTGTCAAATTTAAATCATGAAAAATATTAAAAAAAAAACTTAGCGTCTTTCTCCAATAGAGTGTGATTAGATTTGAAAATTATGTTTATATCTTTTTTATTTTGAAATTTAAGTAAATTTTAGCGGAATTTGGGATTTTAATTTTCCGACACTTTTGTTGGTTTTGACAATAAATTGTAACGTACAAAAGTGAAAATGGAAGTGCTTGTTTTTATTCTAGAAAACAAAGAAACTTAACAAGTTTTCGTTTTCAAATACACTCCGAAATAAAATAAAAATAAATAATAAAAAATATAGTGATATATTCCAAATATCTAAATTAATGGTATGATTTATATAAAAAAACTCTGCATACTTTAAGGAGAGCAAAATAAATGTTGTAGCCATTTCGTGAATGTATACCTTTAAAGAAGCTTAAAACGGCGCCTTAAGTTATGTTAAGTTTTTGCAGACAAAATGTAAATGTTTTATGAAAAAATTTAAAAGCGGAAAATGCATACTGAAAACGTTACGAATTGAAAACGTTACGAATTTTCACTTCGTACAAATTCTCTGACATGAAAATATTCAAATAATAAAGTGAAGAGTTTCAAAACAACTTCAAAAGCGAATAGAGAAAACAACACGGAATTTAATGAAAAAATTTCAATGTAGTCAACAAATGTAAATGGTGTTTTTTATAGAGGTATAGAACTTTAAGTTGGCATTACTTTTCAAGATGGCGACCGATTTAACAGCTGTCAAGTGATTTATTCTCAGTTTGGTTTGGCAGTTCATCATGAATAGACTCACGCCTGAACAACGCTTGCAAATAATGCAATTTTATTTCGAAAATAATGGTTCTGTGCAGAAAACGTATCGAGCACTACGTCCATTTTATCGTCGACAAAATCGTCCATCAGAGCAGATAATTCGATTAACCACCACTTTTACTCTTATTGATAACTCGCATCCCCAGAGATGTGTGCTTACAAAATCCAACTCATGCAAGAATTGAAGCCAAACGATCATCAAGTAAGGCGTAGATTCGTCGAATGGGCCAAAAACGAGATTACCGTTGTTCCCGATTTTCATAAGCCTCCACCATTAGACTATTTTCTGTGGGACTATATAAAGTCATTGATCTATGCGGATAAGCCACAAACGCTTGACCATTTGGAAGGCAACATTCGCCGTGTTATTGCCGAAATACGGCCACAAATGTTGGAAAAAGTCATCGAAAATTGAACGTCCAGATTGGACTACATCCGCGCCAGCCGTAGCGGTCATATGCCAGAAATCATATTTAAAACGTATTGCCACAAGATTATCTTTCGGATAAATAAAATTCATGTAATCGAATAATCAATCGTTGTTTTATTGCAACTTAAAGTTCTATACCTCTATAAAAAACACCCTTTATATACGGTCAATATGAAAAATTATGTCTAAATAAAACAACTAATTAATTAACTTAATGCCATCTTTGCTTCTACGCGCCTAAAAATATGCACTTCAGAAGTAAGATTTCCTCATGCTAACATGAACTGCATATATATACACACACGCACACACATTTTAGTATATTTAACAAGCATTTTCAAATGTATTTTTTGATTTATTAAGCCAATTAAGTAAAGTAGATACTTTATAATTTTTTTTAATTCTTTTTGATCTTGTCAAAGTTTCTTGTTTTAGTTTTATTTAAGATGGTGCACAATAGATAAAGCGACAACCACAGAAACAGCAACGTAGTAAAGGATTTATTACGATATAATAACGTAACAGCAGCGACAACAACTACAAGGCAAAAGCAGTAACAAAGTTGTAAGTTGACAAAAAAAAAGTATTTTAGAATAAAAACAATAATAAAGCTTTTGTTTTATGCAATTGCGCAATACTCGTGAATTGATACACGAGTGACACTTAGTTCTTTTTTACTTATTTGATATTTTTATACATATTTTTTATTTATTTTATAACTAACACACACACACACACATACACATACATACATACATACATATACACATACATATGTATCATATGACAGTGTGAGTGCATGTATATCAACAAACATTATTGTTGTTTTTAATGTGGTACGTGTAAAGCAAATGTGTTATTTTTTTATTTTTATTTTTTTATTTTTTTAAGAGTGTGTGGGTGTTAATAAATATTTGTACGTTTCAAACCATTTTAAAAAAGGATATAAAATGTAAAGAAGAGATTACAAGATTTGTTGTCACTATAGATGAAATAACTTCTTTATCTTTCCTTCTTGTTTTTTATCTCGTTTTCATATCCCTATCAAATGGATGTAGTAACGTTGCTGAATTATTTAGAAAAGGTAAATTTTTTGTGTAAATTCTTTATATACTGCTCTCATTAGTAGTATATAAAGTGAAATTTTACGACTACTACAATCTCAATAACTTACATTTGCTGTAAGAATAATAAATTTTTCAACAAAAAAAATGTTGCAGCATACAAATACTTTCCATTGTGCATTTAAAGTAAATTTCTTAAAATTATCATAATAAAAAGGGGTATAAGTACGTATTTACTATTAAAATTTTATATCACATACTCACATATGCATGAATGTATTATGAAATATACGCGATGATGTAATGTTAGAAACAAAGGAAAAAAGGATAGTGATTTATGTCAATTTATGTCGCAGAAACGTAAGGGAAAAAAAGTTGAGCTTAAAGCGATTTGTATGTGTCACAAGTTTAATTCTTTATTTTCATTGTAAATGATTCCCCACGGATCGTAGACAAGCTTTTAGAAACAATTTTATTCGAAGAAAAAAATGCTCGTTTACTTCTTTAGGACAAACAAAAGTATAACGTCATCGTAAATGTGAATTGTCTCGTGGGATTTGTTTTTTTTTTTTTTCTTTAAAAAAAACGTAAATTTTTTGCCCTTTTAAAGCGAATAAACGGAATTTAGTGCTCTTTAATAATCACAAATTCAGTCCTGTAAAGGAGTTAGATGGAGGAATTTAAACTCGGTACTTTAAAAAAAAACCGCTTTAAATGCTCTAAATTGTAACCAAATGGGATAATTTACTCGAGAAATATTATCATCTCAAAATAATAGTATGTATTTCTCCTAAATAACTCCGAAAATTCTTTTCAAAGCGTCTTCTTTAATTCAGTGTTTTCTTATACCTTCAAATATGCTTCAAGTGCTGTGAATCTCACCAGAATCTCGTAACTGGTTCGAGAAATATTATTACCGATAAATTTCGACAACATAGTTTCTCTTAAATGACTCCGAAAATTATTTTAAAACCACTTTACTTATTAAGCCAAATGACATTCCTTTTAAATTGCATCCAATGCCGTATTGGTATGTTGTTATCAGTTGTTAATTGGTTTAAGAAATAAAATTCCAAATTTTTTGTACATGTGAAAACTGGTTGGAATGTGGGAAATTTTATTTAATCGCTTAATTGATTCCAGAATATGTCGAAAGAATTGTTGCGAAATTTTTCAAAAACATTGTTCTTTTATAAACTCCGAAAATTCAGTCGCCTTTTTTATAATTTTATAGCCGCTGTAACTGCGCGAATTTTATTAAAATGGCTCAAATTGGTTTGAGTAACATCGTTTCCGAAAACAGCGTTTCTCCCAAACAACTCCGAAAATTCTTTCAATTCGAGTTGGAAGCTTGGAAGTTCATCTTCATAAATTGCACTATGCTTCTTATAGCCATCGTGTTTATAATATATATAAAATAACATAATAAAATTTTCCAAATACAAATTTTTTGAACTCGAATCATGCAGTATTTGAAAATATGATGAAAATATGACGATTACTTGTATTAAGTTTCATAGCGCTGCGCTTCTAAAGACGGGTGGTCGTTTGAATCCATCTTGTTTGAATCTTATTAATAATCTGCCTGAGGTTTGTATTTTACTTCCGAAGAGGTTTCTTTTAATATGGAGCGATTTTCCCTCATCCAACGTCAAATTTATTTTGTAAACGGAATGGTCTTGGTTATGTGGCATCTTCAATGTTCTTATTTTCTATAGAAAATCCATCCATCTTCTGTCTATTTGAAACTGTTTTTAATTTTCTATCGACATTAAATTTATTATTTTGACTTTTAATAATTTGAAGAAACACAGTTAAGTTTTTTTCAAAACTGACCTTCATTTTAGTTTCCAACTTATAAGGATGTCTGTGTTATTATTATCTTTTATCCTTCATTCATTATTTACGTGTCAAATGTTTAACACAAAAAACCCCCGTCTTCCAGCCTCTAAAGCCGTTCATAGATCAAGCGACGATATAACGCCATTAAGCAGTTATTTTTTGTTTTCCTTAATCCGTAAATGTGCAAATATTTCATACGCATACTACAGCAGTCGTTCGTATATGAATGCAAACAAATTTTCTTTTACATTTTCACTGCCAATGGCCAATTTGTCTCATGCGAGTTTAAAAGAATACATTCAGGAACTTCATAATTTGAAAAAAATTTCTTTTACAAAGTTCATTGGTCACAGACGCATAATGCTAATGCTCTGTCTCTCTGAATTTGAAAATTTTATATTGTTTCTTTGTAACTAGGAAAATTTATGTGGCTTCGTTCTCAGTATGGCTTGATTTCAGTTGAAGTTCAGACATTTCGCAAAAAAGTTAAAGACAAAAAGGCGAATAGATAATGAGATTAATAAAAATACAAATATAATTTATGACAAAAAGATGAATAAAATTATAAAATTAAAAGATGTATAGATGGGCAAATAGATATGTAAGTGAGATGAATAAAAATCTGAAAAAAATTAGAAACAGATAGATGGATAGATAGATAAATATACAAATATACAGATAGTACATATATGTATGAATAGATGTCCTTCATAACACTGCTATAGAACTAAAATAGTTTTATGGGCAAAATATTATAAGGTTTGAGGGTGCTGTTGGCTGAAGTATTTAACGCGTGCAATTTACGACTGAGAACCTGAGTTCGATCCCTGTTCAGGACAAGACAAGTCATCAAAACACCATGAGTTTTTCTGATTGACGTTAGTGTGGCGTTGTATTAATTGTTGTTGGACTGTTTAAGTGATGAAGGCAGCGATTGATACTCTCTACGCTAATATGTACATACATTACATCACGGCACCCTTTTAGCAGAGTCGTCAGTGAATTAAAACAATTAATAAAATTCGTCTCCTTAACACCAGAGGCGCTACAACTATGCAAAAAAAAAAAACATGGCATATTAGAGTTGTAAAAAGAATTTAGGCTCCCTCTCTGTCTCTTTTCATTTTCCTCTATATACTTTACCTTTCATAAAAGAAGTAACACCTTAAGTTACTTCTCTTAATGAAAAAATATTAATATAATTTAATTTAAAAAAAATATTTAAAATAAAAACAGTTCTGATGGAAAAAACCGACTGCAAAAAGCAGTAAATGGAAAATATGTAGAATTATATCCTTATCCTATATATCCTTTATATAGAAAACAGGAAGTGTTGAAAAAGAAAAGATTGCTCTCTATTAACCGAATACCCGCCAATGTGCCATCTATGGGACACATTTTAAAATGCTTTCAAATATCAAACGATCGTTGAAATAATAAATGAGTTGGGCCTCCTCTTCTACATAAAATACATTATTCGAGATATTCTACAAAATAATTATTTATAAATCTTTTATTGTTTGTCAAAGGCGCTAGCCAACGATATTAATAAAATTTATTACAAAAAAAGGTTCAATTATGAATAATTAATTTAAATTAAGTTTTTATTTCTAAATATGTATTGCAATGGGGAGTGGCTTAAGTCCTTAGCGCTGACCACTTTACTGAGGACGCTAAAAATCTTTAATGTAACTCCTTAGAGCGCGTGTCTCAGCCTATTTTTTATAATAGTGAAATAAATGTGCACAATTCTCTTGGCATTTGGTCAAGTAAACAAATAAATATATATTCTTACCAAATCGATAAATGAAGCAACTCCGAAGCAACAAAACTAAAAATTAATAGATAATCATGGGGCAAATTACGGCATTCGATATCGATCGAAATTTCAAACAAAATTTTCTTGAATTGTATTGAAATTTCGATCGATATCGAATGCCGTAATTTGCCCCCAGCTGTCCTTTTAATATGTTGTAGATTATTTCATGCCATATTTAAGCAAATATAACATTTAAATATTTTATATAAAACAATCCTTTTAAAGAATCTCAATTTGCAACATACTCCTCAATCACCACAAAATACCAGAAGCTGCATTAAGTAGAAGGCGTATGTGTAATAAAATATGTTAAACATCTAAATAAACAAACAAAAAAGATTTTATGATGTTAAAACAAACAATAAGCAGCAGCATGAACAAAAAAACGAAAACAAACAACCAAAGGACATCACATATAAAAAAATTATATGCTTGTATATGAAATCAGAAATTCCACATGCGCATCCACAACGCACACCATGAGCAACACAAACCTTCACATGCTGCCCAGCAGATCGAGGATGTTAAATGACCTTGTCGAGCGAAATATGAACATTTGGTTATTCTTTTACCGATGGACTTGCCCTCGGAAAAGGCGATTCCTTCCCTTTTGAACAGCTTACACTGAGGAATAAATTACAAAGAAAGTTAAGCCAAAGGATAATTAAATGTGCCTACACCTTGGCCATTTTTTCCGAGTCTTTTTTTTACAAAAACTTGTAAAAATTAGTTCATCAGCAACAAATGCAGTGTCGGGTTATTTTATATGTTTCAGTATCTTTATAATCCTTGCACAAATTTACAACTTTTTATAGCCAGCTAAGGAGAAAACTATTAAAGGACATTCATATGGCATAAAAAGCATGAACGAGCGAGAAATGTAATATAAATATATACGCGCACAACCATTTGCCATGGTTCACTGAGCTCACAGGAGATGTTTCTTATTACTTTAATGCGTTTCAACTTGTTTATTCTGTCATGTTGTTGTTGCTTTTTTTTGTAGCTCTTTTAACCTACAAACAACATTATTTGCAACAAATGGTAACAAAGCCTTGGCTTTGCTGTTAATATACAGTCACTTGCACGATGAAAAATTCTAAAGCAAATTAAAGTAAAAGTCTGAAAACGATTTCACTTAATTTTTAATTTTATTAAATTCACTAGCACATCTCCCGGTGGCAGTTAAATGCGAGACACATGTTCAAAGAGCTCCTCCTTGTGAGAAAAGAAATGTGAATCCTTATACAGGAGTATATTGGCATTAAGACTCTAGCATATGCAGAGCACATGACAACTCGTGATGGGCTATAAAGCCACACTTGTCTAAGAGAGACAATCATCTGGTCTCACATCGAACTGCTAGAAAGACAACATCTTTTCTGTAACTATATCTCTGATAATAATCCATAATCATTTCAGAATTACTTTCAAAAGATTTAAAATCAAATTAAGAACTCGTAAAAAATACATAATAAACTCATTTTCAGCTTTTGTACATGACGAAACGTTTACGAAAACAAAGGTGAACTTTTCAAATTTGTTTATTGTGGCCGCTAAACCAAATCATCAGTAAACTTTAGGCAGTTTGTTAACATTAATGGTACCTCCCGATCAATTTCAATATTAGTAAATCAAATGTGTATCAAAAATTAATTAATGAAGAGCTGAATGTAAATTCGGAAATTCGAAGTTAAGCTCGAAATTTCGAACATGCTATAAGTGGTAATACTCCAATTTTATAGAAAAATGCATAGGAATGTTAGAAATTTAAAAAAACATATATAACACAAATGATCTTTAGCCATAAGTACCCCAAATATCAACCCAATTTTGAAAAGGTTTTCTTAGCATATTATAATAATTGGTGTTGTTATTTTGGCCCTCTAAACATGGAACTATTTCATATAGAATAATCGGAAAGGTTATGTGCTTGAATCGATGGACAACCGGTTTGAAAGGATTTCAAATTCCGAATATTGCACAATTTTTTTTTAGGGCGTAATATGACTAGACTTTCCCACAGGCATGTGTCAACTGTTCTAGATGGTTCAGTACCTCCTCTCCTTTGCAAACCATGTAACACTACCTAAAAAAAATAAACAGCTACGCTATTGAACTTGCCCCCAAGTGAACTTTTATACTTGCTTCTTTAATATCTTGCTGTGTTCATTAGGTTGCCTGCATGCAACTATTTAAGTTTTGTGTTTCACAATAAAAAGAAACTTTATTGGGCTCCTTCTTTTCTACTACTCCCTATTGCAGCATCCGAGCAAACAGGTGGATGCAATACCCCTTCTGGCTTCAACTTTTTAATATTATACGTTGTTTTTATTATTTTTATTATTTCAATATATATTTTTTCTTGTTGTTTTGAAAGGAATATCCTAAAAATAGAGGAAAATTGGGGATTAAATTTTTAAAGATTTCGGATATGAAATGAATATAAAACAAAATGCATTAGATATTTAATTATGACGTTAGTGCAGAATGTTTTGTTTTATTGGGATCGGTTGAGTATCTCGAGATTTATGAGCATTTGGAGGGAATCTAATACACCAAGCAAACATTCCGGATGGGTTTTCAGAATAAAGCTTATCGATCTTGAGTGTTATTATTAAGAGGTGGCTAAAATCGATTTCTTTTCATCATTTTCCTATGGAAAGGAATTTATTTCATGGCTCGCATAAAATACTGAAAATGAAACTCTTTTCAGTATTGATGTAGTGTCCTTTATGCATTTTTAGAATGTTACTTTATGTGTACTTTAATTCAATTTGTTATAAATAGATTCGTGTTTCTTATGGTCAATAATTGTGTGGCTTTAAACAGTTTGAAAACATTTAACATCATATGTTTATGGCAAAACATTCAAATACAATATGAGAATTTTAAAATCCATAATCATAGTAGGCTTACCATAAATTTTTTTGTGCCAACAACACCGCAAACAATTTGTAGTCAGACAGGAATATGTTTTATATTTCTTAGATAATTAAAATACTATTTTGCAATTTTCATATCAGATTGAATTCTCATATTGTATGTGTTAGTTTTTGTATGAATATTAGAGTTTGAATCAGTGTTGCCAGAAGTAGGGGAAAATCCCTACATGTAGTTATTTTTGATACTAAAATAAAAGGGTAGGGAAAATCGGACAGATTTTTTATATTCTTCAAAATGTAGGGATTTTTTCGTCATGTCGCATTATTTATGATATAAATGCAAACATAACGTTTTTTTAGTAATATTTTTTTTTCCAAAACGGTTAAAAAATTTTCTTTTATTTAAAATCGTTAAAAAATTATTCATGTGCTTCATTCTGAATCAATTAAAGTTTTTTTAAAGCTCGCTCAAAATTGTATTAAAAAGTCGAAACTAAAAGCAAATTGTTCTGTTAGATCACAACATATTTTGTTGCCAATTAAGCACATTTTTGTCGGCCACGAATGTGAGGAACTGTTAAAAAAGCTCCCTGAAGAGAAATATAATGAAATTAAATCCTATTGTCTAGAGTTTTACTTAACGGCACTACAGGAGATTCAAAATAGATTCCCACTAGATAATGATTCGATATTTAGAGAAATGGGATTCTTAAACCCAGAAAATGTTTTTGGAGAAAAAAAGATGTGTTTAAATTTGAACTATTGTCTAAAAAATTTAACAAAGTCTCAATGATCTCATGCATGAGTGGCGAACAATCGAATAAAATTTTGCTACAAGTGAAATTAATATGTTTTTAAAAATAGATATGGAACAATTTTGGATAAAAATAATATAAATGAAAAACTTTAATGACGAAATTTTATTTCCAAATTTATCGAAACCTGTATGGATTTGGTTTGCTTTACCCCATGCTAATGCCGATGCAGGAAGGATTTTTTCAATAATAACAGATATATAACGAATGTACTGATAGTCATTTTAGAAAATTAAATTCGAAAGAACTTTATTAATTTTAAAATATCCTGTTGTTTGTGTACCTATATTAAATTTATTATTTAAAGATTTAGTTGAAAAGAACTATAAATAATAATTTTAAAAGTAGATTGTTTTTATACTTTAATTAAATGAAAGTTCTCATGTTTAAATTAGTTGAATGGAATTACATGTGTATATTAATTTTAAAATAACCTATTTTTGTACCTGAATTGAATTTATCCTTTAAAATTTTATTTGAAAAGAACTATTCATATTAATTTTCAAAAAACTTTCTTGTTTTAATTGAATTTAATTAAAAGTACATATGTATGTATTATTTTTTTTTAGTTGTTTACTTATTTTGTTAACAAAGCTTTAATAAACATATATATTTTTTTTATAACTAATGGTTTTCTTCTATTTTAATGACAAAAATGCGTAGGAATTTTTGTAGGGGAAATTTTTTCGGGAAATCTACTGGCAACACAGGTTTGAATGCTTACAAACTGCTTCAAGTGCACAGTATGTTTAGCTGTTGCTAAACCCACAACAAACAAAAGCTTATTATTCAAATGATTAGTTTGGAAGGAATCTTGAGGTAATAAATTTTAATATCTAAAAGAAATTTAATATTCGATATTTTCTTATATTTTTGGAAAATGTTGAAGCATGCCATGTACACATAGTGCTGCATAAGCATATGCAGCTGTTACCTGCAGGCAATTCACAGTTGTGAGGAAATAGAATATAATATGCTTTATTTTAATTTTAATAACTATTTTGGGGCATGATTTTACTGCGTATTTAAGGTTTTATAACCCATATTTATAATTTCTTAGTTCATGAAATTCTCAGCCCTGATAATTTATGTAATTTGCAAAAATCGTTTGCAATAAAATTCATTGCATAAGTCTTTTTAGTATTTTTAGTATATATTTTTTTTTAAATCCATTTACCATTAAGCGAAAAACAAAGCAAATGTTCCTCAATTTGCAAGTTTAATATCTGGTCTTCTTGTCGCAGCCATTAATTTTATTTCTATACTTAAAGAAAAAAGCATTTTTTATACCACAAAATTGGTGTATCCTTTTGTGGCTGCTGCTTCATATACAAGTAGATTTATCACTGGCAATTTAAGGAAAAAAATAATATGAAATGTAGCAGGAAATAAAGAATTTTAAATGTGTTACATTTTTTTTATGTTAAAATTTTAATGGCACTTTAAATACGTTGAGGAAAATTGTTGCACATGGTCCGATTAAGTGGTTCAGCAGCAACAACAAATTGCTTAACAATTTGTAAAAAGATTTGCACAACTAATGCGTGGCTTTTATCCTTTCCATCCTGTTTGCTTGTTCGTGTTTTTTCATATGCAACATTACCAATATAATGGCAACCACAAAATGTATTTTAGCAAAAAGTAAATCTCTTTAGCTGTAAAAACTACAGTTTATAAGGACATTAAGTACGACACATAAATATTTACACTGTGCAACAATTTTAATATAAAAAGCTTAAGCGTTCTGGCAAAAAGCTAATTTTCCTTTTTATACTACAAAGGATTACTCCCATTTGCCACTTTATTGCAGCTCCCTGCTGTTTTATATGTTTTATACGAAAATGTGTCTTCTTTCTCTTGCACATATTTTGTGATCTGTGTAAATCAGGATTATCCTTGCACTCTAGCATTTCGTTTATTTGAATGTCTTTTGGCTGCAAATTTATTTCTTTTAGTTCTCTTAACGATTATCTCTTTAACCAGCCACATAATACGAGTACTTGTTTTGTTTATTCTGTCAGTAAATAAATCATAAAACTTTATTTGTTTTTAGCGTTTGCATATTATTGTTATTTCATCGTTGTTCTATTTTTGTTCATTTCGGAGAAGCAATTGTCCTGCATTCTTAAGGGCTCTCTCTGAGGAACAGCCAAAACGTCTGTTTATTGTCTTGATTATTTGAAATTTATCTGATCATGAATATAACAAAATACTTAATATTCCAGCTGATAATATATTGAAAAAATATCTGGCTCAGAATTAGAAAAGTAGACAGATTATTTTAGGGAATTTCCTTAAACTTATCAGCCATTTGTTTAAATAAAAATGAGGCGTCAAAACTTAATAATTACAATTGTGTTTTAATAACATTTTAAAAATATAATATAAACTTGGAATCGTGCGAAGTAATATTTCTGTTGCTGATAATGTCCTGCTGTGTCCACTAATGTGCAGTGTTTTATATGTCGGTGTTTCCGTCTAACACATACGCTTCCTCATTGATGGTGTGAGTTCGTATACATGTTATGAATTTATGACACGTGGTCGAAACAATTATCATTCTATTGTATCCACTCCTACCATTCCACAAGTAAAAAAAATAAATTTCCAAAAATAAAAACAAATCCTGAAATTGTTAATTTATATTCATGAATTACCAAGTTATAATGGCGCAAGGAAGAGCGTAGCGAAAAAGGAAATTGAGTTTCTGACGTCATCTATTAAAATGTTTTTACGAAGATTTTTTTTATGAAAAGACTCTTTTAACTTGCAAGGTACTTTTTTATGAAAAGGCGTTTTTTATAAAAATTAACTTTTTATAAAAAGATACCTTTTATATGAAAAGGTACTTTTTTGCTGAAAAGGTACTTTTTTGTTGAAAAGTACTTTTTTGTGGAAAATACGTAATTTATTGTGAAAAAGTGTTTTTTAGGAAAATGCAATTTATTGTGAAGTGTTTTTTTATGAAAAGGTATTTTTTTTTTGAAAAGTTAATTTATATGAAAATTTTATTTTATGAAAAGGTACTTTTTATATGGAAAGGTACTTTTTTGTGGAAAATGCGTTTTTATGAAAAGGCAATTTATTGTGAAAAAAGTGTTTTTTTTTTATGAAAAGGTAATTTTTTGTGAAAAGTTAATTTATATGAAAATTTACTTTTTTTTTTGAAAAGGTACTCTTTTTTGAAAAGTTACTTTTTATGAAAAGGTATTCTTTTATGAAAAGGTACTTTTTTACGAAAAGGTATTTTTTATGAAAATTAATCTTTTATGGTGAAAAGGGGTTCTTATGAAAAGCTACTTTAATGTGAAAATGTACTTTTTATGAAAAGATACTTTTTTATAAAAAGGTATTTATTTATGAACATTAAAAAGTATTTTTTTTATGAAAACGTCCTTTTTCATGAACGGGTAATTTTTTTTTTCAAATGTATTTTTTTAAAGTACTTTTCTATTGCAAGTTACCTTTTTTAAAGTTACTTTTTAATAAAAAGTACATATTTTATCAAAATGTTTTCTATGAAAATATACTTTTTTATTATTAGGTACTTTTTTATTAAAAGATACTTTTTACTAAAAGGTACTTTTTTATCAAAAGGTACACTTTATTAAAACACACCATTATAATAAAATTTAGTTTTTATTCAGACACTTATTTTGCAAGGTAGTTTTTTTATAAGGTAAACTTTTACTAAAAAATACTTATTTGTTAGAAAGTACTTTTCTATTAAAAAGTAAAAGATAGTTTTAACTAAAAGGTACTTTTTATTAAAAGTACTTTTTATCAAATGACTCTCTTATCAAAAAGTATTTCTTTTATTATTTTTTATTAAAATGCTTTTTTTATTTTTAAATGCATTTTTTGCCAAAACAGTATATTTTTTTATTAAATAGTTCGTTTTATTAAATATGTTTTTTTACAAAAAAAGTATTTTCCGAATAAAAAGATCTTTTTATTGAAAGATAGTTTTTTATTCATTAAATATTTTCTCAAATAGTTATTTTAAAAACACAAACAGGTACTATCTTTTTAAAAAGTTCTTTTTTTGGTGGAAGATACTTTTTTATTAAAAGTTACTTTTATATTACAATGGTTTTTTAATTAAAATTAAAATATTTCTATTCAAAGTTACTTTTTTATTAAATATAACTTTTTTTATTAAAAGGAACTTTTTATTACAAATTTCTTTTTATAAATGTGTAATTTTTTATTAAAAGGGACTTTTTTGTTAGAAGGTAAGTTTTTATTAAAAACTATTTTTTTATTAAAAAGTGCTTTTTTATTAAGAGGTACTTTTTTATTAAGAGGTATCTTTTACTAAAAGGTACTTTTTCTAAAAAGGACTTTTTATAAAAAAATACTTTCTACCAAGTGGCTTTTTTATTAAAAAGTATTTTTTTTTGTTATTTTTTTTTTTTTTTTTTTTTTTGTTAAAAAGGTATTTTTTATTAAAAAGGGTCTTTTTATTAACAAATACTTTACTTTTGGGTTTTTTTATTAAAAAGTACTAATTTAGTTGTTTTTTTTTTTTTTTTTTTAAAAGTATTCTTTTATTTTTGCTAGTCTTATTTTTGCTAAAAAGTATATTTTTTATTAAAAAGTCCTTTTTATTAAAATGTGTTTTTTTTACAAAAAAGTATTTTCATTTTATTAAAAGTTACTTTTTAATTCAATAAATCAATGATTGGAATATTCTCCAAAATAATTAATTTAAAAAATACAAGCAGGTACTTTTATTGTTGGAAGGTACTTTTTTAATGAAAGGTACTTTGTTATTAAAATTTTTTTAATACAACGTTTTTTAATTAAAAGGTACTGCTGTATTAAAAAATTACTTTTTTATTAAAGACACTTTTTATGAAACATAAGTTTTTATTAAAAAGATAGGTTTTACCAAAATTAACTTTTTTATTAAAAGCTTATCAAGTATTTTTATTACAGGGTACTTTTACTTGAAACTGTTTATTTCTTTTCACTTCTAGTGTTGGCCTGGTTAGGGAGAATACAGCAGTAGCAGTAAGAAGCCAATAAATTTTATTCGTTGTGTAAAGAAGGATCATAGTGAATCAGAACACATACAGAGACGTGCACTATTCAAAGCACTCACACTAGCACAAAGGCCCTCCAATTTATTGTTTAATAAAAACGCAAAAAAGTGTTTTTAAATCGAAAAAGCTTGGAAGAAATTAAACAATATAAAAAGATTTATAACTTTTAAGATATTGTTTATTTGTTAATGAAAGCGTTTCGCTGTGACCGGAGGAATTAAGGGAGCGTGAGCAGAAAGAATATCATTTAAGGATCTGAATAATCTATTTGAGTGTTCAGGTTGTGAAGCAGGGAAGAACAGCATCACTATTGTTATTTCGAATGCGGGCCAGTGTCAGGTAGTTGTAATTATTTAAAGCTGTTATGCTAAATGAATTGGAAGGTTAAAGCTCGTAAGCTTATGCATGTACTTGAGCAAATGAAGATGTCATCATTAACGATTAAATCTGAAAAATGAGGTTAGTGGATAAGATCAAAATTTATAATGTTAATAATAACAAATTGTGTGATTATAATTAATATTTTTAATTGATATCAATTATTTCTCTATTTCCCTTAAAGCAGTTTTCCCACTCCAACACTTTCCATTCCTATTTTATGCGTTTCGAAACCCACTGATGCGTAAGAGTAATATTTCTTAAAATTTAATTTTTTTTTTATCTTGCAACAAACAGAAAATGTCCAATTCCAAGAATTTATGCAAATCATTTCAATGCGAACATTTTGCCAATTTATTGAAATTGTACAGTTTCTCATTTCGAAATATTCATATTTTATGCCAAACCGAAAAAATATCCTACAGACTCAAAAACATGGGCATGCAGTTATTCATTCGTTTAAGTGTGCATTCATACGAGGAGTTGAGGGAGTGCTGGGATTTCTTTTGTAGAATTTTATGTGAAATATTATTAAAAAATATTTTTCTGTATGACGCACAAAGGCGTCAACAGCATACGGCAGTTGCATGTACAGCCACCACCCACCCACTAATATAAAAATGTTGCCGTTTGCTTTAATGGTGTTGCACAATTCACACGAGAAGTCTTGTTCTCAGAAAGTTAAAAGCTGAAATTGTTCAATAAAATTTTACAATAAAAGGTTTCATACGAAACAGACCGTTGAATAAGAGAAATTTTCTTATAATATTTTCTTGTCGATTACTTTATTAAACAAGGAAATCAAGATATAACTTTGGAACATATCAAGCGATATAGGAATAGATATTTATATATAAATTCCCGGCGTTCCTTTCAAGAGCATAAGGCCAGGGGGTATAATGATAAGGCAAAACTTCTGATTGGTTCTACTTGCTTGGTGAATCCAGGGTGATTCTTATCAATAACACTTCAAGTCGACTTGCAAACCTTCTCGGGCGATCTTGTTGACACCCGTCAAATGTCGGTGAATTGTGGAAGGCGTCTGCAGCGTCTGTTCTCTTATAATTCAATTAAATTAGTGATTATAAAATAACACAAAATTAGGTAAATATTTATTATATTATATACGAGTCTCTTCCCCAAAAAATCTTTGGAAATATTTTATAAAAATTTAGAATTTAAATCCCTTCATCAAGAAGTTTTTCTTGGGCATTTTTAGCAAAAATTTAAAACATTTAGAAACATTTTAACCAAATCATTTTAAGACTTTAACAGGTTTTTCAAGTCAAAGCCTTTGAAAATTTATTTTATGTAAACTTTTCCACTTGAAGTTGTTTACTAAAAAGCTTTTATAAAGCTCTGCATATTACAGTTATTGAAATCTTCTAACTTGGAAAGCTTTTCTAGTTGAAAAACCACTATGGATGAATGATAAGTGATAAATCTTAGTCTTGCCTCCCATCTCTGCGTAGTTGATGTATAGTTAGGAAAATGGTGTAGCTTAAAAGCTTACGACGTAATGGAAGTATTGTCATGTAGTGGTTCTAAATTAATATTTAAAAAAATGAGTTCTTCGCATTGTGAAATTTATTTTCTAACTTTTTTAACTTTCAAACTCTTAATATACTAGCGATCGGAGACCATATCCTCTGAAAGTGGAATAAGCAGAACTTAATGAACAGTAAGACATTCTATGGCTATTATTTTCACTGGTACTTTAAAGTTGTTTTCAATCGCTTGCCAGCCTATGCCACCTAAAAACAAAAACATTCTATCAAATTGACTACTAAATCTTTGATCTATTACATTTCGTCTTAAATTTCACAGGCTTTTTGTTTTGAATCTCTGTGCCAAACCAGCCAAGTAACCAGTCCATGATACTCGTACGGTTCCATTTGGAAAAATATTGCAGTAAAGCTTTACAGAATTACAAGGCATATGCTTATGGGGGATATGATTTCCTGAAATTATTGTAGCAAGAGCTTGAAATAAAATGCTGTTTGACAATTATATTCACTCTTTAGTATTTATGGCAGAGGAAGTGTATTTTGCATTAATAAAAGCTTGAGAGGAAGTCGCTCAAAATTTTAAGCATCTCCGCAGAGAAAAAAAATATTTAAATGTTTCACATCCGTTCGCCTGTTAATGAATGCAATGCAGGTCATCTTGAATAATGCAATCATTCTTTTTCGCATTTTAAATCCTGTCAAGAAACAATGATGCATATTCGAGCAAAAAAAAAGAAAAAATTATATTTCATCCGAAAGGTCTTTTGAATGTCAACATGTTAAATGACAAGGATGTGCATGCGTTTAAAACGACTTGAGGTAAGCGATGAGCACCAATTCCATTGGAAATAATTATCTGACTAGTGGAGAAATTTTCTTTTTTAAGTCGTACTTTAAATATAAATTCTACGCAATTGTTAAGACAAGGTTAAGTGAAGGAGAGGAGAGTTCGTCAGTTGATTTCATATGAGCTCCTGATCCTTTATTTGTTATAGTTGTATTATTTAAAAACCTTTAATATCGTCATTCAGTCAATTGACATTGCAAATTTCCCATCAGGGAGAAAAAATATTGAAGGAAACTATGGGAGGTCGAACATCCAGCAAAGAATTTGCAATCAAAGCAAAAAAGTGGCTTTAGATAAAGGACATTAGTCTACTGAATACACACTTTTTATCCATCTATTGCGAATTATATTTATTTTTTTAAGTCTGAGTGTTCTGTTAGTAAAAACAGCAGTTTATCTTGGATGTCCTTAATTTCAAGAGGCATTGTTTTCGTCCTCATTTGGGCCTCCTCTTACCGTTTTGTTGATTCTTCCCCTGCTTTGCTGTAGATCATAATTCCATTAAATTTTATTTTCAAAATGTGTCCTCAAGAGCTTTTTTGCTTTTTTTCTATGTCAGAATGTCCTTACGTTAATTCATATTTAAGCTATAGAGCGGTTGGGTCGCTGCTTTGACCTTGATTAAAGAGAGATTTGACTGAGAAAATCAAATGCAATCGTTGTCAAGCGGCAATCGTTAGCCGGAGGCAATCGTTAGCGATAAAATATTCTTGATCAATGTAAAATTTGTACAAGTTTTCATGAGATTTCTTACTCAGTAACTTGTGGATTCAATAACCTTTTTACGATAAGCAATATCAAGCTCTACTTAAATAATCACAAGCTCTTCATTTCGCTTTTTGTCTTTGTTTTTCATTCATGAAAAAGTTCAGTACCTCAAAAAATTTTAATCTGACTGATCGCTTGATTTGGAAAACAATTGCGAATTAAAATTCTTATTCTATTATTAGAATAATTTGAATTCAGTGTAACAGCGCTGGCTCTATCCTGTTTCTAACACTTTCGTTTTCTTGCACTTACGTATTACAAAAACAACTGGATAGTGGACATTTTCTTGCCTGCTAAAACATGCAACAATGGAAATATTAACCAACTTCTCCCATATTTTGATCATAGATGCAGTGAAAAAATTTCTGAAATTCAGGACATGTAGCGGGCCGGAGAATTTTTGCACCGTTTGAAAGGAAATGTGCAATAAAGCTTAGAACAATTAATTCTCGTAATATTTAGCAATTTTTACTACATTTCGATCACAATTTTCGCTGAAATTTTATTTCTGATTTAAGGGATATACTCGTATGGCATGTCCTTACACCCAATTAAAAAGAATTTGCAATACAACATAATTTTTGAAATATTGTTTAAGTTTTATTGTATTTTTGTTACAAATGTATTTCTGAAATCAAGGACTGTAAGTTCAAAGATTTATATTTTAGAACTAAAGAAAATATTTTATGGCGCTTTTACAAACTATTAAACAAAACACAAATATTCTACTTTTTTTATTTAAAAAAATTAATTTTAAATTTAAAGAAATATCGTGGAGATGATATAAGGATATATGACACGTAGGATTGTCCTTGCAACGAATTAAATGAAATTTATACAATAGAGCTAAAAACATAACTTTGAAAATTTCAACTAATTTTGCCACCATTTTGGTGATAAATGCCGATGAAATTTAATATTTGATATAAAGGACATGAGGGAGGCAAGCATGTCCTTGAACACGAAAAAAGAATTTACCATAGAGCTAAACAACACAATTTAGGAAATATTTGTTGAGTCTTAGAGGATTTTTATCACAAATGTAGGAAATATTATATTTCCAAAATCAAGGACATACATATGAGACGTGGACATATCCTTGTACTGAAATAAATGACGTTCATGCAATAGAGCTAAAAACACAACTTTAGAAATATTAACCATTTCTTTCGGCATTGTGATCATAATTTTTATATAAAGGACATATGGGAGGGAGCTTAGCTTGTCCAATTTACTATAGGGTTAAAATTTAAATTTTGAAATAAGGGACATACGCAAAGTGTTCATCTTCAGTAGGACTAAGAAACATAATTCTGGAAATATTAGATTTTTATCATATTTACATCGCAAACATAGGAAAAGCATTGTTTCTGAATCCAAGGACAACATGGACATGTTGTTGCATCGACCAAAAAAAAACTTTAGAAATATTTGCCGACTTTTGTTTTATTTTGATCATGAATAATGGCGAATTTAAATTTTTTTGAATATAGAACATATTGGAGGAAGGCATGTCTTTGCATTGAATGAATGTTTAATCACAAATGCAGAATCCTTTCTCACGGAAAGCAAACTTTTAGAAAATCAGAAAATAAAATTTTGTTATTTTGTTGTTGAAAATAAAGAAAATATTAAAATTGCCAAATTCTATTGAAATATACACAGCCATGACAAATGACCATATTAAAGGAGAAAATTTCATTTGTTTAAAAAGTGACAAAAGGACTTAAATGAACAATTAATTTAATTATATTGAACACAGCAATAAAAATATTCAAATATATCTTTGTTTTCAACTTAAATATTTTAATCATTTTTTATTTATAAAAATTGGCAATAAAAATTATTATTGCCTCACAATCAGAGATGGAAAACCTGATTCTAACATATATATTTGCACATTATGGCTTAGGAAACTGTAGCATATATTTATATCATTATTTTCTTTTAAATCGTTTTTTGTTTTGTTGTGCTTTTCTAATATTTCTTTATTTCTCTAGATATGCTTAAGTTAAAAAAAATACTAATAAATTCTTTAATTAACGCTAATGGTTGTATTTCTTTTTTTCTGTGGTTCAAAGGAATAATAAATATCAGCGAAATTATTCACAACTTCTAACATCATCATCATCATAATGTTTATAATTCTAATAACTTTGCACAACGCACATAATTTCTTTGTTTATTGTGTTACAAATCTTATTTATTTCTATTAATCCCAGACAAATGGCTTAGCAGTTGTTATTGTCGTTTTATTTGAGCAGTTTTCTTGCCCCCATTCTTATGCATAATGTAATATATATGTAAATTGCTTCCAAGTCCTCTTTGAATAGATATTTAGTTCATTTTTATTTAATATCGAAAGCTTAAACGTTTTGTAGGAAACAGTGCTTATTTTGTTGGCCTTTATTGTCTTAAGTGCGTGGCAATGTGGCCAGGACAAAGTTAAGAAAATCAAATTTACACTTTTAAAATGTCAACTGATATTTGCTGGAAGGCGGAATAAAAATATAAAAATAAAAAGAAAAAAAAGAAAGAAACAAGTATGGCTTACAAAAAATGCTTTTTAAAAATTTTTAACATGTTTATAAAAATGCTAGAGAGAAAAGTTTGTTATTTAATAAATTTAATCTTAAACTTAACAAAGCGGCAAGAAGAGAAAGCAACTGCATCGGAAGTGGCAGGTTGGATGGATGTCAAATTGTAACTTCCTTTTATTCTTATTGCTGTTGATGGCTGCTGTTGCCATTTCCAATAAAATTATTATAAAGAATTTATCCCTGGATGTATGCAACACATATTTCTTTTGAATGCACTCATGCGAAATCTGTGTGCGAGTTGTAAATACTTGTTGTTGTTGTGCTTGTGTCTTTCATGCAAAAAATATTTTTTATTGCTGTTGTCTGTTGTCCTTTGGCTTAAGTTTGATGAATTTTCCAAAAGGATAAATTCAAAATATTTCATATATTCCTTCTTCTATTTGCTCTTGTTTGCACATGATACTGTCACTGGGGAGACATTGGCAATTGCCATTAAAGGAACATCCAAACACGTTAACAGATTCTCCACCAGCATAAATAATAAACCTCTGAATTGGCCTCTTGGTTAAATTTTAACAATTTATGACAATTATTTGAGTTTAAAGTTCAAAAAGTTATTTGAAAAGCAATTAATGGCATTTGAACATGGCAAAATTTTGCCAATTTGTGGATTGAAGACATTTTCCAAAGTGATTTATTTTTCAAAGAATTTTAGTTTATATAACAAAGCATACAAAATGCTAATGGAGTGTGTTAAGCCACATAAATACTGCAAGTGCTTAATTATAGTCCATAATTGATTTATTTACAATCGAACTAAAGACAGAATGGCTTCCATATCGATTGGCAACTGCATCTCAGACTATTTTTTATGTATATAGATTTGGAGCTTGAATTGTCGGCTTGATCACAGTTATTTGAGACGAGTTTTCGGAGTAATTGAAAATAAACTTTATGTTCGAAACTTTTCGACAACAACATTTTTCGCAGCAATTAACCGATTTATCAAGCCATTCGAAGCAGTTTACAAAGTCTCGATGAGTCATCGAAATTGGAAAACCAATTTTCTAAAAATTTTCGGAGATATTATTGAAAAACAATAATGTTGCCGAATATTTTCAAAAATTTTCAAGTATCGAAAGTAAATCTATTGGCCTTTTTTACCAGATTTGAGTTCGATCAAAGCAGTAACTTAAATTTAATTTTGAAAAATCTTAGTACCTACCGCTTCAAATCAATTCATATACATACATTTTTTACGGTTAACAACTCAGGGTCAAGCAATTTCATAATTTTTACGGTATTGACAACAATCATTCTAGCGTTTTAAAATGTACTCCGAAATTGTACTTTTTATGTCTTGTAATGTAATGTAATGTAATGGAATTGGGGTTTGGCCCAGGATGGCCTTTTGCACTGCGACCATTGTTGATCTATTGTGCTTCCCCTGTCCCTAACCGTTAAATACGTTCGCAAGTAGGATCAGCTCCTTCAATGGGAGCGTTAGCAGATCCTCTTCACTCAGCGTATATTCATGTAGAGTCCTGTGGCTTCTGTGGCCCAATGCCCCACAATTTGCTATCAAGTGTTTCATTGACTCCTCCTCCTCACCGAAAAACCTGTGGGTGGGCTTTGCAGGTGTAATGCCCTGTGAGCGCCCCTACCAATGTCCGTAGGCTTTTCCTGTTCAGTCTTAGAGCCAGACCCGCCCTCCCAGCGTCAAAGCGTAGGAATTTCTTGGAGTGACATAATCCATTGATGTCATTCCAATGTTGTGTGATCCTGGACGATGTCCATTTCGAAATCTCCCCTTTAAGGAGACTTTTGTTGAACCCAAAAGAAGGGGTGGGTGCAATGAAGTTCCCCTCAGCCCCTCTCCTTGCACAAATGTCCGCCATCTCATTCCCGGCATGCCCCTGATGTCCTTGTACCCATATCAGAGTAATCTGATTATGAGTCGCCAGGTAACATTGAGCCTATTGTGGCATTCCAGTAATAATCTGGACCTGTACCTAAAGCCGCTCAGGGCCTTAAGAACCGATTGGCTGTACAAGAATATCTTAACCCGTATTCCCCTGTGTCCTCTCTCGTACAGGATCCCCACAGTTTCCAGTATCGCGTAAAGTACCGCCTGGAAAATTGTCGTCTCCCTGCTCAATGTCATAGACCTGTTTGCTCTAGGCCCCACTATTCCCGCCCCAACTCCTTGAAGCGTCTTTGAACCATTCGTGTACCACATTTGCGATCGATCTCTTAGCCATTCTTCCCTTGTAGGGAAGAAGACTTTTTTGTGTCTTACCCATGCAAAGAATATTGCAAAGAAATTGTTATCCTGTTCCTAAAAATTTAAGTTCATTTCTTTTAGCATCCATTATGTTGAAGTGTCATTTCTAACACATCCAGGTTGACAGACAGAGTTGTAGGATCAGACTCTGACTTAAGAGTCCCAACTGCCGTAATTGTTTTCAAAACAAATATTTATGTGATTTCAGGTAAAAAAAAATTAGAATTGTTTCATTTTGTCGCAAGTAACTTTCAAGTCTTTTAATATATTACAACAAATTTAACATTCTCTGATGCAAATAATTTTGGATATGCAACCAATAGTGGAGACTCCATCTCCGTAAAATTACAAAATATCACGTTGTTCCAATATTTGAAATTTCCATTATAATTTATATGTTACAGACTGATGTTGCATTCATCTTATTTTATAATTACAAGTCCAATGCATTGTTTGTTGTGGCTTTAGCTGTTCATATGCCGACATTTCATTAGTCGCTAAACCAAATAGTCAGTGAACTTTAAGCAGTTTGAAAACATTCAAACACAGTATGAGAATTCTAAACGTATACTATATATTGGTCCAGTCTATATGAACTCTCTGCATACCAAATTCCATTCAAATCCGTCCAGCCGTTTTAGTGTGACTGTATAACAAACATACAAACTTTTATATTTATAATGTTAATGGGACTCTTCAATGGCGTATGATTAATAAATGAATAGACATGATGCGTATACGCCTGAGTTAAGGAATGAAAATCCCTTTCATCCTAATGCCTTAAAAAAACAAACTGCAAAGACCATCAAATGATTATGCGATTAGACTCCGTTAGATTTTGTTTGTGGGGTTACGTCAAAAACCGTCTCTACGTGGATAATCTCCCAACGTTGAAGCATTTGAAAACCAATATTCGTCAAGTTATTGCTGAGATACCGCCCAAAATGTGCAAAGAATGTGGAATGAATTTGTCGAAAACTACCTTCAAAGGATCCACTCCTGCAATCAATCCAGAGGTCCTTATTTTAATGACATTATATTTCGTACTTAAAGAAATAAAAGTTTACTTTTTTACTTTTTTTACTTTTAACATCGAAAAATGCATCACTTTTATAAAAAGTGAACAAAATTTTGTTTTCAACTTTGATTTTGAGATGCGAATTTTTAAGAATTTCTTCTTAACAATCATTGATTTTTGCTTTGGAATGTTCTGGCAACTTCAGTTGCTACACGATTGTACAAATTTTTCTTTGCAACACTAGAAAAAAAATTGTTTTGTTCTCTTTAGCACTTGAATCGGAACTATTAATATGTTTTTAAAACGAAACACTATTAGAACAAAACAAATCGGCTGCCTTCAATCTTACAAAAGTTAATTTTTTATTGTTGTATTGAAATTAAACTCGACCTCTTTACAAGACTGTTTGGAGAATTTTGATGTCAAAGTGATGGCAACGTCAAAGGGAAGTGGTATTGACCCAAACAACTGCGATGGTATTGATGACAATGACTAGAGAAAAAAAGATAATGAATTATAAATTTTCATCGGTAGTCCCATCAGAAGAAGAAATTTATTTGTTTGAAAATCATCAGCATAACGAACGACTTTGTAAAATTTCAAATATTTATTTTACATTTAACCAGCAGAGTTCTTCTACTTTTGTTGATTTTTGTATAATTAAATAAATCCCTTTAGAAAATAGATTGCAAATATGCTTGTTGTTTACTACACGTAAATACATGGCTACAGTGTTGCACAAAACAAGTTTAATCGCCTGTAATTGGAATGCGAAATAAAAGTATGGACTTTTAAATCTATTTCTTATACGGCGTTCAAACTTATCAAGCTTTTTCGCGCAAGTTTTAAATTCAATGTGCTTCTATCTCATTATTCGCATACAAAATGAAAACTTGCTGTGTGTGAACACGGTCCTAGTAGGAAATGCTACATTTTGAAATAAAATTAATTCAACAACTTAATTTAAAAAAAAATTTCAGAATTACTTTGTCATTGATTACAAACTATCAATAATGAAGTGCATGCATTCTTTATCTTAAGAAATGAAAATTGTCAACAATCAATTTATTAAACCATATGCTTTTAATAAGATGGCTCCACATGCGCTACAGCCCCCTGGAAGGACCACAAGTAGAGCATGAGCCATAAGGCCGTATATCTCTCGTTTCGGCTCTTCATTTACATAATATTTTGCCCACAACTGTTTCGTACTTATTTTACTTGAAGAATTTTTACGTATCGTTCTTTTAACGTAAAAACGACGTATCTCAAAAAACCAAATTTTTCTCTTACTGATGAAAAAATATTCCTCAATATCCTTTTTGTATTTAGGGAGGGGGAGGGGAAAGCAGAATCGAAATTATACCAAAAAGTCTCGATGTAGAAGCTAAAATTTTCAAAACCCCAAGCGCATTTTGCCAAGTTCATTGTTTCCTTGGGATGCGTCTATGATGCATTAAAGGGGCGATATGTACATTACGATAGAATTTTTTTTAATAATTTCATTTAGGACATTTGTAAAAGTAAAAATTTGCTTCCATTTTTGTTGCTGCTGTCCCAAATTTCTCATATAAAAAATATTATTTAGATACGTTTTGATCTCCTACATTTTTACAGAGGAATTTTAAACAAAATAAAAATTACATAAAAACATATTTACATACAAATTTATATAAAAAAAAATTCAATTATAAATTCTTTGAAACGAAATTGTTTGTCTTACAAAAAAGTTACATACGGTTCAATTGAAATATTCAATTTAAATAGAGTTTTTAAAGCATAAAGTGCACATAGAGAAAAAATATGGCTGATATGAATGTAACGAGACGATTTCATGACATCAAGTATGTGAGGAAAAGAGATTTTTTTTTTCAAAGTTGCGACTGAATTTGATTAATAAATGATTAATTTCTGTTGCAATTTCAAAATTGTTATCATTTCAAGTTAATTACACTTTAACTTGCTGCCAGCTAAAATATGAATTGAAGAAGTACGAGAAATATGTTAAAACAAGACGATATGACCAGGAGTAATTTCACAAAAGTGAAATTACTTTGAGAATATCATCCAATGGCACAGTATACTACTTCGATAATTTTGAATATGAAAAGTCATATTGATACATAAACTTATCCATCCCTGATTGCCATTGTCAACATGTACAAAGACATTTATATTGAGATTTGTAGTCTTTCGTCGGCATAAGTAATAGAACAGAACGTATCGCTCAGTTCGTTACGCATAACGAATTTCGTTCAAAGCACTAGGCTAGTGACTAGTGAACTGGACTAGTGCTTAGTATACTAGACTGGTGGTCTGAGGATTACATGTTTTATTCCTGTCTTAGATAATCAATGTTTTAGAAAAAATTATTCGCAACGGCAAGTCAGTCGCTCATCAAACTTTTTCGAATCAGAATTTTTTAATTTAACAAAAATGTATGGCTTAATCGTTAGCTTATTGTGTGGTTTATCATTAAAAGCACTTTAATTGTGCTGGCCAAATTTCAATTTTTTTTTTTTTTTTTGTAAAACATATTAAGGAAGTCTAGTTTTAAAAATATTAAAGAAAACCTTGCTCCACAATCTAATGGTTTTGCTGTTGGCTTGATTTGAAAATTTTGATTTTGTGTAAACAAATAAATATAACAATAATGAAAACAAGTAAATAAATTAGTAGATAAAAAAATATTTGGGCATAACTTTACTAAAAAAAAAAAATTCATACTGTGTGAGAACAATGAAGTGAATTGAAACAGTTGTCAACGACAGAAATTTTCTTAAATTTTTTTTCTGCGACAAAGTAGCGGCCATAAAAATTTTCAGCAAATTTTATAGCGAAGGCAACAGTATAAAAATAATTAAGTTGATTAAAAAATATTAAAAACAAAAAGGGAAAATGTAACAGCGCCTAAAAGTATACAAGAACAGTTCACAGTGGCTATGATCAGCATGTAAATGCCTAAAAATATACAATGTTTAAAATTCTGCGATATTAATTTATTTTTTTTTTTTCGAAAAAAAATAAAAAGTTTTGTAACAACTAGAAAAAGCAGTTTATTAAAATATATTTAGAAATTAGAAAAGAACGTATTTACAAAAAAGTTCAGCTCATTATAAATAAATTATTATATTTTCTCTTTCTATTCTATTCTGCAACAGAACATAAAAATGGCATATTAAAAAATATCAAAGCAAAAGTAATAATGACAACTTTTTATATGCACTTTTATTTTGTCCTTTTTTATTTTTTGTTAAACGTAATGCCTTAAGGTATGTAAAGTTCTAGTCGCAAAACTTTTTTGTAAATACAAGTTGCACACTCATTAAAAAGTTATTAGACTTTAAATACGATTTTGTGTTTTTCACTTTTGTTTAAAGCCTGTGGCATACCTGACTCATTAAAAAAAAAAAGTTCTGCCAACAAAAAGACTTCACATACTCTAAGGCGCTAATTTAAATTCTTTTGAACGTACAAAGGCAATGAGGCCTAAAGACTGGCTCGAAATATCTTCAAATTTTTCCGAAATGATAGCCCCGTCCACACCATGACAAAAACTGTGACGGCTGCCGTGATATTGATTATTTTCATATTGATGACTTTCGATACAGTCGTGTCATATTGTCGTCTCACAGCATTAAGATGGGCTTGATATTGCGACAGTGCCGCCACGAGTGTGCCTCCATGGAACAGTTGTCACTCTCCGGCAGAGCAGTGTGAATGGTGGGCTGACGGTATGCGAACACAATTTCTTTATAAGACCAGAATTTCCGAAACTATAAAAAACATGAAATATCGAAAATTCTATAATCAAACTATTGCTTCAGTTGACGGGGAAAACTCCCTACTAACTCCCTATCATTCCTGTAATAGACACTAGGTTAGGTTAGGTTAGGTTGATTGGAGGGGTGTGATAGCCCATGTCATACGACATACACTCAAGCCAGTGAAGGCTTGTTGTGCGCTCCCTTTAATTATCAAACACAAACTGCCTGAGTTCTGCGCCAGGATTCGAACCAGCGACCTTCGCACTACGAGTCTAGTACACTACCTACTAGTCTACGAAGGCCAGTTAATAGACACTAAATGTAAAAAAAATCGTGTAGTTTTCTTATTGAACTGCGTACCAGCGAAGGGGAAACTGTTCAGGCAGGTGAATGTCGGGCAGAACTCCGTAGTAAACTTTACATGCTTTCTGTGACATTCGTAAACACATTGACGAAATAAAACATTTCTCGATCCACTGTGAAGTCAAAGTACTAAAAACCTACAACTACACTTGTAATAAACATTGTCTCCAGCGTTTCGCTTGTTTAACCTACAATTCCGAGGGTGATGACATCAATGAAACGCTGTCTGGCGTTCGTTTGTCTCTCCTCGCTGTTAACAATTCAAATAGATTTGAAATTTTCACTCAAATTTGGCTGTGGGGTTGTTGTAATTTATTTTTATTATTTTTAAAATTGAAATAGAAATACAATAACTTGTTGTTTTTGCAATTTTTGTAAATTGAAGATGGATATTTTGCTTGAATTCAATGATTGAAGAAATGTTTCACTTGCTCCAACAAAAGCTTTAAATTTCATGCTCTACTGAGCGCAAGTACAACAATAACAACTAATCAAAATCCCTATGTGGCAAATTGGTTAAAACTAAGTTTTTTTTTAAGGTGAAGGGTTTGTAGATGTAATAAAAGAAAATCCCCTTCCACTGGAATGAATTATAAATGAAAGTTTTTTCTCATTTTTATTCAAACGGTAGTCTGGAATATATAATACGGTTCTACTAATTTCTTAAAATTCAGACCAAATAGACGAAAAATAAACACTAAAAAATCAATAAAGATAAAGAATTCGATCAGATCCGTAATTTATGCTCCAGAAGTAGTGGAAATTCTGATCTTTTCTAGTGTTTTTAAAATGTGCTTGGCATTCCAAGATGTTCTTTTATTGGATCCGAACAGATGTCTGATATTTTTTCTACTGAATTCCTAAACGATCTTGCAAATATTACTTTATCCTGATACAAAGAAGCCGCGAGAGTTACAGTTTAAAAGAGCTTCCTAAGAAGTCTTGAAAATGCAGAGATTTTAATGTAGGAAAAGTAAATTTTGATAATTTCATATTAAATAACGAATAAAATATTTACTACTAGAAATAGAAGTCTTTTAAAGGACAAAAACTTGCCAATTGTCAAGACAATAAAATAATACTATTTCAGTTAAAAATTCCAGTAGAAAAACTGCTGTAAAAGCAAATATTTTTGTTTTATTTTTCAATACTTTCATTAGCGGAACTGGAAATAAAAGTTTCTATTATTTAAATACTTAAAAATTTAATTTTTCATGAATTATCAAAAATTAGAAAACATCAGATGAAAATTAATTTGCACAAAATCTAGATTTTTGTGCAAATGTATTTATTTGTGTGTAAATATTAATTAGAGGACTCTAATTAAAGACTTGTGTCACTATTTTCAAGCCGATGGCTAAATTCAGTTATGACGTTCTTGACAAAATTTATGCTGAAAAGAACGCATGTGCGTATATAAAAGATTTTTGGACCTTTAAGTATTTTCAAGGATATTATAAGGAAAGACAACTACAGAACATTTCATCACATTGTATTAAAAATTGTAATCTCCAGCTTTGTTTCAAGGGAAATAAAGCGGAGCCGGAAACACACCCTGGTTTAGTAGGTTTTTTTTTTTGTTGCTCCTTTAACGTTACGTCTTATAGAATACAATGAAAAATCATTACGTTTGCGAACTAGTATTCTTATTAATGTCGATAAATAACTTAAATTGAAAAAATTTAACTCTTACCACTGCACTTTGTACTTATACCGCCCATGGTCGGTATAACCCTATTATCCGTATGAACTAAATCCCAGTGCAACCACTGCATGCCTCGAGGCGATGTTGGCCGCCCCAACGCCAGCATCGGAGGCTTCGGCCCAACCAATCTTTCGGTAACAACAAAGAAATATTAAGCGGCCCTATGCTCCTAGCAGGAGTAGAAATTCTAATTACGTCAAAAATTATAGAATTTTCACCGCCTTCTCGCCAAGTGTGTCCCTGTGCGTCGCCTCATTTAAGTCATACAAATTTGCTTCATCACTCATTTTAAACTTTACAATGATTTCTAATGCGACGACTTAATTTGGAATGTTAGAATTACGTTAATTATTAGTTAATCTACTGTCACGTTGCAATTCATTTAGCCAATTATTGATGGTCATATGTCCCATAAGCTGTAGTAGAAGCTCATTTTCATAACCTTAAATGACAAGCAACCAACCATCCATCATTCCTAAAAACTTGCCACTCATCTTTTGCGAGTTGTGTCAAATTCTTAAAGCTGTCCCTCTCGTTATATTCATTTAAATTAGTTTGACGGAAATGTACCTAACGATTTATTAAGGGTTTTTTTTTTGGGATAAAAATAAACAAAAAGACATCAAAATTTTGGAATTTCTACATAACAAAATCACTTTGATGTGGGAGTCACTAAGATTTTAATGACATTCAAATTTTTTTTGTTACTTTTTGCTTGTTTGCTTCATCATATTCTTTTGTAGGCCGTTCGAGAGATGACTTTACTTATTTAAAATATTTATAAAAAATAATAAAGAAACTTCACTGAGGAGCATGACAATTTTGTAACCAAAAAAAAAATGTGATAATATTGCGTTGCAGTACTTTATAGCAGGACACTGTGGCCATTAGTCATTTTTGACATGCCATTAGCAGATGACATTTCGGTTAGACAGCTTAAGGTTGGATTCTACCCAAAAATTGGATAATATAGTTGATACGCAATGATAACCAGTAATAAATTGTTATCATCTCGTAATTTTTCTATTTATGGTATTTGTTTTTTTTTTTTTTTTCATAAATGCAAGGGACATTCTCCCACTTGAAAAAAATACTATTATGTGTTGTGGGTCATTGTTGCATATGACGGTTGAAGGAAGAGCCAAATTTTTCAGATCGATGGTAAGGTTTTCTGTTCAGTTCTAGTCTAGTGTAGTGATGCTTGGGGTTTTCCATAAGAAGCACAAAAGATTGAACTCAACACACAACAATTAAAAATTTTTTAATCATGCCACCAAGTGAAATTTGTGTGGAGAATAAAAATCAAATCAAAAAAATTAAAAAAAGTTGGGTTTTAGTCTCTCATAACAATTTTTCAAGGAACACACGCATTAAAATTTTGCCCATATATTTTCTGTCACAAATTCTTGATATTAATTTTATTATAAACATTTTGTTTGTACAAGGTGGCGTAAATATCATAATTTAAATTGTTGTAAATAAAAAAAGATCACTGTATTCAAAAAAAGTTCATATGAAAGTGTAAAATTGATGGCGGTTTAGGAGCATTTTCAATTGTTGTTTGCACAATATCTGGCTCCAAATTGGCGATTTCTTGTTCAGTGTTTCCTTTTAAGACTTGCAAGGTTCGCGATTTGCTGTGATGAAGACGAGTTTTTAAAAAACCCCAAAGGAAAAGTCTGGTGTTGTTAGATCTGGCGATCTGTATGGCCAGTTCAAACCTTTAAAATGGGAGGTCACTCGACCTGGATATTAGTGGCTTAAAATCTCCATAGTTTCTCGAGCCATGTGAGCATTTCCCCCGTCCTGTAGAAAACAAATAATGATCGAGACCCACTGCAGCAACTTGCGGCAAAAGAAAAAACTCCTATAACACCTGCCTGTAACGCTCACCATTTTCAGTTGCTGTGGTACCATTGGCGTTCAAAAAAAAAATTATTATAAAGGCCGCACCAAACAACCACTTTGAGGGGATGCAACGACTCCTCATGCAATTCACGTGGATTCCCTGTAACACAGAAACGCAAAATAGTGACCATAGCCAATTGTTCAATTGTTCGAACACATGGAACACCACGACAAGGAAAAAGAAGCAGTAACAATAATTCCACGTTCTTGAAGCGTGTATCGCTCCGTTTTGATAACTAATTCTCTATATATCTAGACCATAAATGTTAAAGCAGAGTGACATCTGACGAAAACTGCAAAAATGGCAGCCAATTCAAATCATGACATTAATTTTGCGCCACCTTGTATTTTCTGGTAAACAATTCAACGTCTTGTTGAATTTCTAAGGACACTTTTCAATTTCAAATATAGAAAAGAGTCCATTATATCTACAAATGATCAACCAGTTGTCTATATTCAATATTATTCAAATATAAACATTGAATAATTTTTGATGAAAACAATTATTGTAGAGGATTCATGCATGCTTCCTACTGCCATACGATCAGACTGAAATTCCAGGCTTAAGTGATGCCTTTTCTCATAAATCGAAATCGCAAATATCAAAAACAGGCGTTTTTGCCACAAAGTTCAAAGCATTCTTATCATTTTCAGCGATTGACAATGACAAAAAATAAAATATTTTTACTCCATTCACTGCTCCAAGACAAGGACAGCTTCGTATAACAATCAACAAGTTCTGTCAATGAGAACAAAAACTCTCCAAATATTTCACCACCTTCTTTTTAAAATCGCAAAAAAAAAATTGGAATGTCGCCAAGTAGAAAATTCGATCGCCAAAAGAACTTACAAATCGCCATATATGATGACAAATCGCCACATCTGACAGCCCTGATTGCTAACTATGCGTCCGCACTCCCCTGGTATTTATAATAAATAGTTTCATTGCTGCTACGGATTGCTGGGGTAGACAATTGGGAAAAGTGCTGAACTATTAAACAAATCGTTGCTGGCTCGAGCCTACCACGGGGTGGTGGTGATTTTAAAAAAAATTAGTTTTTATAATTTCTTATCGTATTGTGGACTTAAAAAATTATTAACAACATGAGTTCCACTCCTGTACTCTTCCTCCAATGAAAAAACGCTTCGATGGAAAAAATTCGTTTAGAAAATTCATGAACTACGAAGACTTTTTTTCTTTATTTTTTATCATTTAAAGAAACTTTTTCATAAATACAATGAAATATTGTTCATTGATCTAATGAAGTGCTTTATTAAATCACTTTCAAATACAAATTTCAAACTTGATAAAATAAAGAGTACTGAAGGGTACTCTTTTAGTGTATTTCATTTCTCATAATATCGTTGAAATAATCATATTGAACATTATGCGAGTAGTAGTAACAATAATATAGTTGTATAGAATTATACATATAAATTCTCTAAGTGTAAAGTACATGTTCAAAAACTATTTTATTAAGAATAATTCGGTGCTCTCAATTATGTATTGCTGGAATGATTACCATATGACCATAATGATAATCATATTTTTCTTTAGGTGCACAAAAATGCATGACATGCAAACACAAACTGCGAAGCCGTTTGGTTTGTCTGCAGAAATACCCAGTGTCTTGGGCAAATTTAAATTCTGCAACCTTTAGACTACTAATCTAGTATACCAGCTACTAGTCTACGAGGACACGAGTGATTTGTCAAAAGAGATATGGACAGTGACCCCTCTTCTGTCCTGCCGCTGGAAATGTATCGACTAATGCCTAATTGTGGCTGACCCAGATCAGATGGTATACAGAGTCAACCTGCCGCCTTACCATGAGGATCCGTTGGCCTCACGTTCACAAAAACAGAACAGCTAAAAGTTCGAAGTTTGTAAATACGCAATCGCAGTTGCTCGTAGACACGAATACGGCGCACTGCAACCTCTCGGTATATGCGCTGAGAGGGTTTGCCTATTCTACAAACTGCAACTACTGCTTCAATATCATCTTTCTACTCCCATTGCTTTTTCTCTCTTCCTTTTTACTATCCTCTTCGACCTCTCTATCTCTCTATCTCCCTTATAACTTCCATTCCTCCCTCTTCTCACAAAGCGATCATATAGCTTTTTGACCCAATTAACTTGAAATCTAAGACTCCTCTGCTTCTCATCAGCAGCCTGCCTGACTTCTAAGAACTAAAGTTTGAACACTATATATTTTGATAAATTTTTATAACTTCATTTTCTTATTTTAGTCCCTATATTTAATTTAATTTTATTTTTCTGCGACAAATCGCTTGTTTTCGCTAGTGTAGTTTACTAGCCAACAGCTTGCAAGTGAAAAGCTGGTAATGCAAGGACCAATTACCGATTTTACTGATTCTATTCATTATTTTATCGATGAAATAGTGTAAATTAAACTGTTTTGGAATCCTACTCATACAGTTGAGCTCTTTATCACTCTCGGATAGGATCGAGCAGTTCCAAAATTTATTTTCCACGACAGCTCTCCATGACAATTGTATTTAATTTCCAATCGAATGTGAGTAAAATTAATTGCACTTAAATATCATAGAGAAACATTAATTCTACGATATTAAGAAGAAGCCTCATAAAAAAATTTAATTATCTGTAGGAAGGACTGGAGACCTTCTAAGGAATGAAGCAGCCAGCATAAATTTGTTAATTATCAGATTTTATAATAACGAAGTATTTTCCATATATTTTTTACTGCTGTTATTCTTTATTTTATTTAATTTTTATTAAATTCCATTTACAATAATAGAATGACTGAATTGGAAAATGAAACGAATTTGTTAGTGCGGCACAAACACTCCGAACAATGCGAGATGCATGAAGCCATATAAACGAAAGGTTGAATGAAAGAACAGTGTAACGATGTCAACTGGATAAATAATAATAAATTATATACTGATGAGGCACGCTTTCTTTTTTTAAGAAAAATAAAATATAAATAAATTTAACACCTGGATTCCTCTAAGTGCCATTTGAATTATAAAAAAAAAATAATAATATGATGCTACAAAAACAATTCAATATTTTATGTAAAACTAATTTTAATTTCAATTCAATACCCGCTGTTAACTTCACTTTTTACATGTCTATCGCAACAATTATCATAAAGAGCTTAAAGTTGGTGTCAGAAATATGTCCAACATCAGTGGCACTATGGGGCTAATTTTGCTTACCCGGACGGAAATACAAGGTTTCAAGAAACACATGTCACTCGTAAAGTGTGTATTCCTTTTTCTATGTTTCTTTCAACTGAATTGTAACTTGAACAAAAAAGAGCTTTAAGAAAAATATATTTTTTGAAAATAAAAAGTACAATGTTTCCGCAAAATATGGAAATGAAAGGATTAAAAAATTTGTTTTGTTTACAGGTAAAATAGGGCAAGATGGGTTTCATAAATAATATTCGTTTAATATCCAAAGATTTGACTTGTCTGATGAAAAAGGAGAACAAAATGTTTTGATGTACATGCTAATTTTTTATTTACTTTAACTAAGACACCAGGAATTAAAGAATATCGTGTATATCTGTGCTTAGGATGGAATGTCCTTTACGACTTCTTCGACTGCTTCTAAATCAGTCTTGGTTTCATTAGTAAAATCTATTCAAATCGAAGCTTGTTATTTGTTTGTAAATCAGAATCGTTTTAGCTCTTAGGACCTACAATGATATTTGTATTTATGTCATATGTGTATACATACATACGTGTGTATTTGCCTTTGTAACTTGTAGATGGAGTTTTTGCAACAATTTATGCGACAGCTCACCTCAAGAATTTTTTAATTTTATGTGTTTTTTTTTAATCTAAGATTCTAAAGATGTTTTCAGAAGTCAGAAATATTTGTAAAGTTGTTTTTTTTTTATACTAAAGTTACGATTTCTGTAATCTGTAATTTATTTGAAAAAAATTAAATTGATGTTAATGAAAGAAATCATTTCTTTAAAAAAATTGTTTTAATCGTTCTAAATATGCTTAAATTCAAATACAATTTTCTTTAATGAACAAAATTCAGCCGTTTTTCTTTTGTAAAGTGTATGAAAATATATTTAAACAAACATATTGGCAATGGGGTTTTTCCACAAGAGCAAAAAGCTCTAATTATTTCAAAATAAAAAACGAAAAAACGAAAGCTTTATTGCAATAGAACGAAGGCTTATGCATTACAAAAGCATTATAAAATTCATAATATTTTACTGGGCAGTGTATTTTTGAATAAAATTTTCTACAATGCAATTTATAGCCCACGTTTTGGCGAATGGACGGGTATTTCCCATTTTACCAAATATTTTCCAAAAGCATTTAATTTCATTAGAAAGAGATTTGATAATTTAAGCCATGCCAAATGTATAATTCTAAATTACACAAAAACTGTTTCAAAAAGTTTCAAAATGATTCTTGATTAAAAAAGTTAATAAATAATTTGGAAAAGTAATTTAGTGGAATTATTTCACAAATAGTAAAGGATTATTAAAGGATATTTTACTTTCGCTTTAAAGTTCATATCATATCATAGCAAACACTTTAAGGCTATAAAATGTTTGTTAAGAAATCGTACACAAACACTACTTTGATTATTTTAAGATTTAAGGAAGCCGCACAATTGTTGCGATTTTGACTGGACATTGATATACAGCGTTCCATGCCTTACAATGACCTCTGTAGGAACTGCCGAATCCTCTGTCATTGCCCGAGTCACATGGGCAGCCCATTTCTGCGGTATCTAACAGAGATATGGGACTGCGGCATTAGAGTGAAAAACTCTTTTAACCGATCAACATTTTGGTTTTATGCCGAATATATTCAGGCGACATAGGCTGAGGTTACATATTTTATTGGCCATCTCCTCTGCAACAAAAAGGGACTATAGAGAAATAAGCTCTGGCTAGGGACCTATAAGTGGGTTAGTTACCTTTATATTGTCCCATCAAATGAAAGAAATAACAAACAGCCTTTAAAAGCCGGGATTTCGGGTTTTAATTTAAGCTGCAACATGACTGCCTATTTGCTGCCTTCATATAATATATTTAGGTGTAAAACTTTATTTTCAAAATATTAAATATTTCTATGTTGACTTTTTAAAACTTTTTTCAAAAAGTTATACATTATTAAGTTCATTTTTTTCACTTTAAGTATTTTCGCACACAGCCATAAAATATTGGCTATATTTTATCTCAGAATATTTTTATTTTCGGGCTTAGATCAAAACCTCTTTTGTCAGCCTTGAGATCCGATTGTTTTTAAAAATAAAAATTTTATTTAAATGAATATGTACTCCGCTTCAACTTTATGAAGAATAAGCCTAAAATATCGTTGTATTTTATTGAGATATTTTGCATATTTACAAGGCATTATCCTTAAATTTGATTATAAATATAAAACAAATAAGATCGGATTAACAACATTTGTAAACCCTTAAAAACTTTTTGTATTAAATTTTTCTGAATAAAAAGAACAAAAACTTGTAAAGAAGTTTTCAATTGAATTAGTTTTATTTTTATACTTCTTTCATGCATATCTAATATTTTTCTAAGAGCAACGAGAGTCACAGAAAGCTTGCGTCATTATACAATAATAATTTAAACAAAAGTCGTAGCAAACTTGTTCTAGACTCTTAAAACAGGTGGGGGTGGTGCGTATAAGTGTTATGCAAATCACTTATAATAAGCGCCCACACAAATTGCTCATACGCACTTGATTATTACTTTATTTTTAGAAATAGTGTAGTATACTTTAGTGGGTTTGTCACAAGAGAGTGGGAGATGCCATGTGTAAACCTAACTGTACATATTTACTTTGAATCTTGTATTTCTTTTATGAATTATCGTTCTTGCTTTGATATTTTGTATTTTATGCTGATGGTCAGTTCTAAAGTAACGTTGGCGTGAGCAACATCAAATAAAGCATTAAGCGGCAAATGGTGGTTGTTTTATTATTCGTTTTCAGTCTCAGAAGTGGAATAAGAACTTACGTAGTGTGTGTGTGTGGAAAAAAAACGACAGGCAAACAAGAAAATAAAAATAAAAAAAACGAAATCGTGTACGGGTAAAAAAAAGAACATGTACGTACATAGGTACATATGTACATAGAACACAAGACAAAAAACAAAAGCGTGTGTGAGTAGATAAGAACATGTACGTACATATTTGCATATATATATGAGAACCATTCGTATGTGCTTAACTAAAAAAGAAACGTACATTTGTGCTTAACGAAAAAGAAGAAAAAAAAAACTAAACACAAATATATAATGAAGTGCGTTGAGAATAAGAAATAAATAAAAGAGAATACTGCGAGTAAAGAAAAAAACGTAAACAAGAACAAGATCGACTTGAGAAAAAAACAGTTGCGACGAAAATGCTAGTAAAAGTGTCGGAATTAAAATCGGAACAATTAAAACTATTATTACGCGAACGTAATTTGACGACGACGGGAAATAAAAGTGAGTTAATTCTACGTCTTACTCAAGAAATCGGGTGCGACGAAGTAGAAATGGAGTCATCGGAAGCAAACGTTCAGACTCAAATAAATGAGCTGAAAAATATGATGCAGCAGTTAATGGCGACAGTAATGGAAAATACGGTTCACGATATCAATCCTCCTAACGTTACGGCACCTCGAGTAAATGTAGGTGAAAACGCAAATGAAAGTTGCAGTCATTATTCAGTGAAGGAAATATCTGAGACCTTACCTGAGTTTGACCCTACAGATGAGACATCCTTAAGTGCTGAGCAATTTGTAAGTAGAGTGAATACGGCAATGTTGGCATATCGTTTCGATGAAAAGGCGTTGATACTGGCAGTGTACAGTAAAGTGAAGGGTTCAGCTAAATTATGGTTGGACGCATCGGATGAGATGTATTTAAATTGGAAAGAGTTGGCCGACAAATTAGTCGAGGAGTTCGGTGTCTATTTAGATGAAGCGGAAGTACATAAGAAGTTGGCGAGTGCACGTAGGGCAACAAACGAAGGTATAATCGACTACTGTTTTAGAATATCCGCTCTTGGTCGGAAATATAAGTTAAGCGATCGGGCTATCATCAAATATACGCGAGATGGATTGAACAATCGTGAGCTTCAGTCCGCAACGGCCGCTATCCGTTTTTCATCATTGCGAGAAATGCGCGAAACATTTTCAGAATTTTTACGTAATACGCCGTCGGGTAGATATGTGACTCCTTCGTTCGTCCCAAAAAGCGACCCGGGTGTTACGAAAGTTAAAACGGAAATGTCGGGTTCCCCGGAAAGGAGAGACAATAAGTGCTTTAATTGCTCGGAGGTAGGGCACTATTCGTATAATTGCCCTCAACCTCAACGCCGGCCGCGGTGTAATAATTGTCAGAAAGTGCATCGTAGGGGTGAGCCACAAAATTGCGATAAGCAGTTCCCCGCTGTCCGCTGTGTCGAAACAGGGGACCACTTATTTACGCGCAAAATAATGTTGAATGGTGAGGAATTATCCGCATTTATTGATACCGGAAGTCAGTGCAATATGATACGTCAAGCTGTGGTGGAAAAGCTACACTGCAAGATAGAACCATGTTCAATGAGAATAAAAGGGATCTGTGGTGGCGTCAGAACGTTGAGATCGTGTTTTAAAGCGGAAGTTGAAGCGGACGATGTGAAATTTCACACAGTTTTTTATGTGACCGATGACGAGTTATTGGAAGAAGACGTTTTGATTGGTCAGAATATTTTTATGAACGAAAAAGTAAGAGGGTTGATCGAGAATGGACAATTTAAATTCGTAAGAAACGAACCTGTGGCGTCGAGCGAAGGGGAAATCGAGGTTCAGTGCGGCGAGGTAGTCAGTTCGACTAGGGCCGTCCTTCTCACTTTGATTACCGAATATAATGATATTTTTGCGTCTGGATTAAGTCAGATTGGGAGGACAGATGTGGTCGAATTAAAAATCGAACTTGATACGGACAAGCCGATTGCACAAGCGCCATATAGAATCCCGGAGCCAAAGAGACAAATCGTTCATGAAATGGTGCAGGACCTGCTAGATAATGACATTGTTGCCCCATCCGAGTCGGAGTATGCTAGTCCGATTATTTTGGTTAAAAAAAAAGATGGCAGTGAACGTTTTTGTGTAGACTATAGAAGGCTTAATAGTCACATGAAGGGTCAAATTTATCCGATGCCAAATATTGAAGAAAGGTTACAAGAGGCGACAAAATATAAATTGTTTTCAACTTTGGACTTAAATAGTGGGTATTACCAAATACCAGTAGAGTCTCAGAGCCAAAAGTATACCGCGTTTGTGACTACGGAAGGAATATACGAGTTCAAGAGAATGCCCTTCGGTCTCAAAATTGCACCGGTAGCTTTTCAACGTTTAATGGCGAAACTCAAAGATAAAACTCGTCCTGGAGACATGATCCACTATATGGACGACATTCTAGTTGGAGCTGAAACCGATACCGAAATGATCCAGAAATTGAAACGTATTTTTAGCGTACTTCGAGAGTTCAACTTAACGCTGAACCGTAGGAAGTGTAACTTCTTTCAACGCACAGTGTCGTTCTTGGGTCATCAGTTGAATGAGAATGGAGTTCGGCCGGGTATAGCAAAAACTGAGGCGATAGTCAACTTTAGCCGTCCAGCAAACGTAACGGAAGTTCGCCGGTTTCTTGGACTAAGCGGTTATTTTAGGAAATTTATCCCTGCGTATGCCATTATTGCTGAGCCGTTACGCCGTTTACTTCGCAAAGACGAAACCTTTAAATGGGGTGAATTGCAACAGAAAGCTTTTGAGGAGTTAAAGGGCGCACTGATATCAAAACCAGTGTTAGCAGCCTATAGTGTCGATTCTGAACATCAACTACATACTGACGCTAGTTCTGTAGGGCTGGCAGCAGTGCTGATGCAGAGCGTCAACGGAACTTGGAAGCCTATAGCGTATTATAGCCGTTCGACGAGCCCGGCAGAAAAACACATGCATAGTTACGAACTAGAAACGTTGGCCGTGGTTGAAGGGTTGGAGCGTTTCAAATATTACGTGTATGGCAAGCCTGTGAAGGTTATAACCGACTGCAGTGCAGTAAAGACAGCGATGAGCAAACGCGAGTTAATTCCGCGGATAGCGCGTTGGTGGCTCCGTATACAAGATTATGATATTGAGATTGAACATCGCTCGGAACAACAGATGGCGCACGTAGATGCGCTAAGCCGAATGCCAAGTGAGGAAGCCAACGATATCGAACCAGCCACAATGCGAATCGATAAAGCGGAAATTGATACGGGTGATTGGCTACTCAGCATGCAGATGCAAGATAGCCAACTTCAGGAGCTAAGGAAAAAAATTGATGGAAAGGACAAGGAATTGAGAAAAAGTTTTGTGCTGGACCGTGGTCGTGTATGCAGAATACATAATGAGGAAAAACTCTGGGTGGTACCGAAATCTCTCCGCTATAAAATTACTTTGGATGCTCATGAAAATTACGGCCACTTGAGTATAGACAGAACTATCGAAAGAATACAACAACTGATGTGGTTCCCACGCATGAGAAATTTTGTTAAGTCGTTTGTGAAGTCATGTGTGCAATGTGCATTTAATAAACAACCGGGAGGGACTAAAGAAGGGGAGTATCACTTCAGTAACGTCGAACCGATACCGTTTAAAACGATCCATCTTGATCATCTGGGTCCGTTTCCTAAATCTAGTAAACGAAACGAGCACGTTTTGGTGGTGGTGGATTCGTTTACTAAGTACACCGTTATCCGGGCAGTCCCAAGCACTGCCACTAAACATGTATTGAAAATTTTGGATGAAATTTCAAGCTTCTTTGGAACTTCAGAAAGAATCATCACGGACCGCGGAACGGCTTTTACCTCTGGCGATTTCAAGAAATATTGCAGTGACTTATCAATAACACACATTCTTAACGCCGTTCGTACACCGAGAGCCAATGGACAGGTAGAACGGATGAACCGCACAATTTTATCTATGCTGTTGCCGTCCACTCAGAACGACCGACGCTGGGATACCGAACTTCGTAATATCCAATGGTCAATTAACGAAATGAAAAACTCAACAACAGGCTGTTCTCCCCACGAAGTACTGTATGGGTTTCAACCTAGGGACATCCTGGGGAATAAACTCGTGTTGATGTTACATGATGATGACTTGAATTTGATGTCGCACGAGGATCGAATGGCCAACCTTACTAGCTTGCGGCAATCCGCCGTGAAGAATATTGAAGCGTATCGTGAGAGGGCCAAACTAAGATTCGACAAGAAACATTCAGAACCAAAGCAGTACAAAGTCGGCGATTTGGTACTCGTTGGTAACGAAGCCCCTAGTACCGGGTCCTCCAGAAAATTAGAACCGCGTTTTAAGGGTCCATTCCTGGTCACGAAGAAGCTTGACAACGACAGATATGTGATCGAGGACATTCCTGGCACCAACCGGAAACAACGTCACTATTGTTCCGTTTATGCGTCTGATGGTCTCAAGCCTTGGTGTTGTCTTCCGCCGTTCGATGATGATATTTTCCCCTCTGACAGCGAGGACGCTGAATAACCAGGATGGCCGATTGTAAACCTAACTGTACATATTTACTTTGAATCTTGTATTTCTTTTATGAATTATCGTTCTTGCTTTGATATTTTGTATTTTATGCTGATGGTCAGTTCTAAAGTAACGTTGGCGTGAGCAACATCAAATAAAGCATTAAGCGGCAAATGGTGGTTGTTTTATTATTCGTTTTCACATGTGATGTTGTTTAGATAATATGCATTAATGTGGCATACTTTTCTGGATAATATTCTCTATACTGTGAACGGATGAGGTAGCAGCAACATAAATTTACATATTATTTCAATTGATTATACGTTTTATGAATTAAAATTGAGGAATTATTCTTGCTAGAGCCTTTACTTTGAATTCTGTTTAAAATATGTTCATTTATTTGTAATACATGTAATAGAACTTAAATAAGGACTTGTTGGTAAATGACAAAAAAATTGATCATTGCACATTTAGAACACAAGAGACCAAGTTTTGTAATATTGGGTCTGTTTTTCTATCATAAAAACTTTTGGATGGATTTTGATGAACTTTGGCGTAAAAGTCCTTTAGGAAATATCCAAGCAAAAATTAAAAGTTGGCAACTGTACAGAAACAAGGGGAAAACTGTCAACAATTTTTATTAATTTTTTTTTGTGGTATAATCTTTTGCTTCTTAGACTTAAAATAATTTTACATGATACCTGCTACAGTTGCTAAATACTAATCGCTGGGTAATTTAAATTTTAATTTTTTTACCGACGCTATATTTTCGAATTTTTTTAATTATATTTTGAAAAGACAACTTTTCCAAATACTTAGTGTGTGTAGCAACATCACGCATATATTTGCCTCGATATTCTTTTTAAAAATTATATACAGAATATTTATGCTAATTTATACGCGACGCACAACCGAATTTAAGTTTTATTCTCTAAATTTGCCTTTGGATTTTGAAAATTGTATCGAATGACGTACATAAATTCATTCAATCGAAAGATGTCGTTGCCAAAAAAAATGTCGGTAACAATGCTTTTCTAATTTTTCCAAAATTCTTCTTAGATATCGTACTTGATATCAGGGGCAAAATAGGCGGAATGCCTGCAAGGTACACCATATTTTTTTATGTGTTTGTAAGGAATATATTTTTTATTATAATTTTTTTCTAACACAATTTTATTTATGAAAGAAGTTCCAATATTTGTGAAAGAATCACACCCAAAAATGTCCAGAAGTGGTATAACATCATTCAATTTCAAAGTAGAATCCTCAAAAGTTACTGGACCAATTTAAGCAGCTAAAGAAAATCGACACTCCAGTTAACAGCCTGTTCTGGGTATTTTTTATAATATTTTTCTTATACTACTATACAAATAATTAACATAATTCTATTTTTCTATCGTCATTAGAAAGAAAATAGGAATTTTAAGTGAAATATTTTAATTGTTATTACAAGAGGAATGTGTCAACAAGCCTTGACTTCCTTGCATTAAAAGTACTTGTGGCTGGAAATGATTCATAAAGTGAAAATCGTGACGTCACTTAATTTTAGGACTTTGCACGACTTTTGCTCCGTTTCTGGAAATTGTCTAATTATTAAAAATATTATTGGAATTAAAGAGATCATCAGTAGACTTTAGCCGAATCATGTTTCAAAATTATTCAACCTCTATTAATGATTTTAAAAAATTATTTGCATTTCGTTCGTTTCATTTCCATTTCATCAGTAGACCCTTAACCATCATGTTTGAAAAGCGTTCAACCTCATATGAACACATATCGACAAACTTCTTTAATAAATCATATACTATTTTAGTTTTTTTATTTCATTTTAGCAATTAACTCCACAAATTAACACCAGTAAGTGCGAAGGATGATTGGTAAATTTATTACTACCATCTATGCCAGCTTCTAGTAGACCCTCTCAAATTGGTAGCAGCTTGTATGTATAAGCAACCGATTCCAATCCATTGAAAATTTAAATTTGCATGTCGCAAATAAGATTGAACACAGGAGGGACGCCTTCAGACACGCATGCATCTTTGAGTAGATAATAATTGGGTTATTGGTATATAAGGGATTAAAACCAAGACATTTAATATGATAAAAGCTATTCTATGAATTTATATTCATACTATAGACCATCTGTGTGCCAAATTTCATTTCAATCTGTTTAGCTATTTTTGCGCAACCAAACTTTCATATTGACAAAGTTATTAGAATAATCTATTATAGCCAAATCTAAATTAATTTATTAATAAATAATAAAATTTCATTGTTTAAATTTTTCCTAATTTATTTCCAAAAGGAATAAAATGAAGGTGTTTATTTGTTAAATTTCCTCTATGTGCTAATTAGGGATAATGATAGGCTATTAGCAAAAAGAATATCTTTCATTTCCCAACAAACACAAGGCCAAAGATAACTTTATCTTTTCATATCAGTCACAATTATTAAACTTTTTCCAGAGCATGGCAGAAGTTTGAGTTTAACATTCCAATCCAACTTGATAATGATGTGAATAGAAACCTTTGTCAATTAGTGTTTTCTCAATTTGTAATCAAATATGTTATCTAGAACGTGAAACACTTTTAAAGCGAAAAAATAAATTATACCATTTGAACAATATCGCCATCAGTGTTAATTGTTGTTACTTTAGAAAAATTAAATTTATACTATTTTCCACAAAAACTAGGAGTTGTAAGTAAAGTAAGTAAGTTAAGTGTCTATTTTGATTAACCATGAGCTAATAAAAACGAGTTAAAAAATATATATGTATCTCATGTTCCATATTTGAAAAAGTTTTAAGAATAACATTCAAAATAAGTTAAGAGTTTTGTTATGAAAGATACATATATTTCTCAAAATATTTTCAAATCATTTTCAAAAGTTTATCGTTTGAGAAATTATTTGATTTTAGATCATTCTCATTCATTTGAAAATAAACCTGCGTGTTTGCTGGGTTGTTTGCAAGGACTCTTACCATGTATTACAGTGTTCTTATACAGTGAGTAGTTCTTGTACACTTAAGTTTTTGTTACTTTTGTTTTACTTTTCTTTAATTTTCCTCTTTTTTGCTTTCATTTCAAAGTAACATTATTATTATACTTTAAGTAGCATGTATTGTTAATTTAAAACACATAAAATACACACATACATATGCACAATATACATATTTGTTTTGGTCATGTTCACTCCTTTAATTTAATATATATATATAATGAAACTACTAAACAACGATAAAATATACTTACACACACGTATGCATGTATACACATACACATACAACAATACTATAATGCATGAATGAAAAAGAACTTTTTTGCTCACTTTTGTTGGGTTGTGATCTGTTGATGGTTTTTACTTGTTTATAATGACTTTTTGTTTGCATAGAACCGCATACACATTAACATGTGTACAAACACGAACTTCCATCCGAAGACATAAAAAAACGAACAAAAACAAGAGTAAACATACACAATATGAACAAACCGACAAAAACAAAAATAAACAAAAGAAAAAGTTCAATAAAGTATAAAATGAACTTGAACTGCACATCACTACACACCCATACACGTACATTTAGTCTCTCTCTTTCTCTAATTGAACTCTTTGAGCTCCATCATCTTATTTCCATATGATTTCTTGTTGTAACTCAGTGCTGCCACTTTATGTAAAATCAAACGGGAAATATTTCTTTGATTTTAGTCTTGAAATTTTTAGTTTACGCTATTGAAACAAATTTAAAAAAAAAACAATATGTAAATAACAAGATTTAACTATTGAATTCGCTGCATATATTTTGTTGCAATAAGAAACTTGTTCTTATTCATTTATTTGTTGGGAATTTTAAGCCAGTGTAAATTTGAATTATAATTAAAATTAAAACATGTAAATTTCTTTTGAAATCGACACAAACATGTTGTTGTAATAAAGATTTTATTACATTATTTACATTAAATGAACATTTATTTATGTACATATATTTATTTGGGGTTTTAAAAATTATATAAAAAAGGAAAAATTTAATTAAAATAAAATTAAAAATATCAAAGCTTTAATGTTTTCAGTGCAAATATTTTGTTGTATTAATTTAATTATTATTTTTATTAAATTATATGTTCACCATTATGTAAAGAAATAAACAAATATAATAATGAATCTCTGTTTGTACGTTTTCTTATTTGCTCCTTAGAAAATATCAAGCAGCAAGATCGATCGTCTTGAAATGACGCAACCGTTTCACTAACGATCAGAAAATTAAAATATGTTATATTATTTTCGTTTAACATTGAGGGGGGAAAATACACTGCGTACAAAGTAATTATTAATTATTCTTAAATAGTGAGATTATCTAAACTTTATAAGCGTTAGTGCAGGAACAAAATGTGCAAAAGCAAAAGCATGGAGGTATGGGAAAGAAGAAACGTCTGGTCCCATACAAATCAAGACTCTGAAAGAGTCCTTAACTGTGGAAAAAAATTGTATATGTTAACAAATGTAAGGCAGTAAAGGAGATGGGAGACGGGAAACTCTATACAAACTATTTATTAATTATTCTATATCTGAAAAATTCAGTGCAGAGCTGAGTCATCAATTTTTGCAGGTGTTGCCTTGAAGATAAAGTGTATAGTCAAGCAGAAATCCACTTGGATAGTAGCGAGGAAAAGTTTATCCTATTAAATAAAAACTATTTACATTATTTTATCATTAGAACAACAATAGTGACAGGAGTCATCATGTTGGTTTCGTTGAGAAGAAAAGTCGCCGTAGAGAAGCACAAATGGAAGAGTATAAACCTTCACTTATAAATGGTTATTTTAGTTTATGATCATGGCAGTATTCCAGCACACTGGGTATGGCTAGACAAATAAATTTAAAAAATAAACGATATTCGAAATAAACTCCAGACCTATTTTTATTGACTACGAATTGGTTTTTAAATACTTCATGTGAATGTATGTATTTAAAAAAATCGCTTTTCTGATTATTATTCCGCAAAACCATCATACGTTAATGCAAACGAAAAAATTATGTCTGCAACAAAATTTGCTTAAATGTCTAGACAATATTTGCTCGCTCCCGTCACACGTAGGATTGACGTCATACAAAATTGACAAAAATAGAAGGAGATGGCGTAGGTTACAAAAATCGCATGTTACTTTGTATCATCACAAAGCTATGAAATATCCCTAGTTTAGTATGGATACCTCCTGTTTAGAAAATCAACTATTTTAGTTAAACTAAACAAATTCAACCATGGAGAGGTACACAATTGAACAGTGCCTTCAGATTGTCATAGCCTTTTATGAAAATTGACCTTCAAATCAAAATGCATTTCGTGCATTTCGAAATTTTTTGATCAGCATAATCGACCAAATGTGTCCACAGTCGGGAGAATTGTGGGTCTGTGAGAAATGAGAAAACACCTGAGCATGCTCGCCTAGTTCGTTCTCGGAAAACATTGCTGTGGTTCGCGATAGTGTGGCAGAAGAGCCGTCGACCTCGATCAAGCAGTTACCGCGCATGGTGTTCGCTATCGCGAGATGATAACGGACTTCTTGTGGCCAGAAATTAAAAATATGAACCTGGACCACAGGTTTCAACAGGATGGTGCCACTTGCCACACAATCAACGAAACAATGGCGGTTTTGCGTGCGTGAGAAATTCAATGACCGTTTTATCTCACGTCGTGGCGATGTTAATTAGCCGCCACGATCATGTGATTTGACACCGTTGGACTTCAATAAGCGTTGCATTTCAATAAGCTAAAAACCATTCAAGATCTAAAGGATGAGATAATTTGATACATTAACGACATTGAACCTCAATTATGTCTCAGAGTCATAGAGGTATGCCAACGAAGCCGTGGCGAGCTTTTAGCCAATGTTTTGTTTTACACATATTTGTCAGAGGTCCTTCTATCGTAAGAAAAAGTATTAATATAACTGTTTGAAAGCATTTTGTTTTATTTAAAATTAACTTAGTGCGTTTCGGCTGTATCACCCTTTAGCTGGTGCGTTGACTACAAAGCAAATTATGACTGAGACTGTAAGTTCGATCACTATTTCGGGCAAGTAAAAACAAGCACAGATCTTCTCTCATATACATTATTATGGCATTACAATTTTTCTATTCTATCTTTAGTTCAATTCCTGCTTTATTTCAATGAGTATTTTCAATATTTCCCCCAACAGCTCCTATTGCAAATTAAAACCAAGAGTTAATTGTATTGGCAAAAGCCATTTCCAATATCTTGTTTTTAACATCTAAACGAAAAATAAACAATAACATTTAGTTTGTTGTTATTTAGTTGTTGAAAAATTTTGCTAAACGAAAGGAAAAGTTTAATTACCTTCTCTCCCCGTTCTGTTCAATACTTTCAAAAATAAACTCCAAAGAAAATAATCAAACTTTTGGCAATTTTCTTGCTAAAACATACTCGCAACAAGCCGTCAACACATAAGAGCAAAACAAAAGTGAAAATGAAAAAAGGAAAACTTTTTTCAGTCAAAAGTTGTTTCAGTATCTACCCCAAACCTTCTTTTTATCAAACGGTGTTTGATGGAGCAGAAATTATGAAAACATTTTATGATTTTATACACGCATATAGTTTGAGTGTGAAGTCAAAGTAGTAAAGTTGTAGCACTCGGTCCTTTTGTGTGTTTGTGCTATAGTTCGATTGTAATGTTAAATCACATCATAAATAAGTTAAATTTTCAAAATAAACTTTATAAAGAAACACCAAAACTTGGCCAATTACATTGTTGTTCGAGCAAGAACAACACAACATCAACAAAAACAAGAAACAAATACATACTCTTCTTATGCACAACTGCTTACAACATGTACTTGCACATGATATCATTTCCGTTTGAAGGAGATGTTTCCGTATAAACGAAAAGTAAACACAAATAAAAACAATAACAGCAACGGCAACAGCATGAACCGCCATTAGAAGTAGTTGTTGGAAGTACCACTACTAATGTAGTGTTTGTTATTTGATTATACACAAACAACTTTATTAACTAATACCTATACGCGTTCACATCATGGCATCAACATTACTCGTATGGGTTATTGCTTCTCTTAGTCCTTGTTTTGAATGAAAACAACAAAAGCTCATTGAATTGGAAGAATGATGCAGATTTGACTATTAAATTAGTTTTGCTCGTATGCAGCAGTTAAATGGAATCAAACATTTTTCAGCAAAAGGAAAATTAAACGCCGCACAATGGCGTAAAATAAAAGAAAGTTTATACTACTCAACCAATTTGTATGAAGTTTACGACTTCCTGACTTCAATGTTTCTGCAAACATTTGCTGTCTTCTTCAGAAAATGTTTTTGTCACATTATTAAAAAAAACATGATTTTTTGTTTAACATAAAAATTTAAACATGAGAAAATTAATTTAAAAAAAATTCTTACAAACTAAAAACAAAAATGTTAAATTAATAAAAATTATAGTATAAAAAAAAACCCAAAGTCGTTTTCGTCTAGCTGTGGCTGCGTGCATGTGTGTGTGCACTTTCTTAAAATGTCAAAGTTGCAATGAAAAATACAATCATGGTTTATTATACCACGTGCAGCGTTACTGCTTTGTTTATATTTAACAAAAATCTATTACATTTTTCGCCGATGTACGGAAAGAATTTGCATAAAATTTTGTGTGAAAAATGGAATTAAGTGCTCAAAGGCATTTGAAATGTTGACAGTGGCATATGGTGATTGTAAACTGGATCAGAAAAATGTTTACAAGTGGTACAAGCTTTTCAAAGACGACCTTCATCTTGGAAGCTCTATCACATCAAAAACCGACAAAAATATTGAGAAAGTGTGCGAAATTGTTACAAATGATGTCGACATATCGCTTGGCTGATGCCATAATTTTTTTTTTCAAATTTTGGGCATGAAGCGTGTGACAGCGAAGCTCTTTCTAAAATTGCTGAATTGTGAGCAAAAAAAAATCGCAAAAATCAACCCAAGCTTTTTTTTTGGAATTCACAAGGTGTCATTAACATCGATTACATCGAATTTGAAAAGATTATAACCATTACCAGCGAATATTATTTAGTGCATTTTGACGAATTCTATATTGATTTGAAGCAAAAACGACCTCATCTAGAGAAGAACATATATAGTTACAAACGTATATAGTTACTATGGCAAAGGCAAATGGATTGGGCTACGAACTGCTACACCATCCAGCATGCTCTCAGGATTTAGCTGCTAGTGACTGTTTTCTCTTTCTACATTTGAAGAAATTGGTGAGTAGTAAGAGATTTGGATTAAACGGAAAAGACATCATTGAAATAAACTTCTTAAGAGCCTTAAAAAATCTTATTAATTTTGTCCTCTTGCTTGTCTTGTGCGTTCTCAAGCAACTAAACAAAACCAAGGAGATTCATTACACAAAATACAAAAGAAAAGGCTGTGAATTCAATAAAATGATTTTGAAAGGCAAGAAATGTTTTAAATGAATTAAAGCTCTTTCAATAATACCAACAACAACTGTGTTGATAAAACAACAAAAGTCATCGTTTCATTAGCTAAAAAAAAGGAAGGAAGTCGTCACCACAAAAAATTGTTCCTAAACTCTGCAATTCTGGCATTTTGTTAGGGCACAGAAAAAACTTCTTAATTCATCTTACTGAACACCTCAGCCCACCACACCCCAACCCACCACCTGTTACTTTTGTTGCTTTCAATCAACCGTATGATCCCAAATGGTGGTGGGAAAATATAACAAAAGAAGTAATAATTAATTAAAGATGTAATTGGCTACAAGTAGAAAATTTATTTAAGGATATTTTTTTTTGGAATATTTCTATTTATATTGGAATGCTAAACATATATCTGCTACATATGTATGTATATTCGAAATGTGCGCACATTTCAAAACTTTTTGTGGTCTCTTGTAACTAAAATACAGTGTTTGGCATTAGATCCTAATGATCTACTTACATCGTGAGAACAAAGTTACAAAAATAGTTGTAATTTCTCTGTATCTGATGGCATTTTTTAAATTGTCCTGTCATACTAAAAAACTTATTCCCAATTTTCCAGGACTCTGCGTAATGTAATGTAATGGGGGTTTGGCCCAGGATGGCCTTTTGCACTACGACCACTGTTGATCTATTGTGCTTAAGGACTCTGCGTAACCAGTTATAAATATTTTTCGTCAAAGAACTTGAAAATATATAAAAAGGGTCGTATAAAAAAATTGTACAGCAAAAAAAATCATTACAGAAAAATCGCTACGTATTGGGTATTTTTTAGAGGCGGAAATTTTACAGGCAATTTAAAATAATTTTGACTTCTATGCAATTAATCTGAATTAATGTTTGAATATGCTTTTGCCCACATGGTTGCTGGTTTCCGGCCTAATTTAGAAGTCGCCTATCAATTTAAAGACTTTCTTTTCCAAAAAGAATATATAATGATCCTCCCACATCACACGATATCAGGGCGGGTGATATAAAATTTTCTCGGGGCATGGAAAAGTAATGTAATTTTTTTCTTTTATGCAAGAATTTCAATACAAATTGCATCGAATAATTGAAACTCGTTTTGCTTAAGCGAATTTGGTACTTTAAAAATTGTTCCTTGGAACGAATATCAAAATAAAACAGATGTATGGAGATTTTAAGCACAGATCTGTAAAATAAAAAATAGAAATATTATATTTTTTTATATTTTATTTCTTGCAGTATAAGCTCTGTATAGGCCTGCATTAAAGCTTTCTATGGCTACAGTGGTTTTACAATGTATATATTGTAACTTTTATATATGATTGAAATCGTGTGTATGAAGATTTTTCTATAAGTTTATAATTTTTGAATGCCTTTCAAACACATTCGCTGAAGTTTACTGATTATATGGTTAGCACCATTGAACTTTAAGCATCTGCAAAAGCTGAGCCCACAAACAAATAAAAAAAATTGAACACTTAATTATAATAAAAAAATTAAAAATAGTATACAATTTAAAAGTACTATTGTATGTTAACCGGTGTTTTATTTAATCGTACCCCTTTACATAAAAGAAGCGTTTCCCTTTAAATCTTTTTCAGTAAAACGGACCTTTAAGCGATCGAAATTGCTGTGAAATGAATGAAAAACTTTAGTTAAAAATAGTAAAATAATTGACTTCAACTCAGCAGTTTTGTTTATTACACAGCATGCGCTTATGCTGTAATAGCAAATATTAACTTTTTCTATGAAAACCCCACTGGGACGTATGATTTAAAATATTTTCAATGTATTCGTACATATTCAACACTCATACGCCTACGAGCACTAAGCGATTTTTAAAGTAGAAAACTTTTTAGTCATATTTGAGAACGTTAAAATAACGTATCTAGAATTAAAGTTATTACTTTAATTAAATACATTTCTTTTAGTACAAAAACATATTTTCAAGTAATTAATAATGTACGTAAAGAGGAACACGGACGGCACAAAAGGGGTGTTTTTTCAAACTACCTTCGGTCCTTGATGGATAGATTAAACAACAATACAGTTTACAAAATATTGCCATTAGAAATGTAGCCGCAGTTTGACATAAATTTTATAGTAGCTCGGGTTAATGATTAATTAAAACGAAAAGATTCCCTAATGGTCTGACTTGGTGGTCATCAGTGAAATTATCATTAAAACAAACAAAATATTCCTCTTTAGTCAGTTGCAGGATATTAAAAAAAGTTTATCGAATTGGGCACAAAACGCATGTTGCATATTAAAAAGTAACAAAACTGTTTGATTAAAACAAAATAATTATTAAACTTGTGCTAATAAAATATTTACATTCATCCAAGGAAAGTTTTCTGCAGTAATTTTAATTTTTTTATGTTCGAAATGAAGTGATAGTAAGAGCAAGTTAATGCCCTTTTCAGTCCATTTTTCATTTCTCATTTCTCAGACAAACTAATTGCCCTGTGTGAACGGGCTCTACTTAGTATTAACAAAATCTCTTCTAAGGATAAAGCCATTAGTAAATATGCACCCACTGAAATTTTTTTGCCATTTCTCATCTCAAGCAATTAACCAACGTACTTATATAAAATTCTGTTAGATTTTTAGCAGAATAGTTAGAAATACTCTGGTACGAGATTTCTGCACATTTTCAGAATAATTATGCGATTGTTATCAGACTAGTCTGCACATTGCATAAAAATTCATAAAAATTCTCATTTATTTCTTAAATATTTTTGCATAGATGTTTAAGGTTTGAAATTTATAAAATATGATTAAATGATTGCCAAAGAGTAGTGTAGTAGGCAGCAGGAAAATGTATGGACCGAGGAGAGTGATAGAATTCTTACAAATTTTTCATTTTATATCTAACTTTCCTCCGACATTAACATGACAGTTGGTAAAGTTCTTTAAAGTTCTTGCAAAAAATTTCATCGGAACTCCTCGGACATATCGTGAAAGTTTTCGGATAGAGAGCAGACCTCTCTTGTCAACCACTCTTATGATGTTCATCATGATTTCTGATAGACTTCGTATACGAATTATTGTATAGAGTTTATTTTTCTAATTTGTTTGTTATATACTCGTGTATGTATACTGTATATATATGTATATATATATATATATATATATATATATATATATATATATATATATATATATATATATATATATATATATATATATATATATATATATATATATATATATATATATATATACCATTATAGTCAATTTGTTGTAATTTTTTTATTGTTTTTATTAGCATTAATTGTTTGTAATTATTCCTAATTAATTAAAATTTATTAAAACTTTAACAACAAGATCTCATCTTTCACTCATGTTGTATTTCATTTCTGCTCTCTCACTCTCCCCTAAACAGATATTATTGGTAAAGAGTTTTGTAAATATGTATTAAGCATATCGAGCCTTTGGTGCAATACCGTAGTAACTCAAAATTTGAGTTTTTCAAGGTTATATTACGAAATTATTCGCCTTGTCGATTTTTATATTCCATAAAAGTTTCATAAAAATATTTTGTATACTCAGCTGTTGAGAAAAGAACCAAATTTTCTTTTACCATTAGGTTATGTGTAAATTCAAAACTTTAAATTCAATTTCTGCAAAACAACATTTTTTGAATTATTACGTTATTGCAGCAAAGGCTCGATATGTATGTATGTTTGTCATAAATTTTTGTTGTAACATAATGTAGTTACCTTGAGGGATTTTAAGAAAAAACAAACTCATACACGAAATAAGTAATTTACAGCAAAGTTTAATTTTCGATATCAGGGATGGGAATGGTAAATTTATAAATAATTAAAGAAGCCAGAGCTGATTTCAATTGAATATGAATTAGGTAACCAAATGCAAATATAAAGAGAGAAAAAGATTAATATTTACCATCACCAAACGACAATAATAAAAAATTTTATCACTCATCTCCAAAAATTATTCGTAGTGGAAGAAAATTACGTGAATGATTACAAAAACAGTAAAAAAATCAAAATTACTTATAATAAACTTTTAATCCAAACTTAGTTTTATTGAAGCTTTGATAACGAAAGAAATTTTTGACCAAGTGACGATACGATATGTTTTGTGTTCTTAGGAATTTTGAATGTTCTCTTTAATTCCGATATATATTTTAATTTCGATAATACATTTTCAACTTCTGATCTCATGAGCGCATTTCACTATAATTAAATTAAAAATTTGGATGTTCGCAAGGTAAGCTTCCCTTCTCTCACCAGAAACAGTAAAAATAACATTCTATGGAAAGTTATAAGCTTCAAAATATTTCTCGTAAATGTCCCATTTTGCACTCATTAACGAAATATATAGTGAATCGCTAACGCAGCGGAGAAAATATGTTGATGAATTTAAGGGACGCTTTGCAATATTACTAAATTTTTCCAATGCATTTAATATATTAATAAAAATAAGTTATTAATACCCGACCCTTCAACTTTGCAACACGTCACTCATACCACAATAGCACAATTAAGACCACTGGCAACACTGGTTGGTACTTTTAACAGTTTGACTAACAGCAGCGGTGGACATTTCATCAAACAATTGTTTATAAGCAACGCCCCTTTTTTCTTATGCTCTTAAGAACAGACTTTGGCGAGAGCACATGTTAGCTTGATGCTTATCATTTTTTTCAATTACAGTGTCATCACAAAAAATGATCAGTTTATTACAGACTTCGCATTTTTTGTAGATACGACTGGCTTTCTTAATGATTTTAATTTAGAATTACAGGGCAAGGAAATTAATATATATGAAAAAATTTACAATTTAAAGCTAAATTATATTTGCTATCACAAATTAAATTAGGTGACTTCAAAGAATTTCCTAAAACATCCCTAATTTTGAACAAGCACGAAAAGGTTGAAACCCTGGAATATATTAATATTTTTGAAAACCTTTTTTTCAATTTCGAAGATAGATTTGAGGATATAGATAACATAAAACAACTTCTGGAACTTTTTGAAAACCCATTTAATGTTGATGTTACTAAATATGAATTCAAAATACAACCGGAACTTGTAATATTACGAAGCGAGTTAAAAGCTTTTGCGGAAGTAGACAGGTTATTATTTTGGAAAACTTTGGACGCCTTGGCCTATCCTGAACTCAAAAAAAAAGTTCTTTAAAAATTCTTTCATTTTTTCCGAACACTTATGTGAAAAAATTTTTTCGGACTTAAAATTAATTTTTAATAAACAACGTAATAAAATTAGTTCCACGTCTTTGAAACATATACTGCTCTTACGAAACTGTCATGACAGCATTAATGTAGACGATTTCGTTTAATTTAGTTCCTTATACGAAAATCTTTGTGTTTCGTTTTGCTTGTCACTGTACCTTCAAATTATCTCACTAACACAAGTGTAAAACAATTTTGTCCACCGCTGCTAACAGCGACGTTGTTGTTGCTGCTGTTATGTTCATACCCGAGGGAGATTATTGTCTTGGTTTCTTTGTACTCTTTTTTTTTAAACTGTAGTCAATTTAATTGCGCGGATGTGAGCAACCGTACCATCCAAGTAATGGACAGAAGCCAGCCATCAGTGATGGAGAATCTTTATTTGTATTCAATATCTGTTCTTGAATTAAATTTTATTCCTTTTAGTAATTTATTTTTCGGTTACATTAACTAGTTCCGCTCGTGGCACATTTATTTACATAAATACTTTTTGGGAGGACAATTAAGGAAAATATTATAAACTAAGCTGTGGGCGCCGTTGGCGATATTTCCAAAGTTTTAAATTGAAAAAGTTTATTTTACAATTTAGGTGCATGTGTTCTTTATAGAATATAGAAAATAGCGGTAACAACATATTTTCGATACAAAAAAGCCTAAGGCAAATATTTTTGTTGTATATTACAGGCTTAGAAATATAATTTTTTTCATTAGAGATGCCTTTCACACCAGTGTTCCTCAATATCCTCTTTATACTTTTAAGAAAATTCTGAATTATCTCTAAAGCTAAGCCGAAGTTATTAAATAATTGATGTAAAAATTAATATTTAAAAAACTTCAATCGAATTTTCAGAGTCCATTTTTTTTATTTAGTATGTTGCATTAAAGGAGCGACATACAGTACAACTTTACTCAATGCCACTCGTTGATTATTACCTTTCTCAAAATATTTTATATTTATTTTCGTAATTGTCCGACTTTCTTAATTAAATAAGAATTTTTTAATAAAATTTATCAAAGTAATTTCGTATGTACTAACCAGAGCTGTAAATGAATGATTTTATCTTGAATAACCACTCAAGCAATGAATCGCAATGATTTGATGGATGCATTAATTTGGAATTAAATGCTACTACATTTATATTGAATTAACAAGTCCGGAATGAAATCATCTTGTCACGAAATTGAGAGTATTTAAATTTTAATGATTTCATGAAGAATTGAAATTTTTTCAATGCATTCATGTTGCCATTAAAATTAATTTGCAATACAAATATTTTTGTTTTTGCTTTTCATTTAATTTTTCGAAAGAACAAAAGTATAAAAATTCAGTCGTTGTTTTGTCTATCAAAAACAGGAGAGAAATTTTTAAATTTAAATTTAGTTCTAAGAAAAACTTTTGGTGTGTAATAAATTAGTCCAAAATTTAATTAAAATTTAAAAAAAATAAAATTTTAATTAATGCATTTAAAAAAAATTTAATTCATCATGAATTTCTTTGAATGTTATTTAAGCTAATTTTCTTTAGAAAATGATTGCATTCAAAGATTTTGAATTCATTATGAATGGATCCATTTTTTGTTTAATTCAATTTCTTTTTTTTTTAATTTAATTAAAATATTTGTCATTCATGGTGAATTAAAAGGCAAATATGAATCATAATCTGATATTTGCATTAGAATGTAATTGTTTTTAATATATATATTTAATTTTAAACAAATTTTTTAGCTTCTGGCATAAAAAATGAAAAGTAACTGAATCTAAACCCGAGGTTTGAAAAGCAAGCTTTCATCTGATCGACAAGCTTTTTAAGATCCAAGGATCGCAAAGAAGAAAGCATGACTATTTGTTTGTGTGCGTATGTATGTATGTGCATAAATTCTTCGCAACTTTCGAACGGCTACACCAATTAGAATTGGGAGCTTTTTGAGGGTTTTTGTTAGATTTTGTGCTTTTTCGAAAATAATGAAGAATATTTTTTTAATAAATGTCAAGCGAGCTATGGCCTTGCAACAACATCAAACTGCTGAAAATTGCACTAAAATCGAAAGATTTGCTCAAAATATATCTCCCTCGGAAACATTCGTATAAGGTGTTTTGGACAAAATGGACTGATACGCTAAAGCCACAGCAAACAAAAAAATTTTAAATCAAGCTGCATTTTGACATGAAGTTCCAGGGATGGCCTGCGAGGTTAGTTGTCTTTTTTTGTGGTTCTATTTTCAATAATTGATTGCGATTTGTTTGTTATAAAAATAAACGATTTAAACTAAATGGCAGTGTTTGTGTTTTATATAAACCTTTAGTCTAAATGGAATAACAAGTTCTAAAATAAGAGTTATATACATCTAGAGGAAGAAAAGTATATTCCATCCATACGATTGCCCCAAATGAATATGTGAGTCGGTTTCCTCAAAGAGTTAAATTTTCGCAAATTTAACAAAATTTACGAGGTACATACGAATATGCGGTGGAATGTTTTCGATATATAGAAAACAACAATAATTTGTTTACACATCACCACATATTGTTGCAGAGATCATAACATAGTTGCCACAACCCTGTCCCAATAGTGTGTCTCTTAATCTGTTTTCCATAAAATGAAAAACGCGTCAAATGTCTTCAGAATAAATTCACCATATTTATGTTTTACTAGCGGACCAGGCGAACTTCGCGTCGGCCCAATTTTAAACCTTCAGACAAACTTTCTATTTTTTAATTTGAAAGCCATTAAGAATTAATTTCAAACAAAATTTCATACAAAAACTCGATTTTCAATTTTTCCAATTTTCCGACTTTTCCGGAGGGATTTTTTCAAAATTTTCCTCCATAAAAACCTTCTCCTCGAAAATACGAACAACTGACCATTTGCCACGCCCCTCCGCCCACAGACCGAAAAATCGGACTTCACAGTGTCACCCGCCCGAGTATTCTGAGGGTTCCCTGAAAATTTCGTCAAAATCGGCCCAGCCGTTTTGGAGCCATTACGTTACATACATACATACATACATACATACACACATCCTATTTTATATATATATATTTATATAGATTTCGACTTGCAAATATTCAAATTCTTCATTCACAAAACTGTTTTTTATTTAAAAAGTTGAAAATTGATGTTTAACAAACTGTCAGCAAATACCCAGTAGACCAATTATGTCTTTACAGGTCGTTCTTAAAATCTTGGCAGGAGTATAACTACTGAATGGATCTAAAAATGGCAATAAATAGTTTCTTTTAGTTCTTGACCGGCATGTGTCCCAACAATTTGTACATTTTAATGGCTCATATTTTAGTTGAACAATCTGTTCATTGATTAACTAGTTCTAACCTCATCTTCTAAACTAATAGTTCTTTTTTTAACTACCAACCATTGTATAATGAAAGACCTTTGTTTTATTTTTTTTTTTTTCAATCAAATTTTTCGACCTTGTTCTTTGTTTTAGCCAAGAAAAAAAACTGCAAATCCAAACCCAAATGTCCAATGGATTTTTTGAACTCGTCTACACTTTACAATAAAGATGAACTAACATTATGAACAAAAAGTTTATTTGCAAAAGTTTCTTTTAATTTTTCTTTTCAACAAACTGCGAAATGTTTTCTTTTACTCCAACGTCTGGCTATAGATCCCAGGGGGTATTATAAAAAAAATATTTTCTATAAATTTTTTTCTTTTCTTCATTTTTCGCAGATTTCTTTCATTGCAACGAGATGTACAAAACACTCTGAAAATTCTTGTTGCCAAAGAACCCTTCCACTAGCAACAGGCAACGTTAGGGGAAGGTGGCGTTACAACAACTTGCAATATTCGAAAGTGAAAGAAAATCAAGAAGGCAAAAAAACCTTCAAGGTTTTTTTTTTTGCTACAATCGCCAATATGAACTACGAAGATGGTACCAGAATTCTTTCACTGCATGAAAAATCTATTTAAATATTTTCTTTTCCATTATATTCGTTGTAAAAATTCAAACTGCGGACAATGACATCCATCAAGCATGATTGAGTGATTGCGGCAACATCTTAAGAAATTACAATTATTGCTATTCCCGCTTTTATTCGTTTTTTTTTTTTTTAATTTTATCAATTTTAAGAATTCTGTCAATTTTCTTAATTTATTCTAATTTTCAATCTTATTTGCAGTGTTTATTTTATTTCAATTAATCATTTTTGTTGTTGTTTTGTTTTAACAAAATAGTCGCTAATTAAAATAATTGTGTTTTACTACTTTTTGTTTTTTTTTTTTATTGAAATTAAGAAAAAATAAACTTTTTCTGAAAATTCAAATATAAAAATTTTCATACGTGTTCGAATTTTAGAAATTAAGTGATAAATCAATTTTAATTTTAATTTAATTAATAAAAATTAAATTACGGAATTTTATCATGGTCGATAATTCGAAAATATAATATTTTCCAGCATGTCCGAATTTTCGAAATTAACTTTAATAATCTGGTTATACAAAAATAGTTTATTCTTTAAAAACACGTATATTCGAAACACACAAATATTCGAAAATTTTTATATATTAGATACTGTCTCCGCAAACTTAAAAAACATTTAACTTTAAATTAAGTGATAAACCAATTTGAAATAAAATTGTCATAAATTCGAACTAAATTTCGAAAATTACTCCAAAAATCCTAATTTTGCTGCTATATCAATTTCGAAAATTTCGAAGTATTCGAATATATTTAGATTTAATAAGGGAAGGAGCACTTAGTCCTCTAAGGGTGTAAAACAAACGCCTTAAATCCTAAAATTATTTCTGCCGTTACTTGTTGAAATTAAAATCTTAATTTTTTTTTATCTTCTAACATTTTTCAGTTTTTCACACCAGCTGTACTGTGGTACGGCAGCTTTAAAACCATCCTCCTACATTGTGCCACACTGATGTTTGACGGCTAAAGTATCCTGGCTTTTGTGTACGAGTATCCTGATAAAATGAGATGAATTTGTTTACAACATGAAAGTGAGCGAGAGCAAAGTTATAACTAATTTATCATTTAACTGCTGCTGCTGTTGCTTTTTATATTTTCCATTAAATATATTTTTCGTCTTATTTTTGTTGTTGCCTTTTTTTGTTGTTCCTTAACTGCTGCTAAGTAACTTTGCTCGGTCGATTATTATTATGATAATGTTTTTTTTTACCCACTGTTGCTTCAAATTTAATTAACAACTTCTTTATTATTTTCTTTTTTTTCACTTGCAACATGACAACGTTCTTAACACCACAAACTTTTTGTCAGTTGCAGGCACAACCGTTTTTGATAAAGTATACTTTTTGTATATAAAAAAGGAAAATCTTTCAGGAATGTGAAAAGAGTTGAAACGTATACTTTTATTCCAAACCAGAGAATTTTGTTAGAATTAATTCGCTGCTGTAGCTGGTGCTGCTACTGCCAGAGTTAGAAAGCAGCATAGCTAAAATTTGAAACACTCTGTGCGGCCTCATCTTCATCAAAGAAAAATAATAGCGTGTTTACCACAAAAATAAAACGTAACGATTTCGTCCTTTTTAGCAAATGGTAACAACTTGGCCGCAAGAATTTAAAAACGTAAATAAAAATAAGTAACAGAAAAAGTGGTAAGCGATAACAAGTCACTCGATACTTGGTATTAATGATTATTTCGTTTGCAACATTTATTAATTTAAAAAAGTTGTGGCAGCTACAAGGAAAAGGAATACCATATTTATGCAACATTAAGAAAGGTTGCATAAAAAATAAGTATTGAGTAAGAAAGTCTTTTTAAAGAGCTTTTAAGCTTTAGATACGTTGCCCCAAATAATATATAATTGGTTTTTAATATTTCAATCCTGGTCATCATTACTATCCATATGACATCCTTACTACCACACTTACACCGGATCGTGAATAGAAAATAAATGCTATTTATGGGCCAGTCTTTCAAAGTCTACTTTGAAGTTACTCAGCGTTTACAGGAGAGGGCGAAGAAGCTCGTGGGTGTCCGTAATGTTGCCAACTCTATTGACTCATAGAAGCATCGATGCAATATGAAGTGTTTTATTGTTTTATCGTTATTATCGGATCTTCCAACTTCTGAACTTGGACTAGTTATAGCGGCCATACTGTTGACAAATCACCGATACAACATTCAACAACACTTGCAAAGCATAAAATGTTTTTATCAAAATGGTTTTTCTCACTTCTCGCGTTTCACCCATTCCGCGCTTGTTTTTAGGAGTCCATAGATTTCAAAGAGACAAACATTCAGCCATTCAGTACAAGACATAACCAGCTCACTTGAGTTCTTATAGGACCTTTTGCTTTGCCTGGGCAGAGGTTGTATAAGCTGGCCACCGAGGTTGTGCTATTTGATGTCGTTAGACTTTTTCTTCTCGGGTTTTCTTGAGTCGCTCGCCAGAGCCCTGGAAAATTAGAACATTGCGGATGCGCGCCACCCAGTGCGCATTGTTATCGATAAGACTCTTTCAAATAAATAAAAAATTCAGCGACATCTTACGCACACTTTGTTTTATTTAAATTTAAAGAACAAATCAAAGAAATCATTCACGAATTCCGCTCCATTCGCATCACAGAGAAAATTAATTTTTTAGCCACACAGTTTGTATGTGGCTTAAACTCCTGATAGAGAGATAATTAGTCCTTTAGTTCGTTTATGGACCATAATTATAATTTCCTCACTTACTAAATCTCAAATTATGCCCAAGACAAAAAAAAACCGACAAAAAGATTATTTAGCTTTTCTATAAATGCTCTTATCCTTAAATAATTGCTTTAAAAAATACATTTTTGAAAAAGAATGTTAAAAAAATATTATTTTGAAAGTACATATATTCGTTAAAATCTACGATTTGAAGAATTTTATAAACATAAAGTGCCTGTTTTAATAAGAACTTTTTGTAAAAAACAATCTTTTAAAAAGTACCTTTTGAAAAACACCTCGACAAAAAGTACCCTTTGAAAAAAAAACAACTCAACAAGAAAGTACTTTGACATTCTAGTCGACATTTTTCAAAAACAAGTAGCCTTTTTTAAAAAATACAGTCTCCAAAAAATATATTTTCAAACAAGAAACTTTAAAAAAAATTTTATAAAAAGCGCCTTTGCAATAAAACAATGTTCTTAAAGACGTGCCTTTAAAAAAAAGTACCTGTAAAAAACTGAAATAATGATAAAAGGTTTTTTATCAAATAGTACCTTTTCAATAAAGTTCCTATTTAAAAAATATACCCTTTCAAAACAATCGTATTAAAAAACTATCTTTTCGAAAGTGCCTTTTTACATAATGTACTTTTACCTTTTTCAAAAAGTTTATTTCTTAAAACAGCCCCTTAAAAACGTAACTTTTAGTACATTTTTAAAAAAAGTACCTTTTTTTAAAAGCACCATTTGAAAAAGTGCCATTTCAAAGAAATACTCGTACATGTCTCAAACAAAACTTTTTTGAAAAAGAGCGTTTGCGTAAAAGTATTTTTTACAAAAGATCCTTGAACAAGGTCTGTTCAAAAAGATTTCTTTTTGAAAAAATTTTTATTTTAAGAGGTTACATTTTCAATACAGTAGTGTTGAAAAATAGCATTCTATAACAGAAATAAATGTCTGAAAAAGTATATTTTTAATGTTCCTTTCTAATAATTTACTTCTCCTTATGTTTAAAAGGTGCATTATAAGAAGTAACCTTTTTTGAAAAAGTACCTTTTAAAAAGTCCTTTCGAATAAATTACCTTTTTAGAAAAGGGCCTGTAAAAAGGTTCTTTTTTTAAAGAAAAGTACTTTTTCAAAAACACCTTTTCCAAGGAACATCTTCCCGTAAAGTAGTTTGTTACAATATTATCATCATAAAAAAGTAATTCTTTAAAAAAATTACCTCTTCAAGAAAGTACCTTTTCAAAAATGTACTATTTTAGTATGCTGTCGTAAAAAAATTCCCTGCTAAGAAATTTTCTTTTCAAAAGGGCACTTTTTCAAAATTATGCCTTCTCAAAAAAATCTTTTTAAAAATATTGAAATTAAAGAAATTAAGAGTCAGGTGCATTCAAAATATTAACGACATTCTTGATCCGCCTCTATTTCCCGCGGTGACATGAGGCCAAGAATTCAAATCTTTTATTAGAGAAAAAATCATACGAAAAAGTCCAACTTGTAATTCGTATATAAAGTTTAAATTTATATGAATTTAGAATTTCTTACTTCTCCAATCGCGTCCATTCTTTTCAATTGTGGGAAAGAGCCTTTTGTGAATTTTTTCATTGCTTAAAGCAGACAATAGAAACTTTAGTTTCACACTGTCTAGTTAAGCGTTTCCCCGCACAGCTGAAAAAAACTAGAGCGATGTTAGAAGTCACACAAAGTAAACAAATAATCCTGAACATCCTAGTCATTCCTCAACGTGAACAACAAAGAGTCATACACATCTACATGTATTGAATTTCATAGATTTGCTATGACAATTTTTCTTTTCCATCTATTTATTTATTTTCAAATATAAATAATTAAATAGATGAAAAGGAAAAACTGTTGTTTCTTTTTTATTAAAGAAGCCGAATGTGAAATAAATCATGATTCAATCAAGAAAAAAAACGTTTGGGGAATAATCAACAAATTATTATTGAGTTTCTTTGTAAGTCATGTTTTCACTAGAAGGGAATTTACTGCTGAAATTAATTTCCCTTTTAAGGACAATTCATGACTGTTTGATTTTACGATTAATTTCATTTTTCGATGTACGAAATAAATAAATAAAGAAAAGCCAGGAATGAAAAGGAATCGGTGACTAAAACTAGTCGTTAAAATAAATGGGAATGGCATCGTTAAACGCAAGTGTCCATTTTCCTGTTCAAATGTCACAAACTTTATTCACTCTTATGACTTAAACATTAATGAAAAAAATTTCATTATCAGTTTTCTTTTATGTTTACAACAATAAAATTTATTTCAATATATTCGCTTTGAAAAGTAAATTTTTAAACAAAGAGTTAATTTTCAAACAGTGAATTTAAAAAATTTTAATTAAAAAAACAACTATTAAAAGCATTTTTTTTTTCAAAACTCGTAGCCTTAAAAAATGTACATAAGTATGTAAAGGTACCTTTTACAAAAGTACCTCTTAAAAATATCACCTATCAAAAAATTTTTTTTAAAAAGTTGCCAATGAAAGAGTTCCTTTTGAAAAAGTGCTCTTTAAAAGTTTTTTCAAAGTACCTTGTAAAAAGTACTTTTTAAAAAAGTACCTCTTAAGAAAATACTTTATGAAATTACCATTTAAATAACTAACTATTAACAAATTCACCGTTTGGAAATTCATTTTTTAAATGTACTTTTTAAAACAATATCTTATAAAAAGTACCATTTGAAAAGCAACCATTTAAAAAAGTACTTTTTAAATAAGTAATTTTAATAAAACAACTTTTAAAGAAAAAAGTACCCTGAAAATAAGTATTTCTTAAAAAAATTACCATTCAAAAAGGTATCATTTTAAAAAGTGAAAAGTGTCTCTTTAAGAAGAATTTTTAAAAGTGGTACTTTAAAAAAAATACCTTTTGAAAAGGAACACTTTAATACAGTTCCTTTTAAAAAGTGTAGTTTGAAAAATTCACCTTTAAAAGAGTTCCTTATTAAAAAGTACCTTATAAAAAGTACATTTTCAAAAAGTAACTCTTGAAAAATACCTCATGAAAGTACTATTTAAATCTGAACCTTTTTAAAAGTAAATTTTAAATACGTACTTTAAAAATAACCTTCGAAGAATGTACCCTTTCCGTTTAGAAAACAACCATTCAAAAATACTTTTTTTTAAATATCTTTCGAGAAAGTACTTTTTAGAAAATAGCTTTTGAGAAAGTACCTGCTAAAAAATGCCCTTAAAATAAGTATAGTTTCAAAAAGTACCTTTAATAAAATACTTAAAAAAATACCCTACAAAAACCTCATCTTAAAACACTACTTAAAAAGTACCTAAAAAAGAATATATAGAAAAGTAACTTTAAAAAGTATATATATACAAAAGTAACTTTCAAAAAAGTATGCTTAAAAAGTATTTTTCTTAAAAAGTATATTTTAAAAAAGTGCCATTTATTAAATATGCTTAAAAAAATATATTTACAAAGAATAAATTAAAAAAGCACCTTTTAAGAAAAATTCTTTTTAATAACATTAGTCTTTACACAAAGTACCTAAAAAAAAGTACTTTTTAAAAACAGTACCTTTAAAAAAAGCACAATTTAGCAAAAGAACTCTTTAAAAAAGTATCTCTAAAAAACCTCTTAAGAAAAATATCCATTTACAAAAAGAACTTTTTACAACAATCACCTAAAGAAAGTAAGAAGTGTACCTTTAAGAAGTACCTTTTACAAAAGTACCTTTCACAAAAACTACATCTTTTAAACCAATTGCGTTCAAAAGTACATTTAAAAAAATGAAATTTTTGTCAAACTAAAAAGCCGCAATCCGCCTGGGTACCCTTCGACTAAGCTGACTTGGCCAAGACGACTTGATCGAAAGTGCCATAAGTCGCAGAGGTGCAAGGTTATTTTTATTTAACATTTTTACTTGTTACACATGCGTAAATACAAAAAATATATATATTAATGAATATATATAGTATATGTTGAAATTTCTTAAACTCAGGGGTCATTGTAAAGGGAGCCGCGCTATGAATTCAGCGAAACTAAAAATACATCTTCATTTAATGTACATGCATCTACAACAAACAAAAAGAAGTAATTTTTTTTATTTCCTTTTATCTATAATATTTTTTCTGAGTTCACTAATGAATACGTTTCATGAACAGGATGTGGTCTCACATCCTGTCAAAAGCGCTTGACTTTGAGAGAAAATATTTATTTGGAATTGAATATTAATTATAGTATAGATCGCTTTCCATTAATTACAACAGTGAAATAATGCAGCTTTTAATTGAATAATGAAATAATGTCGTATAAAAAATATTTGAAATAATTACACAAGATTTAATTATTAAAGGCAAACAATTCAAATTAATATTTAAATGTATGCAGATTAACAGAAAAAATGTAAGTTGAATGAAAAATACAGTGAAACATAAAAGTGGTATGAATAAATTGCAAATTAGTGTGACAAAATTTCATTTAAATTCATTTCAAAGTCATCTCGAACAGGCCTATTAACACATTAATGGGTTTTTTATGGTGTACTATTTTGTTATTACCAGGTAAGGAACTGTCTGGAGATTATTATTATTTTATCATTGGATTTTGAAATTATTTAATTTCCGTGATTTTCCCACTAATTGTTGAAGTTTTAACATTTTTATTTATATACAGCCCTCCATTATCTAAATTGTTGGGTGCATTTTATGGGCTCATCAGACTCTAAACTCGGTAGATTTTTTACATCCCCATTATCATTGTTGACAATTCATCGCCGTTCGTCCCATTTGTATTATAAAATAATATAAAAAAACTTTTGGTTTATAAAATTAATTCTGTATGCATCCATCGACTCTATTTAGTTGTAATATTAACTGTTAATTTGTATTGTGTTAAAATTTAACGGCAGTTATTTAAGCTTTAAATATCAATTGACATTTGCAAGTGAAACGCTCTCATTCACGTTTTAAAAATGAAAGTTCATTATAAAATACCAAATAATTAACCGACCATTATAATTAATAATGTAACACGCACACACATACACGCACATACACACACACTCGCGCACACGCACACACTCACACACAGCCACTGAAGCACACTCTCGCACAGAACAAACAAATTGCTTTCATGGAAAACAATACGAGTACTTACGGAAACACATTTTCCAAAAAAGTTTTAAATGTAAAATAGTTAAATACTGGCGACTCGACTTTTTTTCTGTTGTCATCGTTGTAAACTTAATTAAGTTTTCCATAATTGAGATAAAACACGAGAGTGAAAACTAAAATGAAAATGAATAGGAAACACAAAGCACGTTGGGAATTCGGTTACAGTTTTTCATTAAAATGAAACTTTGCAAAAGGAACTGATATTAAGTATTCGAAAGTGCAAACAAAAGCTATAAATTCCCATTTAAAGAAAGCCTATTTATTTTGTAATAATTTAGGAAATGGTAACATCAGTTGGCATACATGCAAATTCGGACTCTGCTTGTAGGACATAACGTCAGGATAGTTGGGTTCCAGGTCGGGAAGATAACGAAAAGTTTGAGAGCAGGTTTTTCTTTAGACTTCGTTGATTGACTAAGAAATATGTATTCTCATTGCCTTGGCATTCAGTAGAGGGCGCTGCGGCCCTCACTACGAAGAGATATGACTCACATATTCTTAACAATATGAAGAAGAACCCTTACAATTATTAAGTTTTTCTATGTTTCGGAGAAGAAAAAGAAGAGTCAGATCGACACAAAGTCCTTTAACGTCCAACAAATATGGACAAAAATAGAAGCAGAAACATGAGGTTGTATTTTACCAAGCATCATCATCAAGTTATGAGAACAAGTTTACTCAAGGAAATGAGTACCTTCCAAATATTTTTAGAAAAATTATGATTTAAGTTAAACTGGAAGACTGCCAAGTTTGTTAGCTGAGGATCAGTTCGAGGATTCCAGAGTGGAGGTCACTATTTGCAGAAGGCGGTTTCACTTTTGAGATTTGAGACTTTGAAAAACGATTTACGACTCTATCATGGTAGATTAATAAATTCTTTAAAAACTATGTGAGAAACCCATATTTTAGACCTCCTGATTTGTATCCTGCATTAAATTATCATGTACCATACTCTACTTTCATGACAATAATCCGACCTTTTTAGTCAGCCTAATTAGAGGAGGCTTATTAACGCTGAAAACTTTTGGACATTGTGTAAATTTTAATGAAGATGAAAGCACTGAACAAAGAAGCTTTCTTTGCTTTGAATTCACAATACAGAGGAATATTCTATTCAAGTAGTCACATTATTGGATTAATTCTATTAATTCTTTTTTTCTCCATATAGAACTCTTATTGCACACATACATCATAAACTATTGCCACACAATTTTCACATTTATAATTAAATGACAAATCATGATTAACAGTAGCATGCTTTTAGGCGATTAAATGTGTTAAAACCACTGTTTATTTTATAATAGTAATAAATACTAACAATTTATTTCTGCAATCGACTAATGCAAAATGCAATTTTAAAAATGTGCAATAAACAATTATATTTAAATATGCAACTGCCACTTTTATAAAAGTTTTTATATGCTATTGGTATCCAACAACAATCATGCAACAGTAAATTGACAATGAAAATAAATATGTAAATTGAATTTAATCATCAAACTGATGACCGTGATATAAAATTATAAAATAACATAAAATAATATGGATACGCTTTTAACTACAAAATAAATACACAAGCATGTAAATCTGTCTGTATGTTTTATGTGTTTGTATTCTTAGTCCATGGGGTGGGAAGGACACACTAAAAAGGGGGGTGGCTACCAAAAGTTTATTTTATAAACAAGAAGCTTTTTCGAGCTCAACCGTTTATCGTTCGCTTAAGCGAAAGGATTTTATAATATACAAAGCCCGCTTGGACGAAAAGCAGTCGTTGAAATTTTCTATTTCCGCTTATTCGAATTCGACTGTAAATTATCGACAACGATATCTTTCGACATAAATTAAGCACTTTATATACAACTTACGGCCAGGCAACAGAACTTAGAAAACTTAATCGTTAAGAATATTCGGAGGTATTTGTTATCAGTAAAATATATATACGTTCATTTCACTCCCGACGGAAGCATTGGGCTTCAGCAAAGCATATCCATCTTTACACGGGTTGTTGCAGCAGTTGTTTTCGCATTGTTATTATTTGCTTTTTCGCCTGGTATCAGTTTCGGTAATCGGTTCTTGTTCCAGCTAAGTAGATGATTGGTCTGCTGTAGCAGATCTAGGATAGTGGGGCTGCCATCTGTCGCTGCCTAGAAGCAACGCCCCTCTGTATTTTGTTGCAGTGGTGAGGAAGCTCGCTAATCTTTGATTCCTATCATTTTTCCCAGAAGGGAAAGGTCTGCTCGACCTTTGTTTGTTATCCTCTTTTCCTGGGAGAGTGGGGTGGGTTGGTCAGGTGGCTGTTCATTGGATGGATTTTTAGTCACTTAATTTTTTAAACTTGAAAAACCATGGTGAAACATTTTTTTTGTTCTCTGCCAGGGAAGGGAGCGAACCTGGGGTACTCGGTTTTGTAGGCAAGCACTTTAACCACTACACCACGCCACTACAAAATATTAAACATTAATTTTACTCAGGTCTGTTATTTTCTATTGCCATTTAATACAGATTTTTGGCCCAGTTGGCTTATTGTATTACAATGCGAATAAAGTATAAATAAATTTTTAAAATATATCTTTTTCTAAGCTCTTTTTTTAAGCTCAAATTTTCCTTGAAAAGAGTGAAAATTTTCTTTTACTCTAGATTATAGTAGACGAATTGTCGTAAGATTTTTTTTAAGATAGAATTAACCATAAGGCAACGTTTGAAGGTCAACAAGGAAATATTTAAGCTTAAACTAACTTTGTTATGTTCTACAGTGTGTTTTAGATTGTGAAAGAATTTCTAAAACTCCGTAAAATCTTGAAAAACTTGAATGAAGGAAAACAATTTATAAATATTAATGACAAAATGTGGCAGGACCTTAATTCAAAACATATATTGTTAATAAAATTTGGTAAAAATTATATTAGTAAACAATGACAACAAAAGAATGTTTAGTCCTTTACCGTAACTAATGCTTTATTGATCCTTCTTATTTGCTTTTCTCTATAAAATGATTCACTTAACAGTTGTTGGAATGAATGATGATTTATTATGTTTTCCTAATTTATTCACTAGACATAATATCCTCATTTCATTTCATCAATTCCATTGTCTAAAATATAATTAAATATACATAAATAATAGACCCTGTGTTTGTATATTTTTAGCATTTCGTTAGAAAATTATTATTGTAAATAGATGGCAGACTATACGCAAAGAATAAATATGATTGAGGTAAATCTATGATGATTGAATTATATGGTTTTTATTTGATGGAGGCTATCAAAATTATAGCCACTGCACTATGGCGCCGATGACTACTTTATTTTACCAAAACTTCCTTTTTTAAAGTTCTATTTTAATGCATTTGTTACTGCCATTTAGTAGACCATACTTTAGACTAAGTAAGCATGCGGTTTAACTATAAGCCTTCAAAAGTTTAACTTTCTCTAATAAGTTGCAGAAAAATACCATCCAAATAGTTTGCGATATTTAAAATATTGAATATTTCACATAACGTACAAAATCCTTTGTTTTTTTATTGTACTTAAGCTTTTAAAAAAGTTCCAGCTTTTTCCAGCATAAAAGTTTAAAAGTTATTATTCTTGCGATATTTTACTTGATATTTTGCACATAATAAAGTACATGAAAACCAAATTGGTCTTAATAAACTAAATAAATTAATTTCAAACCACCAAAAAAATATTTATAATATTGTTGAATTGTGACAGTGACAGTGCCATCTTTACTGCTCATTTCCATTGGAGCTTAATGTGTGTGTAAAGTTTCACAAGTTTCGGTTAAGCAGAATTATTTTAAGAAAGAATATGTACTTTCAATGGGCATGGTACTGCCCACTTTACTGATCGTAATATTATACTGTGACAGAAAGTGAGGACTACTACAAAGTTTCATAAGATCCGATAAAGATTAAGAAATAGTTTTGGCCAATGAAATTGGTCGTCTGGACCAAAGTGCACAGTAAAAAGCATAACTTTAAAATTATGATTAAATATAAATATACTCATAAGACTGCCATTCAACATCAATAAATATAATTTGCAAAAGCAAACCAAATCTAGGAATTATATGAAAATGATCTTCTAGTGAATATAAGGATTCATAGTCTTACAGGGGCTGTGAGCAAATTTTAATATTATATTAATATTTATATTCTAATTGAAATTAAGCCCATGAGGATCCTACTAAATTAAAAGAACAAATACGCACAGTGTTTTCACCTTACAACGTTATTTTAGTAAACACGCGTGTGTGTACTGGCATGAATAATATTTATTTACTTGGGTTTTAGTCTCAGTGCATTCCGCTGGAGTGATGGGACATTTAAGTTGGAAATTCGGCCACACAAAAATTAATTTGTTTAGCACATACATATAAATATTAAGTGACTCCTGGGACAGTTAAAAGGGCACACTTTTGCATTCAGAGCATTGTTGCCAGCACATTTTTTTCCTACACACCAAAACTATTTCCTCTGCTGAACTCCTGGGAAAAAGAAAATCATAATTTTTTTTTTTCAAATACAAAAAGTGAACGCAGAGTTGTTAGAAAAGAGCACGCACAGGGACTTAAATTTGTTAATTATAAATTGATTAACAAAAAGAAAACGCCTTAAGTCTTTTAAAAAAATCGTGCCTACGTTTATTTTAGGCATTGAAATATATTTTTTGTTTAATTCCAAACTACGAAATATTTTTAAATAATGTCCCATCCCCCACAAATTTCATTTGAATTAAACATATCAGAGCATCTCCTCTAATAATATCAAACGAACCCTAAGACAATTATTTATGTACACATATTTTTGGTCAAGAGACCATCACATGGCACATCGTTTCTTTCATTTGCTGTCGAATGCACTTGTTATTAATTATTTTAGATAATCATATTTAATTTACAAAACTCCAAATTTTGTGCGAGTAACTACAGCAAACCCCATAAGGAAGAAAGCCCTTTTGGCTTCAAAACCTTCTAAAATGTTTACAATTTTATTCGTTGTGGTAATTGGTCGCTGAGGCAGCATTTAATTACGTGATGATATGAAAAAAAAACCATTAACAAACAACGCGTTTTTATATCAACTCAAGCCTCACTCCTCATTTTATAAAAACTCATTAATTTTAATATCGCCAACTTCCACGCATAACCGCACACACACGCACACACCCACACACACACACATAGAAGCTTTCACACTTCCGCTTCGTCATCATCATTCACATTAATATGGATGAATAAACGTTCTCGCTAATCAAGCTTTTCGCTCTTATTTGCATACGCATTGTTGACAGTGTTGCCAGCACTTGAAAGAATGTAACCCCACATTGACAGTGAGTGATTCCTTTGCCATCCCTATCACAAAATACGCCATTTCTGTATAGTTAAAGTATGCTCATGGGCATAATTTGGACTATAATTTATTACAATATATAATGAATCTTATTACTGAAATGAGTGAAAGAGCCCACCCTAATGTCTTTAGAAGGTTAGGTTAGGTTGATTGGAGGGGTGTGATAGCCCATGTCATACGACATACACTTAAGCCAGTGAAGGCTTGTTGTGCGCTCCCTTGGGTTTAATCATAACATATTGACCCAAAGGTCTAGAGAAACTCCGTGTCACTCACAAAGTCCCTTAATTTCCTCCAGCATATTCCCCGTAATCGGGCTATGTCCGGTAAGGTGTCACTCCCAAGATATCGGGACCTTATTGGTGAGAAGGCGGGACATTGGCATAAATAGTGTTCCAATGTTTCGCTCTCCTCACCACATGCTCTACATTCATCTTCTCCCGCTATTCCCATGCGTTTAAGATGTGCCCGCAGTTGAGAGTGCCCAGTGACAACTCCCATTATTCATTATTTCATACAATTTTACATTTACAATTCAATGTAATTTTACATTGAATTCTAAGGCTTGATGGTTATTGGTTTCATAATTTTACTTGCTGTGCACTCTTTTGATTTCTAAGTCAGATGTCGATAAAACATTTTACTTGACATTGTAACATTTTTCATCACCAAGTCTGGCGTGTATATTTTCCATATCCCTATTTTCATTTATATTTAGAAAAGTCTATTCATTTCATTCAAATATTATTCCCTTTTAGAATTTGTTTAGTTGTCAATGTTACCCGATGAGCGAATAATAAATGGGCATTCATCGCTATACACAGCAAATAATGTCAATATCAATAGCAATACCAGTTCAATATCATTTAAATACATACACACACATACTCGTATGTACACATGTATACATAAATAAATATAAAAGGAAAACATGCAGCCATACTCATGTAATCATCATGAGTATACTCCTGCAAGGACCTTTCAAACAGTAGAACCCATACAATCCTATGGAGACGCACACAAGGTCACAACAAATATACACACGATTACAATTTTGAAGGATGTCTAGTATATCACTCTTCAAGATTTCAAAACCATCATTATGTGTATTTATGATTTGTTATCAATCGCAAATTGCCAAAAAAATAAATAAATAATAAAAATATAAAAAAGTACTAATTGGAATATAAAGATGAAAATTTGTTAAATTTTTAACGCATGTACACAACCGAAAGGTGCCAATAAATATTTTATTACTTGAATGACATGTTCATCTGTGTTTTATTTACGTACGTATGAGAAGAAATTAGCGAAAATTTTTTTTCATTACATAAAGGAAACACATGACACATGGAAATAAAAATCTAGTTCTAAATTTAAATTTCCGCTTTTTTACTTTTAAACAGAAATAATAAATAAAATAGAGGTATTGCTTCAAATATGCATCGTGGGATCCTTAAATCAAGTGCGAACAGTTTCAAAGTCATTTACTCTGCATATTGAACTTTGCTGTCAATATGGCCCAGTAAAAAAAGAAAAACTTTCCAAAAATTCATTTAAATTAAGATTCGGAAGTAGTGCAAATCCAAATAATTCCAATTAATTTGAACATAGACTGTCTGTCATTGCTGGATGTTGTTCTTTTTTATGTTCTTATTCATCGATTTGGAAGCTGCCTTTATTATGTTGAGAAAAGTAAACCCTTTATGTTTTTCTTGGCAAAGAATATCATCTTATATTCAATAAGGATTAGTTACTTGCCACTTGACGGCCACTAGTCATTATCTATTTTGCCTTATATATGGAAAAAGTAATTTTATCATTTATTGATTGAATAAAAATAATGTTGTCATGTAGATTTAAAGAAAAACTTATTTATAGTTTCGCAAATTATTTGCTTGTTGTGCCGACATTTGAAAGTGCTTGAAGTTAACTGACGATTTGGTTTAGTGACCAATGAAATGTCGGCATATGAACAGCTTGACTTTCCTTGGAAGTTGGAAAAATTAACTACTGGATTTTTGGCAGCAATGAAAATGTCTTTCCTTGAGCATGCCTTTGTTTTCTTTTCACTGGGTGTTGTTACTCGTAGTGCCGTTGTTGTGAATGAAGCAGTAAAGACATTCCCCCTTATTCTATTTGTCGTTGTCGACACCAATATTTCGGCAACTGTAGAATCGATGTCGACAAGAATTATATCGTATATTTATAACCAGTTACTATTACTAAAAGGCTTACAAAATGGCAAATGGCCGTCTATAGCACTCAATTCTTGTCATCAACGAGCACAGAACTGACATTTATTTTAAGGTCGACTTGATGTGATGACGATGACGTCAATTAGAATAAGGGAGATTATCTTGAGATGAATTAAGAGACTACTCAGAAATAAAAAGAAAGAAATTGGTAAAGGGCAAAATTAATATATTAGGACTGAAATAGAGAATAAATAAGCCAGTCGGCAGCATTTGGCTATAAGCCACAAAAAGAATCGTATGGAGGTTCTTTGCCAACACTTTTTATCCTTCTAATATGGAAAAGAAATATTGTTTTTTGTTTACCTTCTAAGATGGGAAATAGTTGTGGGAAAAACGTTGTTGCCCAGTTAGCAGATTGCCTGGAAATGAGATGGCGACAAAAAGAATATTTGGAATGTTAGGATGTGGCATAACTAACGTAGGTGAGAAAAAAATTATTTCCTTTCTAAAGACATTATGGTGAAGTGCGCATCATATGGGTGCCAGGGCACGCGGGGACAACTGCTTCTGGGGTAACAGAGTTAAGTAATATAAACTTGGAATGCGCGAAACCTTTCGATGCAGTTAAATCCGAGCTAAAGACTTGGGCACATAGAGCCCATTTAACTCTCTGGAATAACGGAACCATAGGAATCGATACAAAAATTCTATGGGGGGATCCAGGCGAGAGAAGAGCGATGGAGCTGCTAAGACTTAGCAATCCCGAACTAAGTAGAATAATGGGAGTTGTCACTGGGCACTCTCAACTGCGGGCACATCTTAAACGCATGGGAATAGCGGGAGAAGATGAATGTAGAGCATGTGGTGAGGAGAGCGAAACATTGGCATAAATAGTGTTCCAATGTTTCGCTCTCCTCACCACATGCTCTACATTCATCTTCTCCCGCTATTCCCATGCGTTTAAGATGTGCCCGCAGTTGAGAGTGCCCAGTGACAACTCCCATTATTCTACTTAGTTCGGGATTGCTAAGTCTTAGCAGCTCCATCGCTCTTCTCTCGCCTGGATCCCCCCATAGAATTTTTGTATCGATTCCTATGGTTCCGTTATTCCAGAGAGTTAAATGGGCTCTATGTGCCCAAGTCTTTAGCTCGGATTTAACTGCATCGAAAGGTTTCGCGCATTCCAAGTTTATATTACTTAACTCTGTTACCCCAGAAGCAGTTGTCCCCGCGTGCCCTGGCACCCATATGATGCGCACTTCACCATAATGTCTTTAGAAAGGAAATAATTTTTTTCTCACCTACGTTAGTTATGCCACATCCTAACATTCCAAATATTCTTTTTGTCGCCATCTCATTTCCAGGCAATCTGCTAACTGGGCAACAACGTTTTTCCCACAACTATTTCCCATCTTAGAAGGTAAACAAAAAACAATATTTCTTTTCCATATTAGAAGGATAAAAAGTGTTGGCAAAGAACCTCCATACGATTCTTTTTGTGGCTTATAGCCAAATGCTGCCGACTGGCTTATTTATTCTCTATTTCAGTCCTAATATATTAATTTTGCCCTTTACCAATTTCTTTCTTTTTATTTCTGAGTAGTCTCTTAATTCATCTCAAGATAATCTCCCTTATTCTAATTGACGTCATCGTCATCACATCAAGTCGACCTTAAAATAAATGTCAGTTCTGTGCTCGTTGATGACAAGAATTGAGTGCTATAGACGGCCATTTGCCATTTTGTAAGCCTTTTAGTAATAGTAACTGGTTATAAATATACGATATAATTCTTGTCGACATCGATTCTACAGTTGCCGAAATATTGGTGTCGACAACGACAAATAGAATAAGGGGGAATGTCTTTACTGCTTCATTCACAACAACGGCACTACGAGTAACAACACCCAGTGAAAAGAAAACAAAGGCATGCTCAAGGAAAGACATTTTCATTGCTGCCAAAAATCCAGTAGTTAATTTTTCCAACTTCCAAGGAAAGTCAAGCTGTTCATATGCCGACATTTCATTGGTCACTAAACCAAATCGTCAGTTAACTTCAAGCACTTTCAAATGTCGGCACAACAAGCAAATAATTTGCGAAACTATAAATAAGTTTTTCTTTAAATCTACATGACAACATTATTTTTATTCAATCAATAAATGATAAAATTACTTTTTCCATATATAAGGCAAAATAGATAATGACTAGTGGCCGTCAAGTGGCAAGTAACTAATCCTTATTGAATATAAGATGATATTCTTTGCCAAGAAAAACATAAAGGGTTTACTTTTCTCAACATAATAAAGGCAGCTTCCAAATCGATGAATAAGAACATAAAAAAGAACAACATCCAGCAATGACAGACAGTCTATGTTCAAATTAATTGGAATTATTTGGATTTGCACTACTTCCGAATCTTAATTTAAATGAATTTTTGGAAAGTTTTTCTTTTTTTACTGGGCCATATTGACAGCAAAGTTCAATATGCAGAGTAAATGACTTTGAAACTGTTCGCACTTGATTTAAGGATCCCACGATGCATATTTGAAGCAATACCTCTATTTTATTTATTATTTCTGTTTAAAAGTAAAAAAGCGGAAATTTAAATTTAGAACTAGATTTTTATTTCCATGTGTCATGTGTTTCCTTTATGTAATGAAAAAAAATTTTCGCTAATTTCTTCTCATACGTACGTAAATAAAACACAGATGAACATGTCATTCAAGTAATAAAATATTTATTGGCACCTTTCGGTTGTGTACATGCGTTAAAAATTTAACAAATTTTCATCTTTATATTCCAATTAGTACTTTTTTATATTTTTATTATTTATTTATTTTTTTGGCAATTTGCGATTGATAACAAATCATAAATACACATAATGATGGTTTTGAAATCTTGAAGAGTGATATACTAGACATCCTTCAAAATTGTAATCGTGTGTATATTTGTTGTGACCTTGTGTGCGTGTCCATAGGATTGTATGGGTTCTACTGTTTGAAAGGTCCTTGCAGGAGTATACTCATGATGATTACATGAGTATGGCTGCATGTTTTCCTTTTATATTTATTTATGTATACATGTGTACATACGAGTATGTGTGTGTATGTATTTAAATGATATTGAACTGGTATTGCTATTGATATTGACATTATTTGCTGTGTATAGCGATGAATGCCCATTTATTATTCGCTCATCGGGTAACATTGACAACTAAACAAATTCTAAAAGGGAATAATATTTGAATGAAATGAATAGACTTTTCTAAATATAAATGAAAATAGGGATATGGAAAATATACACGCCAGACTTGGTGATGAAAAATGTTACAATGTCATGGCAGTAAAATGTTTTATCGACATCTGACTTAGAAATCAAAAGAGTGCACAGCAAGTAAAATTATGAAACCAATAACCATCAAGCCTTAGAATTCAATGTAAAATTACATTGAATTGTAAATGTAAAATTGTATGAAATCTTTATATGAGTTGATCTATATAAATTAATATTAGAAGATGATTTCATGTAAATGTTGGACGCTGGGTCCAATTTTGGCATACTCTCTCCAACATATCGGCCGGTATCTCACGAATAAATTCTTCAATATTGGCTTCCAGTGCGTCAACCGTCGCGGGCTTTTCCCTATAGACTTTAACCTTAACATAGCCGCATAAAAAATTGTCTAAAGGCGCTAAATCGCCTTCGCGGCCAATTGATCGGCCCCAAACGTGAGATAAACTGTTCACCGAACTCGCTTCTCAATTGGGCAATTGTTTCGGGTGCTGTGTGGCACCGTCTTGTTAAAACCACATGTCACCCAAGTCAAGCTCTTCTATTTTGGACAAAAAAAAAATTATGATCATCGCACGGTAGCGCTCACCATTCATAGTAACGTTCCTGCCTTTGTCGTCTTTGAAAATGTACGGTCCAATGATGCCACCACCCCATAATCGGTATCAAACGGTGAATTTTTCGGGATGCTTTGACAGTTCTTGCAAAGCTTCTGGCTGCTCTTCACACCAAATATGACAATTTTACTTGTTCACGTATCTCCCCCCAGGGGGCGCGGTCAATGCATCCTGTCTTGGTGGCTTGGTGTTGAACCTCCTGGGGTATAGGGTTATCAGGTTTCCGGACCTAGGCCTTTTTGCTGATAACCCCTAAAAACTTGTATGTTGCTACCCAATCCCTGAAACAACAGGGCAACGGGCGCGCATGCAAGTAAACTAAAGGTAAAAGCGGGTTCGCTCGCTCGTCCGGAGGGGTAGTTGGTCTTTCCAGACCTTGACCTTTGGCCAATTGCCCTAAAACTTAATATGTTACTACCCAATCCCTGAATACCAGGGTAACGGGCGTGCATATAAGTAATTAAGGAAGTAGCTTGCTACGCTAGTCTGGGTAGAGGTGTTACCGATGCCTCAGGTGTGCAAGGAACCTAAAATCGGAGGTGCTTTTAACACGCGGCTGACCAGAGTCCTATCTGGTGCCACGGGAACCAGTAGCCCCTAGGACTTGTCCTAGACTGGTTATTGGTGAGGCCCCTTCGGGGATCACGTGGTGGCTGTGGTTAAAACCTAAAGATACGCGGAGAGAGGTATGGGGTGGATCAGTGTGTCTTCAATCATGGGCTAGTGGCATGATGTGGATGTTCTCTTCAGGCCGTATATCTCTAGGTGCTGTTGCTATTCGACAGAGCTGCTCTAATGGTTACGGTAGGTGAAGCTTCAGGTCAGATTGGGGTAAAAGTTCCACTGCCGTGCCATTTGGGTAGTAGGGGGTTAGATAGCTCCAAGCATCTTAGCAAGGTGTCTGTACATGGTCCAGCAGCCTGTACGGAACTTGCTACCATGTTGTCCCTGTCAGGGGCATGTGTTAGTTGGCGCTCCAGTCATATGCCCTTGGCGGGGGCTACTGGGGCGGTGGTGAACGTGCTTTATTCACCCTTGTGCAATAGTGCACCGTCAGGTTAGGCCTTCGGGCAGGTACTGACGTGAATCTTTTGCAACTCTGTTCACGTATCTATTCAACCAGAAATGAGTTTCGTCGATGAACACAATTTTCCGATTGAAAAAAGTGGATCTTCATCCAAGTTTGCCAGCGCCCATTCACTCAAAATTAGTCGTTGCGGTAGGTTTATTAGGCCTTGGAATTCAATGTAAATATTTTTATTAATGTCATGGAAATTTTGAGATTTGGATACGTAAGTAGTGAGAATTCGTATCATTTCCAGTGATTTTAACATAGACTTGTCCTTGCGGGATGTTGTATTTAGAGATTCCTATTCACTGACTTGGGAAGTTTTTTTTTTTTTTTTGTTCATTATCTGGAGAAAAGTAAACTTTTAATATTTTTTTACAAAGAAAATAATTTTATATTAAATTAGGATTAGTAATTTACCACTGGAAAAGAACTTCACATGTGGAAGGCATACAAAAATTCGCCAATAGTACGATTTGTTTCGATTAGTTATTTATTGAAGAAAAATAATGCTTTCGTGAGGATTTAAAGAAATAACCATTTCTATAAAAAAAAATCAAGCATTTTGAACTTGAGTTTCAAAGATCTATAATCAAAATTTCACCACTTAACTTCCTACGAAACTGATAAAAAATTCAATATCGGATTTTCGGAAGCGATGAAAATGTTGTTCCTTGAGAATGACTTCAATTTACATTTTCGCTGGGATTGTATATTATTTTTATTTAGGTCAGGTTAGGTTGTACATTCCGTCAGTCAGTACAAGATACAACTGGTCAATTTGAATCCTTATAGGTCCATATATATTGCCCAGGTATAAAATCGGACCAATAAGGTAAATGTCCTCAGCCTAAGTTCCCTTAATAGAACTGGTATTAAAGGACAATGAGTCGTGGTTAAAAGAATTTTATTTCATTATATTTTATATTTATAGTTTTATTATCACTTTATTATTTATTTTTATATATTATTTCTTATTATATTCTATTTTATTTTATCTCATTATATTCCGTTTTAATTTTAAATTTAATTTCATTTTTTATGATGTTCTATTATATTTTACGTAATTTTTTTTTCTTGTTTTATTTAATTTTTTTATTTTTTGTCTTATTTTTAATTTTATTTTTTGTCTTATTTTATTTTCTATTTCATTTTATTTCTCATTTTATTTTGCTTGCTTATTTCACTTTGCTAAATTGTATTCTATATACAGTAGAATTCGCATAAACGAAAATTATACATTTCAGCGGTTTTTTTTCGTTTAAACAAGATTTTCATTTGAGCGGATTTCGAAGAAGAGAAAACCATTGCGTTTAAACGAAGTCGGCAGCACTTGAAAATCTCTTCCCTGAACCAAAAATATAATTTTGATTCATATTGAAAATAAAATAGATGTGCGTGTATTCCGATTTTGAATTATTACTTATTTTGAAAACTAAGATTTTAACGATTATATGAACTACGATCGAAATGAAAAGCTCGGTCTGGTGGTTTGTCAGCAGCAAATATATATTTATTTTCTTTTAAACGATGTTTGTTTTATAAATTCTTCTCTTACAATCTTCCAAACAAAATGTTTGTTTGCCTTAAACGGTTTTTCGCTTAAGTGGAATTTCGTTAAAGCGAAATAAAGTTCTTTAAAATTAATTAAAAACAATAATTAAGAATTTTTTTCTTTCCAATAAAAAGATTTTTCCCCTTAAATGGTGTTCGTTTACAAGAATTCGACTGTAATTTCATTTCCTCATTTTATTTTTTATGGCCTTTTTGGCCATAGGTCTAGGTCTCTCATAACGCTTATCATTTTATCATTGTATTGGTATTTATATCATTTTAATGTGTACGTGTGTTTTCTTATGTATTGAAAATGTTATTTAAATTCAACAAGGATGTCTCGTTCTTTTTAGTCCTTTTTTTTTTTTTGTTTTATTATCACTTTATTACATTTTCTTTTATAAAAGAAGGAAATACCATTCACACTTGTCCGTTTCAAGTGTAATCGCAATAATCATAAGCCAGTTTTATTTATATTCTATAATTTTTTATTATCCATGGCTGCATATTTTGTTTTATATAGACATTTTATTAAAGTCCGAATAAATTGTGAATGATTTTGTATAAACGCTTAATAAAGCAAAAATAATTCATGTGTTTATGCACACGTTGCACAGTGTAGTCGTTTATATAATTTAAAATGTTGTGAAGCCGGTAGTGATTTAGAATAAATATTTATGATAATTAAAATACTCGTATTATAACTAAATAGAACATTATGCAATAAACACTTTAGCAAAGAATAGAAAATTCTAATCAAACAATTGCTCAATTCACAAGTTATTGTATAAGTTGTAAATGCCAGAATACACCTCAAAATATGAATTCAACATTGTAATGGTATTGCTGTATGCGACGTACAGACGAGATGCTGGATGGTAAATTGTAATGTAATGCATCAAGCATTTAAACATTTCAAACAAGACTTCAAAGCGAACGTTTGATGAAGTTGGCCGCAAGAAGAACAAACAAGACTAACAAATTTAAGATAAAGTAAATTTGCTAGATCGATTTTCTTTAGTATTTAAGACTAAGTTCTTTTTATATGTAAAAAATTTATAGGCCTATTAATATATCGATATTTATATACACTTTGGGCATCTTTGTCAGAAGCAAAATTATTATTTAATTGACAAAAAATTAAAATAAAAGAACAAAATTGCGTACTTTTCAATTAAGAAATAATTTTTCCCATAAATAAGATAAGTAAAGTGTATTGAAATATTAATATATTAATAAAATTATGAAAGTTTTTTTTAATAAAAAACCCTTAAGCTAAAATAATTATAAATAATGTACATAAAATATTTTTTATATATATTTTTCAATGGTGTTTCGTTCACTATTTATGATTGACGGGTCATCCAGCCATGTCTATGTTAGAACATCCAGCCACACGTACTCGAGTTTAAAGTCAGACATTTTATGTCTTCGCATGTTTCAATAGCTGTACAAATGTCATTCGTATTTTCTATGTAAACATTTGTTACAACACTTACAACGTTTCCTACTTATTTTTTTCATCGTATAAAGACATGGATGGGAATGTCAATACGTGGGTGATATTTTAAATAAAATTTATATATTTTTTAAAAAGTAATGAGATTAATTATAGTTGAAATACTATAAAAAACATTACTGAAAATAAAATTTTTGATCTTGCTTTCCAAGTGCCTTGTGCAAAATCCTGTACAAAAGCCGAGGTAGATATAATGGAAGAGTTTATTTTATAAAAAAAACAAGCAATTTTATTTTATTCAATATATCGATGCATTTTTTTATATTTATTATTATTTTTTATTTATTTATTTAACTCTAATTTATTTAATTTCAGTTTATATATCATTTTATCTACCTTAAATGATTTGCAGTTCCACTGTGCAATATGGATTGATTTTCATTGAGCATTCTTGGCCGTTAAGGGTATTCATCCCTTGAAATACGTGATCGCGGTTATAATATCGTAGGTATTTATTATTTATATGTGGAAAAGTATACATAGAATTATTACTTTTACGCGCCAGGAAATTTTAAATTGTTCTTTTAATATATTATTGTATCTTTCTTTTGTTTTCTTTATTGTTTACGATCCATAAAATGTATGTATATACAGCCATACATACTTATAAAATGTCTACATAAGCGTTATTAAATTGGAAATTTATAACGTATATTTATAATTTAAATTGCAGATAGTTTCCTATTTAAGGGCAGGTTGCACAGTGCAGAAAATTTTGATAAAATATACATTTGCATTCATAATTTGGGAAACAGGTGCTAATATTCGCTTTATTCTGATATAAGGGGAGTAGGTACGCGTTTGCTATCCCCAAAAAAAATTTGATATGGAGAAAAAGCATTTGAGAAACGGCAATAAAATTTAAAAGTTTGCAACGTATTTCATTTCTAATCTAATGAAAAATATTCACGGCTAGATAAACGTTGCTGTTTTCCAACTTTGAGCATAAATAAAATAAAAAGTTTTGTAATTGCGGTAATGTTTGGGAATCTTATCCTTTCATGAAAATCCCTGACTCCATTATACACTTGCATACACACACTTACACCATTATTGTATATCCTCTCTTTGCATTAAATTACTATTTAATTTGTAATTAAAAATTGCGATAAAGAGTGATATTATTTAAAATTTCTTTGGCAGAAAATACCTATAGCTTGCTTCCACCTGGTTCACTCCGGGAGCCATGTTTCGTGCAACTGTCAATTCGGCTGTGAGAAAGATAAACAACGTGTGTACTACCTTCTCTATCTTTCTCACAGCTGACTTGAAAGTTGTGCGACAAATGTTTCCGTGTGTAATCAGGTGTTTGACAGAACTTTTTACATTCGTTTATTATGTTTGTACACACATAAAGTGTATGAGAATACAACAGATATACCCCAATTGATAAATGAAATCCTTCATTTCGGTCGTCGATAACATAACGTTTTACGATGTTCTCTTCCAATTAAATAATGCGACGACAGGTCAATAAGTCAGTTCATTTAGAATTTCCCGCTTTTTAACTGAAAGGGCAACAGTGCTCCTGTCAAAACACATTTGTCAGTAGACTCATGTCAAAATTTTAACAAGCTGCGACTAACGCCTGAAGTGAGGAGAAAATTAAAAAAGCCAATTTCGTGTGCTCATTAAGGATTAATTATTTTCGGGAAAAAAAAAACGTTACTAAAACCAAAACTACTATAGGAATTATGCACTATCAATTTCAATAGTAAAAAAGTGGTTTAATGAATTTAATTGTGACCGTTTAAGCACGGAAGATATATATATATATATATATATATATATATATATATATATATATATATATATATATATATATATATATATATATATATATATATGTATGTAGGTATTTATGCATGTGAGCATATATATACATATGTACACGTTTTATTAACTAAATTGAATGTTCATTTATATTATCTGTAACAAATTCCCTAAACGTAATAAATTCAAACAATATGTGACAAATTAACATGAAAATAGTCATGTATGAACTAAATATGCAAAAAAAAGAAAAATTATTCGTGTTCAATGTGCCTGTCACACCTTTTTGTACATTAATTTGTAAAACATTCATCATACACCCAGCACTAAAACGAACAAAAGTGACACTTGTGCTGACAGTAAATGGAATCAAAGAAATGCAGTTTTATTTGTTTGTTAATGTAAATTGATTGAACACTTTTGTTGCCCAATATAATCATTTAGATTATTTTCACATTGTAGTGATGAACAAAAATTTATTAGCATTCATGTTCATTTCTCCTTTATTTACTTTAATCTAATATAATATTTAATAAATTTAAATATTTAATAAATTTAAATATTTTATGAGGTCAACTGCGGAACATTGATCCCCGACATCCATTCCTGGTTGACCGACCCTTGGAACCAGATCCCCATGGGGCTTCATTGTTACACGGATGGATCAAGGTCGAGAGGGAAAACGGGACTTGGTGTTTATATAGAAAACACCACAGAACTGTTTTTCCGCCTGCCGGACTATTGCACAGTTTTGCAGGCGGAAGTTCGGGCGATAACGGAGTGTATCAGGGAACTCAACGTAATGGGGAGGTCAGGACTTGTGAATATATTCACAGATAGTCAGATGGCCATTAGAGCAATCTCAGAGGAACGCACTAAATCACGCACAGTTTGGGATTGCAAAAACACTATTAACAGTTACTCGACACATGGTGAAGTGCGCATCATATGGGTGCCAGGGCACGCGGGGATAACTGGAAATGAGAGGGCAAACTCACTTGCTTCTAGGGCAATAGAGTTAGGTAATATAAGCTTGGAATGCGCGAAACCTTTCGATGCAGTTAAATCCGAGCTAAAGACTTGGGCACATAGGGCCCATTCAACTCTCTGGAATAACGGAACCATGGGAATCAATACAAAAATTCTACGAGAGAAGAACGAGGGAGCTGCTAAAACTTACCATGCTCCAACTAAGTAGAATAATGGGAGTTGTCACAGGGCACTCTCAACTACTGGCACATCTTAAACGCGTCGGAATAGCGGGAGGAGATGAATGTAGAGCATGTGGGGAGGAGAGCGAAACATTGGAACACTATTTGTGCCAATGCCCCGCCTTCTCACAAATAAGATCCCGATATCTTGGGGGTGACACCATACCGGACATAAGCCGATTACGGGGAATATGCTGGAGGAAATTAAGGAACTTTGTGAGTGACACGGAGTTTCTCTAGACCTTTGGGTCAATATGTTATGGTTAAACTCAAAGAAGCGCACAACAAGCCTTCACTGGCGTAGGTGTATGTCGTATGACATGGGCTGACATACCCCTCCAATCAACCTAACCTAACCTAACCTAAATATTTTATAGAAGGCACAATGGAAAAGGAAACAGTAGCCGGCCAGGGATGGAAAATTTAATACTCTGGCATGTTTCGATAATCAGTTTTTGTAAAAGTGATTTAAAATTACATAATAGGTGTTCTGTACACAAAAATAATTGGACTGTTGTGATTTCAAACCGATCACAATCGTTTAAAATCACTTATTATTTCAAGCTTCTTAACAAATTGCAAATAGATTCCGTCGCAAATGTGATTTTTTTTAATAAGACATTTTAAAAATGTTTTCTTGAATATTTGTTCGGTTAAGGTCCCACTCTCTACAAATAAATAAAAATGGACTGTTTATATTTTTATGTTATTTATTTCCAATATTTCGACCAACTTTGTTGATCATCTACAGGGATAAGTTTTTTTTATTAATTCCTATTGAACTTCAACAGCAGACAAAAAAATATTTTACTGCTCCAATTCAAATGTTATTTAAACCTTTTCCGTGATTTTATTCCTGTTTAAAGTAAAAGCCATTTTGATTTCAAAAGAGCTTTCCTCGAGGAATTACAAAAAAATAATAGTTTCCCAAGATGGATGTTCCTTAAGAATTATGTTTCCATTGCTTCAACTTTTAAAAAAGTCAAGTTTACAAAATTTTTATTACAAATCTGAATTATTGCGGCAAATTAATCAAATTTTATTCAGGATGGAATGGATCATCGCAACCTTTTCGAAGCAGTAAGAACCAATGAAGTTCTTAGACCGAAATCATTCCCAAAAAAAATTTGTTTTGTGGATGCACTACCATTTGGTTGAGTGTTTGTGGAATGTTATGGACTTGCGACCAACTTAAAGTAATCTGAAAGGTGAAACAGTGTCTAAAAGCTGCAAAATGTGAATATAATTTTTATTATATTTTATTTTACTTTTGCGTTCTTGTTTTAAATTGGGGAATCCCAGCATAAGGAGGCATATTTTATGTTTACGTTGGACTACCTTCAAAAAATAAATACAGCTCTCTGGTCCCAGTTGCTCTATAGGAGTTTTGCAGCCTATACAACATATAAGCTTTAAGTGAAGAACTATTTTTGTTAAAGTACAATGTATAATTTATCAAAATGTCTTCAAAGAAGTCTAAATCTTAGAGTGATTCAGATATTATTGAGCATTTATAAAAAGGCTGTATAACTGGCACTACCATAAAATATTAGATGACGAAATCAGCAATTCGTGCAATTAAAATAAAAGAAAGGGGCAATAATGAAATTCGTTAATAAAAGTTTTCGCGGTCCCGGAAATCGCGTGATATTACGCACAGCTGAGTTTCCGAAAATTGGGGCAAATTCTTTGTTGTTGAGGTGAAAAACAAGAAACCGCCAATAAGATGACTGATGCTCAAAACAAAAGCCAAACAGATTCATTGAATAAATTTGTCAAAATGAAGTCCTTTGAAGAAAGTTATCCTTTATTGGATTATTTTTTTATTATTATCTTTTTAACTGAATAAATCTAATTTTTTAATTTAATTATTAGAATCTAATACACAAACAGCACAACAAACAATTATGCTGAACGTGAATCTATTTCATTTTTCTTGCAACATGTATACAATTAAACTCCCATTGAACGTTAATGATTATATATAATCAGGCAAAAATTAAAAATAAAATCTTTATTTCAATTACCTAATATTGAATATTTATTTTTTAGGGATATTCTACCCAACTAATTATTAAAACAATTAGAGTTTTTAAAAATGTTTTCTTTGCTGTGGCTTTAAATGTTCATATGCGACATTTCATTTGTCTCTAAAGCATTTTGAAAACATTCAACTTAGGATGTTTATGCCATACGAATCAAATACAATATGAGAATTCAATATTGTATATGAAACATAACAAAATACACAATCATACTAGGCTTAGAATGCTTTTATGCAAACAACACAACAAACAATTACACTCAACGTGAGGCAATTTAATTTTGTTGCAACATGTATACAATTAAACGCCCGTTGGTCGTTAATGATTGCATAGTAAACTGTAATTGTTTGTCGGAATCTTGAAAATATGAACAAATTTGGAAATTCGAGAATTCTTGACCAAAACTATTTCACGTACTCATGAATTTACTGTACAACAATTTAGCCACATAACAATTGGGGCAACGTTTGCTCTAATCAGCACGCATTTTGATATAATTATATTTATCAGTCACTAAGTAACAAACAGCAGAGATGGCAAGATCCTGTATGGAATATCCTTTACAGTTTGAAAATATATGTACATATCATAAAACATTTATTTAAAATAAAAAAAAACCAACCATGAAAAAATTAAACTTCATTCACACAGAATTTCATCATATTCACTCTAATACACTTGGGATTAAACACTAGGGGTTAAACTTTTTACTATAATTTTTCTAATTTAACTTTATTGGTTATGAATATAAATTAAAAAATTTGCATATCAAATGGGCAGAAGAACTTTATCGGTGATAACTTACCAAATTTAATTTATAAGAAACACACATACGCACGTACACAATATTTTATTTTATGCACTTAAACTCTATTCAAGTACATATAATTATTGTTTATATAATAAAAGAAATTGATCCACTTAACAAAAAGCCAAATAATAAAAATTTGCATTTAGAAAATTCTAAATAATACAGGTATTTGTATCATTTTTATTAGATTTGAGAGTAACGAATTGTATAAATTTTATTAGTTAATAACAATTTAACAATTGCATTTCCTTTTTATTATTATTATTACAGGTATATTTCCTTTAAATCTCTTGTTTAAATTTTTTTGTTATTATTTTCGAATTCCAAATGCAACCAATCATTTGTTGATTTTGTTTATAAAACGTTAAAACAACAACAATACCGTATTTCCGTCACATAGAAAAATAGTCCACCGTTCACATGGACACCCGCAAGATGACTGCTTCACTAACTGTAGTCAGTTGTATAAATTTGTTATCCTTTTGAGATTTTTATTATATTCAGAATAACACGAGGACCATTTCGCACAGCAATGAATCATTTGAGTGAGTTAAAGCTTTAAATAAAAGCACTCAATATTTTTAGCTTAGAGTTGCCAGACTGTTCGTTTCAATTTTGTGCCGTTATTGGAATAAAGTGAAAGTTTACATTTGAAAGCTCAATTAAAATTTAGAAATTTTGTTTTCCTTTTTCTAATGTATGGAGAGAAACTAAAGCCAGGACTTGCACGCGTTTCTCTCTCTCTCTCTCTCTCTCTCTCTTATAAATGATACATTTTGCATTATTTAAAGAAATAAGTTTATATATTTTACCATTTTGTTTCGGCTTTTCATGCAACTTTCACTTCGCCGAGGCATAAAACACGTTTGATGTTATAAACGCCCGCAGCTTTAAGACAAGAGTCAAGTAAATTTTAAAAAATACATTATGGAAGATCGATAATAAAACAAAGTCATAATATAATATCAACTTTTGTTGGTGCAATTCTTCTTTTTTCTCTCTGAAGCTACATTTACGTCTAGGTTTTTTTTTTTTTTCTTCTTATGGCTTGCAACATTTTTGTATATGTGTAAATATATAGGAATGTGAGAACAAACAAACTGCACGTGCATGCATACGGAAGAAGTGATTCAACAAAAGTTGACAAGTGTAAATTCAGACTAATAAGGGTGAAGAATGGGCAACATGCAGAGGTGCAAGAACTGGCGATTTTACATGATTTTTTAACGATTTTTCAAAGCCAATTACCCAAAATGAAAATGACAATTAACGATTTTTTAACGATTTTTAATTAACGATTGTTGAGCATACTCTATATACCTTGAAGATTTGTCGACAACCCAGGCATATTTTTTTTAACATAAAATTTTTTGGATTATTCGCGTATAAATATTCCAATAAAGGTACTGGGCTATTTAAAGAATATTACATAGAGGATGTGTCTTAATTTTTCTTAATCGAATACTAAAATTCCTGAAATGGGGAAATTATGTTGCAAAACATCCTGAACTTTTTCATTAATTTTTTTTTTCTCTAGCCGCTTATTTAAAATGCTTGAAACTTTTTCAGGTTTTTGAGAAACATTTTTGTATATAATCGAAGTAACAATAAGCGACGAAAAAGTGCCATTTTAAGGGGTTTTTTTACAAGGTCTAAAGAGGGGTGTAACTTTTAAAAATTTTATCTCTTAAACCCTGCTCTATTCTAGACTTTGCCTTAAATATACATAATCAAAAATGATAAATATCTCAAATAGTAAATAAATAAAAATATAAATAATAAATATATGTATTCTTACTTATGAAAAAATATCAAAAAATAATCAAATATTTCCGATACATAAAGTTAAATATTAAATATAAATATAAAAAAATTTTATCATATGAACTATATATGATTTTTTACCAAGCACTTAATCGTCATACCATTTATTTGATGAAAATTGTGTTATAATAATAATGGTTTAATTCTTATTTTATTTTCCATGCATAATTATAAATTTTGGTTTTTATTTTTATAAATTGTTAAGTATTATAGGCATCAAGTAGAAATATTTCTTAGACGTAACTTCGATAAAGATTTGGTAAAATTACTCTTAATTGTTATGAAAAACAAATATAATATGTAATAATAAATCGAGCTCACTATTTCATATGTACGAGTACTTATCATGCCTTAACTGTCTAAAGCTTAAGGGGCAAACACTATGTTGTACGGCTATTGCTTTAAATTTGTCACGTCACTTCTAACGATTATAAAACTTTAAGATTTAATTTTAGTGGTCATAAATTATCGATTGTGCTGAAAAGCGAAAATCAAAAATTTTGTAATTTAAGTTTTTTCGCGTTAAGAGTGCGATATATACACATGGTTAATTAATTTTTATATTTTTCATGATAATTTAATATTATTTTATCGGCCGTAATGTTTTTATTTATATGTTATTTGAATTATCTCTAGCCTTATTTCTTTTTCTTTAAACAAACAAATTTTTTATATTCAATATTTCGACGCCTCTTTGGGCGTCATATCAAAATCCTCAAGTAGCTCAAATAGCTTTCATATGTTAGATGATCGTATGACTCCAATGTCGTATGGTCTTTTGCGGGCTTAAGGATCATAAAAATCATTGAAAATTTCCCGTTTTTTGTGCACCTTTTTTATTGAAATCCTCCTTATTGTGCACCTTTTGGAAATTTTGTAACAGTACCGCTGCTTGAAGCGAATGTTCTTGCAAACACTGTCTGGCTTAATTTTAAAATATTTTTTTTGCCCTTTTCAAATGATGGTTCCACCACTTGTTGGATGCCTATTATACCATATAGTAGTCTGCAATAGAAAAATTTATTGATATAAATTAATTTTTTAATATTGTATTGTTTGTTGTTGGCTTAGCTAGGTACATATATGCCTGCATTTCATTGGTGTTAACCAAATCATCAGTGCCCTGTAGCCAAATCATGTTAGAAAAGCATTCAAGCTCGTATACTTATGTACATATACCAAAGACTACAATACTATATGAGAATTCAAACAGAACTCAATCATATTTTTTATTTGTAAGCTTTGGTATACATACATACATATGTAAGTGTACGAGCTTGAATGCTTTTCAATCATGATTTGGCTAAAGGGTACATACATACATACTTATGTAGTTAGAGCCAATGAAATGCAGCTAAGTCAACAACAAACAATAAAATATTAAATACTTATGTAGTTATTTTGGAGACTATCTCGAATAACAGATTTGTTATATAAATTTATTTTATCATGCCGACAAAAATACATACATATGTATGTATGTATATACTTACTACATACATACTACATAAGTATGTACGTAAATATGTAAAACAAAAAGTATATTACATCCGCATAACGTCGCCAAATTTCAATATAATGGACAATTTTGATAGACCCAGCTGTCATGGAACGGTCCTGGTCCTTATAATCTTTAGGATGATGAATGATAATATGTGACCCATCAATACAACCTGTATAATAAGGACAAATAAATATACATGCATGTGTATGTACATACATACATACATACATACATATGTATGTATGTATCTAAGTATATACATGATGGCACATACATAAGTACATATGTACATACATAAGTAACGCTATGGTTTATTTAATTAATAATTTTTTCTTTCTGATTTTATTTAACGTTGAGGCTTATTAAAATTTTAAGGTAATCCCCCTTATTATGGTAGTCGACGTCGACGTCACATCAAGTCGACATCAATATATTGGCAATTGTGGAATCGTTATCGAGAACTATTAAATATTATTGATAGGATATTACTACTACTATGGCTTATAAAATTAAAATTGGCCATCAATATTAGTTAATTATTGCCTACAACGGGTTCAGTACTGTTGTCTTTTTTACTGTCAACTTGATGTGACGTCGACGTTGACAATCATAATAAAGGGGGAATATCTTTCAAATGGCACCCATTGTTTGCGGCGACCTGACGTGCTCCTCTTAGAGTTTCCAAAACTTGTATTCAAATTTTAGTTTCTATGGCCCTCATTTCTTCTCGGCATTTATTGTTGTTATACATCTTATCCATTAGGTAGCCTCAAAGAAAGAAATTAAGAGCCGTTTAATCGGGCGATATTATGCGATCATCAAAATTTAAAAATGAAAATTCTAAATACATACATACATACATACATACATACATACATACATACATACTTACATATGTACATACTTATGTATGTATGTATGTATGTACATATGTATGTAAGTATATCAAAAAGACTCATCTCCAACAATATCAGTTCTGATCTTACTATTGAAATGTACGGACGTGTTTGCTAAGCTCTTGTATGTACATACATACATACATACGTATGTAGTATGTATTGTATATAAATGACTCGTAATAAGTACAGATTTGCAAAAGATTTACGTCAGTACCTGCCCGAAGGCCTAACCTGACGGTGCACTCCTGCACAAGGGTGAATAAAGCCGTTCACCACCGTCCCCGTTGTCCCCTTCAACGGCACATACAGGGCGCGGTCCTAAATGTGCCCCCAATAGGGACAATATGGTAGCAATTCTGTACAGGCTGCAGAACCTTGTACAGACACCTTGCTAAAGTGCTGGAGCTATCTAACCTCCAAGCCACCCCAACGGCCCGCAACCGTTAGAGCAGCTCTGTCGAATAGCAACAGCACCTAGAGATATATGGCCTGAAAAGGCCATAAATCCAAGAGGCCTCCACAACCAATTGCAGACACACTCACTTGACCCATACCTCTTCCCGCGTATCTTTGCGTTTTAACCACAGCCACAACGTGATCCCCGAAGGGGCCTCACCAACAACCAGACTAGGACAAGTCCTAGGGGCTACTGGTTCCCGTGGTACCAGATGGGATCTCTGGTCGGCCTTGTGTTAAAAACACCTCCGATTTTAGGTCCCGTGCAAACCTGAGGTATCGGTAGCACCTCTACCCAGCATAGGCAGAGCTACTTCCTTTTATTTCTTATATGCACGCCCGTTGCCCTGTTAATTCAGGGATTGGGTAGCAACATACAAGTTTTTAGGGGTTATCAGCAAAAAGTCCAAGGTCCGGAAACCTGATAACCCTATAGCCCAAGAAGCACAACATCGAGCCACCATGACAAGATGTATAACCGTGCCCCCCGGGGGGTCGTAATAAGTACAACAACAAAAATCGTAATAAGTAAGTACATACAGTTACTTTAATTATTCATTCATGTTGAGCAAGAACGATAGAAATTAAGATTACGCCAAGCGCATGATTTCCCGTTAAGGCTGGTACTCTTTTCGAAGTTGTGAAAATTTTTTAGCAACATTGATTATATCGCGTGAAAAATTTGACACGTAAAAAGTGATGCCCATATTACTTTTTCTGTAGAAAAGGTTGTCAGCTGTCAATATTCCGCGCGAAATAAATGCCAGTCACATTATTTCACAGATGGCAAGAAAATGTTGCCAGAAACATTTCATAAAGTTTTCACGAGTTGAACAGAGTACAAGTTTTGCAACATTTTTTCATAAATATTTCACGTGAACTATTTTTATATGGATTATGTCAATATTTCGCGTGAAATTTTGAACAGAGTAGGTGCCAGGCTTTAGATGACGTAGTTTAACCCATGCAAGGGTTGCCTATTCTATGTATTTACAAATCATTTAGGGCTGTGCTTTTATTTTGTATGATTAATATATATTTACTTACTAGTGTAATTGGATCAGTGTTCTTGTTAATAACAAAATAAATTTTAAAATTTCGATTTTCGTAGACAAAAAAGCGTTTAGGTAGATTTTTTTAAACAATTTTGGTGGGAAAAGAATTTCTTGCGCGGTAACGCTGCTTTTAAAGGTATTTAAAATATATTAAGCAGTCTTTGCTCGTAATGTTTTATAATTTAAATTTATATGTACTTATGTGATCTTCGATAATAAATTATAAGAGAATGACTTAATTGTTGACAGTTGATTTGTGTGGTCTTATAAAGTGTATCAATTACTTCTCTAGTTGAGCTGTAAGCCTTAAAAATATAGAAAATAATATAAAATTCCAATGTTTGTCTTTTTGCCAGGAAAAACCCCTTTTAAAAAACTACCTACAATAAACTGCAATGTAGGTCTTTTTCCTCATTGTAATCTTATTTTCGAAGTTTCAAGATGTTTGAAACACTATTTTTGAATGCACCCTCAATAAAACGATTTCGCATTTTCTTAATTCCTTGAAAAATAAATTTAAGCAATTTTTTTTTGCCTGCAAACCTTCAAAATATAGAAAATGGTTGTAACATTCCAATGTTTTCCTTTGTTTTTCTTTATTGCATGTACAGAGATTTTTAAAGGGGTTTTCTCCCTTTAAAAAACTACCTGCAATAAACTGCAATGTAGGAAATCTATTTCTGAATATAACCTCAATAAAACATTTTTGGTGTTTCCCAATTATCTATCAAAAAAATAAATTTTAACACCCGGTCAGTTTTCATGGTTTGATATGAAAATAATTTTTTAAGTAATATCAGTCGTATTGTGTCTTTCAAAGTGAATTGGTAAATTTTAATTGAAAAATAAAAATAATAATAAATAAAACAAACCGTTAATCTCAAAAAGTGAAAAAATCTAAATCTTAGTATATATAGTATACACAAATAAATAATTTTGCCCGAAACCTTGTTAAGTCTAATGTGAAACTTGGCAACCCTGGAATTCAAAATTAATTTTTATTGGTCGAAGCAAATATATATTATATTTCCATAAAATCAGGATTTTTTAATTAAATTTAGTTTTACTTTATAAAAAAAATAATCTTTAGTATAAAAACCGTGTATAAAGTGTTTAAAATAAGAAAAAGTGCACGAAATCTTCGCCAAAAAAATCGAAGCAAAAGCAAAAAAAAAAAAAACATGAAGTGTGCAGTGGGCAAATGAAGGCAAAATGATAACCAAAAATCATGTTAGCAAATGTGTGAAAAATTAATTTTGTGCATATTTTTAATTAATTTAGCTGTATCTTTTTATAGTTTTCCAAAGAACGATAAAGGGCTAAAAAGACTTTGGATAAATTTGGGACGATTTTCCGTCATCCCACGTCAAATTTGGTTTGTAACCAGACCGGTTTCGGCTTGAATACTCAAGAGAACACTGAAGATGGCACAAAGCCGAAACCGGTCTGGTTACAAACCAAATTTGACGTGGGATGACGGAAAATCTTCCCAAATTCAAACAAACCCCGTCGGAAGAAAAACACAAAAATCGACTTTAGATAAAGTTTTGCAATCGGCGGAATACAATAAAGAGCCACAGGGAGAGAATTTGTTCTCTACATTTTAAACAGGACGATTTTGAAAGAAATTTAAAATTTTAAATGGGTAAGTTACAATTATGTTTCTTAATTTATTCAGTTTTTTAGTTTAGTTTAAAGAGGGAGCAGTACCGACCATAGAAGCGCGTGAAAAGGAAGAGGAGACAACAACATTCGTAGAGGAGGCAACAATATCCGTAGAGGAAACAACAAAATTCACTGAGGAACGAACAACGGTGAAGACTAGCACTAACCCAGACAGTTTACAATTCTACATAAAAAATTTGGAAGACAAAATGTATGTATCTACACTTTTATATATACTTTTAAATGGTTCACAAAAACTTTTACATATATGATCGTTTTTAGGGATGCATTGCGTAAGGAAAATGATATGCTAAAAATGCAAAAAAAAAACAAGCTGAGATCACTATTAAAAATTTGTCTCAAGAAGTTCAGAAGTTAAAGTTTACAAACGCAAATCTGCAGAAGGCACTTAGATGTCTTTTCACTGAAGGCCAAATAAAAAAACTTAAAAACGGTGACAAAATACAAAACTTTACTGAAGAAGATATTGCACAGTCAATTACGCTATATTCTACAAGTGCCAAGGCTTACCGGTTGCTGAAGGGGAAAAATATTCCGCTTCCCTCCGTAAGAACATTGCAGAGGTGGTCACAGAAATTAGATGTGTCGACAGGTATTTTGGATCCTGTTGTAACAATATTTCTGCGATTAATCAAATGTCCAAAATAAAAAAGCTGTGTGTATTAAGCTTTGATGAAATTAAAGCAAAAAAAGTATCGTTACGACAAGCCAACAGACTCTTTGTTAGAACCGGCTAATTATATTCAGGTGATTTATATAAATCAATTTCAAGAGTTTTTATTAACATTTTTTCTATTTTATTATCAGGTTTGACAGCAAAATGGAAGCAACCAATATTCTACAACTATGATTGCCAAATGACAAAAATGATATTATTTGATATAGTGAAGACAATGCGGCAATGTGGCTTTGTAATTGTTGCAATTGTTTGTGATTTGGGCGGTGGGAACCGAAAACTTTTAATGAGCTTGAAGTTGATTTTAATAATCCCTGGTGAGTGGTACATGTAGTAAGTATGTATTGTGTGGTAATTAAAGTAATTTTAAATTTACAGGTTTTTGTACGACGCCACAAAAATATTCGTGTTTAGTGATGTTCATTAATGGCAAAGAAGTTAAGAAGAATATTAATTTAAATCTTTTATCGCTTCAATCTAGTGACTTAAAAATCACAAACAAAATATCAGCACATTATCTAAGCGTTGCTGGAGCTGAAAGACAAAAAGTTAAACTGGCTACGAAGCTGTTCTCACATACAGTTGCTCAATCAATTACCCGAACAGCCAGTTTAGGATTTTTGAGTGATAAAAATTGGAGTGAATATAGTCAGTTCTTCAAATTGGTAATGAGATGTTTTATTTTAAAATATAATAAAATCATTATACATTTTTTACTAGACGAATGATTGGTTTGATATAATGAATTCAAGGGTACCAAGACAGGATGCAAGAGAGCGATTACACGCATACGGCTTGTCACTTGGAATACAAAATGAGACGCTTTTATCATTTGAAAAAGGTACACATACATTTAATTTAAACTTTAAAAAATGTATATATTGTAAAACATTTATTTCACAGGCATTATTCAATCAAATAACGAATGAAGATGCTCCACGACGAACTAAAGAATCTTTATAATATAGAATATGTCTTAACATATCGCCTAAATCAGGATGTTCTTGAGAATTTTTTTGGGATAATAAGATCTAAGGGAGGTCTTCATGACCATACCGATAATTTAAATATAGACTTCGGTCATATATTTTGGGGTACAACGAAGGCATCTTGGGCAGTAATGCAAATGTAGAGATAGACAATACTCCCGATTTGGAGGACGTACATTATTCATTAACTGGTAAATTTAAACTAACAGTTTAAAATCGTACAGTTTTTAAAGTTTCGTTTGATTTCTTAAGGTAAAATACTTAAAAGTATTAATCCCAGCATAGAGTAAGACGACTTGCCGAAAGAAAATTATGAGGAGGAGGTGGAAAACCTGAAATATGATGGTTTGGAGAATTTGGCCGGCTATATTTGCAACAAATTAAAAAACCAAGATCCCAGTCCTGTAGAGGACTCAACATACTCATGGGTTAGACATTTAAATTGAAGTGAGTTAAGTATTCCATCAAACACTTTAATGGAAACGTTAAAATCTTATGATGCAATTTTTGTAAAACTAAATGGGGATAAGTTACTTGCTACAAAGTGATATTTAGAAAAGCACTTTGCGGAAACAAGGAATATAAAAGCAATTGAAGAAGTAAAAAGACTTTTTTTAGATGCAGAATGTATTTTAGAATACGGTCTCTTAATGCAGAAATGTCCCAAAATATGAATAAGCGTAAAAGAAAATTAAATAAAACAACAACGTAATATTAAAAAAAATCCATTTTATTTTTTTAACAAAAATAATAATTTGCCCCACTGTTATGTTTACATATTTTTTGAGAGTCGTGACGTCACTTAAACCACATGGGCAGAAGAATAAAATTTTGTGTGCGTTATGTCGTAATCTGTATTTTTATCATTCTTTATTCATGCTTATACATACATATGTACATATACATATGTATGTATATCAGCCAGGGTTATCATATGTGGCGATTTCTCGTGGCGGATTTAAGCTGTTTGGTGTTCTAATTTGCTGTTTTCATTATATTTTTATTAAAAGGCTTCAAAAATATTCCTTAGAATTGTTGATTTTTTATTATTTTGAGCAATGAGTGCACTTTAAGTATATTTTTTTTACCAATTATGACGGCGGCTGAATGGCTTACGCTATTTATATTATTTCTTATTTTTTCTCATTAAGCGTAAGCTTATCCATGTTCTAACAAATTACATACATAAATATATCGGTAATAAATACAATGTATAAAGATAAATGTAAATACAAATGTAATATATTTTATTGTATGCTAAATTGCTTATATAAACATATATGTAAGTACATACGTTTAAAAATTATTGATTGTATTTTTAGAGTTCTTACATTAAGTGTTAATTTCGCATCATTTCTAATTTTGAAAGTATTTGAAGTCGAATTAGATAATTCTTCATGTGTCATCCTCAACCGTCTTTTGAAGTCTTTGCCAGGCGAATTAATTATAACCGTCAAGGTGCATGTACTTACATACATAGATAAGTTGAGGGAAATTTTTATTTACGTAAGTAGTTTCTCTTTCAGCTGGGCTGTTTTATTGATCACATTGATGCATATTCAAATACAATAATCAATAACAGTGATATTTTTCAAAACCCTATACATCGTAGAAAAAATTCCTCACTTTTCTGAAACAAAAAGACCAAAATAGTCATAAACAAAAAGAATTGGTATCCCTCAACAACTTTTATATTCCATTAAAAAATGTGCTGCCAAGTACTTTAAAGAAAAAAGTGTGCCAGATCGATTTAAATTATTATTTGACCGCACAATTGTGCGTTTGTTACAAAATATAAGCAAGCGCCTATATGCTAACTCTAGAAAACCTTTTGTAATATAGACTAATACCAATAAATATTAGTTATACAAATTTCGGAAGAAACATTGTGTGTGTATCTTGAAACTCTCTCAATACCATGAGAATCATACATTGTATGACCGAATAAAAAGACTTGCTTCTTTCTTAGGTTGTCATACCATATATAAAAGATGAGATAGAATTCTATACAATTTATTTTCCCTATCTTTCATATTTTTGCACAAATTGGGTTCAACCGAATATAGCCCTCAGATGCTGTTATGTTACTATTTCTACAAAAACGCGAATGAAATAAGTCAAATATAAATCAATTGAAAATAATGTGTTTGTATTAGTCTAATATTTTTTTGCTAATGCTTCAGGTTAAACCTAATTTTAATTGCTTTATTAAGGCTTAAATGAGAACCTTTGATTGGCTAAAATAATACCAGTGATCTCTATAGTTAATTTATCGCCGTCTTATACTATAATACAAGTCTTAAAATTTTCTATAGTTTTTTTTTAAGAAATTGAAAGAAAATTTTTTAGATTGTGAAAAAATGGGACGTAGATTAATTAACATTATATTTTTACTCATTCACATGAAATAAAATGATAAATATGGTCAGAAAATAAACAGTTGTTCAGAATTGAAATATATATACATATATATATACATATATATATATATATATATATATATATATATATATATATATATATATATATATATATATATATATATATATATATATATATATATATATATATATATATATATAGATATTTAGATTGCTTTTTGTTTAATTTGTGCAGTCGATAATAAAATATTTATAAACTTTGATAAAGACCTTAAGCTGAAATAATTGAATTAATGAATACCATAAAAACTTATATAAAAATTTTTATATTCTTCCTTAATTTCTTTTCAAAAATTATACGAGTATAAATGAACAATTTTTAAAAACAGTTATGTGCTATGGGATGTGAAATTTCTTTTCATATTATTAGATATGTATCCCTGTAACATGTTGCTTTCACACTATGATGCTTTCTCATATTATTTAACATTATTTAACTCTTTGATAAGAGCGATGTGGCACAAAAATACTTGTTTAGCTTCTGCCTGTAACGCTATCAATATACGGTTCTATCGGTGTCTTCAGAAAAAAAATAAATGCCAACAACTTTTTACTGCAAATGTCGCACCAAAGAGTCACTTTGAGGGATGCAATAGCCCCTAATACATTTCCTGAGGGTTCTGTATGCCTTAGAAACACAAAATTTTGTTTATTAACATAACCAATTGGGAGAACAAAAATCACGTTGTGTTAAAACAACTAAAAATTTGTCAAATAAGCAGTAACAATAATGTTACTTTCTTAAGGTCTTTCTTAAGGTTCCTATGGCTTCATGGCTTGTTAATAACTATGTATATGTATGTATATATAAGTATTAAAGCACAGTACCATTTGGTGCCAACTACAAAAATGGCAGTAAAAGTAGTAAAAAATCATACATTATTTTGTTAAAAATTTATTTCTTCCATTAGACTTTATAACCAGTTTTAATATATTTTAATTGATAAGAAAAAATCGTTACAATATCACTTTCCCCGCAACCTTTCCCATATCAAAGTACGGCAACACATTATTCAACACTACAAAGACGAAATCAGGCTGTGTTTGTTTTGTACTATAGCTGTCAATCCACATATAAAAAAATCAACATTTATTCTATGTATATGTAGAAAAATTGTATGGTTGTGTATTACTAATTTATGCTAGTTGTGGGGATGACGTCATCTTGGTTGACAGGTTTTGAGCGAATCCATGTGTGGCTTCTTTTGTTTTTGCATTTTGCAACAATACACTCAATGTTTAAGCTCTAAACACATTGACGACAGCAGACTTCACGACTTCACGGCTTCAAAAGCTCTAAACACATAGACGACAGCAGACAGCAAGCAGCAATATGTCAAAAATAAAATGCATGTATTTAAATGAAAACAATTATTTTGACGGCAGCACAGCAGCACGACTGCACAGCAGCATTTGCTGCTGCTCCCAATTTAAGCATTAAACACATAGACGACAGCAGACTTCACGACTTCAAATGCAGCCAACTTCAAATGCTGCTCTGAAGTCAGCTTCATAAATATTTTGAAGACAGCAACAGCATAATAGTCAACTGATGTGTATTCTAGCAATACAATTTTCAGGGATGCCGGATATAAATTTTATAATGAATAAAATTAAAGTTATTGATTATAAAATGTAACAATATCACGAAAAACTATAAAAACACATAAATTTATTTCTTTATTGTATTTTTGTAATGTTCTTTTATGTTTAATATTAAAAAAAATTTTTTGTTTTTATTTATCCAATTTATATATATAGTGGCAACACTATATTTGTTTAGTGCTGCCCGTCTAAATAGAAAATAGCCTAAGTTGGCAGCAGCAGCAAATGCTGTTGTGCAGTCGTGCTGCTGTGCTGCCGTCAAAATAATCGTTTTCATTTAAACACATGGATTTTATTTTTGACATATTGCTGCTTGCTGTCTGCTGTCGTCTATGTGTTTAGAGCTTAATTGTTTTTTTTTGTGGCTTTCGTCATTTTACTCCAACAAAAAATATTTATAATGTAAATATGTATGTATGTATGTACATGATTGTTTCTTTGCTAAAGAATTTTTATCAGTTGGTTGTGAAATTTAGAAGTGAACGGTTGATATTGTGTGGCAGTAAGTGTAACGAAATATACCAAAGGTAGGTAAACTGTACCTCATTTTTGTGTATTTACATTTGTTTTTGTTGCTCACGTTTATTTTTTCAATTAATACTCACATTCAAGAAATTAGAATTGTTAGTAAAATAAAAAATAGAATATTGGTATGTAACATTTTCTTAAGTCGCAAAAATTATTTTATTGCCATAAGCAATCATTCTTTGTAGCTATGCAGCAGTATAAACTATAAGTACATACATACTTATGTACATACACACATACATATGTAAGTACATCTAATTTAGACGCAATTCATAGGATATCTTTTTCGCTTGACTTGGCTGTTTTGGTGACCGGGATTGAGAAGCTTTCAGGGTTAGAAACTCCCCGTCCATGTTTGCAATTTGGTTGCAGCAATACTTGGTTGTTTTAGGTGAGTGTGGTAAGAAGCTTGGGGAGGGGTACAGAGTTTCATGTTCTCTGCAATTCTCTTTTGCTTTGAAATTCTCACTATTCAACTTGATGTTTGGTGTTGTTGTATTTGACGTTTTATATACATATGTACGTTTTATACAAAAATTGCAATACTAGATGTTTTCTAATGTGGACACTAAAGCAATTTCAAAGCAGAATTGTAAAGAATTGCATGCAACAAAATTGCTAGTGTGGACGGGAACAAAGAGTACGAATCATTAACACCGCGGTTGAACTCTTCAACTTTTGTTGAATCAATTCTTAGTTTGTTGGTATGGTAAGAGATCAAGACGAAGAGAAACTAGTACACGTATTCATGTATGTTCATTCCGTTTTAGTCTATCGTTCGTACGTGTTCACGCACAACACACCAATAAAAAATATTGAAAGAAACAAAATCATCAGTGAGAATTGATAATGTAAACGTAAATGCAACTGCAAAGAAGAAAACAGAAAAATCGATTCAAAAACATTCGGTATAATTTGTGTTTTCTACAATTCTTGTCGTTCCCGTACTTTTCCACCAGGGAGTTACTCTCTATTGCGATGCGACCCATAACTTTGTATAAGAACTGACGATATCCACTTACGATAACACTTGAGGCAGTAAAACTCCCGAAGAACGAACAACAAAAGCTCTTCAGCCCAGTAGTACGATTTAGTAACTTTTATTTAAAGAGTTGATTAAAAGATGTAGCAGCAAAATTTACGATTTTGCTACTCAGTAAAATAAATTGCTAAACACACTCACGGGCGCTATCTTAAAACTTTAATAATTTTTGTGCTGTTACTGAAACGATTACAGTCAGTTGTTCAGTGGGAGCATGTTTTCCTTTACCAAGTTGTTATTTTACAATATAGAAAATTATAAACCTATTTATATTATTTTCCTATATAAATTTACTTTTATTGATCATAATTAAATAAATTAATGAAAAAATATTGTTATAATCTGTTTGGCCGACACAAAATCGCACAGTAGTACTGCCTTACAAATGCACCAAAATTTTAAATATTTATAAAGTATTTGTTTTCTTTTGTGCTATTGAATTAAAAAGAGTAAAATTTGAGCAGATAGCAAGTTCGTAAATTCAGCACTGCGCTGCAACAGAAAAACAACATTTCTCTGCTATATCGATATAAAACAGATGATCCTCTATTACATAAGTTACTGCTGTATATGGCCCTAGCAATTCCTATTTATTGACAATAACACGATAGCAAACTTGTGACCAGCCGTCAGGTTGCATTGACCATATTTAAAGGGTGATTTTTAAAGAGCTAAAATCATATCCAAAATTAAAAATTTAGAGAAAGGCTGACTTCCTAAACGCATGTTGATTTATAGTAATACATTGCAACGTATTCCTAAATGCAACCCTAAAATTTTACAATCACCCTTATTATGATTGTCAACGTCGACGTCACATCAAGTCGACAGTAAAAAAGACATCAGTTCTGAACTCCTTGTAGGCAGCAATAATTAACTAATATTGATGGCCAATTGTAATTTCATAAGCCATAGTAGTAGTAATATTCTATCAATAATATTTAATAGTTCTCGATAACGACCCCACAATTGTCAATATATTGAGGTCGACTTGGTGTGACGTCGACGTCGACGATCATAATAAGGGGGAATGTATTTTGTTCCCATTTGCATCACTATTGTAGTTAATACGCAAGAAAAAGCATCCAAAATTTGTTGATGCAAAATAAATACAATACGCAGCACAATGGCGACGCAGGAAGATAAGTAAGCAGTTTTTCTTATAATTTAATATATGTATGTATTTCTATATTCATTTTATTTATCTTAATTTTTTTTATTAAAGTAAAAAATAGCTTTTATGTGAAACATTTAACAAATACAGAAGTTTTAAAAAAATTAAAATAAATAAGTTTTTAAAATATTAAAATAAATAAGTTTAATATGGAAATTTATTATTTGGGCTATTCTCCCCCAACTAATCGTTAGAAACAATTAGAGTTTTTGCAAAATGCATAGAAAAAATAAAATAGACTCACGTTGAGTAAATTTTTTGTTGTTTGTTCTAAACCTACTATGATTATGTATTTATTGTAATTCATACGCAATATTGAAATTCTGATATTGTATTTGATTTATGTGGCATAAACATCCGAGGTTGAATGTTTTCAAACTGCTTAAACTTCACTGACGATTTGGTTTTAGCAACCAATGAAATGTCGGCATATGAAGAGCTAAAGCCACAACAAACTTTTGATAAATAAGTTTAGTTACAAAAATTTAGTGCATCAAGTGATTGCACAAATCCTCTTGTTTTTGGTATCCTTTTTGATACCCATATTTCTTTTTGCAATAAAATATGCTCTTCCGCCATTGTTCGCTTTATTATGAATGATATAATGCATATAAATGTTCCTAAGCGGTGTAACGGATGCAAACCATCAGTATGCAAAGTATTAAAAAAAGCATATACACAATGCATCAACTTGGTATTAATACTGTATTGATGCATTGTAAGTATACGTTCAGGAAGTGAGCCAAATGTATGAAATCTTTATTTGAGTCGATAGAATGATCTTTATAATTCAATGTTTAAAGATGATTTTATGTAAATGCTGACTGTGGCTGTGCCTCAAATTGAATCCAATTTTGGCATACTCTGTCCTGCATATCGACCGGTATGTCACGAATAAATTATTTAATATTGGCTTTCAGTGCGTCAACCGTTTGGGGCTTGTCCCTATAGACATGAACGTTAACATAGCCCCACAAAAAATATTCTAAAGCGGCCAATTGTCTGGCCCCAAACGTGAAATAAACTGTTCACCGAACTCGCCTCTCAATTTGGCAATGGTTTTCGGGTGCTTGTTGAAACCACATGCCAGCAAAGTCCAGCTCTGCCATTTTGGGTAAAAACTTGTAATCATCGCACTGTAGCTCTCTCCATTCACTGCAACGTTCCTGCCTTTGTCGTTTTTGAAAAAGTATGGTCCAACGAAGCCTCCAAAAATTTATTGAAAAAACTAATTCAGACCATATTTCAGAAAATTTTGATATATTTTTGTATATAAATTTTGTTTACTTAAAAAAAAGCATTTATTTATTTTCTATTCGCGTTAATGTTAGAATATAATATTTATTAAAAACCAGTTATGAAATTTAGAGTTTTTTTAAATTTAATTTTTTATAAGACTGATTTTACTTCATCATCATTCATCCCTTACCCTCACACGTACTCACCAAGGCGAATTGAATACTAGGTGGCCTTGTTACTACTACAATACAACAATACAAAAAACAACACGCAAACTGCCTTACCACAACTTTACCAGTCTGTCAAAAACATCTGACTACAACACAAAACAAAATTATTTTAAATATATTTTTCAATAAATATGTACATATGTCGGGAGAAAATACAACAAAGTTTTTACAATAATTATTAGATTTTTATTAAAAACAGCTCAATATTAATGATGAGCAAATAGTCTTAAATGCATGTGTTCTTATAATTGCAAATACGGTAAATATGACGGTGCAGCAGGATTTAATTGAAAGTGAAATTAATGTATGTATGTATATATCAATGCTGTTTCTTATTCTCATCCTGTCGCAAATCCGTTTCATATATGTAGGTCATCAAGTTCAACATCGTTCGCGTCAGCAGATTGCTCTTCCAGAAAGTCAACACCCTCCACTCCGACTTTCTCCGTACTATGCAGGACACTACATCAAGAGATTGTATTTAGCCATTTAGTTGTGTCTGTTTCGACATCCCCTTGCCACTACATGCTCAGTATTTTTCACTAAAAAAGAAAATTACTAATATAATAAAATATATACTTTCCAATATTTACCTAGAATGTACTTTCTCAGCCTATTTTTTAAGTCCCTTGGCGTCGGATGGTTATTCAAACCACCTTTGCATCTCATTGCAACAAAAAAGTTCTACAGTACATATATTTGTTGAAATATGTACACTTTACTTCTTTTTTCTTGTAATTTTTAATTGAACAGGAAACAAAAAAATTAAAAATTTTTGACACTTGGGGTTTGAATAATGCAGTTTTCATTAGAAAAGCTGATAATCACCTGCGCTAATGAGGCCACCTGTTTTCAATTCGCCTTGGTACTCACGTTACAAGCTGAAAATAAAAATCAGTCGGTCTGGGGGCAAATTACGGCATTCGATATCGATCGAAATTTCAATACAATTCAAGAAAATTTTGTTTGAAATTTCGTTCGATATCGAATGCCGTAATTTGCCCCCTGCTCTGATCATTCAAACAAGAAGGTTGTATTTACACCGAGAGAATTGTGATTGTAGTAGTGTTATATTCTTGTTTAGTGGTATTGCACTGAACAAAATTTATGGACGTAACATACTGCTGATATTGAATTGGTTTTGTATAAATAAAAGAAAAAGATTGTTTGCCTTCTCTTCATACCACATGATTACTTTATTTTCGTTAAAATTCTATTTATAATGAATAAAACAAAGAAATTGTATGTTGTTGTTATCACACTCTGTGCAGTTATTAAAAAAAATTATGTACCAATTTCAAAAGGCAATGCGACATACTCGAAAGCCTGCTCTTTTGAAAATTTTCATCACAACAAAATGAAATTGTTGTTTATTCTTTGGAGAATGATTTTGTTTTCATTACGCTATGTACATATGTATAAGAAACCCTTCGGCGCTCTGCTGCCGACGTGACCCGCTATGACATACACTGACAAATATGTGTGAATTCAGAATATGAGAACTATTTTTGATTGGGTGTGTAAACGACTAGAATTTTTGGAAGGCCATCTGCAATCATTGTATTCTATTGCAAAGGTTTCAAATAATCATATGGAATGAAAATTTTTATTAATTTTCAGAGCATAAATGAGTACACATAAGTGTGTGTACGTTCTTAAATGTAGCAGTTGTGTAAAACTACCACATTTCGAAAGTTGTGCCTTAATAAATGCAAAATCTTCAACAAAAATTCTACTTAAAAAGTTTACTTTAAATATTGCTGCCACAATTTTCTTTTTAATTTTGCAAGTGGCTCAATATATGTATTCGAATGCGAACTGTTAAATTTGTTTCATTTGCAAGGCAGCTAAGTCCACATATTTTAAAAATAAATTAATATGCAGTAAACATGCATCATCCAAAGAAATGGAATCGCACTTCTATTTTGTTTTAACTGATTTTGTACCACTAAAGATCTTTTGAATTCTAGATTTTGAAATAAATTTTTACAGTACATTCTAAAGTACAAACTTTTGACATTTAGGAACGTTCCTCATTCTATAGTTGAAGTAAAATTAATATAAAAGAGTAGTGTATAAAATGTCAATCTAAAAAATAATTTTTGAAAATGCAGCGGTGCAGAAAAGTGTACACTTTTAAAATTAGAGTTACATAAAACCTAGAAGTTTTGTCACAACAAAAATTATATAATGTAAATACTTTGGGGACATGTAGCAGGCAGAATAACTATTTAATCACTCTTATTCTGCGTTTCGACTACGTTTCCGCATTCAGTTACCCATTGGTCGAAAAAAGGTATTCTGCAAAAATGCAGTATTTATTGCTAAACTATTGCAGCATGAAGAATTCTGTATTTGAATTTTTGATACATCATTGTAAAAGAAAAATAAGGTTTATTTATTTTAATTTTATGACGAAATGTAATCGATTGCAGGGGCATTGTTGTTAGAAAAGGAAAATAACGCGCTTCAGAATACAAAGTCAATAATTGAAAAGCAGAGGTTGAGAGGCAGTTGCTAACCGCTCGACATGAGTGAAACACATTTTACTATAATTTTTCAGATTTAAAAAAAAAAGAAACTTTCGCATTCAAGTATGTGTTAGACAATTTTGCATCAGAACCACAGTCGAATACGTTGACATCTTTATCACCTCTTAAGCGAGTCGTAGCTGATTTGAATAAATCTTTAAAATTTCTTTGCAACAAAAAAAAATATTTATTAAATTCGTTATTCGAGATATTCTCCAAAAAAAAAAAAATAATTACAAAATAAATTTATTGCATTTCATACTTATATTTTTTTAACACAAACAAAAATTTAAAAGCTTTCCGGTAGTAAACTAACAACTTACAAAGGCGTAGTTACGATCATAATGTAGAATACCAAGAATCGAAAAAAATGATTCGAGTCGAAACGCAGAATAATGGTGAATATGAATTAACTGAATTTTTAGCGCATACAATTTTTTACATGCGACATTAAAAGATCTTGGCATTAAGTAAGATAATTAACCAAGGTGCTTTATGATTTTTTACATTTTCTCATATAAAAAATCTCTACGTGATAGAGAAAAACTGAAAGCAGATTTGAGTTTAGCGCATCAAAATCTATATAGTCCGCATACTTTTATCTAAAGGATAGTTAAAAATTGTTTTTTGTTGTACAGTGTTATTAGACCCTCTTTATTTAATGACTTCTTTTGAATAAGCTATTATATTTTGTTATGTTATTAAGTGACAATTATTGAGAAACTGGACTTACATAATATTTAGTAGGTAATAATTTTTGCTCAATAGCTTCCTTAAGTCTTTTAGACGTGTATTCTATTGTTTTTTCGCCAATGTTTTAAAAGCTCACATATGTTTGAAATATTGCGTTTTCAGACTCTCCGGTAATATTTCTCCCACAAATGAGAATTATGGAGGTGTTAAGACGTCTGCTGTATTATGTATCCCTTATGTTCGGTGCAAGCCATGTTAAGCTCAGCGAAATTTAATCTATTTTAGTCATTCACACTCCAAAACGACAATGATGCAACATGAGGAATAGGAAGACCTGCAAAGAGAGTGTGCTGCAGTATGCTACATGTTTTAATTATTATCCATAGGGCAATGAAGACAGACATTAGAAAGTATGTGATGATTGCAATACTAGTTCGATTACATAGCGTTGTTCGTGGTATTGAAAAGATCAAAAGATATATTTGACATATTAACAAACATCCTAAAATTACAGCTTTCTGGAAGGAAGCCGTACCACCTCGTTTAAAAGTAATTGAGTTGCACTTCAGACCTAATGGTTCATACTACGAGTAGCCTTATTTAAATTTTATCTGGAAAGCTTTCAAACAAGTTCCAGACAAAATAACTTCAATTATTAAGTGGGGATGAGATGGATCTACGGACCAAGTATTTATAAACAAACAATAGTTGTAGGAGATACAGCTTTTAAATATACGAATATGTAAATGGCTTCTGTAGTTCCTTTACGTTTGAGAAGTGAAACCAATGATTATTAGAAAAATCAACGCACAACATCAATTCATTTTTACCGTCCGATATTATTTTAATATGCAAAGAGGTAATCAGGTCTACAGTAAACGATATAAAAAATCAAATCGGTTAACTTGACCCTTGCGCTCTGAAATTGAAAGCGGAAAAGACGTTATTATTAGTTGTAAGCTTTTTCTTACAATGATTGAAGGCGAAGTTTTGAATGATCTTGCAAATACCTCATCAACTTTGAAATATGCATTTTGTAAAATGGCACAAAAATGTTGGATGGAATTCATTTTGAATCTATTATATACAATTCCGCACAATGGAGAAACTTTTGACGAGAACACACTAAAACATAATACCCGAAAAAATGATTTTTTCAAGAAGCTTGGACTGAAAGCAGACTCTCTATGTCGATATTAATATTATAAAAAGGTTTAATGGTTCAAAATTTGATCATGCAAAAATTTTCCAACTTTTGTCTCAAAAGTATATTCTGAGCAGAAAGTAACTCCCACAAAACAGGATTTTGAATTATGACAAAAATTAAATTAAATATACTTACATATACTACTTGGAGAGCTCTCAAAAGAATTGGAATAATGTAATAACAAAGATTAGAATAAATTTACATACATAAGTACTTGTAAAATTTCACACTTTGTATACAATGGGGACATTTTTTAAAATGTTGATAGCCTCTTCCGATCCACGTATCTCAACACTAAGACACCTCAAATCACCGAAAGATTTTGAAATATTAAATTTGTTAGATATAGAGCAGAAATATTAACGACCACTTTGTATAGAATTTATTTACATATAAAAATACTTTTATTACCAATACTACTAAAAACAACGATTTACAAATTTCTTGATTAAAAATATGAACCTAGATTTACGTACTAAAATATTTAAAAAATATCCATCCGTGATACAATTAAATTACGTATAAAATTTGAACTAAAAATGTATGAGGTTTTCTTTCTACTGCTTTTTAAACTTAGAAAATATGTTCAATTTAAACCAACGGAAAGTGATCCACTATTCGACATGAAGATTTGAGTTGCATCTTATCACATCCTCCACCGTCCTGTTGGTCATTTCTGAGCTTTCTTAATAATCCTTACCGTTTCGTTAAGGTTTTATACGTGAAGCAAATCTGTGTAAGCCTCAGATGGAAACTTTCAAAACGTCTATACATGTACGTGTATGTATATCTTTTCCGATTCGATCTACCAGAAACAATCACTAGTACCTTGTTATTTTGAAAAAAAGTTTTTTTTGTACATTGTTAGTAATAAATAAAAATATTTTTCACATTTTTTTTTATAAGTTTTAGTAGCAAAGTAGCAGCCAGTAGGAAGAATATAGAATAGAATGTAATTTCGTAGACTTGTAAAAAAAATCGTAAAACTGTCAAAAAAATTATGCTTTTTTCTTGCTTGCCTAATTTATACATATATCAAATATTTATTTAATGGTTTTGGTTCTTAAATTTTTATTTTGCATCTTGCATCATGCATTTTTCATTTGTTTTTGTTATATTTCAAATACTATCATATCAGCTCAAATAGTCAAACTGAAATCAACAACTTTTATATTGCAGTAAACAGAAATAAAAAGAAAAAATATTTCTTTGCAGTTTTTTTTAAATTAATTTTCGTTCTCAATATTTACGTAAAGAAGAAAAAAAAACAAATTGGTATTAAAGTGGAATACAAGGATATAAAGAACATTCTAGGTTTAGTGAAGTAAAAATAAAGAGGACATAGAAAAACAATAACCTACTTGGATACCGGACAAGAAACGAAACTTTTGCTATTATAATCAGGGCCTAAGATCCTAGCCTATCAGCACGTACAGTGAAGCAGATTGGTGACTCGAAAATACTATTGTGTGACTAGAATAAAACTAAATAATATCTCGTTGTAAGGGTTTTCTGAAATATTACATTTGTTTAAAGAATTATATTAATTTAGTTATAATAATAGACAGTTCGACTATTGACGTTTACATTTCTGTCCAAATGTCTGCTATTTTTGTTAACATGCATAAACTTGAACTATGATCTTAATAAGCATAAATTGATGTATATTTGGGAAGTATGACTGACTTTCTCAACGCTTATTGCTTGGTAGTAACACATTGCAGGGTATTCCTAAATGTAACCCTAAAAATTTTGACAATATATTTTATTCCCATTTGCATCACTGTTGCAGTTAATACGCAAGAAAAAGCATCCAAAAATATTTTGATGCAAAATAAATACAATACGCAGGAAGATAAGTAAGCTGTCATTCTTATAATTTAATATATTTCTATACTCACATATTTATCTTAATTTTTTATTAAAGTAAAAAAATGGCTTTTTCTGTGAACCATTTAACAAACACAGAAGTTTCTAAAAAATTGAAACAAATTACAGGAGGTGAAGTTTGCTTGTTAGCATAAATTTAAAAAAAATGGCAATAAAATATGTTCTTCCGCCATTCGCTTTATTATGAATGATATAATGCATATAAATGTTCCTAAACGATGTAACGGTTGCAAATCATCAGTATGCAAAGTATTAAAAAAGCATGTACGCAATGTATCAACTTGGTATTAATACTGTATTGATACATTGTTAATATACGTTTAGGAAGTCAGCCTATGTTTTTTTATAGAAAGCTAACCGGCAAGCCGTTATATGGTACCCCCTTATAAATTAGTTAATAATTATCCTCTAACTCGAGAACTTCTATAGCTAGTCTCAGCTTTATTGGAGGTTACTATGGGAATAAAGTTCGTTTTTGAGAAAAATACTGGATTCATAGAGGTTGGGGATACGAGGACCCTCTTACAAAACAATTATTAATTAATATATGTATCCGGAGAACTAAGATAGTCAGACATTTTATATTTGATGTAGGTTTTGTGAGAATAAATTGTGTTTCCATATAAACGTTTATGTTTATAGGAAGGGACAACTTATGAAAACTGTAAAACTGCTACATTTACATCATAAAGGACGACGACTGAACGTGTAAGAAAACAGGGAAACATACAGATAGAAAACACTTGATGTAAGAATATTAAACACTGTTTCGGGTATAATATTCGAAACACTTGTACACAAAACAAAACAATAACTCAATAAATCACCGAGGCAACATCAGGTGACCAAAACCAGGACGCGAACAATAAAATAGTTAATACTGACATAGTGCCAAAGAGAGAAAGGGAGGATAGATTGAGACACAGAAAATACAAACAAACGAGCAAAAATGAAAGATTGACACGAATATATCAGCTGAGATACAAATGCATATGAGCAAACACAGACAACTAAAAACCTATACAAAGACAATAAACAATAGGAAATAATTTAGTACGAAAAAGAAGACTGAAGATGGCACAGAGCCGAAATCAGTCTGTTTTCTACCAAATTTGACGTGGAATGATGGAAAATTGTTCCAAAAACCATCTGAAAAACTTCACTAAACCAGAATGTATAATATTTCAAAAAGGCGAAGCGAACCAAAGATCATCTGGATTGGTAGGTATTTGTGTAGGAGCAGTCTCAATATTTTCTGAATTGAAACCAGAAAAGCGAAAAGATAATCGTAGAAGTATTTTTGCTGCGACTAGAAAAGCACCTCTGATACATCGCGCTTAAAAGAGTTACTCTCAATAAACCGCTGCCCATCAGCGTTCTTGAGAAAGTTAGACGGAAACTGCGCTAAAAGCAGCACGAAAACCCTGGATTTGCTTATGCGGGCTCACTTTTCGGATTTTAATGACGGCGGATACCCCCAAGCATCAACAATCCACAAGTGATGATATGATGATAGAGTAAAGAAGACATCGCAATCCTTGAAGCCCTGTAAGTCGGCCGGGTCAAAAGATATTTTCCACGCGTTGCTTCAGCAATCATGGGATTGGTGCGGTCCAAATGATCACCGGCAGGACAACGGTATTAAGGACTATTGTTTCTAGTATGCGTTTGAATACAAAGAGGAAAGTTGTTACAAGCGGAGCTCTGCAAGAGGGCTCTATCTCCACTCCTATTGCATCTTGTTGTGAATAAAATTCTCGTAAGATGAGTAGTGGCATATACAGATAACGTCTGGAAATTATTAGGAGCAGATTTCCGCTAACGATAAGTGATAACGACTTATTTGGGCCAATGATAACGATCTGGGGGTAAATCTCATAAATTCGAACTGGTATTCTTTAAAAAATGGTGTGAAATTCCAGAGTTAAGACCTCACGTTTGGATGGTATCACTCTGGAACTCTCGAAAGATGCTAAGTACCTCAGCAAGAAACGTTTTATGCGTGTTTAAGAGGCCCTTTGGGATAAGATTAGGGCTTAATCTATATATCATGTATTTGATGTACAAGGCAGTGTTCAAAACCATCCGTACTTATGATCACATACATATCTGGTGGAGGTCAGCGGACAAAAGTATACTTCTCACCATGCTGAGCAAGTTGCAAAGGGTGGTATGTCTCGCGATTACTGGTATTATGAAGTCTAACCCTCAGGCCAGCGCGCGTTCGGTGCCTGACTTAACACACCTAGATATCTATATCAGATACATATCTGACAGATCGGGCCTTAAAATTGGGAAATTTAAGGCACGATCGTATTGGACGTGGTATCATCCTACAAAGTGTAGGGGGCAGGTTCAGGGTATACGAACATGACCCCTGTCATGAACTTTGATAAATCCTTCTTCAAGATACCCAATATACTGTAGAGACGGGAGCTGCGATAGGAAGTATGGAATGCTATGGAATTCCGTTTGATTAGAGCCGCTCCCTGGTATGTTAAAAATTCGCGCATTCACCAAGATATAGACATTCCTTTGGTTGGAACTATGGTTTCAAAATACGTGACAACATTAGAAAAAATAACTTGAAGCATCCAAACCCACTAGCCCGCAACATACATTATAGAGCCCACACTCGGCTGAAAAGGAAGGACAACACTCTTGCTTTTAGCCAAACACGAGAGATGTGAAGACATACATACATATAAGAAGAAAACGTAGAAACTACTGTTTTTTGTCTGAAATTGGCTGGGGTTAAATAAATAACAATTTAGATTTGTGATTCGAAATCTATTTGCTATGTGCATTCCATCCCTGGCGCATTTAGGACGATACAAGGTCGGCTTTTGACCTGATGTACTATCGAAGGTTATCTGTATTCCCTTAAATGAGCTGTCGAATTAGAAATGTACTTTTATTAGCTTAGATACGATTATGTTTGAAAAAGTACCAAAGTCTTACCTTTAATTCCTTTTCGTGCTCTTTAGCGGATAAATTTTATGTGCTTAGATTTTTCCAACAAGCCATGCATGGAGCGATACACACTTCAAGAATAAACTTTTTATGAAAACTTTCTTTATTTATAACACAATCGCATCCAGTTCAAATTATGACATTACTTTTGCACCATGCCATTACTCTTTGTTACATATGAAGTTACGTATTGTAATATGCAAAATAAATTAGAAAATTTCTTGAAATATTTCTTCAGATAAAGGAAATATGGGAGTACCCCTGGTAGTTTCAGTTGATCCGTTAATAGAAAAGAGTTCAGTTAATTAGCTCTTGAGATACTTGACAAGTAGTGTCCTTAAGCTTTAAGCCATGCATTAGGCGATTGAAATCGTTGAAGTTTTTGGTATTTAAAGAGTCGAAGTGGCTTTCTCCGATTGACTTCTCGTAAATTTTCTATTTATATTAACAAATGGAATTGCAGCAGCCACTGAATGGCTCGAACTTTGAACAGATATGCCTACATGCATCTACTGAAAATTTGTTAGACTTGTATGCCATATTATTAGTTTATTAATTTTTGGTGGATTCCCCATGTTCTAACTTGAAAATTTCATTTACAATCGGGACGTTAGTAAATGGAGTACTACGCGGCAACAGTAAATTAAAATGTTTTTTAACTGCAGCGGTGAAGCAATCGCATCGAACTAGCTTACGCATCGCAATAGAGAGTAGCCCCCAGGGCTGTCAAAATTGCAATCGACAATCAAAAATCGCCAATATTTCTTTTGTGTTTTTCAAAAGAAAAAATCGCCAAAAATTTCCAGAAAACAATATCGCTGCAGCTATAAACCCAGAACCAAAACTCTAGTAAATTTGTTGCTGTTTCTTCTTTATTTTTAAAGACTTTTAGTCTTTACAATCAATGTGGCACACGTTTGAACATTAACGCTAATATCTACCCACCGAGACTTTTGTTCACATAAACAATTTCATACATGTTCTTATTTTGAATCACAGAAAATTTGTCTTGCATTTTGTTATTATTTTAATATTAACATTTTCAGGTAAACCATACAAAGTGCTCGGAAATATATGTATATGTACATACATACATACAATATTTTTTATCTAAAAAACAAATTGTCTTAGGAGAAAGATTGCAAACGAGAGCAACAAGAAGGTGGATTAATTTTACTATGTGGCAAGGCCTATTTATAAGTACGGCTACAACTACAATAGCAAAAAACAAACGTGTTCGCTGGCATATTAAAATCTATATGGATTTAGAGTTGTTGTACTTAGGATGTGTATGCCAACATAAACAAAATGGCGATGCATACAGAGGTCGATAAAATTATTCACACACGCTTTAAATATAAGAATTATTGAACTCCATAACCTCAATAAATAAATTGGTTTAATGACGGTTTTTTATTCCATTCTATTTATATACAGTAGATTTCCGGTTTAACGAACCAATACTTTGCCAGGCCTGTTCGTTAAACTGAAAAGTTCGTTATATGCCATACTTATGTCCAGTACCCAAGTTATGAATAAATAAATAACTAGAACTGTATTATTTCTCATTTATTTTGAAATATGTTTTGAGATCTGTATAATATATTAAAAAAAAAAAAATAATAAAAAAGGTACAATTCATTACACTGGTAGCATAAAACCTAAAATAATGTTAATGAAAAATACACAGGTTCAAATACATTTTTAATTTTCTTGAAAATTTTACTTAAAAAAATTGTCGAGTAAAGCTCTAAACACATAGGCGACAGCAGACAGCAAGCAGCAATATGTCAACAATAAAATGCATGTATTTAAATGAAAACGATTATTTAAATTTGATCACTGTTTAAACATTAAGAATAAAAAATGTAGCTTACATTTGGAAAAATTGAATTCAGCATACGAACTCCATTCTATTCTGTGGTTTACACCACCAAAGAACATGCGTAACTGATCATTGCAGCATAATCAAACAAAAATGCTACATATACAAAACCCACAATAGCGGTACTTTTTTATTTTTTGCTTCACATTATTCTTTTTTAAACTAAAATTATGAATCTTATTTGTTCGCTAAATTGAGCACAGAAAAATATTTTTTGTTCGCTATATAAGGCAATCAATGGATCAAACTTGTGTGTTCGTTAAATGCGATGTTCGCAGAATCGAAGGTTCGTTAAACAGGAAAACTACTGTATTAGTAAATTAATTAATTATAAAGAATAACAAAAACTTCAACATAAATGACTTCAGTGTTATTTAACGAACTAATATCGCTTCCATTTTTGTGAGGATAAAAATTATTTACACATTTTGATTTAATAATAGTTAATTATTAAAACTAAAATTAATTAGTGCCTCGTTGCTAAACCTTTACTTTTTAAAACTTTGTTTAATCGTTTTGGCATAGAATTTAGTAAGTTTTCTGTCCCTTCTGCCCCAATATTTTCCCATTCTTCTTGAAAAACTCCTAGAAGCTGGAAATATTATGCTTGGCCGTTCTCCTTAAAGAGTTTATATCAAAGATGTTCAATCGTATTCATGCCTGGTGATTGCGGAGTGGTTAGAAGAATATGTGGGATATGGAATGATCCACATACGGATATCATGGGCAGTATTATGTAGGGAATAAAAATTACTACTAAGACCATGTTTTAACAGTGTTTTTAAATTTTCCTTCAAAATGTTGAGATACACATTCTTGTCTATAGTATTATCAATGAAAACCAAGTTATTAACACCGGTCGTCAACATACATGCCTACACCCGCACAACCCCCGCCATAACGTTTGACTGTGTTGATAATGTTGTTTTTTCAAGTTCGCAATTTGGCTTTCTCCTGGAAGCAATAAAAAGGTTTCGCACCGAAAAAAAACTTAAAAAATTATATGTGTATATCACCATGTTTTTTGAAAAATGAATTATATATACATGGTTTCGCAAAATCAATTTCTTTCTTCTGATTCACTTTGCTTATAAGCGGCTTTCCCCCCGCGATTCGAGAACTGAAACCAACACGGTGCAGGGTTATGCCTACTGCCTTGTGATGTATTTCTTTTGTAATCTATTGTAGGTATTTTACTGCCAACTAAGAAGACGTAATTCTTGGATCTTACATAATTTTTGTTACTACTTTTTTCATACTTATTGATTAGCTTTTGAACAATACCAGTATGGGGCGACTTTTAAGGTCTGTTTCATTTATAAATTGATTTATGATGCTATATATGATGAATATACTTCTAGTTACTATTATCTACGATTTGTGGACACAGTTTAGTTTGTTCGTGCAGCTCCAATATCATTTTTCTCTCAGTATCAGTGGTTCCTTTCTGTTCCAGGGCTCATTTTAACGGCTCTTAAAGTTATTGCATATCGTAAAATATGAAAAATGCTAAACAGATCTACTGATAAGACGCCTATTTTTAACTGTTCTTTTTTAAACAAAAAACGACGCCATATCTGAAAAAATTATAATTTCAAGGTAAACATTTTTATTGTGCGAATAATATAAATATGTAATCGCTTCGCCATTAAAATCGGCTAAGCGAGAAATTTGCAGTTATAACTTTGCTGAGTTGATGTATTTGCGCGTTTGTTTAATTCTGAATGATTTGCTAATAAAGGATTTTTTTTTTGTTTTTTGCTAGAAGCTTTTAATAAATGTATATTATTTGGTAATATAAGTACAAAGTAATGTATGAATAATAACGTCTACCACTGTGTCAAAAGTGTTTGGTTTTTCATGTTGTTTTCTTTTGCTGTTGTAAGTTGTAGTTGTTCTGAAATTTTTTATTTGTTTATTTTTATATCCCATCCATCCAACTTGGTTTACTTGTATTGTATCAGGCGCACGTTATACTTACATATGTGTTTGTATGTATATCGTGGGTGCCAATTCTACCACTTTTGTGGTAGATCTCCTTCTATTGGGTAACTTACTCAACTGTACTGCGTTCCGAAAATATTCTACCACTTTTATCGTTTTTCAAAAATAATCAGATATGGGTCTGTAAATCGAATCATTTTTGAAATCGAATAGTATCCAACAAAAAAAATTTACAAATTGGTGTTCTGTAAATCGTGTATATTTAATTTGAAATTAAATATTTTCAACACCAAAAACTTTAAAAATGTCAATAAATCATTAAATTGTACTAAAAAATATGCGCGTATGAATATTGTTTAAAAAAGATTTTTAATATTGTTACGAATTTGGTTGTGAACAGTCCCATTATAATAATTCTAGAACCTACTGAAGTTTTGCTATTCTTATTTGCTTGTATTATTCATCATAATTACTCTAGAACATAATGAATTGTTGTTATTCTTGTTGTTTTTGTTATTCATTGTAAATGAGCACATGACAACTATACATGCATGCATACATAGATAATGGAATGGGAATGTACACAACACACATGTTAAATACGCACGGTTTATAAGTAATTGAAACCGCGAATAAGCTCATGATTATTGTTGTTGTTAACCGCGGCATTTGTACGTCTGATTGGAGCGTGTGTGTATGTATGTATGTATGTACGTACGTATGTTTGAGTTCATGTTAATTAATTAAGTGTACGATGATGTGATTCAGCTTCCACAAACATCATGATCGTTCTAGAAATGATCATTAAGGGTATACATATAAGCTGGGCACATGAACGTTCAGTCAGTAAGTCCAAGTTAGAGTCAGTCTAAGTTAGTCTCAGTTAAAATTCAGTCAGCAGACAGTATTGAGTCTGTAATTAGTGAGTGAGTTGTTAGACTTTGCCGTGATCGTGTAAAGTGTATTAAGTGGTTACTATTGCTTTTGAGCATAGTACGGTGGTATTAAATTAAATAAAGTAGTAGCTGTTAAGTACTGAAAATTTAAGTATTGAGCGTTTAATTTCATTGCAATCTCTAAAACTTTGACAAAATATTATATTTACTTATACAAGTAAAAAAAATATTAAAGGAAACCCCATAGTGTTTTTATTTAAACTCATATTTTTTAACTTAAATGTATAAAAGTGCATATTATTTTTTTGATATCAATAAAAAGACTAATTGTTTGTTTTTCGTGTTTCTATAGTTATTCATTAGAATAATAATACATTCGATTCACTTTAAGTGAATTAGGTTTAGAGGACTCCAGCTTGAACGAATGACACAAATGAGAGGGAGAAAAAAAAGCAAATGAAATTACACCCAAAATGTAGATTATTGAGAAACACAACTCTTAATTTCTCATCCGAGGAAAATATCAGACGGTATCATATTTCTAAAATGGAAACTGATGATAATGCACAAATGTTTGGGGAAATTTTCCTTATTCTGCCCCATAGTAGATACTCTGGAAATAGTGCTACACACTTAACGATTTATCAGCGTCAGTGCTGACAACACTCTACCTACGGCAGATCATTACAATATATACATTTAATAATTTTTTTAACATGTGTTTCTACCTCACGGAGTGATTTTAATTGAAGATAATATTTATTATTGTCATACAGATTTCCTTTAACCCTAGAACGTCATCCTTCGTCAAAATGACGACGGAAGATTTTATTTTCAAAATAAAACCAGTTTTTTTTATATTTTAGGTTTAAGATTTCTCTTTATTTATGAACATTTTTCTTGTTTGTAATCCTTTTATTTAAATTTAAATAGGCTACTTAGTTCAATCGTATTTTATAAGCCAAATTACATGTGATAGTTATCAAAGAACAAATTACACCAAAGACACACGTGTAAATCATTCTGACAAACACTAGCAGAACGGAACAACATGCTGTTTTCGAAAGCCGCTACACTTTCATCATCAGCGTTCTTGTGTTTGGTCCACTTTTGTGGTGTCAGTTGATGTGTATTTTAGCTATTTATACAAACTTTTTCACTGTAAATAGAATACGTGATTTTTTTTGATTCATTCGTATTACAATTTGTGAAAACTTTTTTTTTTTTTGTAATGGAAAGCCCAAATTCCACCTCACTAACTTACAACAGTGTGGCCATTGTTATTTATTCTTTACCAACTATACACATGTTTTTTAATTTGCTTAGTTTGTTTTTAACTTATGACAAACTTTTTTGGTTTGTTACTATAAGTATGTATATTTATTAATTTTTGCTACAAGCCATTAGCTTTGTTAATTTATATTTTAGGTTTAAGATTTCTCTTTATTTATGAACATTTTTCTTGTTTGTAATCCTTTTATTTAAATTTAAATAGGCTACTTAGTTCAATCGTATTTTATAAGCCAAATTACATGTGATAGTTATCAAAGAACAAATTACACCAAAGACACACGTGTAAATCATTCTGACAAACACTAGCAGAACGGAACAACATGCTGTTTTCGAAAGCCGCTACACTTTCATCATCAGCGTTCTTGTGTTTGGTCCACTTTTGTGGTGTCAGTTGATGTGTATTTTAGCTATTTATACAAACTTTTTCACTGTAAATAGAATACGTGATTTTTTTTGATTCATTCGTATTACAATTTGTGAAAACTTTTTTTTTTTTTGTAATGGAAAGCCCAAATTCCACCTCACTAACTTACAACAGTGTGGCCATTGTTATTTATTCTTTACCAACTATACACATGTTTTTTAATTTGCTTAGTTTGTTTTTAACTTATGACAAACTTTTTTGGTTTGTTACTATAAGTTACTATAAGTTTGTCATAAGTTAAAAACAAACTAAGCAAATTAAAAAACATGTGTATAGTTGGTAAAGAATAAATAACAATGGCCACACTGTTGTAAGTTAGTGAGGTGGAATTTGGGCTTTCCATTACAAAAAAAAAAAAAAAGTTTTCACAAATTGTAATACGAATGAATCAAAAAAAAATCACGTATTCTATTTACAGTGAAAAAGTTTGTATAAATAGCTAAAATACACATCAACTGACACCACAAAAGTGGACCAAACACAAGAACGCTGATGATGAAAGTGTAGCGGCTTTCGAAAACAGCATGTTGTTCCGTTCTGCTAGTGTTTGTCAGAATGATTTACACGTGTGTCTTTGGTGTAATTTGTTCTTTGATAACTATCACATGTAATTTGGCTTATAAAATACGATTGAACTAAGTAGCCTATTTAAATTTAAATAAAAGGATTACAAACAAGAAAAATGTTCATAAATAAAGAGAAATCTTAAACCTAAAATATAAATTAACAAAGCTAATGGCTTGTAGCAAAAATTAATAAATATACATACTTATAGTAACAAACCAAAAAAGTTTGTCATAAGTTAAAAACAAACTAAGCAAATTAAAAAACATGTGTATAGTTGGTAAAGAATAAATAACAATGGCCACACTGTTGTAAGTTAGTGAGGTGGAATTTGGGCTTTCCATTACAAAAAAAAAAGTTTTCACAAATTGTAATACGAATGAATCAAAAAAAATCACGTATTCTATTTACAGTGAAAAAGTTTGTATAAATAGCTAAAATACACATCAACTGACACCACAAAAGTGGACCAAACACAAGAACGCTGATGATGAAAGTGTACCAGTTTTTTATTTTTGTTTTGCTCTCAGATTTTGTATAGCGTTAGTCGCCCGCAAGCTGTTGTTGAGTGTAGAATTTCAGCTAACTGCGCACATTCTAAGTGTTTGTTTTTTTGCTTTTAATTTTTTATCGTAGTCAAAATGACGAGGGATGATGTTTGTGTAACTTTCAGTTTCTTCCGGACAACTGGTTCACATCAATACCTCTTGCAAAATCGTTAGGAAAAAGTCCGTACAATTTGACAATTATTGGCACACTTCTCTCAAACAAAAGAGAAATTCCAATTGAGCTAAAACAAGCAAAAGGTCGCAAGTGCGTTACGGCCATGTTTTGCTACGACCATAATTTAACCCTGTTGTCTTATAAGCCTAAGCCAAACAAAATGGTTCATATTTTATCATCATATATCGAAGAGGGCACTGTAAATACCAAAACAAATAAACGCAGCATGGTGGAGTTTTACAATAGTACCAAAGGAGGAGTTGATACGTTCAACCAGATGTGCAGTGTTATGAGCTGTTCAAGGAAAACAAACAGGTGGCCGTTATGTGAATTTTTTGGACTTTTAAACATATCATTTATTAACTCATATATAATTTATGCGCACAATATGCTTCAAGATAGTAAAAAGCCTCTAACTCGCGTCAGTTTTATGAAAAACCTGTTTTCAGGACTCGTAAAAAATCACCTGGCAGACAGGCTTGAAATGCCGACAATAACGTCTAATCTCAGAAAAGATATACAAAATCAGCTGCAAATAAATAACTCCACAGATCCCGGGAAAACTCCTACACAAAATCAAACTGAAAAAAGAAAGATATGTGCAGTTTGCCCTTCTTCGAAAAGAAGAATGACAAATGTTGTTTGTGCAAAGTGCCAAAAAAGCCTGTGTGGCGAACACAAAATTGAAGTTTGTGACTCATGCTTTATATAAAATATATAATCTCAAATCTAATGTTCCTTTTTTAGTTTAATACCTATACTTTAAGAAAATGAAAGACTGAATTGAAAAAATTGCCTTTTGTTACTTTTTTATATGTTTTGTTATTACTTCTTTAAAAATCTATGCCTATTGAAGGAAGGCTATGAAATGTTAAGTTTTTATTAAAGATAAAAAAATAAATAAATGAATTTCTTTAAATATTCATTAAAAAGTGTCTATTAATTCATAAGAAATCTATTTTGGTATCCATTTTTGCTCACGAAGTGTTTTATAGCCTCTTGAAGTATTCCGTAGTCAAAATGACGAAGGATGACGTTAGTGTATGTAAAATAAGGATGACGTTCCAGGGTTAAGCATTATGTCAGATTTATTTATGATGATAATTGAGTTGAAAATTTTTAAATATTAAATACTCAATATTGAAATTCATTATTCGGGAGAATATCCCGACCAATCGTTAGAAACAATCAGTTTTTTTGCAAAATGCATTGAAAAAATGTTTGTTGTGGCTTTAGCTCTTCATATGCCGACATTTCATTGGTTGCTAAAACCAAATCGTCAGTGAAGTTTAAGCAGTTTGATAACATTCAACCTCGTATCTTTATGCCATACAAAACAAATACAATATGAGAATTTCAATATTGCATATGAATTATAACAAATACATAATCATAGTAGGCTTAGAATGTTTTTATATTTTGAGTATAATTGTTTGTTGTGTTGTTTGTATAAAAACATTCTAAGCCTACTATGATTATGTATTTGTTATAATTCATATGCAATATTGAAATTCTCATATTGTATTTGTTTTGTATGGCATAAAGATACGAGGTTGAATGTTATCAAACTGCTTAAACTTCACTGACGATTTGGTTTTAGCAACCAATGAAATGTCGGCATATGAAGAGCTAAAGCCACAACAAACATTTTTTCAATGCATTTTAAATATTAAATCAATCTATATATATAAAATAGGATGTGTGTATGTATGTATGTATGTATGTAACGTAATGGCAGGGAACCTTCAGAATACTCGGGCGGGTGACACTGTGAAGTCCGATTTTTTATTTTCGGTCTGTGGGCGGAGGGGCGTGGCAAAATCCTATAATTCACAAAATGAGAACGGCTTGGCCGATTTCTGTAAAACTTTTTGTCAGTTGTTCGTATTTTCGAGGAATTATGGAAAATCCCTCCGGAAAAGTCGGAAAAATCGAAAATAGAGTTTTTGTATGAAATTTTGTTTGAAATTATTCCTTAATGGCTTTTCAAATTAAAAAATAGAAAGTTTTTCTGAAGGCTTAAAATTGGGGCGAGGGGAAGTTCGCCCGGTCCGCTAGTGTATAATGAAAGTACAATTGCTAAGGCCTGTAGAATACCCAAACATAAAAATGCTTTTCAAAATAAAATTTGTTGGAAATTACCTATTTTTCAAATGGAATCTACCTGTAAGACAGATTTCGGGTTGGCATCATTAATACTTATGTATGTACATATATTCACGAAGCGTGAAAGCTAAATGCCTTTGCAACCTGTATGGTATTTTCAACAGACGATGTGGCAGTAGATTTACTAAACCATATTCCGAAGGCATGTAATACGTCTATGATGAGACGGAAAGGTTAGCTTAAGGATTCGGAGGTCACTGTTCTAAAATTATAGCAGATTTAATAATATAATGATCTTTAAGGAATATTTAATTTTAATAAAAATATATACATATATTTTTCAGATATGAAATGAAGGATGCAAGCAAAGAAAAAATGGAGTCATTAATGAAATACGTACCTTTCATCGAATTTGTTTTAGAAATTGATCGAGAAAAATATATTAAATTTATTAATATTAGAAAATGGATCCTATTAAAAAAGAAGAAGTAAGTCACAAAAACACAATTCGAAAATTTTTTAACCATTGTTCATATACTTACTTACATACTTATGCATCTACGTAAAATATATTTTCCAGTTATCCCTTAAGCGATTTGAATAAAATTGAACAATCTATTATAACCCAGTACAAAAATTTGCTGCTTGAAAAGAAGGTGGTAAGTATAAAATTACAAATATTCTTAAGAATATAACCGTCGATTCTAAATACAATGTTATTAATTCACAACAGTTTAAAGAAAAGATAAGGAATCTTACCATACAAAGCAATGAGAAATTAATTTCTCTTGATGTGGTATCCTTGTTCCCTAGTATTCCTGTAGATCTGGCTATAAGTATTATAGAGGGGAATTGGAGTAAAATAGAAAGAATTACTAATATACTTAGATAAAGAATAATTTTTGCGTATTCTTAGGTTCTGCATTATTGACAATAGATACTTCAAATATAAAAACAAAATATATTATCAACTGATAGGACTCCATTTGTTGCAGATATTGTCATGGAAAAATTACTGGACACTTGTATTAATAAACTGAATATTAAACCAAAAGTTGTTACGAAATATGTTGATGACTTATTTTGTATTATTTCGGAAGATGAAATAGAGTTTATGTTATCAACATTCAATTCATTTGATCCCAATATTAAATTTACTATCGAAAAGGAATGTAATTCTAAGCTTCCTTAATTAGACACATTTATGATGAGTTTATATCAGGGACCGTAACTCATGACTTTTATCAAAAAAATCAAGAAATAAGAGTTATTTTTGATTTTTATATTTTTAGATAGAAAATAACAGTTATTTTTGATATTTATTTTTTTTAATGAAAAATAAAAGTTATATTTGATTTTTATATTTTTAAATGAAAAATGAAAATTATTTTCGTTTTTTATTTAAATTTAAATAGGCTACTTAGTTCAATCGTATTTTATAAGCCAAATTAAATGAGAAGTATATATAGGTACTACTAAAGATAAACTAAAGACAAGATTATCAGGACATAGAGCGCAAAAAACAGCTTTGTTAACTCATTGTATTAATAAAAGTCATTTCCCCTACTTTGAGAATACAATTGTTTTAGATAAAGAAAAAAAAATTACAAACGTCGTTTTTTGTTAGAAATGTTAGAAATATTTAATATACCATTGCCACAGAGAATGAATTTTAGAACAGATACTGATAATTTAGCTCAAAGTTATAGGCATTTAATTTATAAAAGCAAAAACGGACACTAAAAAGAAAAATATTTTATTAATTTCTGTTACTTAATAAAATATTATAATTTATTATGTATGAAATTTAAAAATGTTTATTTATTTCCTCAATTGTCAATATTTTGTATTGAAAATATTTAAACTTTTTTCTTTTGTTTTTGTTTAAAATTTTATAAAACATCTTTTCCTGAAGAAGACACCCACAGGGTGTTGAAATATTGAAAAATCAAAAAAAATATATATATATATATATATATATATATATATATATATATATATATATATATATATATATATATATATATATATATATTGTTTTTTAAAAAAGAAGAACTCAAACTCAATAAAATAATTCAAATAATTTAAAATAAATAATGTTAAATAAGAATTTAATTTTTTTATTGAACATAAATTGTTTGATATTTTGTTTGTATATATGTATGTATGCTTTCTAATCCTAATATCATTACATAATTATAATTTTAATATGAATATATGATTGAATTCGTTTAATGTATTTGGAAGTTTTTATATAAGCATGCGAGGCTGAAAGCCATTTAAACAGATTGAAGTCTGCTGATAAGTTGCTTAGCACAATATACATACATATGTACATAGACATACATATACATAAGTACATAGACAGCTAAACCCACAATGAACAAATAAATTAATAATTAATTAGAAAATGTCCAGAATAATGTTTAATAATAAATCAAATCAAAAATGAAATTAAAAGCAAAATAAAATTTTAACTGTTTGTATGCACATTGCTGGATGATCTTCTAATTCTAATTATGCTTTATTAGGAGGGTTACGTGCTGTTGCTCAAACTATTTCTTATGAAGTTAGTTTAGCTTTAGTTTTATTAATTATACAAATTAATATTCTATACAGGAAAGAATTTTACAGAAGATGGGAAGATGAGTATATGAATGCATTAAGTGATAATAGTTTTTAATTCTCCATACTTGTAATTTAATATGGCAATTAGAAAATGTAAGGAACCTAAAATTTATGAATCGTTAACTTATGGCTCCTTTAATGCATCATATCATACCTCCAAAAAAATCGAACCCTATAAAATGCGATTAAAGTTTTTAAAATGTTAGTTTCTATACGGACACTTTTTGGTATACATATACGACATCGGCTAAGTTTCTATATGCACGTATAAAGATAACTTTGATTTTTTGGATATACGAGCAATTATGTTGCATTAAAGGATCGATATATACAGGAAAAATTAGACAAATTTAATGTATGTATTAATGAAAACAAAGAATAGCGTGTATTTTTTAAAGGTTCGCAACTTAAAATTAAAATAAAACATAGAAAAGATTTTTCTATTTCAATGAAACTGCATTATTGGAAAGATAATTTTATGGCGTTAATGTTTGAATATGATTTTGGTCAAATGGCCGCCGCGACTGGCGGCCTAGATGACACAAGCTGGATGAATGATCATTGCGGCCGTATTTCGCCAATAACCCGCCAAATATAATTTTGGGCTTCAATCATCACTGGTTCACAATCTTTGTGGCCAATTAATGGGATCATTACGTAAAATTATACGTTCATCAAATGTTTCTTTGTGTAAATTCATTTATAAATTAATTAATTTCACAAATTTGCAAAAAGACAAACCAAACTAACTACAAAGCAACTTGTAGCTGTCAAATCAGTTGTCAAACAAAACTCTGTTACCATCTCAAATATGTGAACACCTAAAAAAACATCCATTCTAATACAGTAGCACAAAAAAATATATAGAGATGAAGACTGCCACGTGAGAAAAATTCTAAAATCAACTGATTACGCTTCTTTAGGAATTACGATATTTTATGGGTGCGAATAAAGGAGAATAAATAAAGCAGGGAATTTAAGATGTGAAACGAATTATAAAAATGGAATTAAAAAAATATATTAATTTGATGAGAAGAAAATTACGCTAGTGTGGGAGAGAGAATCAAGAAAAACTTAATATCTGCGGCCTTATTCAGCAAATTCAGAGTATAAAATGTCATACGTAGTTTATAAAAAATAAAACTAGGTAAAGTCTAGAATGGCAGGACAGAAATCAGACCGGCAGTACCAGGGATATTACACCAACAATATTTATTAAAAAAAAGAAAAATTTCATTTAAAAAAATATTCAATGTATTTTTATGTCATTTTAGCAAATACCACAAAATATTGCAAATATTTTTGCTCCATTTGTTTCTAAACAATTTATTAATTTGTGTTCAGATGACGAAGAAGACGGAAATCAAAATGAAAAAGAAAATAGCATTGGAAACACATCGGAGCCACGAAAAGAAGAGAGCAGAAGACATTCGAACACGTTTCGAAAGTATTCCGAACCAAAGATAGGTAATATGATTTTCATAATAATATGTATTGAAGATACAATAAATACATATTAGCAAAAAAAAAAAAAAATATACATATAATAATAATAATGTGCAATATACGAATACACACATTTACATTCTTAGTGAAAATAAGGTACATTAATATATGATGTCGCATCGTAGCACATACGAGTTATCTTGTTTCAGTTCCGAACCGTCAAAATTTGTTTAAGTTTTACAAACAAATATATAAAGTTTTCTCAAATTTGTAGCGTCTACACTGCGATGAACTCTGATATAATGTGAGAGAATGTGAGCAGCATAATAAAACTAATTTCTTTAAATTAATTATACTGCTAAGCCAGGGGAACATGCACTCAAGTAATCATAATAATTATGTATATTTCACAATTTCAATAATACTTCTTTTTATATACATACTTATGTACGTGTATTTATGTAAGTACGCACATTTATAAAATTGTCATTAAAATGCAAAATTAAACTTTTAATAGCGTTCTTTTTTAATTTTTTTTACAATTTATGTCATATTGTTGTTGTAATATGATTTGTTCTAACAACCATTTGATAATAATTATTATAAAACCCATTCTTAGATTACAGAAAAGTGTTGCTCGATCTCTTTAATTTATGTGGTACAAACTGTTGAAAGTCGAGAATCGTGATAAGGTCGACTAATATCAAGTCTACATGTCAGATAATTTTCTCTGCTTTAGATGTTTGTGGCTAGAAAAATACGTAGAAATTAAATTTATTCAATTTGACGTTCTTTACATTAAAGAAATCGTCTTTCGTTTTCATAAAACTAAATGGAAATTGTTTTCCAAACAACCAATTCGGGGCGAGAAACAACAATAAAAAGATACATTGCTACCTATTAAATAAATTTACGGTAACAATTTGTAACAAGAGAGTTATACAAACATTTAGAAAATTACTCTCCCAAATTCTAGAAATTTGCTGCACTGCTTAATTCAGCTGCTTTAAATTTATTTTTCGTATGTTGTTTATAAAGTTAACAAAAATATTATTGTTCATCGCATTCAGTCCTTTTAAAAATCCACAAAAAGTATTATTCTACACAGAGTAACTACTTTTATCAAAACTAATTTTTTATGTTTTCTTCAAAGCAAACTATTTTATAAACATCTGTATAATTCTTGCAAGTAACATTTCTACTACATAGTAAAAAAATAATAATAAATAAAAAAAAGTAATTTTTGTATTTTTTGTTGTCATAATTTTCCCCCTGAAGAAAACACCTAAAATGTATTGAAATATTGATATAAGTATGTATGTATGTATTTATTATAATAAAAAGGTCTCAAATACTAGTATGAAGTTCTTCCCGAATTTTACGTTTCCATAAGAACTGTGCGCAAAAAAAATTCTGTTTAATAGTACACGGTTCAAAAACAAAAGTAATCGTACACGGAATTTTTTAACATACATACATATTGTTACGAATTTGGTCGTGAACAGTCCTATTATAGTTGTTCGAGAACATACTGAATTATTATTATTCTTATTTGCTTGTATTATTCATCATAATTACTCTAGATTCTAGAGTCATCGTACACTGTACGATGATGTGCGCAGCTCCTACAAACATTATGTTTGTTCTAGAAATGATCATTAGGAGTATATAAGCTGCGCACATCAACGTTCAGAGGTTCAGTCAGAGTTCAGTCAGTAGACAGACAGTGTTGAGTCACTAATTAGTGAGTGAGTTGTTAGACTTTACCGTGATCGTGTAAAGTGTATTAAGTGGTTACTATTGCTTTTGAAATATTTATAAATAATATGACTGTCCAATAATATATTGACATAATTTATATATATGTATTTAATTCTTTTTTTATTTATTATTTTTTTAAGTATTATGCCATAATTGCTGTAAGTGTTTCGACTGCTATAGACATACATATTTGCCACATAAAATCCGACTCAAAATTAATTAGAGTGCCTTCGTAGACTAGTAGCTAGTGTACTAGACTGGTAGTCCGAAGGTCGCAGGTTCGACTCCTGCCGCAGACTCCGGGTGTCTCTGCAGATAAGCCAAGTAGCTTCGCAGTTTGTGTTTGTTAATTAATTTAAAAAAAAAAGAAATAAAATAAAAAATGCTTGACGAGTCATCCTTCACGTAAATACATACTTACATGCTACAAAATTTAGCAACACTTAAACGAATTCGTTGTCAATCATTCTGATCGTGTACATATCGCACACCCAGTACAAAAGTGACACAACTCAAAATTTTAATTTTCTGACACAACTAATAATTAATCCTTTTTTCTGAATTTCAACTTTATACCAACTCAAACATAAGGAAAGACAACTGTTCTTTAGCAACAGTTAACAACAATAAAATACACAAATATTTTTCTTATAGATAAACAAGTGTATTGTGCATAGTTTAATGATATAAACCCGAAAAATTAAAATTTTGAGTTGAGTCACTTTTGTACTGGGTGTGCGATATATCTCCACTCTTTTTCACTCTCTCGTTACATAGTTTTCTAGTGCGTGAACACTTTCCAGTAACAACTAGTAACAATTAGTTTAAACATTAAATTAATGAACAGACCTTTTATTGTTATAATTAAATTAATTCGATCAAATTACGATTTTAGATAATGATAGTGAAGATGATGATGATTTAGAAATCGTTAGTATTGATCATATCGGCAACACCAGGCAAGAAGTTAAAGAAGAGTTATTAAACAAAGCCGATACTACAAAAGCTGTCGACGAAGAAGAAGAGGTGGTCATAGACAAAGCATACGAAGAAATTTTATGTAAAACTGATGAAATAGCGGCAGATGAAATAAAAATGAAGAGTTTTGTCCCTGAACCCAATAATTATACTTATACAAAGGAAAATGAATCATTATATTCAATAGAGAAGGAAGAATCTATATATCGAAGACGTACACCCGTCTCAGATATATTATTTAAAAGGCGTGCCGATTTTCAAGATGAAGTCGTTGTGGAAAATGTTTTAAATAGCAGTGAATTTCCATCAGCAAAAACGTCCGTTGAAGTTATCTCTTTAGATTCAGGTAGTGATAATGAGGAAATTAATGATGATGAACGGCCTTCAACCTCCAAAGCGGCAACACCAAATATAATTGATATTGAAAATGAAAAACTTGTTGAAAGCAGAGATTCCAACAGTAATGGAAGTGGGGGTATAAATAAAACGGACAAAAGTGCTGACTTGTTATGTAATTCCATTGATTCCGTTTTGCTAGATGCGATGTGCGATATATTAAATGAATTCGATGTGAATAATGAGTCTACCACGAATTCGTGTGATCAACAGATTTCTAATGTAGGAACTGGTAAGCAGAATGTCACTAAGTCGAAAGGTGAAAATAACACTAATATTCTAAATAATTGCAAATTAACATCAGAACAAATATGCAAAATAGTTAGAGATATTTCACAGAGAGCAGATATCGAAAGTGAAATATTTCAGGAAGCTTTTATGCATGTTTTCCAACTGAATGCTGGCAGGCAAGCATTATCTGAGACACCACCACCAGCTCCTTCGCCAATTGCAAATAATTTGTTAACTCCTCCCGTGCAACCTTGCAATATACCACAACAACCAGCACCGTTTGTTACACTGATGACACCACATTATGCTCAAAATTTTGTTCCGATGGCAGGCACGGCGCCTCCTAGGCCAAAAATAAATATTAATGATCCTCGAATAAAGAAGCAGATACAAATTATACAAAACTCGCCATTGTTTAAATATAATGTTTTGAATACCGCAACTGAACAAAGCATTAGGAAAATATGCCAATCCCAATGCCAGCAGCAAACTCAGTCGCAACAACAAACAAGCTTCACACTCTCAGGAAATTCAAAGAACAACAACATGGCTCCTTTGGCTAAGATCCCAACTGGAACACATAAGTCACCTATAAGTTATGGTGAGTACAAACGAAGGCAAGTTGAGAAAAAATTGGAAATGGAAAGACAAAGACAAGAAGAACGCATGGCCAAAGAAATGGAACAAAAACGAGCTATGCTAGAGTTGTCCAAAAGTAAAGAAGATATACGATCTAAGTTGTTATCCACTTTGAATCCTTGTAAAGAACAGCTGGCTACATTGTGGAGCCAACAAAAGAATTCAACCATTAATTCCTCTTGTGGCAATGAGTGCAGCGATATGGTACAAAAACAGCAGAAAGATAATAGTACTGATGTGGTGCTTCCATCTATTGAGGAAATGAATGCTTCGGAATCAAATAATGGCAAAAAGGTTAAGGAATGCAGAATTTTGAAAAAAGATGGTAAACAATCGGAAAACGAAAACGAAGACAACAATTGTATTCAAAATAATAATAAAAACAGTGAACATAAACTTAATCGTATGTTTAAAGAATTGAGATGTACTGTTAAAGGCTTTGATCAGATGCGGGACTACATTTCAGAGTCAGATTATAGTTATTTGCCAAGTGATACACTCACAATGGAAACGATAGTTGCCCCCAAGCCTATAGGACTTAGGCGAAGATCCAGTATTCACGCACTTTCAGCAATAACAGAGCAATTGAGTCAGCAGTTATCTGACTGCTCAGATTCGGAATCTAACTACACGAACAGTTCAAAACGACGAAAATCTTCCTCGGATAATTTGCCGCAAGATTCGCTCGGCAACATACGAAAAAGAAGAAAAACAATTGATGAGATTATAAGGCCATCCAGTAGAGCAAAGGCTTTGCGCATTGTAGAATCCTCCTCCGAAGATGAGACAACGAATACAATCACTAAACAAGCCTTTGTGAGAAAGGAAGCGGTTGTTAAGTTATGCCGTATATCAAAGGAATTTATTAGCAAGCATACCAAAAAGCCAGAGAAGGATTCAAGTGCCAAAACTCCTCTTGCTCGTCCGGATGTTGAAAGTTTCAGATTAAAGAAAACTTGCGAAAGGGTGGAAAATCTCAAAGAACCTGCCCGAAAAGTGCCAAAGCTAAAGAAATACAACAACGATTGTCAAATGACCGAACGCAATACTGCCTTCTGCGTTCTATGTCGTTCTAAGCCATTGGACTTGACAAATCATTATATAGGTAGGCACAAAACTGAATCATATGTATCTAGATTAGATTGGTCGGAACTTGAGGATCTAGCAATAAATATACCTTTTGCCATATTACAACCGAAAAGTAAAAACTATCGCTTTGAGCGTTATGAAGTCCAATGTCCTTTCTGCAAAGAATATCTTTTGGATCAGTTCATCAATCTGTACAATCATTATTCTGCTCATACCGGAGAGTATGCTTTTCAATGTTCCCACTGCCATCTATCTAAGCCGTACAGACCGGATATACAGTCTCATATTCTGCATTCAAAAACATGTCGGAATTCCTCAATACAAGTTATGTATCGTTATCCGCCGCAAGCCCAATGTATATATTTACACTACTGTACCATTTGCAATTTCGTTCAGTTGAACGAAGCCAATGTTCTAAAGCACTTGAGAGAACATCATGATCATTCTAAGGCCATTACGAGTAATATACAGAAATGTATATTGGCAGCTATAAGCGATGGACCCGATATGAATCAAGCTTTTAAATCGCCGTCGCCCACACTATCAGCACCATCAGAATCAGAAACATTAAAAAAAGACAATACTACTCCTGAATGTACTGCAGCGATTTCCGGAGAAGCAAGTCCGATGAGAGGAAATATATCGGTTACTGAAATACAGTTTAAAGTCGACGATGATGACATTCCAGTAAGCAACGAACCCTGCGTAGATGATGAATATTTAGCAGGGAAATTTTTATTAGAGGAGCAGTTAAGAAAAACACACGAAGGACAATCAAAGCCAAACACACTAATACCAATGACGATTTTACACTCCATTGGGAACGACAACCCCGCTACCAATATACCAAACTTAAATACAATTGCACCACAAAGACATTTGCCAATACAAATAAAAGCAGAGGTAGAAAACAATGCTACAATACCACATGTTGGGTCTTTAGATTATAAACCAGCAGAAACTCCTGCGATTACCAATCAGCCAGTTTTAAGAAAGGATGCACTATACGAAAGATATCGTAGCTATCCTCCGAATGTTAGCTATTTGGGGTTGTATAAATGCATGATAGATGATTGCTTTTATTCCACAGACAGCTCCGAAGAAATACTCAATCATTTAACCGAACATACCACAGATGGATTAAAATCGAACGAATATCTACAATGTCCTTATTGTATTATAATTATGGATATCCCAATCACCCCCATACAGCTGGTCGAACACATACGCACTCAACACGGACATTTGAACTTTCAATGTTCCATGTGTTGTTATCGAAGTTCTACTGCTTCTAACGTCCACATCCATCAACAAACCCAGCACAATAGTGTTCATAGCACTTGCAAAATTTATAAATGCTCTGGTGATGTTTTAAAAGTCGAACAGGACTATAAGCCGGTCCTCGATTTGGATAATCAAATTGCCAAAAATATTTCCAAAATTTCATGCAAATGTAAGTACATACGAAATATTATGGATTTATAAATTTTACTAGATTTTAAGACAATTGTGAGCTGAGTTTTCCTAATAGATAATTTTTTTTCTTCGAAATTTCAGTTTGCAACGCTGGTTTCTATTATACAAAATTCTTAATGCATCATCTTAACAATGAGCACAAAATGCATAACATCCAAGACATACAGATTTACTCTTGCATATATTGCCCGTATATGGCCGAAAATAAAGACCAAATAAGAACACATGTCGCCACAAAGCATCCGGGAGAACTTCCGCTGATTTACGACCACAACATACAAATTGGCTACGATAATGAAGTATGTAAATTATAAGAAATATATACATACATATGTACATATACTATATTGTGTATTTAATTTGAATTCAAATATATTTTTAGGATACCAGAAGCAGTTCAAATGTTGTTGACGTATCCGAATCGGTGGCATGGTCTGAAACTACACCAACTGTCTGCTTTAAGGAAAACTTAACTCACGATGTTAAGCCAGACCTCAATGAGTTATTGCGCATGAACGAAGAAATTATTAAAGTTCGCTTGCTAAAGTTAACCGCACATACAGGTGTACCACCAGACTCTCTTTATCGTTGCCCAGAACCAATATGTGGTGGTTTCTTTTCAAATTTTGAGTTATGGTTTAGACATATGAAAATGCGTCATCATACACTCGAATGTAAATGTCCGCATTGCTCAACAGAAGAGTTGCTCCCTTTAGAACAATTTGCACTGCATGTTGAACAACACCGCCGGCATACATTTATTTGCTTCTACTGTTCGACAACAAATCCCACAGAAATATTGGCTAGACAACATGCTACCGAGATGCATAGCGAATTTGGCACAATGCGGCTTGAACAAATTCGTGTTAATCTAAGTTACTCCTTCAACATTGTGATCAAAAGTGATCTATTCCAGGAACGTGAAAAATTTATTGCCGAATTTTTGCTCATTTTGGATAATCATTTAAAAAAATTGGAAAGCATTAGGCTCCAGAAGTTAAAAAAACAATGGCCAGTTCAAGCTAATACTCCATGGATAGACGATTATTTGGAAATGTTTTCAAAACGGAGGGTTGGTCTACGCTGCTTGGTGAAAGATTGTGACTTTCGAACTTGCAAAGAAGAAAAACTTTATCGACACTTAAGCACGTCACATACCATCAATGGCACGCAATTCAATTGTTCCAAATGTGACTATCAAGTACAGCAATGCAATAATTTAGATGAGCTATTTGATCACATTAAACTGCACAACGAATATATTTTCATATGTACGGCATGTTCGTCAATTACGCCAAGCCGCTCAAAAATGTCCTACCACATAGCGGAGCAACATTCAGCTCGTGACGTACCTGTAATACACCTTTTTCGGACTGGCGAACAAATGTTTATTAAAATATATATCGTATTCTCCGATTGCCATCTGTCGTTTTCTACAATGAAAAATTGCTTTTGCTGCTCTGAACAAAATATGAATGGTGACGTCTATAATTTACATTTAAAAAATTATCATAAATTATCACTGAATTACTATTGTGAAAAGTGTACAAACTTTTCGTTCAAGTCACTAAAAGAAGTGAAACCACACTTTGAACAGTTTCATAACTCAAATAAGATTAAAATTAGTTGCGAATTGGCGGGACATAATGATTTATATTTAACATCTTTAAATGATTTTCAAATACAAATTTCGCAGCCAGATGCCATTGTACAGCATATTAAGAGTGAATCTTTGGATCCGTTCGATACTGATGTTGTTTTAATTGAAGATAATGATATCGAAATCGAAAAATCTATAAGAGACGAGCAGCTCAAACAACCTGAAATACCGCAACTAAAATGTATGTCATTGAGTAAATTAATGGCACCACGAACTAATACTTTACCGCTGTCTTACCTATCAACCCAGTTGCCATTATTTCAACCCGATTTTTTGCCAATAAATCAGTTCACCTCCGCATCATCGTTACCTTCGCCCATTATCTCTTCTGCAACTGCTCATGATGATTATAATTTGAATACAATAAATGCAGACACAAACTCGTCTATTAACATTTCCAACCCTTTGCACTCAATCGCTGCACCATCTGCAACAACAAATATAACACACATACTTCACAATGGCAAAATTATATCATCAACCACTAATATTCCAACGCGAATTGGATCTCTACCAATGCATATACAGGGTCAAATTAATAGAAATATGCATACTCCGCATTTACCCAATAATATCTATGTGGCTGCAACTACTCCCGCGCAAAACCCAGTTCCCTTTTCAATAACAGCACAAAAACCTTCTACTATGTCAATTCAAAATCCAACATATAATTGATAAACTTTTGTGGCCTTTTTAATGGCGTCTACAGGGTACATACATTTGCTTACTATGTAGGAGCGATTCTACAACATAATTACGATTTTCTTGTTGTGAATAATGAATGATCAAATCCGATAAATCTAATCTGTAAGGAATCCCACGGGGTAGTGATTTGCTTGTTTGCGAATATAGTGGGGATACAATTCCCATTACATTCCCAGCAACCTGATGTTTGCTATATTTTCTTACGTATTTGCTTTCTTACTAACAAGTTTGAAAAAAAAATTTAAGTATTTTAATATTTTATTGTTTGTTGTTGGCTTAGCTAGGTATATGCCTGCATTTCATTGGCGCTAACCAAATCATCAGTATCCTTTTAGCCAAATCAGGATTGAAAAGCATTCAAGCTCGTATACTTATGCCACACACTACAAATACTATATGAGAATTCAAACAGAACTCAATCATATTTTTCCATTTGCAATCAACAAAAACACAAAAGTATAATAGTATTTGTAGTCTGTGGCATACGAGCTTAAATGCTTTTCAATCAAGATTTGGCTAAAAGGTTACTGATGATTTGGTTAGCGCCAATGAAATGCAGGCATACACCTAGCTAAGGCAACAACAGACAATAAAATATTAAAATAGTTATTTTGGAGAATATCTCGAATAACAAATTTGATAAATAATTTAAATATTGTATATGTAATTGTTGTAAAACGCCAAAAAAATTTCACAGTTCGAAACTTGAAGTAAAAAAAAATCATATATGCTACCATTTCTAGCTAATCTATATATATAAAAATAAGTCCGTATATGTACGTCGCCGAACTAATCATAAACGCGTCGAGCGATTTCAACCAAACTTATACACTACGTAGGCAGTGGCCCATATGTGGTTTATATGAAGTTTTGTTAAAATCCGATAACGCATGTGTGTGCGGTGCGTATGTGAAGTGAGTGTGTTTTTGGGAACAAAACCAACTTTATTAAAAACAAGTGTGTTTCTTTTCTTATTTTGTTTTGCCATGCGAAGCAGGCAACGGGCCCGCTAGTAAATATCTAAATGTACCTTGGCCTGTTACTTTTACTATTATTTTAATTCTTTTAATTTATAATTATTTGAGAGTCTGTCACGATTATAGTTTTAAAAAATTTGAAATGTATTTTATTTTTTCTATGAAAAGTACATGTACATGATGAATTTGAATTTGTCAAAATTAATGTTTTGAAAATATGAAATAAATTGAGATCATACTACATTTTTCATTAATTATTTAAAAACGCCGAGATTTTCACGACTGATTAGTCAATTGGTAGTTTTTACATCAAAGGTAGTACATCTAATTCAACAATATTGATTCGAGTAGTTTACTTTACCTCAGTATTGGAAGAACGGGCTGGTCAATTTCTTATTAAATATTCTAACATCATTATTTACGGGTAATTTCATCCTTAATTTATTTAAATTGAATTCTCGTCTTATTAGATCTGCTTGTACAAGGATGGATCTTTCATGTATGCATAATGGTGGGCTGAATGAATATTTTTATCTCATAGAATTGCAGATTGGAAACTTACATAGTTTTAATCAGTCTGCTTTTTCGTTTTGTACTATTTATTTTAATGATTTGTGCATTGCTTTAAATTGTACAAATTTGATTGCATGCGGTCCTAATGGTATACACTTAAGATTTATCAACTTAGTCTTCCTGTTGATATAAGTACATACTTACATACTTAAGTATGCAATTGCTGTTTCTTATCAATAAAATTTTAACATGTTCTATGAGTATTTTTCTTTATGGTCGGACAAAAAAATGTATTATTAATAGCATGAATGACTTGAGATCCATTTCTATTCTCCCTATCTTATCTTAAATTGTGGAAGAAAAATCAGATGATGTTGTATTTGGACAGTAATAATCCTATTATTGGATCTTACTCATACTATTAGGGGGAATATGAATTGCGCTTTGGTTAGTGTTTTGATTTCATTGGACTTACCCAAAGCATTTAATTGCGTTTAATTTTTGTTGTTAAACTGTGTAAATGACTACTCTTCTGGGTGAATGGATGTTGCCAGTGGGATACAGCAGGGTTTTGTTTTGGAACAGTTATTATTTATCATATATTCCGATCAATAATTTTCTTAGGTGAGTTTCGATTTTGTATAGTTGCGTTGGAAGGAGCTGAGAACATCGTATTATTGAACATTTTTAACTTTTAGAGCCTCGTAATTCGGAGAATATGGGTTGTAGCCAAGTTTTGTACTTGTTTTTTTTTTTAATTCTTCAGTTGCAAAAACATAAGTAATTCGAATATAATAAATTTCACAGGAAAGAGAAAAACTTTATAAATCTTATGCTTTCAATAAATATACATATGTACGTACATCATTGATGGACAAAATTGTTTTACACTTGGGTTAGTGAGATAATTAGAAGGTACAGTGACAAGCAAAAGGAATCACAAAGATTTTCATATAAGGAACTAAATTAAACGAAATCGTCTACATTAATGCTGTCATGACAGTTTCGTAAGAGCAGTATATGTTTCAAAGACGTGGAACTAATTTTATTACGTTGTTTACTGCAAATGAATTTTAAGTCCGAAACAATTTTTTCACATAAGTAAGTGGTCGGAAAAATGAATGAATTTTTTTTTGAGTTAGGATAGGCCAATGCGTCCAAAGTTTTCCAAAATAATAACCTGTCTATTTCCGCAAAAGCTTTTAACTCGCTTCGTAATATTACAATTTCTGGTTGTATTTTGAATTCATATTTAGTAACATCAACATTAAATGGGTTTTCAAAAAGTTCCAGAAGTTGTTTTATGTTATCTATATCCTCAAATCTATCTTCGAAATTGAAAAAAAGGTTTTCAAAAATATTAATATATTCCAGGGTTTCAACCTTTTCGTGCTTGTTCAAAATTAGGGATTTTTTAGGAAACTCTTTGAAGTCACCTAACTTAATTTGTGATAACAATAAATATAATTTAGTTTTAGAATTGTAAATTTTTTTGGACAAATCGAATATATTATTTCCCTTGCCCTGTAATTCTAAATTAAAATCATTAAGAAAGCCAGTCGTATCTACCAAAAATGCTAAGTCTGTAATAAACTGATCATTTTTGAGATGATCTGATAAGCTGTTAGCAATTTTTTCCAACACTGTAATTGAAAAAAATGTATAAGCCTCAAGCAACATCTGCACTCGCCAAACTAAAAAACTAAAGAGCATAAGAAAACAAGGGGCGTGGCGTATAAACAATTGATGAAATATCCATCAATGACGTACATACATACATACATATGTATGTATTTATTTGCTTAATTATTACTACAACTCAAATTATGATAAATACTATACACTGTATAGCATACAGCATTAGCATCATAGCGTTATAAGTATGTACATATGTATGTATGTACATACATACATAACATGTAAGTATCTGTGATCAAAGGCAATCGGCCTTCAACATACATACATACATACATATGTTTGTATGTACATAATTATTTTAATTTGTAAATACAGTACTAAACGACGCACAGTTCGTTTTCCCATAGACAAATTGCCACTCATAGGCTAAATATTCTATGTTGTCACCTGGAAAGTGTTCACGTACTTTAAAGTTTTTTAATGAGAATGAAAAAGGGCATACGAAATTTTAGAGACTAAAAATTACTTTTTCATACAGTTTTCCTTATTTTCAGACTATTTTAAGCAAATTATACCTGGCAGGAAAATGAGTTTTAGTGAAAGCTGTTAATTTTTTTTGCGGTTTGAAAATTTTTTTTGATTACTTTCGAATCTTCTGATTTTAAAATGGTTAATTTAACGACATTTTCACAAATTTCACTTATTTATTTATTTATTTATTTAAAGAAATATACTTTATAAATAAATTTATAAAATACATAAAAATTAAAGCGCAGGGTTACTAGACCATATTGCGCGCAAAAAAGAGATTTTTAATTAGTGCATAAGATAATTTAAAAGTAAAATTTGGTTAAAAATAGTATTAAAAAATTTAAATATCAAATAAGTTGTGTTTGTTGAGCGATTTCAGAATTTCTATTAAATGATGAGATACTGAACAGTCGAGTATTTTCTGTAATGAATTAGCCATTTTGGATATTGGACATTCAATTAAAAGGTGACGAACATTCATTACTTGGTGACAAGTACTGCACTTAAGAGGTTCCATCCGATTGTAAAAATGTTGACAGTTAAATAATGCTTTACCAACTCTAAGACGTGCAAGTATTACACATTGAGTTCTGGTAAAGTCCCTGAAATATTTAGGCCTGGTATAAGATATATTGTGCTGCCTGAGAAAGCTGCATATTCGATAGTTTAGTCCTAATGAAAATGTAATTAATTATATTTTATGAAACTCTTTAAAATTGAATAATAAACGATTCAATACACACACATACATACATCCATATGTACATAAGTATGTAAGTATAAAATTTTTGGTTTAAAGGCCCTAAATTTTATATTTCTATTTCGTTTTCATTTACTATTGCCGTTATTGTCTTATTAGTAGTAATGGTAGCGCGGCGAGTAATTTTGAGATTATTATTTAATATTTGATTTCAACTTCTTATTAATGTGTATTTCTTGTACTTTGATTAATATATTAACCATGAATTTATTTTATTTCATACATATGCATAAGTTAATCTTAAAATAATTTTAAGAACTATCAGATAAACTGCCAATATTTTATTAAAAACGTATGTAAATGTTAGAATAAAATATTAAATTGTCTCTAGAGCGCTTGTGAAAAAATTAATTAACCGATCTATGATTATTAATAATCCAAAAAAAAGAATACATGGTGCTTGTGCAGTGTTCAAAACTAAATATTCGAAAGGAATTCAAGCTTTAACGTCTAATCTGCCAGACGATTTTGATTGCGCAAGTTTTTATTTAACTGGGAGACAGATAGAGAGAGAGGAATATATATTTTCTCTATCTTCCTAAGCTAAATGAAAATATGTGGAATTGAAGTTACCTTCGTGGAGAAAACGTGTGTGTTTTTTGTCCCCAGAAACGAAAAAGATTGTAATAAATGGATCGAAACTCGCGATGATAGTCTCTCATATTTGTCTTCAAGCATTGTATGTAAATGCTTCACATAAAAAGTCTTTGTTTATGGGTACGTTATTCGATACTGTAGCCAAATACTGACTACGCTAAATTTTACTTCCCTAGTTTTTTTAGTTTGCGGTTGTTGGAATATCAATATTATTATGATGTAAGCTACATATATTTTTTGAATTCATTATTCGAGGTACATCTTCAAACATTATTTGTATAACGTGTACTGATAATTTATATATATGCACAGCTAGGCATATGCACAGCTAGGGCCACAAAAAATAATAAAAGTGTTGTTCGGAATCCCCAAATTAATATAAATTCTAAAATTCTATAAATTCTAAAATTTAGACCGTTACATAAAAACGCAATTTTGATTGCATACCACATGCCATTATCAGTCAGGCAATACTTAATTTCATATGTCACATTGGCGACGTTGTATTTTAATTACGACTTTGACTTTCAAATAAAAAATAAAAAAAAAACATTTCAAGTTGGTTTCTGATAAATTCCTATTTTAGCTTATGATTCCTACGGAAATGAAGTAAAAAGTGAGATTAGAAAAATTTATTAATAAGTAACAATATTATAAATATCTTACATATTAAGAAACTGAAAAATTTACAAGATATACGAAGGCATGAAAACAAGACTAGTGATGTAAAATTGTGCGTAGTGATTGTGAAAATTAATATTCTATGAAGAAGGGAGGAGCAGTTATCAGTAATAATATTCATAGTATTGACAAAGAACACAATAATCAAGTTATTTTGGCGTAGCAGTTTCAAGCCCGTCTATTAAACCTCAAAATTAAATAAAGATTGAACAATTTAATGGAAAAAGTAATTAAGTATATTAATATCTAGAAGATCCTGGCAGCCGAGAAAAATCAGACGCTTTGAAGGTTACGAGAAAATTATACTTTAATCAAAAGCTGATTCATCTGCAGTTTAGTATTTTCATGTGATTTTGAAGTCGATATAAACAAGAAGAACTTGTTTTCTGGCATTAGCCTATCTATTTGTTCCCTTAGTGTCCATCTTCAAGTTTTTATTTCCTTTTGTTTAATTGTTAGCGATTGTCAAGGACATGACAATAAAGTAATGAATAGACAATAAATAGCATGCTATAAAGAATAAACAACGAAAAATAATTGTAGGTATGTATTTTTCTACTTTATTATAGTTGCCATGGAAGAGAAACGTATTGCCGATTATTTTGTTGTGGCCGGTATGCCAGATAAGCCAAAATTACTACAAGAAAGTAATTTTAAAGATTCCAGCCATTTAAGAGCTGCCAATTCAATTGAACCTATCACAGACATTGGAGTATTTTTTCCTCTATTGGGTGAAAATGCCCCTGATGGTCATATTGTATTAGATAGCACGCCCACTGGATTACCTGCAAATTTAAATTTTGGTTCATTAAGATCAACAGAATGTTATATTTATTACAGACGTGGCAAGGATCGTCCACCATTGGTAGATATTGGTAATTATTATATCGCAAAGTATGAATTTTTTTATATTTTTTGTCCGTGTGTATGTATTAATGTTTATAGTTTATGTATTTGAATAAAGCGTTGTACTTATACGGTAATTCCTTTATTTTCAGGCGTTCTATACGAAGGCCATGAACGCATTATGTCGGATGCAGAAATTGTGACCGAAACGCCAAGTGGTCGAGTTGCTAATGTTAACAACTCTTCGTCTAAAACGTTTTTAACTTACCGCCGTGCTCCAGCTGACATGCCCTGCAATGAATTGGTAGTGACTGATCTATGTGTTATTAATAGCAGTAAAGGAGAAAAACCACCACATGCCTTTTGTTTAATTCTTAAGTCTTTGAATAAAGCCTTTACTGGTCACGATGTTTATTTATGCTACAAAAAGTCTATGTACCGTCCAAAACACATCAGTTACCAGCCAGAAATTTTACTACGCTATCCTACTCTTGATCATAATTATTTTCCCTTAAATTTATGCCCTAGTGTGCCGTTGTTTTGTTTACCAATGGGTGCTTCATTGGAAGCTTGGCCTCATGTAAGCGAAAATAAAAAGCGTAAACCTACAGCTCCTGTATTTAGTACATTTGTGCTTACCGTAAATGATGGCACATACAAAGTTTATGGCTCGGCATTAACTTTTTATGAGGATTTTGAGTAAGCTGTTCCACATAACAATATGAAAAATAACTGAATACGTAGTTTATTTTAGTGAGTCTCAATTAACAGAACAACAATGCGAATTGCTCGGTTGGGATGAGGAGTTTGCTAAAAATCATTCTTTGCATATCATAAAAGCCATTTGTTTGTTGTCACACTATCCCTTCGGAGACACATTCGACAAATGGCTCAAATATTTACACGTAAGTGAAAGAAATTTATATTATTTATTTTATCCAATTGAAAACGTGTTTATTTTTTCAAATGAAGCGCCTAGCTGTATACGGTGTTAATTTACCCATACCCATTGAACGTTATATAACACACCTTTTGGACGAAGTACCATTTCCATCTCCCAGCATACATTTGCAGGTAAAAGTATTAAAATTAATATTAATTTGCTCTATGTTAAACATTGAACTTTATTTGTCTAAAAAGCTTTCCAGTGAATCAAACGATCGTATATTACTTACTCAACCTGAGGATTCACCTCTGCCACGCAGTGGCGCTGGATTTTACATGCTTTTGCAAAATTTAGGCACAGAAAATTGTTTACATGTCCTACTTTTGGCCTTAACTGAACAGAAAATACTCATACATTCGCTGAGGTAAACTAAAAATTTTACATTTTCGACTATTTTTTTTTTAATCTTGACCCCAATATTATACTAGGCCTGCAACTTTGACTGCCGTAGCTGAGGCAATAGTATCACTATTATTTCCTTTTAAGTGGCAATGTCCTTACATTCCTCTGTGTCCTCTGGGGCTAGCAGAAGTTTTACATGCTCCTGTTCCTTATTTAATTGGTGTAGACTCCAGATTTTTTGATTTATACGAACCGCCCTTGGACGTAACTTGTATAGATTTGGACACAAATACTATAAGTGTAAGTTCTTTTCTTAAATCATAGCTTTTTTATAAACGGAAGTTCTTTTTCAGCTTTGTGAATCCCAAAAACACTTGCTTGTAAAATTGTTGCCAAAAAGAGCAGCACGCATTTTGAAGCAAACTCTCTTGGAGATAGAGGAAACGAAGCCGATGAATATAGACTGTAATAATAGTTTAGATAGAGACTTGCGAAAACGTAAACGTGAGGTGTGTTTTCAAATCATTACCCTTATATTAAATTTATAATTTTTATTTTATTGTTTATTATTCTCATTTATTCTCATTATTCAATTTTACAGCTTCATTTAGAACAACGCATACAAGAGGCATTTTTGTTGTTCATGGCCTCAATTCTACGTGGTTATCGGGACTATTTGGTACCCATATCAAAGGCCCCTTCTGTTGGTGCCACCGACCCCAGTGCCTTATTTCAGCTAAAAGCTTTTCTACGTTCCCGAGATAAGGTAAAGTTCGATAATTTTTCGTTTTTATTTTTTCTTTGGTTTGTTTAATTGTGTTAATTCAAAATGTGCTTTATTTTAAGGCGTATCATAAGTTTTTTGAATTATTAATGAAAACACAAATGTTTATACATTTTATTGAGGAGAGATCATTTGTGTCAGATGGTGATCATGGTTTGACATTTTTCGACGAGTGTGCAGAGAAGGTGGCATCTTATGATGAGACTCCATCAGACGTTCGTTTGGTTGACTGGGAAAGTGGACAGAATAGTGAGCGTACTAAATATATATTTCCACCAGATAGTATTGGACCCACCAAAGGTAAGTTCTAAAACTGTTCTTAAAGAGATCATATCAATTCCTTTTTGTTATTAAAACATGTTTGCAGATCATAATGCTCCTGAAGCCTTTTACAATTATGAAAGTTTTACATTGACTCCCAGTCTTTTGAAATCTTCAAAAAAGACTACAATATCGAGCTTAATAAAACAAATTAATGGTTCTGTAGCACCTGGCTCACCCATTGCTCGTCGCACTAAACACGAGATAAAATTGTCCCAAAAAATGGCTAGGCGCTGTCAAACTCGCCCAGAGTTATGGTCCAAATACTTACTAGCCACATGCTATTCACTGTATTTTTTAATTTTGCCGTCCATGGTCTTGGATACTCGTAGAGCTGGTAAAGAGCATGATATTCTAAGAGCGGCATACGATATGCTTGTTAAAGCCAGTAAAATAAAAATAAATTGTGATGAATTCTGTTATCGCATTATGATGCAACTATGTGGTACGTATAATATGCCGGTTCTGGCTGTTCGTTTGCATTACCTTATGAAGAGATCAGGCGTGCAACCGAATGCCTTAACGTACGGCTTCTACAATCGTTGCGTGTTAGAATCAGAATGGCCAAGTGATAGTACCACATTAAGCCAATTACGTTGGAATCGTATTAAAAATGTGGTATTTGGAGCTGCTCACTTTAAAAGAGCTGGCAAACTGAGAGCCTCAAAGAAGCCGTTATCAGCATCATATGATAACAATTTAAGCACTTTAGAAACCGTAGATGGTACTTCACGTACTAGTTTAGAATCGCCGAATTCATCACAGTTAATATTAGGTGCTGGAGGTGACGGTTATGGAGTCAATATTTTAGACTTTTCAGCATTTGACAAGTTGCGTACAAAACTGGGGAGCATAGTAAGGCAATCAATTGGATCTCAGGATGCCACAGATGATGTCATGTCGAGTGCTGGCCTTTTAATTTCAGGAGAATCGAAAATGTCATCCGATACCACAGTACCCCTTATTCCAACGGCCAGTCCACAGCGAACCACAAATGACTTAACCAAGCGACGACTGTCGAGTCGTGAAAGTTTCGGTGGTGATGCTGAACTATTGAATAAATTGCAAAGACAACATACTCTAACAGAAATGAATAATAAAATAATGAATATTGGTGATGAAGATGATGAAGATCTAACGAATAAAAATAATTTCAATGATTTGGCTAGTTCCCAAGAAGAATTTGACGATGATAATGTACATGAAACGGACGACGACGAAGATGATGAACATAGAGACATACAAACTCCTACTAAGTATGATTTTTATAAAAGCGTTATGTTCGTTTGGTACAATTTTGAAAATTAATATTTTAGAATTTCTCCAAGAACTCCAGTTACTCAGAATGATCCTTTAGGCGCTTTAAACGAAGAAAAAGCTCCTGCTATGGCACTAGCAAATGAAGAACACTCTGCTGACGTCTCTTCTAGTTTCAACAACTCATTATATAGCGATAAACCGATTCTATTTAAGGGTCAACGTAGTGCCACATTTGATGAATCCACTCAACTCAACAAAAATATGCAACGTTCAGAAACAATGCCAGGTTCTAGTGTAGCCTCAAGTTTGGCTACTTTAGGCTCATCGTTTAAGTTAAACTTTGGGTGAGTTTATGGTTGTAAATTTATTGGAAAAGTATGTTATTAGTAGTATACAAAAATATCGCTTCAAAGGTGATATTAGCAAAAAACATGGGACAAATTTATTTGTCTTATTCTTGGTCATAGCGCTTTTGTAAGAACTTGAAAAATAACGCTTTATTGAAGGCATTTACATAAATAAAGCTATCAAGCGACGTTTACATAGTTGATACACTTAAAGTTCATTTCATTTATTTATTACTTCATAGTTAAAATTGTATTTTTTTTTTTCATTTATATTAAAAATTTTTTAATATGCAATAGATTTAAGGCTTAGGATAAAATGCCATTGATTGATGAAATGCAAGGTTAATTTTTATTCAATAAATAAGCAGACTTAAATCATGATTACACAATCGTAATTATGCATGTATTCTTTAAACTCCGCTAAACATAGCGTTGATATTATACATGGGGGTAATTTAATTCAAAATAATTAAGAATATTAACAATATTCTGATTAATGATCTCGATTCGACTGAAGTTTATGCATTTTTAAGGTCAATATATAAACAAGTTAAACATTTTTAAGTTTTCGTAACTATTTTTCTGTTTTTAACTTTTTGTTTACAATAATACAATTTCATCAGTTTTTACGATTTATTTTTTTAAATTTAAATCAACTTGATTTCAAGAAACGAACTAAAATTTTCTATTTTTGAGGGCTTAAGATTTCATATCTAAAATTAAGAAAACAATTAAGATCGACTCCATTTATTGAATAGGGACGCAAATATATGTCATAATCATAATGAATTATTAAAAATACCCACTTAACACTTCGCCTACTAATTGCACTTAAAAAAGTAGACACTTTCATCGTAATATGTGCGCTCTACATGCATTCGATTTGCGATTTTTTTTTCTAGGACGAGAGTCGTCTTTGAAAAGCTTGTACCACTTGTAAACATTTATCTGACTTAGAGTACAATCACAACACGCCACTCTCAACATTTCAAGTGCTTATAACAACATATGTTCGAGACAATTGTGCCAACATAAAAAGAAAAAAATGGCTAATCGAATGCACGTAATCCGTGAAATTCCAAAATGCACCTTTTATATTGAACGAACTTTGATTTTTTTTGTCTGTAAATGGAAAACAAGTTCGTAGGCGTAGTTAAGATCAATTTCACCATATATCTCATTTGATGCAGCTTCGCTGCTCACATTCAATAGCTAAATACGAATATTAAACATAAGGCGAAGCTTTTCAACCTTTGACCACAGTTGTGATGCCTTCAGACAAAAAATGTTTGCCTTAAAAAACTTTTTGTGTGGGATCCGAAAAATATCCTCATAATAAGAATTCATAAGAGTGAAACTTTACAATTATGACATTATCCCAAAATGTGTGATGAAGTAAAAGAATAAAATACAAATAATTGGAACACCATTAGCACAAGCCTGAGCTATAATTCGAGCAAAACTAAATTGGATAGACCCAACTAACAACAAATAAATAATTATTAGTTTTGAGACCAGATTTTATAATTGCGAAAAAAGGCTAAAATAGATGTAAGGCTTACTTTTTGCATTTGACTTGAGGTTTTTTTTTCAAAAAAAAAAATTGTATTAACGCAACGCTTTAATTTCGTGAACTAAAATTTTAAGCCCATACATTTTTTTAACGAATTATACCGTAAATTGAAGCACAACAAACGTTTATAATTGTTTTTTAAAAAGAATCACTTTAAATGCGATATTATCAGTAAATGATACATATATATATACATATGTATGTATATTATACACATTTACCTAATAATAATACTTTTCCAAACATTTGACTTATAGTTCGCAAGACCCAATTTGTTACCATTACAATATTTTTAATTTTAATTGATCATTATTCTGCTATTAATTTGTTATTTGTTATTATTTAATTTATGAATTATTCTTCTCAAAATTTTCGTTGTATTGTTCACCAATGTTTTATTTTTTTAAACCAAAATTGTAAAATGTTTTCGTAGACGTTTTTCACCTGCACGCTTGTCCTTTAAGAAAGACTTGAAATTGCCCACCAATATTATAGAAAATATAAGCTACATGAGGTAAGTGTTGAATATTTAGCAAAAATGTTGCGGCGACAAAAAAAAAACATTTAAATTTGACCGCAATACAGCTTATGTTACCGTTTTAATTTTTGTTATTAAAATTAATGTGGTGAAGGTGGAAAAGGTGGTGGGTGGTAGAAAACACATAAACCTAAAAAAAATCTCTCCAAACTTATACAGTTTTCTTTAAGAGCTTTAGCTGATATGTTCTTGATTGTATATTGTATGTAACTTATACTACAATTTCATAGTATTTTATTTACATTTAGTTTTATAAATGCTTTAGTTTATACGCCTACATACGTGTATTAAATTCATTTTATTTCCATTCTTACACACAAAAATAAATACACTGTTAATAAGAAAAATTAACAATAATAATAAATGAATACTTTAACCTTAATTTGAATTTTATAAAAAAACTAATGCTTTAAAGAAATATAATATTTAAAAAATTTCAATTGATAAATTTAAAAACACGTTAAAGTTTTCTTCGAACATTATACGCAGACTTTTTAATGTTGTCTTTAATTCTTCTTTTTTTTGCCGCAGTCCTAATTTTAGTGGTAAAAAATCGAATGAAATCATTCAAGGAAGCTTAAGCAGCATTAAACATGCTGCGACTTCTATAACTCGTAAATTTGATGAAATTAAAGGTGCCATATCGGCCAATACAACACCAGTTAAATCCTCATTATCTATACAAGGTTACAGCGATAATGGTGTTACCGAAGAAGACATGATTGCTCATGAAGATGGTACATTAAAAATACGACGTGTTTGCAGTGATCTGGAACATCCCTGGACTCGTTTAAGTGAATCACGCAAGTCTAGTTACAATAATTTGGTACCTCTTGGAGAAAATACATCGACGATGAATTTAAGTTCGGCTTTATTAGCTTTACCCGAAAACTTGTATACTGCACCGCAAGATGTAAGAGAAAGTGTCGTATTTTTTATATATGTTATATATTTAGATATTATTTTTATTTACAAAGAATATGGATGATACGAGTGATTATGATGTTTTAATACAAATGACTTCTTGCTCCCAATGCCACAACTGCTCTGTCTTGCTTTATGATGAGGAAATCATGTCGGGGTGGTCGGCAGAAGATTCTAATTTAAATACAACGTGTCACGCTTGCAATAAATTAACTGTGCCGTTTTTGAGTGTTCGCTTTAATATTAACAACACAAAGGAAGACAATAAGAAACAACAAATGGAAAATCTCACAATACCTTACTTAAATCCGCTGGTTTTACGCAAAGAACTCGAAAATATTCTAACACAAGACGGAGATTTATCACTCATAAAGCCGAATTTTGTAGAAGAACATCCAATTATCTATTGGAATTTATTATGGATAATGGAGCGCATAGAGAGTAAAACGCATTTGCCTGATCTCTGTTCACCCACTATCGTAAGAAGGAAATGTATTTGTTTTCCGTGATTTAATATTTACAATATCTCTTTGCTTTTTTCAGGACGACAGTAATTGTGATCCATTAAGTAAGGTGAAACATGTTAAAATCCAATGCTTGTGGGATAATCTACAATTGCACAGCGAGGCCGGCCTACCCATGTACATTCTTTACAAGCAAACGCAGCCGACAAGCCCCCTACTTAAGGCTTTGCTAACCGATCAAGCTCAACTCAACAAGAAGTAAGTTTAAATAATAACGTTGCAAGGTCAACAAAATCTTGCATATTGTAATTTTTATAAGAATAGTAAGCGCCTGATGGGGAGAGAGTTGGGACCCGTTTGTTAATCTTTTTTTTTTATTAATTTTTATTGAAAACTCATCTCTAGGAATGTTATCGTCACCCTAGATCAAAAATAGGGTATTAATAAGTGCAATCAAAATATTTCCAGTTTTTCGAAAACGAAATATTTTAGTATCAAGCGAATAAGAATGAAAACTTAAAATAACTTTTATATCTCCTTTGCAGCGTCATTCAACAAATCGTTTCAGCCATACGATGTAATGATCTTTTAATGCCTGTTAAAAAGCTGGCTAATGAACGTTACAAACTTAAGAATGGGTGCGTCGATCGTTCGCACTCAATTTATCGCGATATATTATTTTTGGCAATAACTGCAATAGGCCGCTCCAATGTAGACTTGGCCACATTTCATCGCGAATATGCGGCAGTGTTTGATAAACTAACAGAAAAAGAATGCAATATGTATTATCGCAATCAAGATTTGCCACCATCGGCAGCCACCATATTTTGTCGCGCATATTTTAAACCTCTGCTATTGCTTCCCTGACGTGAAGAGAACCTTATGCAGCAACAGTTCAACAGAGATCAAATCAAAAATAACACGTAGTAATAACATCAATACTAAACGATTCATGAAGGAAAAAAGACATACAACGGAAATAAACAATACAACTGGGTAAATAAATAAAAACAAAATGGCAATCATCAATAATACTTAAATTGTAAAGGAAATTTTATAAATTAGTTTAGTAAGATGAAGATGAATTATATACGTATGTAATTTTTAGATATTTAACAAATTACTTTATTAATTTTCTTTTTACTACTTTATATTACGAGACCTGGACGTACTAGACCCCTTATGAACGTTAAGAGATACACATATTATTTTATATAATCTTATATAATTCAGAATTTAGTATTTTATGTCATTCAGTGTACTTATTAATGCTGACACGTATCACAGTACATTTGTGTATTTGGACGAGTTTCATTTAGAATATTACGAAAAAACCCTGTTTTGTATTCCGTTAAGAATTGTCGTATATTCGTTACAAATAATTGTCTGTAACTAAGATATAACGATTTCGATCAGTTTAGAATTTCACTCGATATACCGAACATCGAGGGGTGTTATATGTACATATGTTTCTATTAAGTATTTTGGGCATTAATATAAATCAACTTGGTAAAAGTATAAATTTGTGGGTGATGTTTATAATGAAAACTACTTAAGAAAACGTATATTTTGTTTTGTTAAAAAAAACTTTTCTTTTATAAAAAATCGTACATATTTAAGGCGGTTACAATTAAGAAAAAATAGTATTTAAAACATTTTCCCATTATTTCTTTAAATTTGTTCCAAAACATGAAATGTTAAATTCTCTAAAATTCGCAATGCCATTCGAATATGAGTTAGAAATAACTAACGTTTGTTATTTACGAGTATGTATATGATTCATCTATGGACGAGTATGTGTTGTTAGAATTTAATTCAATTTATCTCCCAATTTCGATTTGTGCATTCTTGAGTTTGTGAGAGAGAGAGGAGAGACGAATGGAAAGTTGTGCGGAGTTATGTACGTGTACTTGCAATTCTCTTTTGTTTTCTTATTCGTACTAAAATTGCAAAACCGAAATTTCATTGTATGCACATGCATGCAATATCAAAAGAGAATTGAAAAAATAAATTCCAGAAACATAAATTGCATGGGGACTGTGTTTAGAAGATCAGATTTTTTTGCAGGAAATCTTACTTAGCGGACAAGGCGTAAAGAGGAAGATAAATGGATGATACATGCATGCCTGTACTTGAAATTCGGTTTTTTCTCTTATTCGTTTTGTTCTCTTATTCGTTTTGTTATCTTATGTGTACATGAATTGCAGCATCGTAGAGGTATGCATGGCATTTCTAATACCTGATCGACCCTGTTCTGTAAATCACGCGATTTCAAATCGTGCGATTTAATAACACAAATTAAGTTGCAAGTAAGTTATTAACCATTTTTAAGACATTTTCAAACTTTTTATGTTGAAAACATCAAATTCGAGCTTAAATTTGACAGAATAATAATTTTTTTTCTTTAAATCTTACGATTTGAAATTACATGATTTATAAACAGATCCGGATATCACATATCAATACTTAAATACTTGCGACTCGGAAGAAACCGCAAATACAAAGGTTCATATGTGAGCTTCCACATACAAAATTGCCATGATGCATTCACCATGATTCTGGCAGAAAATACGTTTAATATTAACACGTTATAAACATACGAGGTTGAATGTTATCAAACTGCTTAAACCTCACTGACGATTTGGTTTTAGCAACCAATGAAATGTCGGCATATGAAGAGCTAAAGCCACAACAAACATTTTTTCAATGCATTTTGCAAAAAAACTAATTGTTTCTAACGATTAGTCGGGATATTCTCCCGAATAATAAATTTCAATATTAAAAAATTTACAATTTTTTTTACTTTCTTTGCTGTGATCGCCAAAAACGTACATATGTATTTCAATCTTTGCAACTATATTAAAATACGACCATCAATGTTTTCTTCAGAATTTTCAAAGCGTTTTGCTATATTTCATTCACAAATTAGACTACTTTTGTAGTTACGGACCTGACTATACGATACATAAAATGGTTTAGAATTCTGAGATTTTCAAAAATCATTAGTTGCAGCTGACTTTCTATTATTATGTTTCGATTGTTTTCAATTGTATATTTTTTAATATTAAGATGTTTTGTCCGAAATTAAAATTTCAAATCACGTAATTTTAAATCAAACAATTGTATATGTATTTTTCAAACTTTTGTTTTTTTATATTTGATTGCTTTGTGGTATCATTGATTGATATTTGAATGTTTTTACTAAAAACAAAAAAAATTTCATTTTGCTTATTGTTGTCCTTTGGTAACATTTCATTTTATTCGTTTCGGTTGACAACTCTGCGAAATATATATACATATATATATATTTTTTTTTTGACTTTTTGGATTTTATTCACTAGCATTATTTATTATATTAAAACTAACGACTGGTTTATTTGTGACAATATTATTGCTTAAACTATTGAACTTATTAGGAGTATACCATAATTATTTTTTAAGTATTTCTAACAAAAGTTTCTATTTGCAGATTTGTAATGTTAAGTGTGTTCATATATCTATCTAAATATATTATATACTCTGTACATATAAACGTCTTTTCCACTGGGCAATTTTATTTGAGCAAGTTTTCTTAATAAGTTCAGTTGTGAGCAAGATAGAGAAACTCCTCTTTCTATCTATTTCCCAGCTGAATTAAAACTTGTCCAATAAGAATTATCTAGTGGAAAAGACGTTATACATGCTGATGTACATGTACATACATATATGCAGGAGGTACATAAATGTATTATGTTGTATATGATGTTTGCTTTTCTTTTAAACACTTTAATCGTACTATGTTATATGCCTTATAATTGTTAATTCTAAAAAGAGAGATAGAGGAACAAAATTATCGATCATACTATTATTTTTTTTTTTTGAAATTTTATTAAAATAAATATCGTGTAAATTAACAGCAGTAAAAGATGTAAACGGATTAGTAATAGACGTAGACATATAATATTTGGATACATGTAGTATATGTATGTATAATATAGTTATTCTTATTCCAATATTTTTTTTATTATCTAAAACAATTTTTTATATCTATCTTAATTATTTTATTTTCATAAACTAAAAGAATAATTTTCTTCGACATACTCTTTCATGTAATTTCAACAACTTTAAAATACACAAAATAATGAAACTATGTATATTTTAAGCGTTTATGACAAATTGAAAATATAGTTTTATTAAGAAATAAAAATCAAAACTAAGTTTTTTTTATTAAAGGCTGTAGGTGTCGTTATTTGACACTTTCCAGATAATCAGTTTTGCGTTATTATAAGTATACTTTAAGTTGAAGCTGTCAGATAAGCTAGAGGGAACCTCTTAGCTTTAGCTTTTAACGAAAGCATTTGAAGTTGTCATATTTATAACGTCTTCGCTAAGCGTCGACTTTAATGGCTTTTCAATTAAAATTTGTTTAATTTTACTTTAGATATCAGGCCTTTTCCACTAGGCAATTTTTATCCAAGTTTTAATTCAGGTGGGAGAAAGATAGAGATAGAAAGAAAGAGAATTAGAGAGAAATATGCGCAATTTAAACTGGGTAGAGGAATAGACGTGAACTTAACGCTTAATCGCCAGTTATTACTTTACTGCAGCGAATAGCGAAATTTTAAATAAATCGGGTACAATTTTGAGATCAAAGCAATTGCAATTGCTTAGTGTTAAATCTATTTTGTACAATATTGGTTCTAGTTTGTAAGCTTTTGTTTTTAAATAAATACTAAAACTAAATTTTTTTGATAATATATAAAAATCTCATCTTTATTTCTTATGGCCTGAGTTTCAGATTTCCCCTCCAAAAATAGTTGTCTGTATTCAATAATTTAAATTGTTTTCATTCGGACTCTTATATCTTTCTTTTAGATTATTTAACAAAATTCCTAAATTCTCTCACAATTTCATGTAAGGAAATATGGCCTTCGTTGATTTAGGTTAGGTTAGGTTAGGTTGATTGGAGGGGTGTGATAGCCCATGTCATACGACATACACTTAAGCCAGTGAAGGGCTTGTTGTGCGCTCCCTTTAATTATCAAACACAACTGCCAGAGTTCTGTGGCAGGATTCGAACCTGGGACCTTCGCACTACGAGTCTAGTACACTAACTACTAGTCTACGAAGGTCAGTTCGTTGATTATATATTGAGAATTAATTCCGCCCAAAACTTTAGATTTGTTGTCTTAATTAATTTAATTTCAATCCATCTAGTTCTATATGTATTTATATACAGTCATGAAAATCTCATCTTTATTTCTTATGGCCTGAGTTTCAGATTTCCCCTCCAAAAATAGTTGTCTGTATTCAATAATTTAAATTGTTTTCATTCGGACTCTTATATCTTTCTTTTAGATTATTTAACAAAATTCCTAAATTCTCTCACAATTTCATGTAAGGAAATATGGCCTTCGTTGATTTAGGTTAGGTTAGGTTAGGTTGATTGGAGGGGTGTGATAGCCCATGTCATACGACATACACTTAAGCCAGTGAAGGGCTTGTTGTGCGCTCCCTTTAATTATCAAACACAACTGCCAGAGTTCTGTGGCAGGATTCGAACCTGGGACCTTCGCACTACGAGTCTAGTACACTACCTACTAGTCTACGAAGGTCAGTTCGTTGATTATATATTGAGAATTAATTCCGCCTAAAACTTTAGATTTGTTGTCTTAATTAATTTAATTTCAATCCATCTAGTTCTATATGTATTTATATACAGTCATGAAAATCTCATCTTTATTTCTTATGGCCTGAGTTTCAGATTTCCCCTCCAAAAATAGTTGTCTGTATTCAATAATTTAAATTGTTTTCATTCGGACTCTTATATCTTTCTTTTAGATTATTTAACAAAATTCCTAAATTCTCTCACAATTTCATGTAAGGAAATATGGCCTTCGTTGATTTAGGTTAGGTTAGGTTAGGTTGATTGGAGGGGTGTGATAGCCCATGTCATACGACATACACTTAAGCCAGTGAAGGGCTTGTTGTGCGCTCCCTTTAATTATCAAACACAACTGCCAGAGTTCTGTGGCAGGATTCGAACCTGGGACCTTCGCACTACGAGTCTAGTACACTACCTACTAGTCTACGAAGGTCAGTTCGTTGATTATATATTGAGAATTAATTCCGCCTAAAACTTTAGATTTGTTGTCTTAATTAATTTAATTTCAATCCATCTAGTTCTATATGTATTTATATACAGTCATGAAAATCTCATCTTTATTTCTTATGGCCTGAGTTTCAGATTTCCCCTCCAAAAATAGTTGTCTGTATTCAATAATTTAAATTGTTTTCATTCGGACTCTTATATCTTTCTTTTAGATTATTTAACAAAATTCCTAAATTCTCTCACAATTTCATGTAAGGAAATATGGCCTTCGTTGATTTAGGTTAGGTTAGGTTAGGTTGATTGGAGGGGTGTGATAGCCCATGTCATACGACATACACTTAAGCCAGTGAAGGGCTTGTTGTGCGCTCCCTTTAATTATCAAACACAACTGCCAGAGTTCTGTGGCAGGATTCGAACCTGGGACCTTCGCACTACGAGTCTAGTACACTACCTACTAGTCTACGAAGGTCAGTTCGTTGATTATATATTGAGAATTAATTCCGCCTAAAACTTTAGATTTGTTGTCTTAATTAATTTAATTTCAATCCATCTAGTTCTATACATACATATGTATTTATATACAGTCATGATGGAAATCGAATTAAAAACAAATCGATTTCCAACCAAAAAAAGTTGTCATTTTCTCATTACGAGTACTTTTGTTTTGCTTTTATTCTGTACATACTTATATAATGTTTGATTTTAATAGGTTTTTTCTCATCAATCTTGTATATTTGTTTAAAAATTGCTTAAATTGTCCATATCCCATTTTGAGATCTCTTTTACAAGTTACGATTGAAAATTTGAAATTGGCTCAGTAATAATTCTCAAAATCGATCGAAATTCCTCACACCATATAAAACGCACGTTTTGAAACCCATCGGTTTCCATCACAAAACTGAAAGATATCTTTCTTCAAGATATACATCATCATCTTTACAATCTATATATTTAACAAAAATTTCCGGTATTTAACGAATCCAGTTTTAAATAATTATTAATTACTCTTCTCAATAATTTTTGCATTTCAACACTTAAATTTTGTATTTTCGTGGTTTCGCTTTGCAACATTTTTATATTCTCCCTTATTCTAATTGTCGTCATCGTCGCCACATCAAGTCGACATTAAAAAAAAGGCAGTTCTGTTCAGTTCTCGGTGTAGACAATAATTGTATTATTGACGACCAGGTGCCATTTTGTAAGACTTAGTAATAGTAATATCTTATAAATAATTGCCCTTATTATGATTGTCGACGTCTACATCACACCAAGTCGACATCAATATATTGGCAATTGTGGGGCCGTTATCGAGAACTATTGAATATTATTGATAGGATATTACTACAACTACAAGGAGTTCAGAACTGCTGTCTTTTTTTACTATCGACTTGATGTGACGTCGACGCGACAATCATAATAAGAGGGAATATTTATATGTATGTATATTGTTGTCGACATCGATCCTACAGCTGCCGAATAAATGGTATCCACTTCGTGTCACATCGGCATCGACAACGACAAATAGAATAAGCGTCAACAAAATATTTTAAATAATTTATTTAGTGCTTAAACTGCGTTTCACATGTCCATGGAATCGAGTCTCAGTATACAAGAAAATTAAATAAAAACGTAAAATGTGAGTTTTTCTTTGACATTTACGTTTGCACAAGTTTATTGCCCTTTTCTGTCGGACATGGCACAATGTTCGGTTCCATAATGCTCATGGGGACTATGAAATTCTTAAATATGTCACAATAACCCCACTGAAAGCACTATTAAGTGAAGCGGGTTTTCGAAGTACCGCAGAGTAGAAAATGTCTGCAACCGGCCGAAGGCCACCTGTGCAGGAAATCTGATGTTCTTTAATACAAGCAAACGTAATAGGAAAGAGCCAGTAAATCTCTCAAATTAGAGCGATAAGCAGTTTTTTTTTTAAATAAATTGATCAAAAATTTGTTAAATTTTTTTTCAAGAGAAAACGCCATACGACCTTGTTTTGGAGTTTTAGAAACCCTGGTAAATTGTTTCATTATAGGAAACATATGTACGTGTACATAAGTACATACAAAATACAGAAAACTTTTCAAAATGAGACGCGTCTGGTTTGTTTATAAAATTATAGAATCCATATTGGGCTTGTGTTGTTTGGGATATCATGCGCGCGGCTTCTTAAATATCAATTATATTCAGGACCACTATGTATATGTGGGCATTTTTGGTGGTTTCTCATTGATGTCAATGTTCGGTTGCCTCAGTATATGCCTTAGAGAACCTGTGTCATCACTGCGTGAAGGTTTTTTGAGTATAATCGCTGCTATAGCATTTATTTCGGTATCGTTGAACAGTATGTATCATGCGGAGAAGAATTTTTATTTAATGTATCTATCGACAAATGTAAGGGATGAAATTGAAGAAGATTATCGTGAGGAAGTGGACCTGACGCAGCAGCCACATCCATTTTTTAAATACTCCAAGGCCCAAAGTGTAGCAGCTTTAATTTGTGGCTCCTGCTATTTGTTGCATGCGATTTTGGCATTTGACTTGGCAATGATCGAGGTTGAAGAGAGTAAAGAAGCTGGCGATGGTGATAGTGATGCTGACGAAAGAGACCATCATTTGATATTTTATGTTTTTGGCAGGAAGGTACATTTTTGGCTGAATCAATTTAAATGGTTTAATATTCTGGCTGATCCAGTAAACATTGCAAGAGAAGAGGAATTGTTAGAAGTACGTTTCACATAAAATTTAATCGCTTTTACACACATACATACATACTCATACATAAGTATGTATGTATGTATGTATGTACATACTTAAGTGTGTACATGAATTGCATAAATTGCGAAAACTATCGTATACACCATGTTGAATTACAATTTATTAAAATTATTTGTAATACTATTCCAAGTTTTTTCAATTAATTTTTTTCATTTGTGGTGGATAATAAGACGTCTGGCCTTTCGCTGGGTCTTTATACCGGCTCTCACGCATTGTGTCATGGTAGAAAAAAGAAATGAAGCCGAGCACTTCGCTCAGTTGCCCAAACAATGTCATGCCTAAAAATTAACTATTTAAAGGTACGGTGGGGCTCTGTTATGACAAACTCCATGCGATGTAAATAATTTTTACTTCAAGCAAACAAACATAAGTAAATTACATTTATTTATGGGCTCGAGTTTGAATCTCACCAGATTCTATTAAGAGAATGATGATTTATTATATTTGAACTCATATATACGTTCGTAAATGCATTATTGCACTGCAACAAAAAAATCAATCTTTCTCCAATATACCGATGCATGTCAAATGACTACAGAGTATGATCCGTATTTAATACACATATTTTTGAACAGCATCTGCTCCACTGTTGCAAGAACTGTCAAAAACATTTTAATTACTGTTGCAGCACAGTAGTGCATTTGGGGACGTACCTTATCTTCGTTTGGCTAACAATACATGCCGTGCAGCTAAAGTACACTCACTTCTTGCTTAAATTTTTGCAATATTTAAAAATAATTCGAATATACATCGAACATAGTAGTGTGCGGAGCCCGATTAAGTGATCGGGATAAAGATCAACTGTAGGCATCCCGCTCGAATATTGCAGAGAGCTCCAGGAACGTTCCCTGCGATATACCTGGGCCTGACATGACCTCAATATACTGCAGATCTGCAGTCCTAGAGTGGCTTGTTCGGGGCCAATGGCAGACAATTCTTGCGGTTCGGACATTGCTATATAGGGGTCCATGTCAGGAGACTGGGTCTGTCTTACAATGACTTCTGTAGGAGCTAACATTGCTCTGCTCTCTCAACAGAGAGAGCAACTCACATGCCGATCTGCTTCTGTGGAGCCTAACAGGTATTTCTGACTTGGTATTATGGGAATAAACTCTTATCCGAGCATTATTTTGGTTTATTATCGTCTCTATGGAGGGGACATAGGCTGGGAGTATGTATCTTATTGACCTTCTTCTCTGCCCACACAACACAAAAGGACCTATAAGGACCCAAGTGGGCCACATATGTCTTGTACAGACTTGCGGCATCTACAATCTAACATAACGTTCACCACTTCCGAAAATAATGATAAATATTTACACAGTGGAGTTTGGTGTGTCCAAGGCGTATTGAATTCTCCTTGCGTGTACCGCAAAGTGAACATACATTCAATTATAGTCCATTTGTATTTTATTTTTCGATATGATTATAAAGTGTATTTATTTTTTTGCTCAAGTAATGGTAAATATGTATGTAATTATTTTAGCAGTTTAGAAAATTGGCAAACATTTTTACCGATTTTGCTTTCTTCGTTATAAGCGTAAGAATTCACAACCATTTTACATTTGGCTATAAACAAAATTAGTTGTGGCTGCAATAATTTATACGAAATATTTGTAAACAATTTTTAAGACCAGAGAAGTTGTTCGTTATGAACGAAAATGCACTATAACGAAATTCAAATAGATAAGCTGAAACATTTCCGATTTTATTTTGTTCGCTGTAAGCGTAGGTTTGCGAACATATTTGGATTTCACACTCAAAAAAAGTAATGAAAACTTTTGTATGCGAAACTTTGATATAACCGTAATAACTTTTATGAAACTGATGGGGCCAGAGATGTCGTTCGTTATAAATCGTAAGGGCTCGAGTCTAAATCTTATGCGACTCCATTAGAGAATGACGTGGAACTAAAATAAAAAGACCCAAGCTCCAAGAACAAACATAAGAACAATATTTTCATTAACTTTTTTTTTTGCAGATCTAAGAATAAAGAAAAATATATGTACATACATATGTAACTCGATCTCTTTAATGAAAATTATTAGAGGCGTGATAAAACTATTGATTTTTGACTCACTGTCTTTTCATTCTTTAGTCGATACAATATTTAATAACAGATGACGGTAATTTAAAAGCATACCCATTAACAAATAAGAATTTAAACTATCCAAACGAAACTGATGTTATGTTATTTATGAACTTTTTTATTAGGAGGAAATGCCACATTAATAATACATCTTCTAAACAATTGTTTAAACGAATTTCTTTAATTAGATTTCCTTTTGACATTGTGAATTTTTAATTAAACTTGATATTTTAAATTTAGTAAAATATAACTAATATTAATGATATACTAAAAAAGAATAATGAATACTTACAATACTACATACAAATATGATAATAACATATCTAAGCACCTACTCATCATTATTAATTTGAACGAGGGGGACAACTATACATATTATATAAGCATCAGAATGCAAAATCATTCGAAATGTGGACGATGCTGTGAAAAAATGTTCGTTTAAAACGCATCAATCTAATATCATTATATCGTCGTCTTCTACGCTAGGTGAGATGACGGTGTTTGATCTTCTTGTTGATGTGGTTGGCGATGATTGTTGCATGTTGTCTTTGTTTTTTTGTTGTAAAAATTGGCTAATTAGCTTATTTTTTGCTGGCGTAGAAATCTGTTGGCCCCTACCAACAGACATAAGCAGAGGAACTCTTTTCTTTTCTTTTGTTGTTTTTGTTCCAGTACCGGATTTGTTGCTGGAAGATTTATTTACAAAGGAAGACACATTTTCTAGATTTTTAACCTCCTCTTTTGCAAGTTTTGTTATTTGTGACGTTGAGGAATTTTTTTCCTTTGCACTTTCCTCCGCAGATGTCAAAATACATTCAGTAATTAATTTTGCCGACTCATTTTTTTTAAACTCCTTTTCGGACTTAACATATTTTGGCGGTAGTGTGTATTTCCAAGAATTTTTTAATTCCAAATAAGATAAATCCATTTTATCCAACATTTCTTGTTTAACCACCCAGCACAAACGTTTCTTTACCTTTTTCTTCTTTTTGTCATTAGTATCATCATATGCTTGTTCAATTTGTTGTATACTAGAAGCGTTTGCATCAATCGCTTGCCACTCAGCTATTTCCTCGATTTTGTCACGCACCACCGATTTTAAGGGTTTCCGCAAATCGCCATTTTTAACAGATTCTTCTGTTTTTTCAACATATGCAATGTATTCATTAATTAAAAAATTCTTTGCGTGGTTATTGCCATGTATGAGTCGTGTTAAATCTTTAATCATGTTATCAGATAAGCTAATTGGTTTCAATTTCTCTGGAGCTCTTTCCGCGTTAGCATTTGATGCGGCTGATGGCGAATTTGCTTCAGCAGACCTATCGAGTTCTGGTTCCTCTATCAGTGGTGTCTCGTTAAAAAGCATTGCCTTTTTCTCTAGAGTGTCCCATAATATTTTTGCACATTCCGGCGGCTGATTGCCATTTATATCGGCCCATATACATCCTATAAGACGAGGCTTTATTTTTTCAGTCTTCTTTTTCATTTCTTGAGCGAATTCTTGTTGTAGTAATTGCAATTTCACTTTTTGCGCCTCCCTCGTATTGTCATCGCCCATGCCAAATTCATCCTCATTTTGTAATTCTTCGTCACTTAAATGTCCATGGGGCACGAACCATTCGTTATCTACCTCATAATCGTCGTCCTCCGATTCTTTTTCCTTATCCTCATCACTACCGTCCTCAAGTGATTCACCAGGTTCTTCTTCTTCCCACTCATCATCAGAGTCTACCTCATAATCAAAGAATTTCTAATATATACATACATAAATTTTCTTAGATAAGAAAAATAAATTTATTTTATAACTTCAGCTACTTACCTTGTCCTGTGCAAAAGGTTTTCTAGGTTTTACAACTACCGATTTCTTGCGCCATGTTCCGTAATAGGGAGGTCTACGATTATCATGAAATTTATAGAATTTAACACGCATTTCCTCTCGTACATAAGCAGGAATATCTTCAACAATCGCTTGCCCAACACGCTCCAATTCATCTTTCAATAAATAAAAAAATATAATGATTATACTTAGATAAATGTACATTCATATATCTAAATGCAAAGAAACGTGAACATTTTTTACCAACGAGAATAACATCATCTTTGGATTCAGTCGAAAGCCGCCGCCATTTGCCTGGCAATATCTTACCAGATCGCAACTCGGATAAATATAATTGAGACATAGGCAGAGGTTTGTCTCTTATAATTTCTTCATCCACATCAGTTGCATTTTGCTCTACACTAGATTTATTTTTACAGCCCAAAAAATTATCTAAGCGAGCTCTTTCATCCACCGTGAAATTTTTTCTTAATATTGGGGCTATTTTCATATCACCTTTGATTTGGAAGGGCCTAAATGCTAAGACTTTGGTTCCATCCCCAGTGTTGCTATCATCTTCATTTTTAAGTTGCACATTGGTGGGAGTTTTTGCAACGAAAAATTTCGTAAAGGCCTGAGCGGCCTTTTTCTTTTTCAATTCAGCATCTTCCTTTTCCTGTTCCTTGCGTTTACGCTCTTCTTCCTTTTTTCGCAGCTCCTCTTCTTTAGCTTCGTTCTTTTTCCTTTTCTCTTCATTTTTCGCCTCTATTTCAGCTAATCGTTTACGTTCTTTTTCTTCACGCTCCTTACGCTTCTGTTCTTCTCTTTCTTCACGTTCTTTGCGCTTGAGTTCTTCTTTTTCCTCCCGTTCACGTTTTTTGGCCATTTCTTTTTCTTCCTTTTCTTGCTGTTTTTTCATTTTCTCTTCCTGCAGCTTACGTTCTTTTTCTTCACGTGCCTTTCGTCTTTGTTCCATGAGTTTTAATTGTTTAGGAGTTAAGTTTTTCGAACTTCTTTCCATTCTTAAGTTCTTTCCATTCTTCACCTGTTCTACTGCATCTTTCCGTGTTAGTTTTGAGTTCTCACCAACATCAAATGAAACGTTAACGGACTTTAGAGCATTGTTGTCCGTTTCATCGTCGGCTTCGTTATCATTATCGCTTTGGACACTTTCTTCAAGATCTTCTCTATCATCTTTTTGCTTTTCATTGTCACTAGATGAATCAGATATTTCAATATTTTCATCATCATCATTATCGGAGGATATTTCTAATACACTGTTTGACTTGGAACCTGAGGTATCCCTTTCAGAAATAAATTTCGAACTGGGTTCTACTTTCTCTGCATTGCCAGCGACTTTGCTTTTATTGTATTGTTCAAATGGTTTTTTAATGCCATCATTTTTAGGTTCACCCTTTCCACTAAGTGCCTCAGTTAAATTTTGTGTTTCAGTGAGCTTAACTTTTTCTTCTTCATCTGTTGTAGAGTCGAACCCAATAGTTTCTATATCCTTTAATACAAATATATAAAAATTTAAATTTTAATTAGTCTGACTGGTGATTTGTCAATTCAGATTAATAATTCTTTGAAATTATTTTTTATAAAGGAAGAAGGAGAAACAAATTACACTAGCAAAACGAAACAGCACATTTTCGATGGTCGCTATACCATCATTATCAGCGTTAAAGTGTCTTTTTATACCACTTTTCAGGTGGCTGTTAATATTTAGGAATTTCAACTATTTAACAAGCATACGTTTGAAGAAAGAATACAACAAGCGAAATGTTGTCTGTAATTTTTAACAAAAATGCAAAATTTATTTGTTAAATAGCTTTTTCTCTTTTATTCCTCGTTATCGTTTAATACTTTTAAGGACTTTTTATTTTGTTTTTAATTAGTGTAGTTTTTCTTAGTTATCTTTATTTTAGTATTTATGTAGACATGTATAACGCGCGCAAAGTTTAACTCTTGGTCATGCGTTTTCGTACTGGAGTACTGTTTTATTTACGAATGAAAGTATCTTTCAAATAGGAAGTCATACGTTAGCGGAAAACCCAGAGGAGATAAAATTTTATAATCTTTGTCTTCCCATAAAAAATGGGTATGGAAGCTCGATGGTGTGAGGCTGGTTGGTTATGAGATGATTAAATGGAGCAATAGATCAAGCGATTTGGTATAAAATTTGACTGCTGGCCGTGGAAAAATTGGACATTGCAGAAAATTTAAAATTTTAGTGAGGCAATGACCCAAAATACAAAACCTTTATAACACTTAAATGTATTTATTAGTCTTCGGGCATTAACGTAATCGAACATGTATGACCATATCTGGAAAATAATTAAGTTCGTGAGGAATTTCCACCATCGCTGAGTTAGACGTTGGCCTTAGGAAGGAATGGAATGTACACACTTAATGCAAAAATCTTGTTGAATCAGTTCCACGAAAGCCATTCCTAAAAAATTTGAACTGCCAGTGACGTGTTAAAACAAAAATCTAATTTATTTCCTTAATATGAAACTGTTTAGCAAACTTTTTTGTAGTTATTGTTTGTTATTTTATAAATTTTGTGTAAATAAATGAAATACAGTTTACAGGAAAACAATTTTTTATGAAAAAATCTGCCTTCAATCTTCGATTATTAAATTGAGCCCCTGTATATGTATGTTAATCGTACGGTAAACATGTCAAATGTTGGGAAATGTGCAAAAAATAAAATTTAAGCCGTAGGATCCGAATTTCTTTAGCGTGTTATAAATTTATCAATCGAAAAACGAAAAACTCACCTGTTTCTGACCCACAACAGCACATTTTATTTCGTTTGTGTTCATTTTATCACCCATTTTTTTACGTTTTTGAGGATTTAGTTCAGATCCCATTTCGTTAATCTCATCGCTCGAAAATTCCTGTGTCGAGTGACCAAGTGAATTTTCGGCTGCAGATTTTTTTAGTGTTATTTGATTAAGACTAGATTTCCTACGCTTCTTTTTGCCACCACTTAAGGGTAATTTTATTTGTAATTTTGTGATACTCCCGTTTTTATCCTTTTGTGTACTAGAGGTTTGGCGTGTTCCTGCACCTTTCCATTTGGCAGAAGATTTAGGAGTTAGGTCTACATCTTTTTTGTCCGTGGCAATATTGCTAGAACAACTAGCAATGCCTTTACTGCCCTCAACATCAACATTAACACCTTCGACCTCGTCCAGGAGTGAAACAACTTCCACATCATTATTGCTGACAGCAGACAATTTCTTTTTTTTAGCCACTGCCGCCAAAACTTCAACATTTTCTTTGCTTATATGATCATCTTCCTGATTAACATTATAGGATTCATCACCTTCACTATCATAAGACAGTTTTCGTTTTCTAACGTCTGCATTATTAGCATCTTTAACTGCTTCCTTATCTTTACCCACTGTACCGGACGCCGTAGGCGACGTGCTGGCAGCAATAACTTTGAATGGCAATCGTGCTTGTTTTAATTTTTTGCCACCAGACTTTTCCGCATTTGAAAGACTCTCATCTTGAACAGCATTCGTTTTCGGTGTACTTCTACTTGCAGAATTGCGCATTATTCGCATAACTCTTTTCTCTTTATATATTTACGATTAAAATTAAATGATCAAATTTATAACAATAAAAACAGTTAATTTGTCCACTTTATTCTTTGCAAAAAATAAATAAAGCATAGAGCAAATAGAAAAATATGTTTCAGAAGTGACAGAAAAACGCGCGAATTGCCTCCCAAAAAACTAGGATACCAGATTGCAATATTTCAGTCGAAATATAATATATATGTGGGGTAAATTATTAATTACAATACAAAATTCATTGAATTTCACTTCTAGAAATTAGAAACGTAGAAAACCAAATAGCACAGAATATACACAGATTACCCAACTTTTACGTTTAAAAAGGGTCCGAATCATATTTTGCATATACTTTGTATAACGTGCATAAAGTTTGTGTGAAGAGATACCTATATAAAAACAACTAGATTAGCTCTCCCTTTTACACAAAGTTTATGCACGTTTTCAAAGTTGTCGGGTCTATGTGTAGTTTATGCTAAATAGTTTTATGTTTTGAGTTTTGGTACAAACGGTTGAAGAAATAAATTTTGTTGAGTTCTACTTGGTTTTATAATTTTGTGGCATCTTCTATAATTAATATGCCTTGCCATACTGATTTGCACGCAATGTATAAAATCCTACTGTCTTAAGCATCTGTTAAAATATTATGCCTACAATTCATTACAACACTAATTAAATATACAGTTAAAAGGATTGAATTTTAAAATACTCGCGTAACGAATAGAAACCATCTAATACATTGATATACTGGACGTTTGTGTTATTTCGTATTTACAAGGCGAATAATTACAAAGATTTATGTACATATATATACATATATATAGTATATATTTTGCGGTTTTTAAGTATGTGCAAATGTATATAAAATATTAATTCTTAATAATATTTTATATATCATATTATAAACTATGTTCAGATGCTAGCGAAAGTAAATACGTATGTACATATGTATGTATTCCTTCCGACAGAATGAGCTCCGAATTCGGATTAAGGAAATAGTGTCCTTTATAAAAAATATATTGTTTTTGGATTTATCTAGTCTTTATTGAGAGTTAATTGGAAAAAAGTGATAATCGAATATTATGTTTCTTACGTTTTTTGGCAGCAAGGGCACGATTTGTTGGAACAACCAGGTTTGCCATGTAGAAGAAAATTCAGAAATCCATATGCAATACAAAGTAGAAAACGACAGATATGTCCGTATGTATGTACATACGGAAAAGATAAACACACATAAACAAATAAAGATATACATAAGTACATATATGTACATAAGTATGTATGCACGTGAACATCAACACGTATTCGCAACATACAAGCACATGAACATATTAATACAGTAGCTTGGTTCATGATCATGACGACGTGAAGTTAGAGATTAGCGATATTTGCGAACCTGTGATTTAGTCACTATTACTGAAAATTCACAAATTATATATGTGACTTAATTTAACTAGTAACTGCTATTTGTGAAATCGTTCCATTCCATTCGTTATATTTCACTATTTGTATAGTATGTGTTTATCAATTTTATTCTTTCTTGCTCTCCCAGAAAGTCAACAGATAATGTTGCTATCTGTTCTGATCTCTCTCCTTTTTTAAAGCAGTACAAGTGTTGAATTAAGGATGAATGTACGTACATATGTACATGCACGCTTCGGTCCGAGTTTACAATGTCAGATTTTTATCATTCAATTTGAATCATTTACGATTACAAAGGAAAATTATCTTTTTTCTGATTTCTTGCAATATTTTATCATTATAGGTGGATGTGTGTATGTGTTCTTGCGTATGATAGTTCAAAACGTAACGAAAGTACATGCAACCGTTTACTAGTTTCTTTTCGTCTTGCCTAGTAAGCGACAATAACATGGTGAGTGTTTTTAAACAAAATTATAAATACGTTTAAGAAAACAATTTACTAAAGCATGTAAATATTTGCATTAATTACAACAAAATAATAATTGTTATTTGTTTGATTCTACAAGTAGAATCAAACCATATGATTTTGTTTTGCTTTGGCTCAGTTTGTAAGCTATCAACAGGCATTTTTTCATTTTTTTTTTTATTTCTGAAACTACTCACATAATTCTTGAAATAAAAATCTAGAAACATCCCTATCATGCATTGTTATTTTTTTTCTCATCTGTGATCACAGCCACATTTTAAAATAATAGTGATTTTTAAATCACGTTCACTAATCGCTCATCTCTAGTCTATGTACATATATGCCTGCATTAAGTTGGCGCTAATGCAATTCATCCGTTGTCCTTTAACCATAATGTTTGAATAAACTTCCAAACATCAAATGAGAATTACAAAAATACGAGTTTGAATACTCTTAAAAAAAATTATGGTTAAAGGTCTGCTGATGCCTTTACATTAACCCACAATAAGTAATGTTTTTTTTTGGTTAATTGGGATTTGAATTAATTTTTATAACCTCCCTGAATGAAACATGGGGACAAGTGTACCCAAGTCACCAGTGTTGTCGACTATTTTGGTTTGATTTACTGATTTTATTCACCAGCATACTTTGGTATTTTGGTATGGGCACTTTTCACCTGAGTAGGGGATACCCTCTAAACGGCTAAAATTCCAAAAGTGACAACCCTATGGGGCGATTGGGGACACTTTTAGCTTTCCAAAACAGTTTTAACATTTAAGGCACCGTTTGATTTACTGATTTTATTCACCAGCATACTTTGGTATTTTGGTATGGGCACTTTTCACCTGAGTAGGGGATACCCTCTAAACGGCTAAAATTCCAAAAGTGACAACCCTATGGGGCGATTGGGGACACTTTTAGCTTTCCAAAACAGTTTTAACATTTAAGGCACCGTTTGATTTACTGATTTTATTCACCAGCATACTTTGGTATTTTGGTATGGGCACTTTTCACCTGAGTAGGGGATACCCCCTAAACGGCTAAAATTCCAAAAGTGACAACCCTATGGGGCGATTGGAAACACTTTTAGCTTTCCAAAACAGTTTTAACATTTAAGGCACCGTTTGATTTACTGATTTTATTCACCAGCATACTTTGGTATTTTGGTATGGGCACTTTTCACCTGAGTAGGGGATACCCTCTAAACGGCTAAAATTCCAAAAGTGACAACCCTATGGGGCGATTGGGGACACTTTTAGCTTTCCAAAACAGTTTTAACATTTAAGGCACCGTTTGATTTACTGATTTTATTCACCAGCATACTTTGGTATTTTGGTATGGGCACTTTTCACCTGAGTAGGGGATACCCTCTAAACGGCTAAAATTCCAAAATTGACAACCCTATGGGGCGATTGGGGACACTTTTAGCTTTCCAAAACAGTTTTAACATTTAAGGCACCGTTTGATTTACTGATTTTATTCACCAGCATACTTTGGTATTTTGGTATGGGCACTTTTCACCTGAGTAGGGGATACCCTCTAAACGGCTAAAATTCCAAAAGTGACAACCCTATGGGGCGATTGGGGACACTTTTAGCTTTCCAAAACAGTTTTAACATTTAAGGCACCGTTTGATTTACTGATTTTATTCACCAGCATACTTTGGTATTTTGGTATGGGCACTTTTCACCTGAGTAGGGGATACCCTCTAAACGGCTAAAATTCCAAAAGTGACAACCCTATGGGGCGATTGGGGACACTTTTAGCTTTCCAAAACAGTTTTAACATTTAAGGCACCGTTTGATTTACTGATTTTATTCACCAGCATACTTTGGTATTTTGGTATGGGCACTTTTCACCTGAGTAGGGGATACCCTCTAAACGGCTAAAATTCCAAAAGTGACAACCCTATGGGGCGATTGGGGACACTTTTAGCTTTCCAAAACAGTTTTAACATTTAAGGCACCGTTTGATTTACTGATTTTATTCACCAGCATACTTTGGTATTTTGGTATGGGCACTTTTCACCTGAGTAGGGGATACCCTCTAAACGGCTAAAATTCCAAAAGTGACAACCCTATGGGGCGATTGGGGACACTTTTAGCTTTCCAAAACAGTTTTAACATTTAAGGCACCGTTTGATTTACTGATTTTATTCACCAGCATACTTTGGTATTTTGGTATGGGCACTTTTCACCTGAGTAGGGGATACCCCCTAAACGGCTAAAATTCCAAAAGTGACAACCCTATGGGGCGATTGGGAACACTTTTAGCTTTCCAAAACAGTTTTAACATTTAAGGCACCGTTTGATTTACTGATTTTATTCACCAGCATACTTTGGTATTTTGGTATGGGCACTTTTCACCTGAGTAGGGGATACCCTCTAAACGGCTAAAATTCCAAAAGTGACAACCCTATGGGGCGATTGGGGACACTTTTAGCTTTCCAAAACAGTTTTAACATTTAAGGCACCGTTTGATTTACTGATTTTATTCACCAGCATACTTTGGTATTTTGGTATGGGCACTTTTCACCTGAGTAGGGGATACCCTCTAAACGGCTAAAATTCCAAAAGTGACAACCCTATGGGGCGATTGGGGACACTTTTAGCTTTCCAAAACAGTTTTAACATTTAAGGCACCGTTTGATTTACTGATTTTATTCACCAGCATACTTTGGTATTTTGGTATGGGCACTTTTCACCTGAGTAGGGGATACCCTCTAAACGGCTAAAATTCCAAAAGTGACAACCCTATGGGGCGATTGGGGACACTTTTAGCTTTCCAAAACAGTTTTAACATTTAAGGCACCGTTTGATTTACTGATTTTATTCACCAGCATACTTTGGTATTTTGGTATGGGCACTTTTCACCTGAGTAGGGGATACCCTCTAAACGGCTAAAATTCCAAAAGTGACAACCCTATGGGGCGATTGGGGACACTTTTAGCTTTCCAAAACAGTTTTAACATTTAAGGCACCGTTTGATTTACTGATTTTATTCACCAGCATACTTTGGTATTTTGGTATGGGCACTTTTCACCTGAGTAGGGGATACCCTCTAAACGGCTAAAATTCCAAAAGTGACAACCCTATGGGGCGATTGGGGACACTTTTAGCTTTCCAAAACAGTTTTAACATTTAAGGTACCGTTTGATTTACTGATTTTATTCACCAGCATACTTTGGTATTTTGGTATGGGCACTTTTCACCTGAGTAGGGGATACCCTCTAAACGGCTAAAATTTCAAAAGTGACAACCCTATGGGGCGATTGGGGACACTTTTAGCTTTCCAAAACAGTTTTAACATTTAAGGCACCGTTTGATTTACTGATTTTATTTACCAGCATACTTTCTTATATATTCGGTGAATGTCTATATGTATATTAAGTATTATGTATGTTTTTCACCTTTATAGACTATAAAACATGTATATATGCTTAATATGGGATTATTGTTAGTTTTTAATATATATAAAAGCAATTATTTAGTTTTATATAGATATTTTTATATTTTATTGTTAGATCTTTAAAATTGTGTCACTCATTAGTGTTAAGATTTCTTCGCATATTTTTGGGCATTTTTAGGTCGGAACAACATGGAATTGAAATTTTTTAGCTAGCAGGGTTACAATAATGTGTATTTTAATACCTTTTTTCGTGTTTACATACTTTTTTAATGACACTCCTATTTTTTCCAACTGAGAGAAAAAGTATGTTAAAACGGCTTGTTTACGGTATGATTTCTTCACAGGCGTGTTAAAAGGATTGAATTTTAAAATACTCGCGTAACGAATAGAAACCATCTAATACATTGATATACTGGACGTTTGTGTTATTTCGTATTTACAAGGCAAATAATTACAAAGATTTATGTACATATATATACATATATATAGTATATATTTTGCGGTTTTTAAGTATGTGCAAATGTATATAAAATATTAATTCTTAATAATATTTTATATATCATATTATAAACTATGTTCAGATGCTAGCGAAAGTAAATACGTATGTACATATGTATGTATTCCTTCCGACAGAATGAGCTCCGAATTCGGATTAAGGAAATAGTGTCCTTTATAAAAAATATATTGTTTTTGGATTTATCTAGTCTTTATTGAGAGTTAATTGGAAAAAAGTGATAATCGAATATTATGTTTCTTACGTTTTTTGGCAGCAAGGGCACGATTTGTTGGAACAACCAGGTTTGCCATGTAGAAGAAAATTCAGAAATCCATATGCAATACAAAGTAGAAAACGACAGATATGTCCGTATGTATGTACATACGGAAAAGATAAACACACATAAACAAATAAAGATATACATAAGTACATATATGTACATAAGTATGTATGCACGTGAACATCAACACGTATTCGCAACATACAAGCACATGAACATATTAATACAGTAGCTTGGTTCATGATCATGACGACGTGAAGTTAGAGATTAGCGATATTTGCGAACCTGTGATTTAGTCACTATTACTGAAAATTCACAAATTATATATGTGACTTAATTTAACTAGTAACTGCTATTTGTGAAATCGTTCCATTCCATTCGTTATATTTCACTATTTGTATAGTATGTGTTTATCAATTTTATTCTTTCTTGCTCTCCCAGAAAGTCAACAGATAATGTTGCTATCTGTTCTGATCTCTCTCCTTTTTTAAAGCAGTACAAGTGTTGAATTAAGGATGAATGTACGTACATATGTACATGCACGCTTCGGTCCGAGTTTACAATGTCAGATTTTTATCATTCAATTTGAATCATTTACGATTACAAAGGAAAATTATCTTTTTTCTGATTTCTTGCAATATTTTATCATTATAGGTGGATGTGTGTATGTGTTCTTGCGTATGATAGTTCAAAACGTAACGAAAGTACATGCAACCGTTTACTAGTTTCTTTTCGTCTTGCCTAGTAAGCGACAATAACATGGTGAGTGTTTTTAAACAAAATTATAAATACGTTTAAGAAAACAATTTACTAAAGCATGTAAATATTTGCATTAATTACAACAAAATAATAATTGTTATTTGTTTGATTCTACAAGTAGAATCAAACCATATGATTTTGTTTTGCTTTGGCTCAGTTTGTAAGCTATCAACAGGCATTTTTTCATTTTTTTTTTTATTTCTGAAACTACTCACATAATTCTTGAAATAAAAATCTAGAAACATCCCTATCATGCATTGTTATTTTTTTTCTCATCTGTGATCACAGCCACATTTTAAAATAATAGTGATTTTTAAATCACGTTCACTAATCGCTCATCTCTAGTCTATGTACATATATGCCTGCATTAAGTTGGCGCTAATGCAATTCATCCGTTGTCCTTTAACCATAATGTTTGAATAAACTTCCAAACATCAAATGAGAATTACAAAAATACGAGTTTGAATACTCTTAAAAAAAATTATGGTTAAAGGTCTGCTGATGCCTTTACATTAACCCACAATAAGTAATGTTTTTTTTTGGTTAATTGGGATTTGAATTAATTTTTATAACCTCCCTGAATGAAACATGGGGACAAGTGTACCCAAGTCACCAGTGTTGTCGACTATTTTGGTTTGATTTACTGATTTTATTCACCAGCATACTTTGGTATTTTGGTATGGGCACTTTTCACCTGAGTAGGGGATACCCTCTAAACGGCTAAAATTCCAAAAGTGACAACCCTATGGGGCGATTGGGGACACTTTTAGCTTTCCAAAACAGTTTTAACATTTAAGGCACCGTTTGATTTACTGATTTTATTCACCAGCATACTTTGGTATTTTGGTATGGGCACTTTTCACCTGAGTAGGGGATACCCTCTAAACGGCTAAAATTCCAAAAGTGACAACCCTATGGGGCGATTGGGGACACTTTTAGCTTTCCAAAACAGTTTTAACATTTAAGGCACCGTTTGATTTACTGATTTTATTCACCAGCATACTTTGGTATTTTGGTATGGGCACTTTTCACCTGAGTAGGAGATACCCCCTAAACGGCTAAAATTCCAAAAGTGACAACCCTATGGGGCGATTGGAAACACTTTTAGCTTTCCAAAACAGTTTTAACATTTAAGGCACCGTTTGATTTACTGATTTTATTCACCAGCATACTTTGGTATTTTGGTATGGGCACTTTTCACCTGAGTAGGGGATACCCTCTAAACGGCTAAAATTCCAAAAGTGACAACCCTATGGGGCGATTGGGGACACTTTTAGCTTTCCAAAACAGTTTTAACATTTAAGGCACCGTTTGATTTACTGATTTTATTCACCAGCATACTTTGGTATTTTGGTATGGGCACTTTTCACCTGAGTAGGGGATACCCTCTAAACGGCTAAAATTCCAAAATTGACAACCCTATGGGGCGATTGGGGACACTTTTAGCTTTCCAAAACAGTTTTAACATTTAAGGCACCGTTTGATTTACTGATTTTATTCACCAGCATACTTTGGTATTTTGGTATGGGCACTTTTCACCTGAGTAGGGGATACCCTCTAAACGGCTAAAATTCCAAAAGTGACAACCCTATGGGGCGATTGGGGACACTTTTAGCTTTCCAAAACAGTTTTAACATTTAAGGCACCGTTTGATTTACTGATTTTATTCACCAGCATACTTTGGTATTTTGGTATGGGCACTTTTCACCTGAGTAGGGGATACCCTCTAAACGGCTAAAATTCCAAAAGTGACAACCCTATGGGGCGATTGGGGACACTTTTAGCTTTCCAAAACAGTTTTAACATTTAAGGCACCGTTTGATTTACTGATTTTATTCACCAGCATACTTTGGTATTTTGGTATGGGCACTTTTCACCTGAGTAGGGGATACCCTCTAAACGGCTAAAATTCCAAAAGTGACAACCCTATGGGGCGATTGGGGACACTTTTAGCTTTCCAAAACAGTTTTAACATTTAAGGCACCGTTTGATTTACTGATTTTATTCACCAGCATACTTTGGTATTTTGGTATGGGCACTTTTCACCTGAGTAGGGGATACCCTCTAAACGGCTAAAATTCCAAAAGTGACAACCCTATGGGGCGATTGGGGACACTTTTAGCTTTCCAAAACAGTTTTAACATTTAAGGCACCGTTTGATTTACTGATTTTATTCACCAGCATACTTTGGTATTTTGGTATGGGCACTTTTCACCTGAGTAGGGGATACCCCCTAAACGGCTAAAATTCCAAAAGTGGCAACCCTATGGGGCGATTGGGAACACTTTTAGCTTTCCAAAACAGTTTTAACATTTAAGGCACCGTTTGATTTACTGATTTTATTCACCAGCATACTTTGGTATTTTGGTATGGGCACTTTTCACCTGAGTAGGGGATACCCTCTAAACGGCTAAAATTCCAAAAGTGACAACCCTATGGGGCGATTGGGGACACTTTTAGCTTTCCAAAACAGTTTTAACATTTAAGGCACCGTTTGATTTACTGATTTTATTCACCAGCATACTTTGGTATTTTGGTATGGGCACTTTTCACCTGAGTAGGGGATACCCTCTAAACGGCTAAAATTCCAAAAGTGACAACCCTATGGGGCGATTGGGGACACTTTTAGCTTTCCAAAACAGTTTTAACATTTAAGGCACCGTTTGATTTACTGATTTTATTCACCAGCATACTTTGGTATTTTGGTATGGGCACTTTTCACCTGAGTAGGGGATACCCTCTAAACGGCTAAAATTCCAAAAGTGACAACCCTATGGGGCGATTGGGGACACTTTTAGCTTTCCAAAACAGTTTTAACATTTAAGGCACCGTTTGATTTACTGATTTTATTCACCAGCATACTTTGGTATTTTGGTATGGGCACTTTTCACCTGAGTAGGGGATACCCTCTAAACGGCTAAAATTCCAAAAGTGACAACCCTATGGGGCGATTGGGGACACTTTTAGCTTTCCAAAACAGTTTTAACATTTAAGGCACCGTTTGATTTACTGATTTTATTCACCAGCATACTTTGGTATTTTGGTATGGGCACTTTTCACCTGAGTAGGGGATACCCTCTAAACGGCTAAAATTCCAAAAGTGACAACCCTATGGGGCGATTGGGGACACTTTTAGCTTTCCAAAACAGTTTTAACATTTAAGGTACCGTTTGATTTACTGATTTTATTCACCAGCATACTTTGGTATTTTGGTATGGGCACTTTTCACCTGAGTAGGGGATACCCTCTAAACGGCTAAAATTTCAAAAGTGACAACCCTATGGGGCGATTGGGGACACTTTTAGCTTTCCAAAACAGTTTTAACATTTAAGGCACCGTTTGATTTACTGATTTTATTTACCAGCATACTTTCTTATATATTCGGTGAATGTCTATATGTATATTAAGTATTATGTATGTTTTTCACCTTTATAGACTATAAAACATGTATATATGCTTAATATGGGATTATTGTTAGTTTTTAATATATATAAAAGCAATTATTTAGTTTTATATAGATATTTTTATATTTTATTGTTAGATCTTTAAAATTGTGTCACTCATTAGTGTTAAGATTTCTTCGCATATTTTTGGGCATTTTTAGGTCGGAACAACATGGAATTGAAATTTTTTAGCTAGCAGGGTTACAATAATGTGTATTTTAATACCTTTTTTCGTGTTTACATACTTTTTTAATGACACTCCTATTTTTTCCAACTGAGAGAAAAAGTATGTTAAAACGGCTTGTTTACGGTATGATTTCTTCACAGGCGTGTTAAAAGGATTGAATTTTAAAATACTCGCGTAACGAATAGAAACCATCTAATACATTGATATACTGGACGTTTGTGTTATTTCGTATTTACAAGGCAAATAATTACAAAGATTTATGTACATATATATACATATATATAGTATATATTTTGCGGTTTTTAAGTATGTGCAAATGTATATAAAATATTAATTCTTAATAATATTTTATATATCATATTATAAACTATGTTCAGATGCTAGCGAAAGTAAATACGTATGTACATATGTATGTATTCCTTCCGACAGAATGAGCTCCGAATTCGGATTAAGGAAATAGTGTCCTTTATAAAAAATATATTGTTTTTGGATTTATCTAGTCTTTATTGAGAGTTAATTGGAAAAAAGTGATAATCGAATATTATGTTTCTTACGTTTTTTGGCAGCAAGGGCACGATTTGTTGGAACAACCAGGTTTGCCATGTAGAAGAAAATTCAGAAATCCATATGCAATACAAAGTAGAAAACGACAGATATGTCCGTATGTATGTACATACGGAAAAGATAAACACACATAAACAAATAAAGATATACATAAGTACATATATGTACATACATAAGTATGTATGCACGTGAACATCAACACGTATTCGCAACATACAAGCACATGAACATATTAATACAGTAGCTTGGTTCATGATCGTGACGACGTGAAGTTAGAGATTAGCGATATTTGCGAACCTGTGATTTAGTCACTATTACTGAAAATTCACAAATTATATATGTGACTTAATTTAACTAGTAACTGCTATTTGTGAAATCGTTCCATTCCATTCGTTATATTTCACTATTTGTATAGTATGTGTTTATCAATTTTATTCTTTCTTGCTCTCCCAGAAAGTCAACAGATAATGTTGCTATCTGTTCTGATCTCTCTCCTTTTTTAAAGCAGTACAAGTGTTGAATTAAGGATGAATGTACGTACATATGTACATGCACGCTTCGGTCCGAGTTTACAATGTCAGATTTTTATCATTCAATTTGAATCATTTACGATTACAAAGGAAAATTATCTTTTTTCTGATTTCTTGCAATATTTTATCATTATAGGGGGATGTGTGTATGTGTTCTTGCGTATGATAGTTCAAAACGTAACGAAAGTACATGCAACCGTTTACTAGTTTCTTTTCGTCTTGCCTAGTAAGCGACAATAACATGGTGAGTGTTTTTAAACAAAATTATAAATACGTTTAAGAAAACAATTTACTAAAGCATGTAAATATTTGCATTAATTACAACAAAATAATAATTGTTATTTGTTTGATTCTACAAGTAGAATCAAACCATGTGATTTTGTTTTGCTTTGGCTCAGTTTGTAAGCTATCAACAGGCATTTTTTTCATTTTTTTTATTTCTGAAACTACTCACATAATTCTTGAAATAAAAATCTAGAAACATCCCTATCATGCATTGTTATTTTTTTTCTCATCTGTGATCACAGCCACATTTTAAAATAATAGTGATTTTTAAATCACGTTCACTAATCGCTCATCTCTAGTCTATGTACATATATGCCTGCATTAAGTTGGCGCTAATGCAATTCATCCGTTGTCCTTTAACCATAATGTTTGAATAAACTTCCAAACATCAAATGAGAATTACAAAAATACGAGTTTGAATACTCTTAAAAAAATTATGGTTAAAGGTCTGCTGATGCCTTTACATTAACCCACAATAAGTAATATTTTTTTTTGGGTTAATTGGGATTTGAATTAATTTTTATAACCTATTTTTCTGTGTAATACGAGTTCCTTATCAGATATTCATTAGATTTTAATACATTTTGTTGTCCCATGAAATTTCGGCATAAAAAATAGATTAAAAAATTTATTACACTAACTAAGCAAATGTATTTGTATTTTTATTTAAATTTTATTTTTAATTTTTATAATTACAGATCTTTAAATATGAGTTTTAGATGTATTATTTTCATTATACTTTTCTTCCACCTTCATTTCTCTCATTGTTATTGTTATTCAATAATTTTATTTTTAATTTCCATAAATTTATTTATTTTTTTTCTCTTAATTTTGGGCTTTTTTATAAAAAAAGAAATATAAAATAAAAAAGGTATAAATATGTGTTTTTAATGTTTATTTTCTATTTTAAATATATTTTAATAATATGTAATTGTATTATTATTATTATTATTATATCATTTAAGACCCTATTTAGAAAATATTTATTTTCTAATATGTATAAAATGTATTTATACAGAAGAATTAATTAAATTGTTAATATATTATGTGGCTATTTGATGCATATTACATGATTATAAGTGCTCGACTGACGTATATTACATATATATATATTACATATATATATATATATATATATATATATATATATATATATATATATATATATATATATATATATATATATATATATACATATATATATATATATATATATATATATATATATATATATATATATATATATATATATGAATTTGTCGTATGCATAACATATTTCTTTAAATTCGCTTTTCAGTTCAAAACACCTTCTCGAACACTTGATGATTACAACGTATTGATTCAAAAAAAAGAAGTCAATGAAAAATAATCATAAAATAAGATAATGCATATTGAAAATCACTTTTGAAGCGTATCTAAAAATTTTAAAATTTTATACAAAGAAAATTGAAATTCAATCGAATTATCATTGTTTGTCATTTTAGTTTGAAATGTTGTCTTTCAAAGACTCAAGCCATTAAAGAGTTTTTAGCAACTTTAAAAAAAGTGTCTGATGGGAGCAAACAAATATTTTTAGTTATTAATACTTTTGTGTTCAGATAAAATGTTCGGAAAATTAAATTTAAGTTTGCATACATTTTCTTGATGCTGTGGATCTTCTGTTTATAACTTACAGCAATACCAGAAATGATTTTTGAGTTTTCTGAAATAGAAAATTGTTTCATTGAAGTAAAATTCGAAATCCTCGTTCCTCATACTCATTTAAATCTACGAATTAATAATAATAACTACATACATAAATTCAGTAATATTCGTAACTATTTCTTTATGGAGATTTTAACTGTTTTCTTTTTTATTTTTCAAATTTTATGCAAAGTTTTCATTATCATACAGATGGGATGCAGAACCCCAATTCGTACAAAAGTGAAAATGAAAACGTTTTCAGCTCCTCCAGAAAAAAACGAATTTATCATACTTATATTCGTTTTCAATTCCACTCCCAAATAGAAAAATTAAAATGATATATTGCAAATACCTAAATTAATTGTATGATAAATGTTTTCCATAGTTTTGGGAGAAGCAAATAAATGTTTTGTGTGCCTTAAGAAAAGCTTAAACAAACGCCTTAAAGTATGTTAATTTTTTGTGGCAGAAGTGTTTTTGGAGAAAATGTGATCAAAGCTAAAGAGCCACAACGAAAACGTTACAAATTGAAAAATATTCAAATTTTCTCTTTCGTATAAGTTCTGTGACACGTCAGATAAATTATTATTTTGGCATAAGGAAGTTTATTGAACTCTTTAAAAATAACTACAACAAACTTTTCCCCCAATAAAACGTTTATTTAAATTTTTGTGAGATCTATGACAACCATACGATGTCGGTCATTTTGATGTACAAATTCTGCAGCATTCGAAAGTTTCCTAACTTTGGTTTTACCTTTAATCTATGCACATAACTGTGCATACTATTGCAGCAATTAAGGAACTGTGTTATGGCTTTAAACCAGAACTTGAAGTACATTTAAGCATCCGAGCACGCCAGAGGTGAAGTAGAATGTCAAAGGGTATCCTTGCGACGTAAAATATCGTGGGGACGCAAGTTTGATTTTCAATCTACAAACTACAGAAATGTTTGCCTACCAGAGGGTTATGTGGTAACATTATTTCATTAATTGAAAATGCTTTTGAGAAGTCACAATGAATCCGGATTGCCATTACATTCTATGGGATTCTCTAAGGGCATGCTAATGAATTTGCCATTATTTAAAATTAAAATAATCACTACATTCCGTCCGCGAAAAGCTCCTCTCAAAATCTTTCCAAAGAGTATTCGCTTAATTAGGTAGATCCTGCTATGTAGGATGTTCGAAAATGATCGACAGAATTTTTTTTTTAACCATATGTCTGTCTTCAAATCTTCGGTTCGTGCATCAGCTTTGTATGCACATACGTACATACATGGATAAAGCGGCAAGTAACGAAGTCAATAAATTTTGCTAAATTAACAAAGGTGCACACTTACGACTAGACTACCTTGCTCTCTATAGTTGGATTGTTCTACGGAACGATTGCGGGAATGTGATATTGCTTCATCAAATTCTCAAAAACGATAATCAAAAAACATCTAACTCAAAGAGGTGTTTAAAAATTTTACGTTATTTTATTATCTTTAGAATTTATATATTATGATATATGTATGTAGTAAATTTATGCGTAAAATATTAAAGAAATCGACAAAAATATGATACAAATAAATTCATATACTGAACGAAAATTATTAAATACAACAAACATTATTAAAATCATAAAATGTAAGGATATGAGAAAAAAAATTAACACTAAATAATAGACAGATAATACATTTGCATAATAAGAATGATACTTAAAATTATTTATAAAATTTTTAAATAAGTTTTTATATTTTATATTGAAATAAATTACATCTTCTTAATTACAAACAAAAACAAAACATAATTTACTATCAAATGCAATTTTTTATTATTTGAATAGGATTTTTTGCTCGTGTTTGAACTGAAATTAATATGACTAAGTAATTTCGAGTTTTATTATTTTTTATTTTCGAATAATAAAAAAGTTATTTGAAAAATTTATTATTTGTTGTGGAAGGCTTTTGTATGAACATACGAGGTTGAATGCTATGCAATCAGGTTGGTTAGCACCAACGAAATGTGGACACATGAACATCTAAAGCCCAAACAAATAATAAAATTTACAAATAATAAGAATTTTATTATAATTTTGGACGATATTAAAAAGTAGTTTTAGACTGGGATGTCGCTTTTTCATTAAAATGTGTTGGAAATTTTTTATTTTACGCTTGATACATACATTTACAAATCACAGCAATCAATTTTTTTAAACAAATTATTGTTCTATTTCCGCGGTAGTTAGTCTAAAGGCATTAGACTCACAGCGTCTAACAACCGGAATTGATGTTTGTAACTTTAGTTTTAAAAAAGTACAGAAATTTTGTCCAGAATTAATTCTTTCTTACAAAATGTTGTTTTACTTCGACTTCTATTAGAGTTCCTAGTACCCACACTATGTAATCTAATTTGTTTTATAATAATTTTCAAATAATTTGTTGAGTTTTAAATGATTCTGATAAGGACTTTCATTACAAATTTGTTCGCTTTCGAATCAAATTCGTTATCACAAACACGTTAAGAAAAAACCTCAAATTTGTAAAAGTCCCCTGAAATCGTGTTGTGCATACATAATTATATATATGTATATATATATATATATATATATATATATATATATATATATATATATATATATAATATCACCAACTGAATTATTAAAAGTGCAAGTGCTTTTACTCTCGGCAAGGTTTGTTTACTCGACTTTGAAATCTATCGTCAAAATGTAATATTTAATTTACATTGTAGGTTTACATTTTCATATTGCTAATTGGGTTTAATAAAAATTATAAGTTTAAAAAAGAAAACGCTTACAACAAAAAGAGATTTTCATTCATTTCACTGTGAAAAATTGAGTTTTATAAATTCTATTGATATAAAATTTTTTAACGTTTATTAAAGAGCTTATTTTATGACATTACAACAGCTTGCCATGAAGTTTTTGGCAGATTGGACATATTTGAGCTGCAGAAGAATAATAAAATAAACTTAGATATTTAGGATATATAGACCCTTAAAATTTATATATGTACATATATGTATGTCATGTACACACATGCAGCATACGTACGAGTATGTACGTATGTTTATTCTAAAAATGAGATTTTAATTCAGTTATTACTAGAATATTAAAAATAATTGACTGCTTGCTACTTTAGCGCACAAACCGAGAAATGACACACATAAATAAGTACTACTAAATTAACCCACTTAAACACTTTAATAGAAGAGGGTATGCGAATTAAAAATGTTCCAGTGCATAGAGCAACAATAAGTAAAATATTTGTTTGTGAGAAATTGAAAATGGTATAACATTATGATATGTATTTCCGAGTAGGTATCAAAGAGAATAACTGGTTTATCCGCGTATCGGAATAGTTTAGCTCCGAATGGGACGAGAAACCCAGACTGTATGTATGCCTTTTACGCTTTTTCTAGTTCTTTTCCAGTTAACAAGAAGGGACGAAGTGCCTCAGCCATGCTTGAGCACTAACAGGTGATATGTGCAATCTAACTTTTACCACCCTAGAGTTTATTTCATTGTTGAGAAATTCCACACAAAAATTATAAACTAAGCGTAGCTTAAACTTTTATTTATGACACAAAAACGCAAACTACGGCAAACACGTCTCTCGGAAATGTCGCCCTTCGATTTCATATTGGCCAATTTGTTTTCTACACTTGTCAAGTGCTTAACTTAAGAAATAAAATTTAGACTAAAAAGATTATTGTTTATTAGAGAATATCTCGAATAATGAATTTAATAAATATTTAGTCTCAAACCTTAAAAATTAAATCAATGATAAAAATTTTATATTTTGACTCTGTATAAGCATTTTATATCATTCATCAGTCATTGCCAATTACTATTAAACTCATTCTTAATCAGTTCCTTCCAATAATTGGAATCCTAAAAAGAGGAATGGAGGAGTAATAAATACTAAGAAGCAATAATATTGAATATTAAAATTCGCAACTGCAAATTAAAGAAAACTTGTTGAATAAGAATTATGGAAATATCTAGTACTCATTTTTAATATAATTATAATTTTCGATACCTGAACTTAAAATTTTTTTTCCAAATTGCGCATGTTACTTTTCTTTAAATTGTACATACATATGTATATTTAAAAAATATATATGGATATGTATAAAATAACACGTGAAAGATATTTGTATGGCTTTTCGCAAGTGTGTGACTTTTGGAAGATTAATAATTGCTTCCCCTAAAAATTTCAAATTATCGGAGATGTGTCCTTTGTCAACTTTCCATAACAACTGTTTTCTTAAATATTAAAAATAAGAAATAATCACCCTTATTGTGAATAAAATGCAAACATTCTTCTCACGTGATTTGTTTCGCATGAAAGTAGCAAATAGTGAACAAGTAATTGGGTATTACTTCATACACTTTTATCAGGCATTTAGGAAACTAGACTTTTAGAAAAAAAGCGTTGACTTTATGTGAATACTCGTATATAGACAAATTTAGGAAAAATAGTTTTGAAAAATAAATATAAACATTCTACACGCGACATTCTACAGCGCTTTGCTTTACGCAATAAATTAAAGTAGTTCAACACAGTTTTAAATGTATTTCTGTTTTACTTGTAAATATTAAACGGGAAACGTAGCAAACAATGTGAGATTTCGTTTAAAACGATTTGAAAAAATAGAACGTATAAATAATGTGCATGTAATTATGTTGTTGTATATTTAATGTATTTAACCCACTGTTTTATGTGCGTTTGATTTTATATGATGTTGTATTGCGAATTGAAATTAAAAGGGGGATTTCTTATTTATTTTTCTCGTATTTTTCTCCTACTATACTCACTTAGTTTAATTTTGTTAATATATATTTTTGGTTTTATTTTTATATAAATTAATTTACGTTTAGTTTTTTTCATTTATACTTAACTTTTAATAAGGATTTTTTATGCATATATATAAAATTTTTTTTTATAATTTAGTTTTATATTTAATTTTTAGAAATTAAGGACCTTAAATATGAAATGTTTTCATTTTTATAAAGTTTTGTGAGCCTTGTTCATAATAAATATTTGATATTTATCAATAAAAAACTTATAAAACAAGAGCTTTTCCAAAACTCATTTCATAAAAATTTCAATAAATTTAAAATTTTTATCATGAATAAGGCTGTTTTAGTGTATGATTTTGTTTTTATTATAATTGAATTTTTATATTAATAAATTGTTTGTGGATTTTTATAAGACTTAATAAATTAATTATTCATTGTTATTTTTTGTTGAAGTGGTTTTGTTAGGACTTTGTTTAGTTTAAATAAACTTGCTGTGGTTTTGTAAATGCTTTATCTTCTTTTTTTTAATATTAGTATATTTTAGTGAAAAAATGTTAATTTCTTTTATTTATATAATAATTTTGGTTCTGTATCAAGTGTGACTCTACATAAAAAAATATATTATGATTTATAAAAACAAAATAAATTTAATTTAACTTGAAGAAATAACAAAAAACTATGATTTCATATGATTTGTTGTTTTATTCTTTTTAAAATGACACTTTATTTGTTCAAAATTTACTCAGCTTAAAAATTGAGAGGAAAGGTAATTTGAAAATTCTAAAAAATTAAGTTAAGTTACTTATGTGTGTAATATTTAAAATATTCATCCTATTTACATAGTCCAATAGGGATGAGATTTGAAGCACTTTCTGAAGAAAGAAGTCATATGAAAAGGAAACAGAATAAGAAAAAGTTCGAAAGCAATATTAATAATTCGTGCTCTACAATTCAACACATTTTCGTCCTTATCCTGAAACAAAATTTCGTTTCCTATTCCTATCCACTTTCATAACAAATTCTATGAATAGCCTATTCATGAGCTGGAATATTAATATTTGAATGATTTTGAGAAGCCTACTTAAATCCATAACCCAAGGCTTATTATCTTAAATATACTTATATACTTATACATATATTCACAAGGGAATTTCTTATTAGATTACATACATAAATTTGAATGTGTTTTTTACATATACTTTAAAAGTTAATCCGTATTAATCCAATTTCAATTATCGAAAAGGGTCATGCTCAATTAAGAGCAAAATTTACTTTTCTTTTCTTTTTCTTAAACACATACATATTTCCATCCCTGTCATATATAGTAAGTACCCCACAGTTACTCTTGGGCAAAACATATATTACTATTCTACAATTTAATAAGCTCAAAATACCAATTCTAGTTTATATGTAATTTAATTTAAAAATTTCGTGACAATTTCCAAAAACTTTTGATACATTTATATCTAATGAAATAATTGTTATTGAATAATTTGTTATCTAAATTTTTTATTATTGTAAATAGCAAATAAAAATACATTTTAATAAATCAGAAATTAAAAATACTGGGGTGACAAAGAATGATCGGTTGATTTGATACAAGTTTGAATGCAAATTTAAATTGATCCGTCATTTTTCCCGAGTGTACTCTATATAAATTATATTTGGTTGTGTGGTTGTTATATATAATTATATAAGAATGTATGTGTGATCATTAGCTTTTCAAGAGGATTTTTCCTCAACTTAGGCAAATCATAATTGTTTATGTTTTACTATTGTGTTATATAATTTTTTATAAATATTTATATCTATAAATCTTCATTTTTATCGTAAATTTCCTATATTTTTCCATATACATACGTTCGTAAGTATGTAATGGTTGTTGTGATCCTAAAATGTTTTTTTATTTACTTTACTTAGCAATGTCGTGTAAATTTTACCACTTTTTGTAATATATTTATTTAGTCAATGCAAGTTAATTGTATATATGTATTATGTATGTATATTATGTGGTATGTTTTTATATGAATATTTGTGTGTTAGTTATTTGTAAGTATGTTTTGGATCGAACCTCGTATGTATGGTGTAAACTCATGTGCGTGTAAATTGCGCGTGTTGTTATAATTTCTTTACATTTAAATAAATTTTTAATTTTATTTAAATATGTATATGCGGATGTAGTAAAGTCTGTGTGCTGAAAGCTAAGCTTGAGGACATACATCTCTTTCGCAATCTTCTCTCGTTATCGTTTATAAAAAAAGAAAGGACGAATGTTTTTAAGCTATATAAATAATTTATTAGAATTCCCCTCCTAAGCATAGTAAAATAGCATATTAAAGAGTCTTTGAGATTTTTCAGCATAAGTTTTTTCCGGAACATTTGCCAGCCATGCACAAAAAAACTGTGAAGAAATTAATATATTTATCTTAAGTGTCCAATTTTGTTTATCTAATATGTAGCAATTTACTGTAAAGATTTTCCCTTTTTTATTTTTCTTTAACAATAATTATTTCATATTTAAATAAAATATATCCCTTTACCTTGAGATAATTATCGCGATAATCATACATAAAAAAGGTTTTTCTCATTGAAAAAACGTGGTGTTACCAATTATTCTCTTTCGATTTTTTTTTGCAGCAACAATTTTGCAAGAGAAAAAAATTATTTAGAATAACTATCCATAATTAATTGGAAAATCTTTGCAATACATTGTATGTTTTCATGCCGGGAAAAAATAAAAGAAAAATTGAATTCCATGAATGGAATAAATAACATTACAGTCACCCAAACGTTTCTTAAATACACAAACTACCAACTATTTTATTTTACGTTTTTTATTTCAAATAGTATATATAAATCATAAGGAAATACTGTGTGTTGTGGCTGGTGGTTCAAAAAAAACTTATTTTGTAATTTCTCCTTATTACATTTTTAATTTTCAGGCTTACACATTAAGTTAGAAAATAAATTTGAAAAACAAAAAACAATCATCTAATTTTTGATTTTTATAATAAAACAATATATTGAGTATTTCTAAAGAAATAAATTTACATTTTCTATTTTGTTATATGTATATATTTTAATAAGATTTGTGCAAAATTGTACGTAAGAATTTCCATATAAAATTAAGGAAAATGTTATTTACTTCTTTTATATATTAAATTTTTTTTAAGTAAAAAAGAGTAGTGTTATTTAAGCTTATTAGATCTTTGTTTCTGTTGTTTGGTAACAAGAAATACTCAAAACTTAAGACTAGTATTTATATTAAAAATTAAATAAAGAAAATAAAAATAAGAAACTATTTTATGTAGAAAGACATACATACACATATAAGATAACATATTGTTGTTAGGTTGCATGTCGTCTCTTTAAAAAAATCCTCAAACCTGACTTTTTTTTTATTGTAGAGTGACCACGGCATTTGTTTATAATTTTTATACTATAGTAGTTGTGTGTGTGTGTTGTTTTGTTGCTGTGTTACTTAAGTTTTAAGTTGGTATTTAGTTCCATACACGCAAAAATGAGTCCCATGAACCCGTTGCTACCGCCATACCATTCTCAGTTACACCCAGACAAGAAACACGATTATCATGGCCGGCCAGTATGCCCGAACGTTCGGCCTTCATTGTGTCCCAAACATTGCAGTTGAAGTCATCGTAACCAGCTAACAGCAAACGACCACTCTTTGAAAATGCCACCGATGTAATGCCGCATATGATATTGTCGTGCGAGTACATAGCAAGCTCTTGATCTGCCCGTATATCGAACAAACGACAGGTGGCATCGTCTGAGCCTGTGGCAAACGCCTGACCATTGGGGAAGAATGTCACGGCATTGATGTCTGACTCGTGGCCAGGGAAAGTCTGTTTGCAGACACCTTCTCGTATGTCCCACAATTTTGCGGAGGCATCACAGGCACCCGACACAAATGTGTGGCAGCCGGGCGCCAGCGATAAAGCCATTACATCGCCGGTATGTCCCAGAAATGATGTTACCTGCTGGCCGGTTTCAATGTCCCACAAACCGCATGTCATGTCGCCGGAACTGGTGACAATTTGATTGTCATCCAGAAAACGGCAGCATGACAAATAGCCACCATGACCGGGCAGTTCACGAGAGACTCGTACATTGCCCTCGCGCGTTTTCAGGTTGTAAATTGAACACATATTGTCAAGACCGCCGCAGGCGACATAACTGCCGGAGGGCGCGTACGCGCACGTCATTACCCATGACGAGCGCAGTGGTATAGCATGGACCTTGTTGGTGGTGTGCGAGTCCCAAACAATTAGTTTACCATCTTGAGAAGCTGATACTAAGTTCCGTGAATCGTTACCCCAGTGCATGGCATATATTTTCGCCAAATGGCCCCTAAGTGTACGTCTTGTGCGCATCTGTATACGCCCGATGGGTTCTAATGAAGCTGCCGCCTGAACCAGACTTGTGTCACAGGCCGCTTTGCGAGCATCACGTATTGCATTCTTAAGTGTTTCGGCTTCTTGTCTCAAACTATCCAATTCATTCATCTTTCTGTCGGTGTTTTACAAATGTTTGTTGGTTGTATTTTTTTATATGATCTGTATAAAAAAGAGTGGCTGTTGCTTCTTTTCTATTCTTAATAATTTTTATTCCTCCAGTTTTTATTATTTTGCTACTACACTGATGTTCTTCGGATTTTTATATGATGATGTTGAAAATCTCTATATCTTTAAAGGTGGTGGTTGGTTGGAAGAAGGCCGCATATATATATATATATATATATATATATATATATATATATATATATATATATATATGAGATTGAGATGATGTTCATATGTTGTATCATATTGTATATGTGACGGTAATGGAGTCGAAGGAGGAGGGGGTGGTAAATGAGTAAAAAAAAGAAATGAAAAGGTGCGGTGTTAGTTATTAAAATTTTTTCATATCAACCAAACTTTTGAATAAAATATTTTAACACTTACCTAAATTTGGTATATTTTTGTTGTAGTATGTACTTTAAAGTTTAATTTCCATCAAAAATTATTTCCTTTTTCATAATTCCACTGATGATAAATTTTCTTTTTTCTTATTGCCTGGGAGTTCTCTAATTTTCGTTTCTTTATTCTCCTGTTGAAAAAATAAAAACTGCTGCTAGCTGTATATAAATGATTCTCCCTTTTTTCTTCGTTCGTAGTCGTTCGACGTCCTCTTTATTTCATCGACACTTGTATTTTGTGTGCTCTTTACTTTAATTATTAAGTGTATGTATATGTATATATATCAGTGTTGCCACATTTTCATCACAAGAATACACAAAATCTAGTATCGTTAAAGAAGGTATTTTTATCTGAAGTACATACGTTTAATAATACATTTAGCAGATAACATGAAATAGAGGCAAAATTTTATTCGCAAAACGTTTTCAAAATAACAAAATTTTCTCTATCTGGAGAACAGTTTGCTAGTAAACTTATTTACATTTTTAAGAATGCACAATATAAATATTTATGAAATTTCAACACAAAAATATGTGTACATTTAAAACATTTGCAAATTTAAGGGATTTCTCTAGACACTTGTGGCAACACTGATATATTTTTTCTAATGCCAATTTTTTAATTGTTCTACAATTCCGTTCGAGTTTGATCGTATTTTAATGCAAGGGTGAAATTTTTTCACATTAATTTTTTCTTTACTTGATGCCTTCAACAATAAGGTTTATATTTTTAAAATGAACACATTAGAAAGGTTGCATTTTCCGTTGCTATATAAAAATCTTCCTTAACAATTAATACAAATAACACGAAATAATTATATGCAAGATGTTCTGACTGATTTAAATTTTCTTCACTTAGTTTTTGGTACACCAAATTGCAATTTGCACCATTTCCATGGGGGAACCTTTTTGATTAATACAACGAAAATATACTCAACACAACGAAACGAAAGAAAAAAGAGAGTAACATATTTAACGAAATGATTTCAATTTAAGGGCATATACAGCTCTTTCAGTCACACACACGCACTACATTTCAACTCATTACCAAAAGCGAATGCAAACAAATAGTTAAATTAAAAGGATTTATAGTATTTATTTTATATGTTCTATTCTCAGATATATTTTTCATATGAAGTCAGTTTTTTTCATATCTTGATAGTTATAAGAATTTCTAATCTTCAATCCAATTTTTGAACTTTTTTAATTTCACATGTTTTACACTTACACTTGTGCAAATAATGCTATTTGTTTTTACTATAATATTAGTTAATCTTTATTACAAATTATTGTTTATTACAATTTAAAAATCTCGTCTAACAATTCTATTACACGCACCGCAGACGTTCAATAAGCGAAACTTTTATCTGACAGATTGGCCAACACCTACAATATTTTGAACGAAACATTTTTAGAGTTGTATTTGGTTCGCGGTGTACTAAAACCGCAGTGAAATGTCAATTTCAATGAATGTTTGTTCTTATATCAAAGGTATAAGTGAATGATTCATAATTCATTATAATGAAATTGATGAAATCAATTGTATGGCTGGGTTATTTGCCGACATAAATATTATGTTACGAAAATTAGTTCAAACATTTTGTCTCATTGTCACTGGTTGTATCAGCAAATAATTATAATTGAAAAACTGTATCAAAAATTTCAATGCTACATCAAAAGCAATAGCCCTAAAGAAACACGTACAAACCGCTATATACATACATATCTATATTATAATTTTTTCGCATTTATGTGTCTCAGTTGCGTACATATTTATGAGTTTTCTTTTATATACAGAAAACATGTACGACATGTATTATGTTCAATGTTCATACCAAATTAACTGGTGGAGACCGCTAGTAATAAATCATATTACTGAGTTCTGACTAAGTTTCATGATTGAAAAGAATGTAAGAATGAGAGATCAAAACGGAACGAAAGTACATACATAAGTAGTTATACCAATTTCTTTTATTCTAAGAATTTAGGTACAAATAAATAAAAAAGTAATTGAAAATTTTTTATTGTCGACGCGTAGCTAAGAAATTATGAACTGCCAACTATAAATGACTAAACCCTACGTCGACAAAAGTTACGGGTAGCTTATTTGTATTGTTGAAGAACTGTTTATCTGTCCGAAATAATCCTGCCTGGAACTTACGCCTTGTCAACAAACTAAGAATTGATTCAACAAAAAGCGATATTGCACTCTCAATTATTTTCCATTAGTACAACTCTATTTTAGCCTAAGAGTAAGCGATAAGTTAAAGGCAAATTCATCCTACCTATAACTTTTATCGCGAAGCTTAGTCATTTCAATTTGTCACATTTATAATTTCTTCGCTAACTGTCGACATCAGAAAGTTTTCAATTAAAATTTCTTCATTTTTTACAAGGACATAAATCAAAAGTATATTTATTGTCATATTTAAAAACCAAATCTTGTTAAATGTCACTTTAATTAAAGTTACCTTTAATGAGGGTGCGTACAGAGTGGCCGCTTGTTGCCGAGCCGAGCTGACACTACGCTTATTGCGAGAAAACTGGTTTCTTGATTAATTACAACACTGACGTTCTTATTTACAGACTAATGCAATAGAGTACCTAAATACTTTTATTAACATAGCGCCTTTAATACTGCAGAACAATACTGACAATAATTACGTACGAATGAATTGTATCTTACAGCTTACATACGACAAACTTAATGCCTCTTTATCATTACAGCTTTTATAGTGATTATCTATATTACATGAGGATTGTGAAATATACAGCAACGTAGGGAACGTTAACTAAAAATGTTTATTTAATTGCTAACAGACATCGCGTGCTATAGCTACTTATGTTGTTACCAGCAGTCGTGTTAATTGTTAAAGCTACTTTTATTATGTTATTGTTCTGTTATTTACTATGGTTCAGCTTACGGTGGCATGTAGATTTGTATGTGTTTCACTAGAGTGGGGTTTTTGCTTGTTGTTGTTGCTGATATACTACATAATTAGTATAGCTGTAGGTTGTAGTGTTTTTGTTTATGGTACTAAAATTTTCTTCTGTGCAGCGGGATAGAAGTTAATTGTTTTACTTAACAATAAAATAACATTTTAACAAACTGTGTGACCAAATACTAAGGTAAGGTCCGAATTTGAAGACAACTTTAAACATTTCACCCCGCAAAATGCAATCAACTAAGACAACAGATATGCTGTAAGTGCAATAATGAGCTACAACAGTAAATTAAAATGTTGTTACCGGCAATAGTGAAACAGATGGTGGTTTAATAAGAGACAAAACAGTAATGATCCGTAGTTGCAAAACCACAATATGCATTTTAATACAAATTGTTAAACTTCTAATAAAATTTGTTTTCTATGGAAGCTAAATATCATAACAGGAGTTACTTGAACCTGACAGAATCCATTTTATTATTATATAAATTTACGTTTTAAGAAAACAATTCTTGAGTATTTGTAATTACTTACTCACCACTGTCAAGGTTTTATTTTACTTGGTGTAGGAGCATTTCCTTTTCTTTCCTGGTGACTTCCATTAAGAGCACGTAAATGACTATAACAAATGCATTTTTGGATGTTGGCTGAATCATTAAGACTAGATTTCCATTTGAAGGAATATATTACTTGATTGCAGCTCATATGTATATAGGCTGCTTTTATTGGGAAGTTTGATACCGGCAGTATACTATACATGCATACATACTCATGTAACTACAAAGCTGACGACTGTATTTTAAAGTGAAAAATATGATATACATATATAAGTACATAAATAGCACATACCTATGTATATACTAATGCAGGTATGTAAATATTACTGAATTTATGTAACATACTTTCAATGCATGGCTAAGCATTATTTTTAAAAATAACTGAATAATTTCTTTACTACTAGTTTCTTTTTGAATCTTTATATACAATGTACATCAAATAACTTTATTTAAATTTAAAAAAATATATAAATATTTTTTTAACAGACTTTGCATTTACGCCGGTCAGTGTTGGTTATAGGTAGAATAATTTTTCTTTATTGAATTTTGTTTGTAAAATCTTTATCCGAAATGCGTTTTACTTTTCTGTTTGTAATAAAGCGGCCCGTGATTGCTTGTCGTTTGAAGTAAGGAATCACACCGAAACCGAATAATTATTTTCCGAATAAATTTGATAAGAATTATCTGAAATTAATAACAATACAAAATTAGTGAATTGAAAATTAGTAACAGGAAATAAAGCATATTCAAAAAAATTATATATAATTTAACATTATTTTTTTGAAATTAACACGGACATAGATCTCTATATCTTATTACTTTTTGTGGTAAAAGATAAAAGAAACAATAATTTATGTAATGATTTAAGAATAATAAGTTCATGAAAGTGTTAAAAAAAGCAGACTATTTATTAATATTATTTATTATTCTTAATATTATTTTAAATATTTTACTGTAGTCATTACTTGATTGTAAAAAATAAATAATAATAATCAAGTATGTTTTATACGTAATCGATTATTAATTCTCAATAAGGCGGCAGAACAAAATTAAAATAAAAAAAGTTAATAATAAAGTGTAATTTAACAGAGAGCTATGTTTAATTATAATTCGTATGCTTGCTTGTTCTTTTCCGATTATATTTCATATCAACATATAATTTTTACGAAAACTCATCGATAAATGACGAACCAGTACTATAATTCGATATTTTCGGCAAGTTAACAACATCACGACGGAAGGATGATAAATTATGAGTGAACCTGTAGAAATATATACAGAAAATGACTTTTATTAGCGAAAAACTTAGTTGGTTTAATGATTTATACTTTTCTTTATTTTTACTGGAAACATTTCGTTCTATACCACTCATTAAATCATCGAACCATTGGGCCATAATTTGTTGTTTGTCTAAAGGTTGTGCACGTAAAATGTTATCTTTAAGAGATCTGAAATAGAATAATATAGATATATAGATATTTGTTTACAGACAGATTTCTAGATGATTATTTCAAATTTACAAAAGAAAAATGTTTTAGTTTAGTTTTAATTTAATGTATTTAATTTAATGTAATTAAGGAGTTTCTGCTTTTTCATACTCAAGTGCAATAAAAAAATTAATCTTGCTTCTAACTTTCGATTTACGGTTGGTTGTATATTTTTGCATATTATGGCTAACACATACAAATTCGAAAACTGATTTAAAACTTACCTGAAGTAGTCCTCATATAAAAGTATTAAAACTAATAAAGGTCTTGACATCGACCACTGGTTTCGACAATCCTCAGCCATTACATTATTTAACAATGTGGACATCATATTTTGTAACAATTCCGAGTTCATTTTGACAACCTAAAATTAAATCGATTATTCAACGCTAAATAGTATATAAGTGCAAATACACAAATCAATCAATGAACGAATCGCTTTACCTCCAAAAATCTAGCATTTTCCGGAGTTAAACTGCGCAATTTCTTATTTGGGAATGTAGACACTATAAAGGATTGTACAATATTGTTATTAGCATTATGAAAAACGTATCGTATGTCAACTTACTTTTCAATTGAAGCTGCTTAAATATATAGGATACAATGCTATCCAAAATGGAACAACAGGTTATATATATAGTCGAATCTAAAAAATAAACGCATTTGTATAAAAGGTAATGTTTTATTTCCTCAAAATTTAGCTTTCAACTGAATTAAAAGACAAATTCTGTTGGAATGGCGTTAAGGTCGAATATAATATTATTTACCCAAAGCTGTAAATCCTTTAGAAAGACTCTCTAGAATGTATACAAATGCACCAGGTTCTAGTCCAGCCAGAAAACTTATATGATCTTGTGATAAGCAATTCAACAAATTAAAATAGGATGAGGACAATTTTGGATATTCCTAATGAAATAGAAATTTGTGATATATTTAAAATTTGTAATTTTTCTTTGAAAGATAGTAATAACTTACCAACAAATCGTTTTGTTGTATTGACATGATCATTTTTGCCGCTATATTTAAAACATTTTCCAATGTATCGTCACCATACAGTTTAAAAACACCAAAATTAACATAGTTTCCACCCAACGCATTCTTTAATATGGTGAAGCATACCGAAATACCTTTCAAACGCATTGGATATTGTTGATCACGTGGCACATCCAAATGTAAAATTCGATTGCCGTAAATACAAATGAGCTTCGATGCTTCACGGAATAACAAAATACCCATAGGACTTGAAACGTTGCCCTGTAAACGTTGCGTACGGCAAAGCACCAGTTCTGCGAATAGTTTTAAAACAGGTGTTGTAACAGCAGGATCGTGGGCCCATAATTCGACAGCACGTATAAGCATTGGTAAGTAGTCGGAGTAGTATCTTAAAGAAAAGGTATATATGTACATATATTTCAGTCAATGAAGTTTCCATTGAAAAGTTGCAAATTAATTTTTGGAATAAGTACTTACAACCACTCAAATAGCATTGTATAAGGAACCCTTGATGTAAGAGGTAGAGCTAATCCACGCAAATCTCTAGCCAGTCCAATAATAGCCTTCTTGGCTTCTTCATTAGGAAAACTATTGGAGTCCATTAAAACCGGTGCAAGATTTTCAAATTGATCTAGTTAGATAAAAACAAAACAGTTGTAGCGTTTTTTTTTAATCATTAATAGAAATAGAAAACATACTGGTTAAAGGTGTTAAAAAACTATAAAATCTCTCCTCATCTTCGCCCAAATCAAACATCAGTAGACGGCCTAATGATGTGTAAAACATCGTGCGACAGCGCATTTCCGTTAATGACGAGTTAGTACCCAAAAACGGAAAGTGTTCGCTCTAAAGGAATATTAAGTTTAAAAAATTATTTTATGTATTTTTAACTTATTTGTATATTTAAAACAAATTCTACCGTATGATGGGTTAGCATAAATTGTACTTCCTCCAGTTTAGCCAATTTGCGTACAGAGTTAAATTGCAAAGAGAGATCTGACAATAACATTAATGTTTTTGTTATTATTTGTTCGGAATGGCCCCAAAATTTTAGATTCGTTATGCTAATAAAATATTTATTATGATTATACGACGTTAAACAAACGTTAACATATTATAACCTACATTTTGCGATTAATAAAACTTAATAGCATTTGTTCATCGCTGATGCCAAATACTTCATTCAATCGTTTATAAACATTTGGTTTTTGGGTTTGTTCACTGATATGCATTTTGCGGACCTGCTCGAGAAAACTTAAAATTGCCAATTCCAGTTTTTCGCATCCCGCTTGGGGTAGGCGAGCATCCGTTAATCTCATTAATTGAAAAACTCTTATAACCAACTCTGCATCCATTGTGTCGTGGTCATCGTTGGAATTCACGGTGAGTCTTCCAACAATAGCTGAACCAATAATGTAAACTAACCACGTCAATTGTAATTCGTGTATGGTAATATCCATGGGATTTGCATTGGGTGTTTGCAACAAGTTTTCATATTCACGGGCTTTCTGATCAAAATGTTGAACTAACAACTGGCATGTTTTGTCATATTCACAGCGTTCAATAACAGACAACTGCTCCAGCTGTTGCTGCACCATGCACAAATCGTCCAAGGGATCGTCAATGTTATCACGCACAATAACGGGAACTGCTTCCAAACGTGACTCCACATAGGCTTTCGTTACCTCAGGAGTATAAGTTCCTAATAAATGCGGTTCAGCTGATTTTACATAAGGAACGGAAGCTACCATACGCTGCCACAGTGTAAGTAAATAATGTACACTATTAGGAGCAAATTGCCACATCTAAAAAATATTCAAGATATTGTTTTTAATTGTCCATTTTTATTATGATGAATTTCGCTTTTCTGTGAGTCATATCTTCAGGAAAATATATTTTTGTTTATAAATCATTCTATGAATTCTACATATTGAAGATGCTACACAAAGTGAGCGAAATACCGCATATATATATATATATATATATATATATATATATATATATATATATATATATATATATATATATATATATATATATATATATATATATATATATATATATATATATATTATAAATTCATTTAAAGATAATTTATTTATGTATAACAAAATGGATGAGAAACATTAGTAATACCTGTAATGATTGCACGGTAAATTTAGCAATTAGCGCAATAGCTTCAGGGTAACAAGGCACTGCAATCAATTCACCCAATTGATAGTTAGACTTTAAGCGAGCCAATAGACGGCAAAATTCGTGGTAATTATCAGGATCACTCAGGCCCTAATGAAATACAAATTTTTTAATTTTGAAAAACTGGAAGATATTTTATTAGGTTTGGAACTTACATGCAAATTCACCAATATATTTTTAACGCCCTCCACCAAATGTGTAAGGAACTTCGTTCTTTCTGTATTATTAAATAAAGAACGTCGTACAGATGTCATCTAAAAAGAGTTTTGAGTCATATGAAGGTTACAATCGTATTTTTGCGGTTTTTAAGAATATTTTAATTTTTACTTTAAGACTTTGTCTGAACAATAAGATAATATGAACGCGAATAGAAAATGCAAAATGTATTCACCTGTACCAAGCAAGCTAAAGAATAGCTAGCTAAACCATTGGGTAATATTTGATACAAATCGAAAAATAGTTTCAATGTATTTGCATCTAAAAATGCCGGACGCCATGATGTTGGTATTTGTACGCTATTCATATCATCAGATGACTCATCTGTAGAACTTCCAATAAAATCAAAACTCAAACAGTTCTTCGTCAATCGTAATACATGAGATACAAGGCTATCACACGAAACGGAGAGGATAAACATATCGTAAATATACATAAACATACTATGTTGGTACAAGTTTTACTTACTTCACATAAGCTTGTTGGGATTCATCCATGAAATTTAATGTTTTACTGTTATCACGAGCTGTTACTAAAAGGTTACAAGATAACAGAAATATATCGAACAATTGTCTGTCTCGGAATGATGTAGCAATTTTTCGATTTTTGGAAAATGATATATTGGCATCAACTTCTACAATTGAGTTCATTTCTAAAACTAATTGTGATAAAATTTGTACTCCAATTGTGCAGTGTTCGACAGATCCCTATGAAAATAAAAATTTTCCATTTCATTTATCAGTTGTTAAGAGATATAAAAATGGGTAATTATATATTTCTAAGATTTGAAACATGCCAATTTGATTTTATATAAAAATCATATATTGTTAAAAACTAGATTAAACAAAATGAATTTTCTTATTGCCTGGAGGAGGCCCGTTTTTAAGCTATTTAATAAAAATTTGCGACGAATTATAATACACTTAATAATAAGGCAAAAACACGGCTAACAAAATCAAAAATCGTTTCAGTCACTTTACCTGCAAAAACGTTTTAACATCTTCCAACAAGTTTTGAAATATTAGTTCGTTTTTAAATGTATCAAACCAACCATATTTAGTTATTTTAGCTAATAGTGTTACAAGTGCCTGCACCACAAAATGCTGCAAGTTCGGTCTATTAGCCAAGTAGTTAAGAATATAACTCCTTAAATGAGAGATTAGAATGTACAATATATATCTCGCCTTACTAGACTTGTTAATTACCTTATATCAATGCGTTGTTCCAGATTTAAACCTTGTATGAGTTTAGTCAATGTGGTGGCTGCTAACAACTGAGCATAACTGGAATCTGCACGGTCTAATAACATCTGACATTTAGGCAAAGCATCTTGACTGCTAACAAACTGCACCAATGTTTTTTCGGCATTCGAACGCAGTACAGAATCTGTAGCCTCATACAGCTGCTTACACAATATCTCCAACTGCTGAATTTCCTAATAAACAAAAGAATAGCAAAACAAACTATAATCATTAAATAAAGACAATAGGAGACATCTGAAAACAGCAAATCATAACCTATAAAAAATATACTTTCCAAAACCAAATGAACCGGTGCATTTTGTGAAATTTTTTTTCTTTATTAATGTATCAATAATAAAGTCTTTGATAAAATTTTTGTACATACCATTTTTCTAAAACTTATATATTCAGTGAAAAATCAAGATGTCCTGAAGTAATGGACTCCTGCAATTGAACAAATAATTGTTGTTTTAATGTTCCCCTAACTTGCTTTATTTTTCTACATAAAATTATAATAATATAATCGCTTTTTATTTTTCAGTAGTCAATTTTATTTATTTTTAATGAATTATTTTTATACTGGGAATTAAAAACTTCAAAAAAAATTATTTGCAAACAAGCTTCTCTGTAAATTTTGTTGCAATTTCCCAACTCTTCTTCTTTGTGCTATAACTAACATTCACTAGGAAACAATAACACAATACAGTAATAACATAAATGATGGCCGGTACAAATAGTACAATTATACGAATGCAACAATATTGTGTTGGAAATGACTTTTTTGTACTATATATTGAATTTTTATATATTAAAATAAATTTTAATAGAATATCATGATAATTTTGAGGTACATTACCGTACTGTAAATTATAAGTTCAGCAGTGTTCGGACGCTTTGCGGGGAAATTCCAAAAAATGTGGTAGCATTACGATATATATATATATATATATATATATATATATTTACAATTTTAACAGCAGCTGAGATAAGCTGTTGTGTATATATATATATGTATTCCATGTATGTGTATATGCTGTGAAAATTTAAGCGCAACAGTATAATTTTGCCGGTATTCTTTGGACACAGTAAAATATTGATCTGTATACCACAATGGACTATTATTATTACGACCAGGTTGACGATAATGAAGTTGAAGTCAATGAGGAGTATGATTACGACTTCATGCCGGTATCAAATGATGAATCTCTTGTTGACGTCTATCAGAGTTGCGTTAAATCATCTACCCAACAAGTGCAACAATATATAATAGTACTGTTAGGATGTGGTGTCCTGCAACGTGTTTGTTGGGCTTTTATAAGACGTACATTGGGCGACAAATATCAATATTTGTACCATATAATATCCATAGTTAGTGGCCTCATAAGTTTGTGGTTTTATGTTGGCGTTATTAGCGGAATTTACGTTTGTCTGCACATTTTGAACTTGTGTTTATTTCTTAAGCTGGCAACCAAGCGGAAAGCAAAATATACAGGACTTTTGCTTTGTTGTTATACTATAATATGTCAATTATTTTTTGAGCTTCTGTTGAAATCAGAACGATATGAAACCATAAGGGGGCCACAAATGGTGGTTGGTATGAAATTGATTTCGGTGGCGTTTTCCGTGCAAGACGAACAGGAAAGCTATCAGTGTATAACATTAATGGGATATCTCCTAAGCCCGGCTTCCTTGATATTGGGACCATGGATCCCCTTAAAAGACTACAGGCCGACATTTAATGTCAGGCTTAAATTTGTACATGTGTGTAAAATAGTTTTCAACATATTTTGCGCAATAGCATTTTTAAATCTTTCGAATTGTATTCTGCCATGGTTGAAAGAAATGTTTGATGCCGGTCTATGGTGGGAAACATATATAGATGCTCTCTCTGTACGTTGTAGCCACTATTTTGTTTGTTTTCTCTCCCAGGCCACTCTAATGTCGGCTGCAACGAATTCAATAACATATTTCTCCTCTTCGAAGTTTATTGTCAATCCATGGGCAATAGAATTTCCCCGCTCTTTATCTGATGTTATACGTAATTGGAATATACCCATGCATTTATGGTTGAAACAAAACATATTTAATCGTCTACGTTCGATGAAATGTCCTTATTTCATTTCTATATTTCTTACCTACTTAGTGTCGTGTTTAATACATGGCTTCAATTTTAGGGTCCATTTAGTATTAATATCCTTAAGTGGCTTCAGTTATATTGAAAATTTATTACGGCGTTGCTTAGCTCAAGTATTCGATGCCTGCATAGAGTCAAAAGCATGTAATCATAACTGTATTTATTCAAACTGTCCCCGTAGGCAGATCTATTCGCGCACCACCACTATGTTCTTAATACGATTAGTTAATTTTCTATTTAGTTTAATCGTCGTTATACAATTGAGTTATTTGGGAGTAATGTTGAATAATTCAACTACTTCAGAAAACATTCTAAAAACATGGTCTAATATGAATTACTTGGGTCATATAGTTACTATATGTATGTTTATGTTCTATAAATTTATATAAAACAAAAAATTAATAAGGAAAAGAAGATTCAAGCGAAGTATTCAAATGTGTACTTAATAATAAAACGTACTTAAAAACGTCCTTTTTATTATTGTTTTTTAGTTTTGTAAGTTGAATTTGTATTGGTTTATATTTAAGTTTAAAAAAATTATGTCTTTTATACTTAATAAAAATTTACATTGCAAAAATTTTCTAAAGTAGATTTACTAAGTTTATCCAGGAATGTTTGGTAAAGTAGAGAAGAAAAGGAAAACTTGATACAATATTCAAAATTCCATCTAATATTTTTTAGAATTTATTTTACATATTTCTCTATTACATTAAAGTTCCTTGAGTTTTCTTTTATAACACCAACACAGTTTTACAAGATCTTGGTTCTCATAACACCACACAGCTAAAACAATTACAACGCTTGCAATACCCAAAGCAAAATGCTTCAAAATGGATGTATTGAACTGGAAAGAGTTTAATTAATTAATATGATTTATCCTGCGAATTTACTTGCTTACCATACAAAAGTTACATAATATTCCTACAAGAATTAAAGTAAATAAAAACAACTTTTTTGGCATCAAACCCAAAAGTGGATTACAATCCAATGGCTTGTATTGAAGCCAGATGAAGCGAGTGCTAAAGTCAAAAACACTAAGGTAATTTAAAAATATTCTTATTATGCATATTCTTTAGTTAATAAGTACCTGAAACAAATGCGCGAAAACATATTAATGCAATTTGCAAATATAAAACCAACCGGTCCCAAAATACTTGTTAATACATATGAGAGAACCAGAAAGCTCACAGAAAATATAGCCATTAAATAATTATATTTATCTATATCTTGACTGGTATTGGTGGCAAACATGTATCCTTCGGTGATACCATTTACAGCCAAGAGATATATAGCCAAACAGTGCCATTTCAATAATAATACTGGTAAGTTGTCGGCAACAAAATCAGCACCGCCATACAACAGCAAAACTGTGTGTGAATAACTTTGGCCAAATACCAATGCAAGTAGACCTATTGACGATACAACTAAAGAGAGATGACATAGAACTTGAGCAGCTTCTTGTACTTTTGACTTGAAAAGGCAATTTTATATTTTAGTTAATATGTAGAATTTTTATTAAAGTAATTATTATGATTTAGCTTCTTTTTACCTTATCTTGCTCCTGTAGAGGCACATCTCTGGCTATCGTTTGTGTAAAGTAAAAATAACTACTCTCTTCTATTGGTCGAAATATGAAACGTGCCGCTAAGCTTCCCAAATTGTTGACAACATCATAAGTGGCTTGCTCACTAAAGCTTAAGACTGGACTCACAGACATAACGTATTTTTCTCCTTCCGTAAGAATTTGTTTAAGAACACCTTGTTTTACAAAGCTTAGAGTTAAAACTTGAAGTTCAGAATTAAAAAAGCTTTCCTAAAACAAAAATATTATGAATCTGAATTTTGTTAAGTACAAACGCCCCTAAATTATATATAGTTATGAATACGTAACTTTATTATACATAGATATTGAACTTAATATCATTCCTTACCTTTGTAGTCATTACACCGGGAAGAAATTGTTTCAAACGTTTAAATGGAAAGTCATGCATATTATCAAAAATGGCTTCGTTTACCCATGGCCTGGTTAATTTCCATTTGTTTTCCTTGTCTTTTGAACATTTTTTGTAATTCTCTAACAATTGTATGTAATAGGCGAAGAATCCATAATGGGATAAGAGTATTGTAGCAGCACTTACCACCTGAGCAATGGCAAAGGCGTAAATGGCCGCACTGCCATTTCCTAAGACAATCCAAAGAAACACAATAGAACGAACAAATATGTGAAGTGTATTCAAAATAACTTTAAGTTTAACAAAACAAAAGACTTGTATAATAAAAACTGGAGCTTCGGCACACAGTTCTATGACGCAAGACAAGGCGACAGCATAACAGGCAAAACTATATTGAGCTTCATATACGGATTCAACCGCATATAAACAATTGATCCATATATATACGCAAGGCATGCTTATAGTTATGCAGATGGGAACTCTGGAATGTGGAAAAGGTGTAGGGGAACGAAGAATTTATTAAATTATAGCTAAAATTTTACACATTAATATTAGTTCATTAAATAGCGTACTTACGTTAGCCATTGCTGATTTATTAGCTGTGCCCATGAACATTTCTCCCGCTGTTGTGAAGTGGCACTCAGCGCTGCTCGATTTATGGCTTCTCGAGATATGAATAGTATGGTGCTCTCCAACAACAACAAACGTACATTCATAATACCCAGCACATCACGACCCACATTGCGTACTATGAATGCATTGATACCGAAGGTAACAATACGGCATATTAACTATTATTTGCAATTAAATAACATTTATTTCACGCATGTACATACATATGTATATTATGGAAACCTTAACGCACCTGAAAAATAATACTTAAACCGGCATTAAGCAAACTGCTTTGCAATATATTACGTGACATCTTTTTGTAATATTTATAGTCCCGGGCATCAAAATCTTATCATTTTTGACCACACATTATTGTTTGTCTATTCTTTTGTACTTTGTATTAATTTTCTTTGGGGATGTGTAATATTTTTATTGATATTTGTTTTGACTCCTGAGGTAAGAATAAAAAGTAGTGTCAAGTTGGTTATTTTCAGCGATTTTTAAAATTGTTCTAAAACTCAATCGATTTAGATATGTTCATCACTATAATATTTTAGACATTATATTCTTATATTCTTAATTCTCTTTTAATATTGCTACCAAGAAACTTTTATATGTATACATAGGATTTCGGATTGAAGAAATGTAAAAATAAGTTATGCCCTGGTTCTCCGCTTTACTTCTCTGCCCTGTTCTTCATAAACAATCAAAACGCACATGATATATAGTCACGATTCAAAATTACCTTATAAATTATTTGTTAACTAAATTTTCTACTTCATAACTAAAATATCATTAAATGTTTGCTTAGAACTGTGGCTTTTGCATCTAGCTTTGTACAATTAGGAAGACCAGTTTAACAAAATGGAAAATTTTTTTCGTATTGCAGTTGGCGATACCGCGTTTTAAATTTTGCATTAGGTTAAGGCAAATTTGTTCTGTTAATAATATCTAGTAGAAAATTTTGATATATTGTCGAAGAATCGTTGAAGGACATTATAACGGACACTTTCCTGCATAGCCACACTCATGGAATTCGCCATAGAACGCGAAAACTTTAAGGTCCGGCAGCACTGTTTGTTACTTTTTATGTTGATTTAACTATTTGTTGTGATTTTGTGCTTAAAATAATAGGCTTCAATTAAAAAAATGAGAACATGTTTTGTTCCCTTTTGTGATGTTAAGAATAAAGATCAACCAAATAGAACAATGTTTTTAGTACCCAGAGTAAGTGAATCCCAAGACATTGATGAATTTCATGAAAAACGGTAAAATTTTATATCCAAGGATCAGGCACAGTATGCGCAATGGGCCAAAGCCTTACCAAATGTCCGTACATTAAGATATAACGACAAGGTGTGTTATTTGCATTTTAGACCCGATGACATTGTTTATACTTTTGATCATTGCATTAATGGAAAATTATACAAAATAAAAAGAGATCGTCCCAGGTTGAAGCCAGATGCTGTACCATGTTTGGAAATGACTACGAAGGAAGAATTGGTAAGTTTGATTTATGAAATATTATTAGGAAACGACAAGGAAGGAAACCAATTAAATAGTCTAACTTAAAATTTGCTATAAAAATGGATCAATTAAATGGTCACAGGGAAATTTGGGAAAATGAGGGAAAATTGTTTACGTCTCCAGAATAAAATATAGGTAGAATAGTAGTTCGGCCCGTGCAAGTTCGGAACTATGCGAGATACTATCGGTTAATTAATAATAGAGTGACGGGCGTATCAATCTTATTTTTTAAATGTAGCTGAAGACCTTTTACATCAAAATTAGTGTTATATTAGAGTGTAAAAAAATTAATATGAAAGCATTCAAGTTCACCTTGCTTGAAATGCAAGTGAAATAACAATACATACATATACATATGTACATGTACATACATACATACACCTGTTACTTATAATTATAAAAAAATTATTTTATAAACTTCAAGTGCAATAGTTAACTCTTCAGAAAAAATCGTCAAAAAAATCGTTAAAAAAATCCAAAATCCATTTCAATTCAAGTAATAAATAACTAAAAAATCTAATTACAAAACTTTTCTGGAACAGAATTCTTGAATTCGTATTTTAAGAACGCCAATAAAATTTTAAAGCTAAAAAAGCCATTATCAATCAGGATAATGACGAAATATAAACGAATCATTGAATTTGAAGCCGCATGCGTGTATGTGCATGATTCATAGTTTTAAAAATTAATTTAAAAAACCGTGTAATTCAGTTTTTTGTAGAATGTAAAGAAAGTGAAATGTTCTGCTTAAACAAGTTTCAGATCAGCATTTCAGTCCAATTGTTATTGGTTAGTGGTTACAATAGAAAATAAAGGCCTTGTATAAAGATGTTTTTATATTCAAGAGAAGGAGCAATGTGAAAATGTTAACAAATTATAGAAAATTTTATCAAGATTTAAACAGTACGACATGGGCTAAAATACTACATTACACAAATTCTGAATATATTTTTGTCGTATATAATGTAGATAAAAGCAAATTTTCTGTTTTCAAGAATATATTGTATGCAGTCGAAATCAAGTCATAGATAAAGTAAACACGCCTACGGCCTCAGTTCACTAAAAAGTATAGTATAATATTCAGGTAAAACGCCTTAATCCTTCTATCATCATATTCTAGCTGTCGTATCGAGTAAAACCTCGCCTAATTAGCAATCCTAAAACTGCTAAAATGTGTAATGATAATAGCATATCTGATCATGTTTTCGATTTGATTATGGAAGAAGACCAACAGGAAAATGAACCAAAAGATGTTCACGAAGAATTTCAAGATCAGCAAGAACGATTTGAAAATTATGCTATTATTGTTAGCTTAGAAGATGACATACAAGAAATTGAACAGCATGAACTAACAGAAAATGCTAGTTCTGAGAATCAAATCAACGATCTGATTGTAGAAGGATGTAATTATGAAAGTAGCGAAGAGCCTGCTACCGTGAATGATGATAACAACGAACCATTGCTTGTGACGAAACGATTTAATTTGTTTAATTTACTTTATGATAATGCCCACGAAGTATTGGCACCCAACACGCTGTGGGGTATACATCGTTGTCCAAATCGTTCCCTTGTATGTTTTTCTTATATGGAAGTTTTAAAGATGCAAGTTACAAAAATGATTTGCATTAGAACTGATGGCTCAGTACAGTTACTTCTTAATGGGAATGTTATTAAAACATGGCAATTATTACAAGACATTGTCGATTTGGATAGTTTGACAATAATATTGAACAGAGTGGATATGTGGCGATTTTGTGCTGGAAAACTATCGAATGCAAACTGCGATATTATTGTGGAGCCCGACGATGATGATAACTGTTGGCTCAACGAAGATAATGACCAAGTATTTTTGTGTAAGATGTGCTTAATAACGAAATAAACAAAAAATTAGATATTAAATCAAACAATTTGTTTCATATTGTTTCAAATTTCTTATTTTATTTTTAAAATTATTATAAAATTTTTTATGCATGTATATTATTTATTTCTTCAATAATTGGTTTTTGCGAAACTCGCTCATAATTTTACATAAAAAACAAATAAAAATTTAAATAATTTTAAGATAAAACATAAAATTTATTATGTTATGAATGTAGATATATTGGCATTTCTTTAAAATCTAAATGAGGAGATCCATTCGCATCACAGTCATCGATTTAATATTAATTCTTTTTATTATTTTTTGTTAATTTAATTTTTAAATTTATTTTGTTAATTACATAATTCTTCCTTTCGGTAACGAAATAATAATGTACACATGCAAATTTTGTCGTTATAATGTAAATGCATGATTTAATGTCTTCATATATTTTTAATTTTTAATGTATAGGGCTATATGGAGGGGTGTTTCAATGCACAAATTTAATGGCATAAATTGCGGATGGCATTATCACTCGATCAACAAATTCGTCACTACTTACTCTCTAACAAATTTATGCTAATAGTTTGCTATAATTTTCTTTTTATATATACGAGTGTATGTTTGTGTGTGTATATACTACATACTAAATTGAAGTCGTTAATTAATGTTGGTAATAAATATATTCTCTACTAAGTACAAACAATTCTTTTCTAAACTTATACTTTACTTTTTTATAAATAATTATCTTTATTCAATTAACTTTTTTGTGTAACAAATAATCTACTTTTTGACTAATTTATTTATAATTCGTTAAAGGTTTTCTCATTACAAATATGTTAACAATTTATAGGATTTTTTTTTATGTGTAGAGTATTTACTTGAAGTAATATTGGTAGTTTTTTCTTATTCGGTTGCCCTCGTCGTGCGCATTCAATATGTATTTTTTTTTAAATTGCATCTAATATGTGTATTTTGTTTATTATTGTGGATGAAATTTATTGTAGATAATATATAATTTTTTTAATTGTTATTATTCATTTTCATTTCATATATTTGAAAAAAGGCAACCTTGAGAATAAGAACAAACAATTTTCTATTACTAAAAAGTTCCTATTTTCCTTTAAACTCAATTTCATAAATTGGTTAAGTCCTTATCCAACATATTCATTTTTGAAAGAGATTTTTTATTATTTTAAATTAAAAACTAAGTGCTGCTAGTGAAATACTGAGCCTATTTAAATAAAATATACCTCAGGTACTCGTATATATAATACCTTAAAAACATTTTCTCTAATATTATATACATATGTATATCATACGTGAAAAGCATAAAAATGAGAAGTGTTATGTATTATTAGCTGAATAAATTTTATTTCAAATTTTTTTATTACGATTAAATTGTTAATCGAAAAACTTTTATTTCAAAGTCTTCAATAATTCAATTCAAAGTTATTGAGAATGTTCGTTTCCCTCACTCGCTTTGGCTATACGAGTATGTTTTGGAATAAGAGGGCTGGCCAATAGTGTGACAACTTCGCAGGAATGTTTGACGTTGTTCAACCGCAATATGGACAAGTTTATGCACCGTTTCGTAACCGTGGACATAACGTGGATGCACCTCAATACACCAGAGACCAAATAGTAGTGAACCGATGTGAATCGTTGCCAAGGTCATGGACACCGTGTTTTGGGGTGCACGCGGTATAATCCACATTGACTACCTTAAAAAGGGTAAATCAATTAATGGCGAATATTATGTCAACATAACGAAGCTCTGAAAAAACGCCTGCATTTGGCAAAAAAAAAAAAAAATCCACCATTAAAATGCAACGGTGCAGGCACGTATTACAGTTTCCATGGTGAAATTCCATGAATTACGTTAGGAATTCCTCTCTCATCCGCCTTATTCTCTGGATTTAGCCCCGAGTGTCTATTTCTCGTTTACAAACCTGAAAAAATGGCTGGGCGGAAAGAGATTTGACCTGAACCATGAAATCATCTCGCAAACAAATACCTATTTTAATGACCTTGACAAATCTTATTTTCTGGAAGGAATCAAAAAAATTGGAGAAACGTTGGACAAAGTGTATAGAAAAATATTAACTCAAAACGAATAGAAAATACATAAAGTGTATATTATGTACATACATACTTGGCTTCGATCGAAGAACCTCGTTTCGTGTCCCAACTCAGGCAGACATTATTTCTTCACGCATGTATAAAAAAATTTGTCGGTAAGCAACCGCAGCTGATATAGTAGAGTGGTTGGTGTTCTGAGACTGGATGGGATGGTTCGATTCTAGTCTCGATCGAAAGTTTTCAAACTTATTTATATATAAGTACATATATTTATTCGTTTTTTTGTCTATATCAGCCATTGATCGGTTCATTTTGCCAATTTTTAAAAGCAGTGGAATTCGGGGAAATTGTGACATTCTGTTCAATATTTATACCTGTAAGTTACCTGTAAGTTAGAAATACTGCAAACGTATACAAACATTCTGAGGCGAAAACGTGAGAACACCGGACAGACTGATAGATTTAAAAATTTACTGGAATTTCAACCACCCGTTATACATACATATGTACATATATATGCTGGATTGAAAATTTAGAATTATTCAGTGGAAAGGAACTACATAAATGATATGCACAGTGGGATATTTTTTTATTTTATGTTAAAAACATACATATGTACGTATGTATGTATAGTCTGTCTGTCTGTCACATTTGAAAATGTATTATTTTTTAAAGTGAATTAAAACGTCAAGGTTTTTCTATAAATTCTATAAATTCCTCAGTTAAGAAAACAGTTTACTAAGTTATGTTTAATTACAAAAATCTTGCATTAATATAAGTATGTACTTATGTACATACATATGTACATATATACATATACACATGTATGTATGTACATACATACATGTTTTATCTTCAATTAATCACTCTTTTTTATGTATTTATGTATGTACATATGTATGTATTGTAATAATTGCATTATACACTACTTTCGTTTGGAGTTCGGGATCTTGGACTAGGACTAGAAGAACCGTTTGCAATTGTTAATTCAGGTATATTTGTGGTGGTATTGTTAGAACTAGTAGTAGTATTAGTAAGCAGTTTGACATTATCGCCGACCGCCGCATACAACGGCTGTGTTGACATTCCGGAAGGATATATACAGTTTTTTCTTTTGCCCCTTCCCAGGCTTGAATTAAAGGCGTTTTTTGGCGTTTGCGCAAACGCAGAGTGATCTTGATCATTTTTCAATGACGTTTGATATTTGGAGAACAGATCGGTTGTGTTGGTATATGCGTCCTGGTGCAGGGGAAAATGCGATTCTAAAAGACCCTCTCGCACAATGTGGGAGTTTTGGGTGGCGTTTACAGCCATGAAATCTATTGATGAATTTGCACTATAAAAACTTGTATCCTGTGAGCCAGAATTATTGGTGTTTAGTTGATTGCTGCATTTGCAGTTATTGATACATTTGGTGCAGTAAAGTATGTCGCAAGCGCTGATATCGTTGTCGTTGATTATGTTGCTATCGCTAAAGTTTAGCTTTCGAGCTGCATTTTGTTCGGCTTGTGGTTTATTTGCTTGTGTCACAACCTCATCTATTTGATCAGCTGACTTTGAATTCTGTCTACGATGACAATGAACGGATGAAGGGTTTGCCACTTTTGATAAAGCATTGCCACTATCTCCATTACTGATGGTGTTGGCTGTGTTGACCCTTTTGTAACTATTAGCCGATTCAAAGCTGTCCTCCTCCTCCTCACTTGAATCCTGTATGGCAGACACAAATAGCGGAGGTGGTACAATCATTCTACCCATACGTCTGTATTGGTCTAAATTGCGGCTGTCGTCAGCACAATTGGATAGATTTTCGATGAACTTAGGTGCTCTTCTTAAGACTGTGGGTGTGTGTAGTTGGGATTCGAATATATCATTAATATCGCCCACATTATTATTGTTGGCTACATTGTGTAACTGATGATCTATGCTAGTAGTCAGACTGTTGCGCACACTATTGCGTGATGATATACTAGATATTTCGGACAGAGTTTCCGGACTGGCCAAAGGTGCTAGATCTAACCAATCTTCACACTCAACTCCATTTGTGGCATTTGACGTTCTTCTTAGTGGTGCTATGGCTAGAGAATTTGACTTTTTTTCTATTTTGACCGAGTGTTGACGTTTTAAATTTCTCATCGGTGAGGGGGTATCTTCAAAAGCCACACACTTGGCTTTAGGTGGATGTAAAACCAATTCCACTTGCTCCAATTTTGTAACTTCCATTGTAGTTTTAATAGGACTTTTGCGCGTCACCGTTGTAATGCTGCTCTCCATTGCACTTGGTATGTCATACTGTATACAACTGATTTGGCTGCGACTTAGCACACTTCCTACCAACGAAGATGCCTTGCTAGAACTTACACTTTCTGGAAAGTTAGCATTTTTGTGGCTCATTTGAGGGCTCTGTAAGTTTGTAAATGATGTTTCTAAACAAACTCTTTGTTGATGTTGATTAGCCTGCAGTGCCATGGACGAAGTTGTTGGCGTTTGCATATCAGTATGACTTAAACTGGGCTTCGAGTCTATGCTATCATAAGGTGCCCCATATTCAGAACCCATGTGGTTAGCACTATGATGGTCCTGATGATGTGCGTTATTCAATTCTGTATTTGAATAGTTATAATAACTGTAGACGTCTTGATTGCTACGAGACATATCGTTGGACATGGTGGAAAAAGCATTCGAGGCTTGTCGATGTGGCTTGCGAGGTCCACTCGTGGTGACAACCTATAATAGAAAAAATGGTACAAAAATTATGGTTTTTACGAATTATGACCGGCGAGTAAAAATGTATGATTTTTTTTTTTAATTGAAGCAGTATTTAAAGAGCGGTAACCTCTAGCCTTACCCATACTACATACATACATATGTATTGTGGTGAAAAATAATTTTCCCATTTTCGAAAATCGATATCGATCATTAGATTTCGGTGTTTTGAAGTGCTAGAAAGTTGTGTGAATATGTATCGTTTCGATATCGTAGATTTTGAAGATTTTTCGAAGCAAATTTTAAGGTACTGTTTCGATCGAAACCAAAATTTACTCAGCTCTTAACTTAAATAACAACGTCAACTAGGCTAAATTTTCGAGAGAATTTTTCTTTAGGAAAGTGTTTTTAAATAACACCTGAAGTTATTCTCGAAACGATTTTATAGGTTCTGGAATTTTTTTAAATTTGGAGAACTGTTCTAATGCTGCAAAATTTCTAAGCCACTAAAATAATTATTTATCAGTATTTGGCAAAGTGATAAAAAAATAAGAAAAATAATTTGTAAATAGATCCCAATGTTTTTTAAACTTTAAAGATGACTTTCTATGACTTTAGAATGTGCAGAAAATTTTTTATCACTAATGCAGGGTTTGCAAAATTGTGTAACATTTTTGCCAGAAATGTTATTCAATAAGCCTAGACAGATTAGGAGCACGCAGTCCTGTAATTGAGGTAAAGTTTTTAAATTAGAGTGACAAAAAACGTTTTTTTTATTACAAATAATCAACAAAACGCTACAATCTAATTGAAAAGAAATCTGAAATAAAAGTGTTACACTTTTTTCAGAAAAGAACACGGCATTAGACTAATAAAATTTTGATGATATTGCCGATTTCACAGAATAGCTTGATTTTTATTCTCATGTTTAAATTAATTAAAAAATTTATTTTTTCATGGGTTCAAAAATAATTGTTTTATGGTAGAAAGGCAGTTAGAATGTAATTTATTAAATTTATGCTTTAGAAATGATAAAATATATTTCTGGTTGAACTGCTTTCGATTCGTTTAATTTCTAAATTTGCATTCTTCAAACCAGGTCAATTTAAGTAATATTGTTATTACTTTAAATGACTTGTTTCTCTGATTTCTAGAAATTTCAAATTCATGCACGATCACTTAGTCTGAGGTCATGTGCATGCATGTGCAAGCTTTGATGAAAACTGAAGGCATCAAAGTATAAAAAAAAATTTATAAGGGCAAAAATTTAAAGAATTTCTGAAGAAATAATTTGAAATTTAGTAGAATATCCAGTAAAAGATAAGAGATTTCATTATTGAGGGTCATTGCTCATCATACTGGAACGCAATGTAATTGAGTATGTAAAGTATCCAATTTGCATAAAGACTTTTTTGTTGAATCTTCTAAAGATGTATCCAACAAACATTGAAAAACATTCACAAATCTCCTAGTCACCTACGTATTATAGCACATCTATTAAAATATCGCTGTACACGTCGGCCCTTTATAGTCTGTTCTCCATATTCTCTGTTTCCCGCAGTTTAATATTTTTTATAGGAATTTCATCATTACACTGATTACATTGTCTGCCGTGAAGGTTTCTCTAAGGTGGAACAATGTTTCAACTATTACATTTGTTGCATGTGAATGCTATGTGCTCTGAGTTTTCGTTCTCTTGTGGACATTCTGGATACCTATGACAGTTGTCGTGTCGTGTCTATGTCTTAGAGAAGGTGTATTAAGTCATAGATTGAGGACGATCCTTACTTAGGGGAATCTGATTACATTTAACCGAATCCGACCAGGAGGAATAGGTTAGGCAAATTGGATTGCTAGGTTGGTTCACTGATGTAGATATATAATACGGCCGAAACTTCTAAAGGGCTATTTTCATGGGCTAAATACATAACGATCTCTCGGGCACAAGTCTATATCGCACTTATTTGCCATTGCGAGTGTTTATGGAGAAAGACAAAGAAATATTCTATTACACACTTATAAAAAGTCAGATCTAGTCTAGTCTATTTACGACCTCTTTTGAGGTTGCTAGAAAAAAATATGTACATATGTACGTAGTAGATATAAATAACTATAGGCGCGAAATATCGCATTTTAGGTTTGATGCGAAGCAATCGGCATAAGTTGTTAAAACGCATCATAGATGTAGCTAAAAAATATTTTTCGGGCTAGTGATGAAAGACAGTTCTTGAGCTGGGCCGTATAAATCAGGTATTTTTTAATTTTTTTTTTAATATTTTTAAATGTTATATTAGATAAAAAAAATTGCTCAACTCATAAGTTACTGTGTGAGTTGTAAAGTCGACGAATGCTACAACGGTTGTACTAGTAAAAATGTTGTCGATAGTTTCTATGTAAGAATTTACAATTTATTCTCTATTGCTGAAAAAAAACAAAAATAAATAAATTTAATAACCGTGACATAATAAGAACATTTTTTTTTAAGAATTTTAAAGGAAGAACTTTGGAAAATCAACAAATATAACGAAATCGTACTATAATTTATCATATAGAGCATACATTTAATTCAAAATTACTCGCAGTAAAGAAAATTCTCTAATAATTTCTTAGTCCAAGTGGAATTATTAAGCTTAATTATATGTATGAGAAAAAACAACATTCCTTTTATATGTGAAGAGAATCATGAAAAGGCTTCTGAAAATATGTGTTGTAACTTTACAAAAGCCTGCTAGTCAAGCAAAAATCAGTTGTTTCTTAAAATTAAATGACATAATAAACATTCCACTCCCACTTGCTTCTCCGTTAATCTCGAACGAACACCTTTGATGTTGTAATGTACGACGTTGCAATTTTCATAAATAAATTTGAAACACAAGAATGAAATAAAATGAAACAGAAAATGTGCATATAAAAATTAGAATAAACAGTATTTATTATCAGACTTTCTTTTTTATGTTTACCACTTATTCTACGACAATAATAAATAATAAATTAAGAACTAAATGGATGAAAACTTCCTTTCATAAACGAACATATTTCAAAATATAAGAAAAACTTAAGGCAAATATAAAATAAATAATTAAAGCTAAAAGCAACAAATATTCAAGAATAAAAACTAATTACTTATACGAAAATGTATATATTTGTACATCGCATGTCGTCACCTAAAACGTAAAACAAAAGTAACAAAAAATTCAAAACCGATGGTTCTTTTGTTTTATTGTATTGGGAATTTTGCATTGAGAATAATATTTTATTTTAAATTTAAATTAATCGGCCTGGATCGAGTTCGATCATTGAATCCGTCATTTCAGATTAATATGTATATTTTTTTTTAATTATTTTTACTTTAACTCATATAGTTTCGCAAAATTACGTAAAATTAAATTGAATTTTTAATTTTAGAATGTTTTTCTTTTGCTTTTACCATAAAAACATTTAAAATGTCATTTATATATAGACGATTCATTTGCCAAATCGATTAACTCTACTTTAAAATATTTCTAAAGCAAAAGCTCTTAATTGTTATTATTAAAATTTAATTTCCCAAATAGTGAATTTTATCATTTCTAAACAACAACATCGTTCATCCGAAATAATAATTCAACAATATTTTGAAAATCATTTATTAAGTTTTTTCCTCAATGGAGTTAATCGGTTTGGCATCTGAGTCACGCATATGTTAGGTGATGGTATGTGAGTACTTGGTGAATTGTTCTTGAAGCACTTAAATTTTATCACATTTACTATACAATCTCAAGTGATTTTGGGTGTTGTGGCATTTACAAAGGAGCATTTAAGTTGTGTGAACTATTTAACGATGCATTGTCGTCGGTGGAAGCGGAAATTACCTTTTTTAGAGCGGCCAATACTTTGTCGGGCATGTGATCTTGTAGCATAACTGGCGATATAAGTACTTCGTCAAAATCAATGCTATCGGCCCAAATTGCCTGGTAAACAGGTTCACGGCTTTTCAAAACACTTCTGCAATAGAAAAGAAATAAAGCAATTTTCCTTTTACTTGTAACACTTTCATGGTTTAATGACTGACTAATTGACACATATAAACGCAAGCATGCAGACATCAATAATAAAATAAACTTTGTAATGAATTCTGTAGTATGGAGTTACAAGAACCGCTTTAAACCAGTACCAAGAAGAAATTAATTAATTGTTATGGTATTAAAGTTTGTACAAAGACATAAAATTTCTTAAAATTTTCTTTGTCTTATTCATCATAATTGTCAAAGGTTTATAAAACAAAGTTTCATACGAAATTGAAAGATTTTATAAGTACGAGCGAGTAGTGTTCAGTTATGTGATGCAAACCGATTTTGAAAGAGAAATCTTTTAAAATCAAAAGAAATATTATGTTTTGAAATAATATAATTTTTTTTTAATATTATATTGTTTGTTGTTGGCTTAGCTAGGTATATGCCTGCATTTCATTGGCGCTAACCAAATCATCAGTACCCTTTTAGCCAAATCAAAGCTCGTATACTTATGCCACAGACTACAAACACTATATGAGAATTCAAACAGAACTCAATCATATTTTTCTATTTGTAATCAACAAAAAAACAAAAGTATATAAGTAGAAAAATACTTTCCCGGAAACGTCTCAATTCGTAATTGGGAAAGCTACTTAAGCCGCTGGCATCGAATAACTGTTAAACTCAAAATAAGAAAAAAACCAAAATGATAATAATCATAGTTGTCTCCTCCCATTCAATCAGCTGTCTTATTGATTCATGTGTCTTGATTGTGATTCTGATAGTTAAAATTTCAACACCGATTTTCATTGACATATTACTTTTTAAAATTTTACTTTAAATTGATTTTAACTAAAATAATCGTTTTCGAATACCGTTGTAAGAGGTTAAATGATCGCCATTAACTATCTAAGATTTTCGATAATTTTGTCATGCATTTAATTATTTACAACTTATTTCGAAATTCATGCAATAATCCGAGTTTCCACACGATTTTTATTTTAGATTTTAAACCAAGAACTAGTACGAGTCGTATGAAATTAAAAACAAGGCAATAAGAATATTTAATTTATTGGATTTATGTATGTATGTAGCAGTTGTTTATTTATTATCCTACCTCCAACCTCTGTCATATTTCTTCCTGTAATTAAATTATAAGCAATTTTAATTTATTCGGCATAAATAATAAAAGGAAAAATAAAAGCATTGTTGTGTTTCATTAAGCGTTTTAGTGAATTTAAAGAAAGTTTCAAATTGATGTTTTACAATTACTTACTCATCGGCCCGTGGATGATGACGAACAATATGTATTATGCGTCCTGGAGGATATAATGGTTGATGTATTGTTAATGCTATTGTACTATCAGAGGGATGAGTGCTGGTTGAACGTGCTGAATCGCGTTCCTGAAAGAGGATTTTTTTTAATCCTAAACATTTTTTAATATTATCAGCTACCAAGCAATCTTATAAAATATATTTTCTAAATCACAAATATTTCTTCAAAGTCATACTATTGCAAAAGTTACTACGATTTAACTGGTTCCGAAAAAACTATATTATTTTCTTTATAGTTAATTTTGATATTTACTAGCCAGTCGATCGCAAATAGCCGAGTTCTCAATAAGTAGCGAATTGCACGCAAAAACGTTCGGGTATTGCGAATATTAGCGATAAAACGATGAAAGTTATTTTGTGATTCTTACCGATACGAAAAAATTATCTTTCTCATTCCATTATAAAATGAGAAACCAAAACGTTGTCAATCAAGATGATTTCTCATTTTTTTTAATATTTAAAATATCTTGGCGAAAAAACATATTTTACTTATTGAAATTAACATTTCAATTCTCTAAAGACAATAGAATATTTTGTGATTTTTATGATCAAAACGATAACTTTGATTTAAGTACAAGTATCAAAATTGCAAACAAATTTCCATAAAATCTTTCCATTCAAAAAAAAAAAAAAAAAACTGATAACTTGGCCGATATCATTCAAAGGAAAAAAACTTTTTTAGAAAATATCTGATTACGATATCTCTCGAACCGATTTTGGTAACCATTACGATATTCGGAGTAGTCTATCAAGTTTCGAAAAAATTACTGTATCCATAAATTAAGAATTTTAGGAGCTACAGTTTTTTTTTTCAAAATATTTATTATTCAAATTTATTTGGTATATTCTGTAAACTAATCCCCCTTATCGTGTTTGGCGATTTTCGACTGCAAATTCGATAGTTTGTACTAGATTAAAGAAAAATGTTGCTCGGTATCTTTAGTCTATAATATAAACAGCAGAACAAATAATTTATATTCGATATGAATATGATTTTATTTTATTTTCTTTCCAACCTGTGGAAAATTAGACGCCCTTTGCCAATCAGAAAAAAAATTGCTATAAACAAATGTTTATTATTGAAATTCACTAAAATCAGTTTTATGGTGAACATCACACGTAAACTTAAAAAATGGGCGAAATTTTCAGGGAAATCAATCGCTTTTATTGTGGAAATTATAAAAAAATTTTAATATCGGAAATGAGCTATACGAGTACATACCACGGGTTATAAATCCATAAAACTGAAAAAAATTTGTGAAAATGTGTGAATCTTTTTTAATTTGAAAACTTGCGAAAATTTATAAAAAATATAATTCTTATTATTTTTTTTCGGGGCGATAAACTTCATGTTTCTGTGGTCATAAGCTATTTTAGGGCTTGTTTTAACTTTTTCCAAAGTTTTTATGAACTCTTGTTGCACATATTTTCTGCCTCTCAACTCCTTTCTTTATTATAGATTTTATAGGTTTAGAAAACTTTTTTCAATTGTTTTCAATACAATATGTTTTCCAAACCCTTCTTTTTACTGCCGAAATAAGTATTTTTGTGAAAATTTTTGAATTTTTTAAATAAAATTTTGTGTGTGCAAATTTTCGTAATTTTTGTCGCATTTTCACAGTTCCAATGATTAGTTCAAAATCACCTTTACATATGTTACCGTGAAATTGAGGTGTCTATTATTATCATTTTAAATTAAATCAACGATTTTCACAGTTTAAATCCGCAATTCTTAAAATTTACATTTAACAAAACTAACTTACTTCTTGATATTTATTAATATGAGTATCTTTAACGGACATTTCTACAACAGACTTGGGTTCAGGTCCACAACAACAACATATCATTGAACACGATATAGTCTTCCACTGGAAAATAAGATATTCTTCTTATGTAACTTAATGTAAAATAAATGCATTTTATTTCATTACCTTAGGATCTATACTACGTTGTATAGCATTTATGAGATCAGCTCTTAAAGCTTCCATTTGGTATAAACCAATGCGAGGTACAACATCTTTACCCAAAACAACCGAAGTTATGAACGTTTTCGAATACTCTACAGCTGGCATACTGTAAATAAATAAGTCATAAAAATACATACTACATGTGATTAGATTAAAAAGATATACACATATATTTCTTTATGACACTAGGTCCCTTCGTTTACTTTTCCAGTAAAAACTTGCAATGAGAGAGTAACGTAAAAATTTGGAAAATTACTCCTTTAATTTCTCAAAAATAGACAACAAATACTAATAACAATTGCAACTTATTGTATGTTGTACTCCTGAATTTAAGAATGATATCGCAAAAATTATTTTTGTTTAAACAAATTCCCACATAAAATTTTAGCATTTACCATATTTTCGATCAATGAAGCATCCAGTGTCCATAAGGTACAATAAATTGTACTGTTTAATTTGAACAAATGGGCACAAACTCGCTTCCTTTTTTTAGAACTGTTTATTTTCTCACTTTTATTTTTAAAAATTAAATACATACATACATAAATACATAATTGTGATCTTTTCAATATTATGCACTTTTGCAAACTTTTATTTTATAAATACTAAAAAGCTGAAAAGGTGAAACTTTACTAGTAAAAAATTTACACAGTTTTTTTGTCTTTACATTTCTGATACTTTTCCCTCGTTCCCAACTTTTCGAGTACGTGAACACATTCCATTAACAACTAGTAAGAACTAGTAAAACATTTTAGTAAGTGAACAGACCACATATATTGATTAAATAATAAATTATCTTTTCCTTTCCAAATAATTGACGCATAATACTACGACTTACAATTTTAAAATTTATATAAGTATGTACGGCCTCTAGACACAAAAGAGGTCATCGCGTAAGATTTAACGATTAGATTTGTTAAAGGCATTTTCAAAACATGCCATAAAAAACACAGCAAAATGTGGTAAAAAAGTTGCCGCGAAATATTTAAAGAAATTCCCTTAATTTAAGTGAAATCTCCCTAAAACTAGGAAAATTATGTTTAAATCTAATAAAAACTTGATATGAAAATATTAATTTTTCACAGCGAACCTCTTATACAAATTTAACGAAGAATTTATTGACTTAAAAAATCGACTTTCTTAAATTTCTCGAATGTTAAGCATTTTTTTCATAAAATCTAGAAATTTTTACTTTAGTAAACGAACGTGATTTACTAGGGAATACTTCATAAAACTTTACATACATGCTTCAAAATTCAATTACAGTTCATAATTTTCCAAAAATTTTCCTATAATTGAGAAAAATATTTTTAAAAGGATTTATTTCTATTAGTTCAAACTTTTCCAATAAAAGAATTTAAGAAAATTTTTCAAAACGTTACAACTAACGTTTTACTCTTCTTATATTATCTAATCTGAAATATCTACATGAAATATTAATAGTAAAAACTATTTTTAAAATTTGTTTGAGGCACGGTCCAACTCAGTGTGTTGTGTTACCCAAACATAAAAGCCCTTTTATGGTCTAAGAAAACTGAAAAGGAAGACTAGTATATTTCTTCAAATTAATTGGGGAACCAATGTAAAGTAAAAGCGTTTATCTCTAACGTTCATCCCAAATAAATTTTAAAAAATTGCAATTTTTTAACTCTTTATAAAAACATTCATTGTCCCAATAGGAGACTAATTGTGGAAAAGTAGAAAGATGAAATTAAAGACAAGAATAACTGCTGTGATTTTTAAAAAGTTTTTGAAGACTCTATGCTCTTCCAGAATTCTTAATTATTTATTAAGAATGTTTGTGTAAACATACAACTTATTGAACATTTTAAAATATGGTTTGGGATCTACTGGCGAGCTGACACAATAAGCTAAAAGTAGAAAAGTTAATTACTCAATTCACACGTTATTGTTTGCGTTGTAAGTCGTCGGATGATACAGTTGTTGCACAAATGTTGTTGGTATTTACTTTGTAAACATTTTCTACGGCATACGTATGTCGGAATGTCAATTCAAATGCACTTTGCTTAAGATCTGTTAAATGAAATTTCATGATTTTTTGATTAATGAAGAAATTATTAGCATATATTAACTGCGCTGTTGAATGTTCTTTTTCTTAATAGAGTGTTCGTTGCAATTTTTCTTACATCAACATAGAAATTCGTATAAAATTCGAATGCGCTTCGAAGAAATCAAAATCTTCTATGATTTTATATGAGCGAAAAAAATAACATTTTTTGTAATACTCGTTAGAAGACTGTTTGAAATTTCATTGAAATTATGGAATACCAAATTATTTTTAAAATACACAGTTGCGACAATTTTTTTTAATTGTATGAAATACCATTCATTTTATTTGTATGAAATACTATTCGATTTTTTGATGATTTATCTCGAAAGTCTTGACGGTGGTTACGATATTATTTTCAATATTTTCTCTAAAAAAACCATGACGGAGGAGTAAGATAATAGGGTGGAACGAGAATATATTATTAGTAGCGTTCTCGTTTCTGGCCAAAATGTTACACATATTTTACCCCCTCTGCATGTTTGTGTTTTATTCTAAAAAAAAGAAGGAGTAGTGCAAAAACAAACATGTTCTCTTGTGAAATATGTAAATATGTTAAATGTTTTGCACTCAACTTTATTTCGGGGTTATTTATACAAATAAAGGTTTTCTTTTATTTCCGTTTACGTATTTGTTTTCGTGTGAAAAGTGTATAAGAAATTAATAAAATTTGATATGTGAACATTAAATATTTAGAGCAACTGGTTTGTTCTATTGTAAGTTTGGGTGCATTTGAATGGCAATATGTATTTTTGCAGAAATGAAAATGCAAAAAGTTATTTTGCCTCCACACAAGTACTAAATGTCCAAGTTACATAGCGTTACATTTAGGACAACATTGCAAGGACCATGAACATTCAGCTTACCTGAGTAGGCCACCTGGCGGTGAATACGCAAAACATTGTAATGATGGATAGTCGGCCTTCATTAATATTGCCAATATGGCAGCGGTGCCGGCGCCCAACGAATGGCCCACTAATACTAAATTAAACGTATTTGTATTACGTTCAAGATCCTTGTTGAGAGCATTGCGTATAATATTTTCTTCTTCCAATTTGTTACGTATATAAATTGCCGCTTGAACCATTCCCTTATGACCCAGCCAATCATCACGCGGTGGATTCAAAGGTAACACTTCAGCTTCGGCATTTAGATCCGTCAAAATATCTTTCATACTCAAAGTTCCACGAATGCTGACAACAATTTTCTTTTGGGTATAATCGATAGCAACAAAAAATGGCGTTTCACCAACATCCACATGGTAAGTGACATAGACAACTTCAATGTCGCCAACTTGTAAAGTTTTCTTCAAAGCAGCATAGTTGCAATAGCAACAATTATCTTGAATAACTTCCGCTTCAGAGTTGGAATTAGAACAACAACCAAAACATCTGAAATTCAAAAAAAAAAAAAAAATTTAAATCAAAATTATATTTATCTTTAATATGATACTCACTTCAGTTCCGGTATCAAATTATACATTTTTGAACGACTTATCAGTAAGTACATCGGCCAACCGTATGCACCCTGAGCAAAATACATAAAGTGTATGACAGTTTGGAAAAAGTCATAATTTGCCGCATCATTTAGGGCCAGAAACTGTGTACGTTCAGTTACGGGTACACCGCTTAAAAATTCATATGTACCGTTTTTTCTTTGTCTTACAACCGCTTCACGTTCCAGACGTTGAAATTTACGCAGAAGCACCAAACCAGCGACAACATCCGATGGCACCACATCGAGTTCTCGAAAAAAGTCACTTAATAAACGTGCTATATCGGTGAAAGAGTTACGATTACGTTCCGACGAGCCAATACAACAGAACAACAGACGACAGCGATGATCCCAACTGTCCTGATAGGCTCGTATAACTTTTCTATTAAAATGAATTATAAACATAATATTTAATAATGCTCGTATTAGAGATTAAGCTAAAATCCAGTTCTGATAATTATGTACAGATTTTTTCATTGAATATTAGCACTATTGCAAATGATACTACACAACCGATATAATAATATAAGTGGCTTGTAAATTGAGCATATGTACATAGTATGTACTTTACAAAATTAAAAAAAAAATCAACTCGGTAGTCAAATGGTTAAATAAATTTAAGGGGCTCCAAATATTATTACGGAGTTTTGCTCCTTATTCAGTTTTAGATATTTTTAGAGTATTGCAAGACCTTGATGAGAGTTTCTCAATTTTCGCCTGAATTTAGCTATTTTTTGGCAATTAATTTTATTTCGTTTTATTTATTGTATTTCTTGCTGCAGTTAAGTATTTTTTCTTTTTTGCAATCGATTCTTTTGTAGTCTTTCAATTATTAATACAATATAATCTCGATAATCCGGACAATTAAAAAAGAGGCGCTGTCTGAAATAGCGAAATGTCCAGATTAACGGAACAAAAACAATTTTAAATATTTTCAAAGAACGCACAAAAAGATGAATACATTAGTTTCTTATAAAAAGTTTTATTTCATTTGCAATATTGTATATTCATTGGTTGCCGAACGGGTAGTTTGAAATTTTCATCCGGTGACATATTCTTTCTACAAACGATGTCTCTAGGATTATTTGGTGCAGATGTTGAGAGCGAATATATCTTATGAATTCAGCGTTTTTTTTTGTTTTCAATTTATTATGGACATCCTTATCATGATGAAATTAACATTTTAATTAAATTATTCAACCATTCGTTAATTTCATTACGAGAGTACACATCAAATGGTATATCGACTCGTAAATTCATTATTTCCGTGCTGTCGTTGCACTATTCGACAGTTGTATTTTCCAATCCGAGCTCCGTTCGTCGTTGTAAAGAAATTAGTCAAAAGATTTTTTTAAAAATCCCAGCTGACAAGCGTTCGAAATCGAAAAGGGAATGTCGTTGAAGAAAAAGTTTTTAATGCATTCATTATGCTTTTGGAAGTTGGTAAAATAATTGGTTTATAATAATTAATTGATAATAATTAATTTTCACGACAGAAATCGCTTTTTAAGTGTTATGCAATTTTGTGTGAAGGACATGAAGCAAATGCCTTTGGGAAAGTATACTAATGATTTTCGATGAAATTGCCTAACGGTGGAATAGCTTTATTCGACTTGTTTGTCAAAAGACTTTTCGAATCAAAGACAAATTTTCCCCTTTAAAAACGTTTCGCTGTTTTCTTTTGCAATCATCCTAGGCTTGAGCTTGTGTTCACTAGTTACATTGCAGCAAATCAAAAAGGTGACTCTTACCTCACTTATCCTACTTTCAGGTATACATTTTTCTATATGTAACAAAAGTGCTTTTTATAGTGTCTTCTCAAAAACAATACGATTTAATCTGCATTGAGGAAAAGTTATTTCTGTCTCTGCCATTTTTGTGTGAAGCATTTTAATAAAGGTTTGGACTGCGGAAGGATCGCTTGAAAGTTTCGCTCTAAATATTTTTAGAAATTTAGAAAACTCTTAGGAATATTGCTACAAACGAAAAGTCTAAGATTTCTTGAGCATGTTCATTAACAACGTCCGGATTACAAAATAAATGGTCTAGATGACAGGGTCTATAATGGGGTAAATTCAAGTGTCCGAATTATTAAAGGCTTCTTGAAGTTCTAAACATTTTAACTCTTAAAATAAATTTACTGCATAATTTTGTAAATTGAAACGAAAATTCGTTGGGTTTATACCTATTGAAAATAAAATCAAATTTGAATTTTTTTATTGTTGTTTTTTATATAAAAATTATCAAAAAAAATTTCGTTTAAATTTACAAAATGGGTCTGTTAAAAATAAAAAGTTATGTACCAACACATTGGGGAAATAAGTGACCAATTTTGGTGAAATATAACTAAAATGACAACGCTGGTTATTAACAGTGAAATTCGAATTACAGAGTAATATTCTCCGATACTTGTTGGTCTGTGTTTTAGTTTAAATCCTTAAAAAAAACTTAAATATTACCTTAAATCTTTAATTAGTAATAAAAAAGTACCTTTGACGCCAATTGCGATTCATACTATTGCTACGTTTATAATTGAAACGTGATTCTGTTTCACGCATAGATCTCTGGTACTTTTTCATTTTAACCCACGAACGGCCGGCTGCATCAAAAGTGCACCATACAGTGGCCACCGTAATAAACAGCAGACTCCAGTTTGAAATTAAAATTGCTAAAGTAAATGGAAAACATACAAAAATTAAAATAAACTTATGCTAATTTAAATAGTCAAAAGTCAAATGTTTAACATAAACATACCAAAAAATATTTTCTTTTCTGTACTAACAACGGTTGATTGCAAATAATATTTTGCCAGCCATATGGTACCCATTATTAACCAGGTTATATCGAATAACATAATCACTTGAAATTTTTAGAGGGGAAAACCATTAACATTTATAAATAAATTTCTTTTATTATTATTTTGTTAAGCTTTTACCAGTTTTAATATAAATCCATATATTGATTCGAGCCCTGGCTTCAGAATCCAATATGCTGCCACGCATAGATATTATACATATTCCAATTTCTATAAATAAGCAAACTGCAATGGTTGGTTTAGTTTTAATACGAATATATAATACGAAGAAAGACATATTTAAAAGTGACGCCTCTGATGAGTAACTTACCACTTAATATAAGTAAGTAACTAATTTGATGATAAAAAAGTAATTTTACATCTGTTAAACTAGTATCGTAATCGAAAAAGGCCAACGATACAATTACAGTTATCACACTTTTTGTGAATGACAAATGAAAGAGAAGTTAAATAAAAATGAGTACATTTGCTGGAATAATCATAATTTTGTGTGTTGTAAACTTACCATACAAAATGTGTGATTACCAGGAATGCTCCAGGCACGACTAGATCATCTGACCCTACCGACCACCGTCTTCTAAACACAACAAGTCCTGGCATCTGTAAAATTAATTAAATTCGTCTTTGAATAACTTGAATTTGCTTTTTCTCTTTATTTATTAATAAACTGAAAATTTTTGAGTGTATTTTATGTAGTTGAGCTGTATATGTATATTGTTAGCCAAATGAGCATAATTTTTCATTATAGGCTCGAGTTCGAATCTCATCAGACTCCACTAGGGAATGATGTTTATTAATTATTTAATGTGCTTCAAAAGCAAATTTGACTACTACATGGAGGAGCGAGCGCACTAGGGTGGTTTTAAAAAATCGATGTCGGATTTTTTTAGGGGCACCCTCCTAAAATGTTTCATTTGGTTAGATTTTAAGATTGCGAAAGTTTGAGCACAATTGGAAGATGTTAACACGTGCCACTGGGACCTCAAAGTTTTGAAAATTTCGATTTTTTGGCACTTTGGCGACTTCCGCGGCTCATATCTCTGGAACGGCTAAAGCTATTTGCCCGTGTCATACATCAAATTGAAGGCGATACTGTTTATAATATTTTATATTTAATAAAAAAATATGTAGGTAGTACTGAATTCAAGATAATGAAGCCAATGTCCCTAAAAACGTGACTAGATACCCCTTAGAGTGAAGATGGAACCTATTGTGAAAAAACCTATTTTAATTCCTATATTATAAATTTTTGGAATGAAAACAATTATGCGTTTAAAAAATCAAGTATAATAAATGTCTTTTTCATTTTATTCTTATTTAAATTTATTCAAAGGACTGACATATTGTGGTTTTGGAGCTATCTGGATACAGCTGACGGCAACTGCTGACTACTTGGAGAATGAATTGCTTTTGATGCTCATTTGTAAGTAATTTGTTGTAATCTGTGATGAGCTTGACTCTTCGCTCTGCCATGTCGTTCACAACTTTCAAGTTTTTTGCCATCCTTTGCCCCTCCTGGTAGTTGATGTTCTGCGGCCAAGTTGCAGGATCTTTTTCCAGAAATTCGGTGTTAATGTTTAGTCTCTTGAATAACAGGTTAGTCTCACTTGTAATTAGGGCTGGGAGACCTTTTTCTAGGAATTTCGGCAGTTGTTCTTTTTTTAGTTTTTGTCGCATATTTCTGGAGCTCTTCTCATTTTCTTCTGCTTGATTTGTTATGAAATAATGTATGCTGAGTGCGAAAGCATATGTATTTAGATTTTCGACCTTAAACTTTTACGTATACATGTATTTAAATAAATTATTAAGAATTTCATAAGAACATACAATATTTTTACTTAGTGATGTAATTAATAAATTAGCCTATTTCATCACATTCGGACTTGTATTTCCCAAATTCAGGCGAATGTTTGTTGATTATTTCCATACGAATGTGAAATATGTAGATAACAATACTTTTAAAACAGCAACCAGAGATGGAAAATTTCATATCAATATAAATGTTTATATTAAAAAATATCAAGTCATCTGATATTCTGAAAGTAATTTCACTTTGATTTAACACATTTTAAAATAATGAATGGCTTAAAAGAATTGTATGACTTTTTATACATAAATCTTTTTCGCAGACCGCAAGCAATCAAGAAGATGTGGAGTACATCGGTTGATAAGGTGGATGCGTGTTTGAAGACAATCCACACTGTGGTCAAAATTAGAAAGGAGTTCACCTTACGCCCAACATGCGTGTTTAACATTTCAATGATTTGAAACCATAAAAAAAAACGAAAAGGATCTACTAGCAACAGATATAAATGGTAATTTACCAATTACTTTTGTCACCTATTGGCGACATATCTTAAGATTTTGCTTTTATTTTTAACAGTCTGAAACTTAAACTAAGTAAGTATTTACAAAGAAAGTCCTAGGGTCAAACGCTTAAAGTGTTAAAAATTTATTTTTGATCTTCTTGCTTATCACATGTTTAACTTTATGTCGGCTGCTCTTGAGTATAGAGCGTTGTATATAGAAGTGTTCTAATTTGAAAAATGCATGTATGTGTATGCAAATACTTTGATTATTTATTTGAATATAAGTGCACATATTATCCTTCATTAACCAATCCAATAGCATCTGTATCTCCATTTTTCTTACCCCCCAATGACTTGGACATGCTAGGGATTTTTGTAAAAAATTGGTATTATTAGGCTCTGCACAAGTACCTAATATTCATTCAAATCCGTTCAGCCGCTTATGCTTGATTGATTATCAAACATGCAAATATAAGAATTATGTCAATAGTCCATCAATAATAAAATCAAGTCCTTTGCCGAGATCCACTGTATCTTATATGTTAATCTAGGCTATGAAATGACTGTGTGCCAAATTGCATTCACTGCCATTCACCGTATAGATGACAAAACAAGTCCTTTACGATGATAAATGGTACCCCATATGTTTATCCAGGTTAAAAACTATTTCTGTGCCGCCAAATTTCATTCAAATCGGTTCCGACGTTTTTGTGTGATTGAATAAGAAACATACTATATTATATATTTATAATATTAGTAGGATGTACATATGTACATACATATGTATGTACACATTTTATGAAATTTTAATGCACAAAATACTCGTAGATACTTAAATAAAGGAAATTTTTTATCAATGCTGTTTCTTGTTGTTACAATGGAATTTTATTCTTCAATTTTAATTATTCAGAAAGGTGAACAATTCACAATCATTTACACCGCCAGTTTTAATTATGCAGTTCACGTTAGCGCGAGTGCTCTGTATAGTTTTTCTTCCAGATTGGTATACATACATATGTATGTATGTATGTAGACCTTCATTATACATAAGTATATGTAAGTAGTGTGCATTTTATAGCCACATGCATACATACATATATGTACTTAATTTTACAGACAAACGATACATGCAGTATGTGCTACATGATTAACTAATTATTTACACAATTCGGTTTCTCTTCCTGCCTGCTACATTTTCCATTCCTAAACCATCCATTAATTATATGTACGACTATGTACACACATATGTGCATACGTTTGTGTATAGTTATTGTTTAGAATAGAAACAACAAATAGAAGCACTTAATTATATTCATGGCAAAACTATGAATGTTTTGCTAATTTTTTCATTTCAAATCAAATTTAGTTTTTGATTTAATGCGAAGCAGAAGTGCTTGTGTGATATTTATTAAATAGAAATGTGTTTTCAGAAATACTTGAAAATATTATTACTCTAAATAATAGCGGTTATCACGCTTTATAGTTTATCTACAAGCGTTTTAAATTTAATACGTTTTATTATTATTATTAATTTTTTTTTTGAGACGAAGCGTGAAAGTCATGCCCATTCGTTTTTAAAAGAGTGTATATATTATATTTCAACATATTTTGTTGTTTTAGTCTTGTAATATTGTATATATAACAGGGCCGTCAACGTTAAGAGAGTAAAATAGGTCTATATTTTTTGATCTTTCTTAATAATTGTAAAAAAAATATTGTTTAAGCACAAGGTCTTATTATTAAACGGTTACAAAGTTTAAGTTTTATTTATAATTATCGATATTTCGATACTTTTTTAGTATCATATTCTCGAAATTGTTTTTGATTAGTCAAATATCGATAATTATAAATAGCCATTTATTTAGAATACCTTGTGCTTAAATTATATTTTTATTCCAACTTTAAAAGAGTATTTTAGTACGAAGCGTGAAAACCATGTATATAAGTATATATATATATATATATATATATATATATATATATATATATATATATATATATATATATATATATATATATATATATATATATATATATATATAACTAATAACAACCACAATAATTATTTACATTTTGTTTACTTTATAATTATTGTATGTACACTGCTCCCAAACCATAAGTTATAAAATTAAAAATGAAATACTATTCATGTTTTTGAATAAACATTTTGTAAAATAAAAGCCATGTACCGCGCATTAATCAATGCTATTTATTATTTAATATTAGGGACATACACTATCGTATGGTTGTTCCATATTTTTTTAATTTTTAGTGTTTAACCACCCGAATATAGAAAACTGAAAAATACGGCCGTCAAAACCGATTTTTGGCAAATATTCGACTTGAGCGACCTCTAAACCTTTTCCGAAAATTCTGAAAAAAAATCTCAAAAATTCTTCACTCCATATCCCTTCAAATTATGCTTGATATCAAAAAAAAAATATTTTTTGGGACAACCTAATATATGTATATATATATATATATATATATATATATATATATATATATATATATATATATATATATATATATACATATATAATTCGCAATTTCAGTGGCCCTTACATCGGCTGTAAGTGAATCAGTAGGTAACGCATATAATAATATTATACTCGAATATTTTAGGGGATATACATATGTACATATGTATATGAAAGTTTTTGTTAAAAAGCTTTTATTAGCAAAAAATTTTAAATTCTTCGTTTTGACAAGTTTAAATTTATTTTTTTGCACAACAAAATAAATTAAATTCTTGAAATTGTCTAAAATTTAGTTTAATATTTTACATATGAGAAATGCATGATTACATTTTTTTCCATACTCTTGACTTGTTACTGAAATGGTAATTAATTTTTTCATTTTAATCCTTGTCATTTCCTTGAATCTCTCATCGTAAAGTGCAAAGGTATGTTTACTTAAAAAAAGGACAAACATTCAAGGAAATTATAAAAACACTAAATATTTCATGCAACAACACTGGCATATTGTTTTCATTCCAGCATCTCTTTTTGCTTCACATTTGCATTTTAAAATGGATGAACGTTACTTTTTTTTTAGTTTGTTCTTTTGTACGTGTCAGTAGTTCATTCTATGTATTTTATTTCGACCATAAAAATTTATAACGATAAAAAGTTAAATCTAATTTTGCGGTGGTGCCAGAGCTGAAAATATTTTTATAACATTCAACGATTATACTCGCATGCAAGAGTAATTTCTTATATTTTATTTTATTATCAATTATGTGCATCAGTTTAAAGGAATTACTTTAATTTAATAATTAAAAAAGGTATATATTTCATTGTTTACTATTGCTTATTTCTAAATAAAGATGAAGCAACAAAATACCGGCGTTACCTGATTCATCAAATTTGGAATTTCTGTAGAAGGTAAACTAATCTTTTTTAATTAAAAAACGCACTGTTCGATATTCTGCTCACTGGGGATTATGGAGGAACACTAAATTTTTAAGTAATATTAATTTTTATCCGCCCATTAATTGTATTTTCCTGGAAATGTTAATAATGTTTTGTTTTACGTTATCGGCTTAACAGAACACTGTAATAACAACTGGTTCGTGTCTAGAGTTATAAATTTCGAAATTTATCTTCACACACATTATTTATATTAAAATCCCTTTTTTCTGCCATTTTTGCAAAGAGTATCAAAATATTTTTGTTCGCTTAATTTCTAAAAAGACAAGCTGTAAAGACCTTTGACTATTGAACATTAATTAAAAAAAAAAATGTTAGTAATATAAAAAATTTTTGGAACTTAAGATAACTGAATTTTGGAAAACTCTGGAGCACATAAATTTTTTTCCATAATGTCCACTTTTCTATTTTTATTTTTAAAGAGAAGTTACACAAGCAATTAATGCCCACTACTTACTTAAGGTGTTACTTCTTAGTGAAAGGGACAGGGTAGAGAGGACAAGTGGTGAAATTAGAAACTAGAGAGAGAGAGAGAGCCTAGTTTCTGTTTAATACTTAACTATTACGTCTTGTTTATTATTATTTGGTGTTAAGTAGACACATTAAGTCTCTTAAGCTTTCCGAGAAGAAGTCTGATTTTATTACTGCTTTATTGTGTTGTTTCAAAATTTTTTGCGCGCTTTTTGACTTTACTTTCATCATGTATATTTTTTACCATCTTTTCCATGTGTTGTTTAATATGGATCTGGTCCTAACTCTTAGATTTTTAAAATTTTATTAAATTTAGTATAACAGTATTATTCTAACAGGGAATTTGGGATTTCAAAGAAAATGGTTTATGTCTTTGCTAATAAAATTTTAATTTATCTTCACAGCGCATACATACTAGTTCTTCGTTGGAGGAAGAATACAATACGGAAATAATATTTTGACAGATTATTTAAGTCCGTAGAATCTCCAGCAACCTTTGCATAAACAACATTTTTGTGGAGTTGAAAGTGCAACTTTTAACTGATGTTCCATCACTCCAATCACCAGGCTATCTAGGATGGGTATGAATGTAAATTCTAAAATTTGTAACCCTAGACAACAACCTTAACGCTTAACAGAGTGATGTTATTACACTTACAAAGCTCTGTTAAACATTCAAAAACTTGTATTAATGCACAAAAAGTTGCATGAAAACCAAATTTTTGAACAAAATACATTTAAAAACGTTTTTTTAATGTTATTTATATCAACCTCTTTCCTTAAAAATCACAAATGGGGAAAAAATTTCCTAAAAAGTTTGAAAATTCATATTTAATCATACATAGTTTCTGGGGAGGATTTTGGCCACAGTGGCCAAACTGGTAGGTGGCATGCAATGCCACTATATACCTAACAGATAGTGGACTAGTCACTATTAGAAACTGTCTTAAGTTGAGATTTCAGGGCTTATGGCCAATCTCCTAAATTCAATTTGATAGTTCAACTTATGCTTCGAAACATATCCCACAGACAAGGGCAAAGTTCTAAGGGAATTTCAATTTACAAGGTGGCACAAAGTAATATCATAATTTGAATTGGCTGCCAATGTGAAATTACTGTTTCTGTTTATTTCACAAAGTTTCAGTCTGTTATTTTGACATTATTATATTTAATACTACTTCGCACCACTCTGTTAATAGGGTTCATGGCGAAGGGGAAAATGTTTTTTTGAGTGTACGAGCATTTTAAGTTTTCTAGCATACATATTTGTTATTATGCCAATAATAATATAAATTATTTAATACCTTTTAGAAAACATCAACTAAATGCAGAACAGATGCGAGGGCGTTTGAAGAATTATATTGCAGTAGTAGAAAATTAGGTTGTACGAATATGTGGGTGGCAGGTATTCCAGTTCTTTTTGAACTTTCATGTAGTTTTCGTTTAATTATTCGTTTACATATATGTTTAAAAAAAATACGATGAGATTTTATTATTTTTTATTTCTTTGTTTCAATCACTTTAAGGTTAATAAGGATTTATCTACTACATACAGTACAGTTTATATTTTAATCTTTAACTTTTTATACACATTTTTTTAATATTTATCTAACCGGCTTTATGCCCATGTTTCCTTCCTGATAAAAACACGTCCTAAATAATGTTGCTGTTGGTGTTTTATGCTGCTTCTGCGTCTGATGCTGCTGACATATTCATCTCTCTATTTTGGTTGTCATTGTTGTTGTTGTCAATAATGTTGCTACTGCCTTTTTCGAGGTATACATATTTGTTTTTATGTTTGTTCTTGCTCTTTTTGCTGTTCTCTTTGTACTTTCCATTATCAAAAGCATAAAAACATTAGTGTACGGGTATGTTATTGACACGTTTCTTTGTATTGTTTTATTATTTGTTTAAATTGAAATTAAATTTGTGTTATGGGATTAGATATTTAATGCCATTAATTTTCTCTTTTGTTCTCCCGGTTGTTTGCTGTCAGAAAGAAACGTCAGATTGTATCTTATTGTGACAACTTGGAGCAAGAAATTGTAACGGGAGCCTACCATACAATAATAACTTTTAATTGGCCCAATGTGTATTTAACGCTCTGCTTTCCGCATATGCACGAGCTCACAAACGCTGAATATGAAAAACAACGACCTAAAGACCCACCGACCGATAGGCAGACACTATAACAGACTAAAGGTCGATCGATACTTGTGTCCTAATACGCTAATAAATGAATATGTAAGTATGTATGTACATACATATGTGCTTCCGTCAGCGCTTGCTTTTTCGTTTTGAGGCACAAAAATGTTGGAATGTCTAGAAACAGCTAAAAGAAAATCACGTTTAAAAGAAACAATTCTTCTAATTCAATTATTTATGAAAAAATTTGTTTGGTCTAACACCAGGTCTTACACTTTTAAGGAATTTTTTATTTTTATTTGATTCTTTTCAATATTTTACCAGAACTTCAGAATTAAAAGTTTCAAAAAAAATTAATTAAATTAATTAAATATGCAAAACAAAAACAAAAAGTACACAATGAAATTCATAAGAAATACTAAAGAAAATATATAAATATAAAAACATGATGTACACTTGTACATATGGTACATATAACCAAAAGAAATATAAAAGGGTCGATGTTCAAATATTCCTCTTCATGAGAAAAAAAATATTATGAATTATTCTTTATAAACCGACTTCAAAAAGGAGGAGGCTATCAATTCGTGTGTATTTTTTATATATATTTTTTTAAATGTTTGTACATACTCGCATAATTGTGTCACTTGTAAACCGATTTTCAAATTAATTTTTTTGTTTGAAAGGATTTGCTTGTAGTTTTTTTTTCAAATCTGGCGAACAAATAGCCCGCATTGATTCTCTTTTCTCCTTCAATTATGGACTGATTAAAAAATAAAGTGAAAGTGTAGCTTCCAGTCTTTTAAGAAGGTATTTCAATCTTTCCTAGGATTAAAGTATAAACTAGAAATGGATTATATTGGGTTTTAAACTTGCTTCGCTTTTGTAATCTATTCGATTAGATCTTTATACTGGTATTTAAGTAGGTTTTTTTTAATACTTTTATTGATTTTATTGCATTCGTTGGCTGATGGCCTCGTTAGCTAGCGCTTAATCTCTAACTTGATAATAATTAATTTATTATTAAGTTATATAATAAATAAATAGTTTAATTCGTTTTAAAATATTTCTTTTTATATATACATATACTTATATTTGTCTTCTCGATTAAAATTTTAGTCGTTTTGTACATCATCTATAGGATGTGTGTATGTATGTATGTATGTATGTATTTATGTAACGTAATGGCTCCAAAACGGCTGGGCCGATTTTGACGAAATTTTCAGGGAACCTTCAGAATACTCGGGCGGGTGACACTGTGTCCGATTTTTTACTTTCGGTCTGTGGGCGGAGGGGCGTGGCAAAATCCAATAATTCATAAAATGAGAACGGCTTGGCCGATTTCTGTAAAACTTTTTGTCAGTTGTTCGTATTTTCGAGGCGAAGGTTTGGAAATCCCTCCGGAAAAGTCGGAAAATTGGAAAAATCGAAAATCGAGTTTTTGTATGAAATTTTGTTTGAAATTATTCCTTAATGGCTTTTCAAATTAAAAAATAGAAAGTTTGTCTGAAGGCTTACAATTGGGGCGAGGCGAAGTTCGCCTGGTCCGCTAGTAAACTATAAATTACTACCAATTAAATTCCTTAAAGAATGAAATAGTTAAAGTGGTGTTTTGTATATGATTTTTTAACACACGCCTGTTAGCCCTAAAGTGTTTGTTAACTAATGTAAGTTTAAACATAAAGTAAAAATTTTTTTGTATACTACCGCATGTTTACGTATATACACGCAACAAAAAATAAAATCTTGCAAAGAAAAAGTAACATTAACAACAATATACAATATAATAAATATATTAAACTTCTTATTAACTGATTATATATGTAAGTATAATTCTGTGTGACTACGTTGAACAGTGTCCGTTTTCTGTCACTACGTTCTCAGAGTCCGTTTTAAAATTTATTCTCCTATTTGCAGGGGCATTTATACTTGTTTTCCCATCTTTAGGGGATAATGATTGTATTCGGTATAATGCGAGGATAATACTATCTTCTGGGCTTAGCACATTTATGTTCAGCTAGTCTTGTTTTAAGTTTATTCTTTGTAGTATTTTACATACTACAATTGATTAATCAAATTTATATATTCTATTCTTTATTTTGGTAAATGAAATGCCCATTGCATCACAAAATTTGTGAGCAATCATGTACCTTTCTTTGTCAAATATTTTTGATTTTGCAAAGTTGTTTGTAATTTTACAAATATACATATACTACCTGACCCGGGCAAACGTTGTTTTGCCTTAAAATTTTATTTTCACTGCAAGTCTGTTTTCGTTGCAAAGTCATGGCAGATTTATGTATATTTCGAAGAAGAATGAAAGGTGCACTAAATCGACATAGTTCAAATACCGGTATCGGCTAATTAATGCCACTACACGCTGAGTAAAGACCCAACGCTAATCTCTATCGGGCAAAACACGAAAAAAAAACTAAATATTGGGCCATCTGTCGGAAGAACTTCAAACTACACAGAAAAACTCCTCACGCCCCATAGAGCATGTATATAAATCTTGTTCAAAGTCGGTGCAGTAGTCCTTGAGTTACAGAATACACAGAAACACTACTCACGGCCCATAGAGCATGCATATAAAAATTGGTCAAAATCGGTCCGGTAGTTTTTGAGTTTAGCGATCACGAACATACACGTAATTTTTATATATATATATATATATATATATATATATATATATATATATATATATATATATATATATATATATATATATATGTATATATATATATATATATATATATATATATATATATATATATATATATATATATATATATATGTAGAGATATGTATATGAATGACTTTTATGTATATTTTTGGTTGTGTTATTTATGTTGTTTTCACTTTTATGTTCTTACTAAAAAATGATTTTGAATTAAAAAAAAAATAATAAATAAATAATTTTCAATTAAAATACTCCTAATTTATTCTCTATTATTCTTAATGGTCAAAGAAGATAATGAAAATATCAATTCAATTATTTCCTAACATGAAGATTCCATTCGTTTAATTTTAATTGCATACAGTATGAGGCAATACAATGGAAACATCTATTTATAACGTGTAATCATAGTTGCAATTTTCGATAATATGACTTTTTACGATATATATAATTTAAAAGTTTTCTGAGGGAAATTTTAGTTAACGATAACGAATTTATGAAAATATTATAAGTTTGAGAATTTTTAAGCTCTTAAAACTGTTATATGACTAATAGTGTTTTCTTTTATAAAAAAAAGAAATAAAAAAGTAGGAAAAAACATTTGAGCGGTGTGACCAAATTTTAAAATAATGTAAAGCTAAATCACATCTGAAATAAAGCTAAGAAGAGGTAAAAACGAAAATTTAAAGTCAAAAAATCATAGTTAAAAAAATATATTAAATATATTGTTTGTATATTGTGCGATAAAAATTTGGAATAAATAAGAGAATAAAATTATTTACTTATTGTAAAAGTGGTTAAAAAATTTCTTAAAACCATTGTTGTCATGGTTGACAACAATTAATTATTATTGTTGATAGTGTATTTTTCCAATAGTAATGTAAAATCAAATGTGTTATATGGATGTGAAACTTGGAACGCTGACTCCCGAGAAATTAAAACTTTACAAGTTATCCGAAGAGTTCTGCGAATCTTCTGGTCACGAACCATTTCAAACAACAATCTGTGGGCTAAAACACGTCATCGTTAATCAGATCCTTCGTTACTTAAAAACTTTACAATATTTATTTAGGACATGCGTTTTTATTTCACTTAAGTGCCACAAAAACAATTGTATTCAGTAAATGCAGCATCTCACATCGGTGAAATAGAAAATTACGCCCTTAGTGTTTTCCAGACACATCTACTGCAAAGAAGTAAGTATTTATAGTAAATCTATTTCTAATTCACGTTTCGCGTTCAACTTCTGCGATACGAAAAAATCAAATCTATAAATTTCATTACAAAAGAAGAAAATTGAATAGAAGGGTCTATATTCATTGCAGCGTTTTTGCAATCAAAAATGTTAATTCGAAATTCTGTAGCTGAATTTTGATGTACCCATTCTTAGGAATTTAACATTAGTGTCCGTAATTCCAACAGAGTAGTATGTTCTATCTTTAAATTTTAAATTTATTTTATAAGCCAATAATATGTAATTGGAATTTATAAAATACTAGAAAAAGCTAAATGTAGTTTCAATTTAAATCAAACTTAACAGAGCCAAATTTAACTCGAAAAAATCTAAAATGGTCACACTACATTTCAGTGTTCTCTAGTAAGTGTAAATTTGCTGACTTCGTATTTAAACATCATTATTCTTTAAGTTCTACTTAAATACGAAATTCAGTACAATAACCGCATTCACGGTCTATTTAAGTTAATACATTCACCATATGATTTTGGTAATTTGTTTTTGTTTGGCAGACAAACAAATGTGCGGGTATCGACCATTTTTTTATGTATATGTTACAAAAATGAGTTTTAATGTGTAGTTTTATGTCAAATGTTTTTTAAGCATTTATTTTATAAGTTTTATTCTGTCCTTAAATTACAGCTCTATGCTGCTTGTAGGAGTTAAAAGGGAGAAATATATAAATATATTAAATTACAATTGTCTTCTGCAATGTTTCTTTGTTTATATTAAACAGCTGATTTTAGCAAACAATGGGAGACTTTTTTGAAGCTTGGTAGTGCTTCATGCCACTTAAGAATTTCAATTTATGACTGATAAAATGAAACTGTATTTAAATACAAGCTAAATTTAAATAAAAATTAACTAAGTACGCATGAAATTGAATACTGGTCATAAAAAAGATCGTAAAATAACGACATAAAACATTCTATACGACTACGTTAAACAATTTTTTTTTGGCAATTGAATAAAAATGTTACACATTTTTAGAAAAGAGAACGGTATTATTTACCATTACATATTTTATTATATACATATTTTTTACAACTTATTTTTCGCACATATACGAGTAAATAATTTACTAAGTAAAATGTTTTGTAGCTCAAAAGCACGGAGGATAATAGATATTCGTTAATGTGAAGGTTAAGTTTCCATTGTTTTGCCAATACTATAAAAATAAATGTTTCTAGACTTCCTTACTTTTGAAATGATGTTATTGATTCTTGACAGTTTAGGCCAATAAAAGCATGTATGTACGAGTATTAATAAAATCCTAAGAGATATTGCAAACTTTTTATGGATTATTTCGCTTTTTCGATCTATTATAACGCGTCAATGAATATTCGGAGAGTTTTCATTGTAGTGTCGCATACTGAAAGTACTTGAACTGGAATTAAGCCCTAATATAAATTAAATATTTGTTTAAAGATTCTCTGAGTAGACAAATTTCTTATTTTTTTAGAAATTGACCTGTTATTGCTTCATATTGCCAATTGTGTTGCGGCGAAACAAAAAAAAAAATATATTTTTGTGATACAATTTTCCACTTAATTTGATTGAAATTAGCCAGTTGGTCTGAATATTATAAGTATTGCAAATTTTTCTGATTGAAATCTTTTAAGGCTCTGCAGCAAAGTGTGAAGAAAATCGTTTTGTTGTTATTGATATGGTTTTTGCTTTTGACACATATTCTTTGCTTTAAACAATTTAGTGCAAAAATTTTAAAGGTTTCTTTATTTTTTGAGATCTTTTTTGCTCAAATTAAAATATTTTATTAAATTAATTATTTTGACATGGTTCATTTTATTGTAAACAAAAACATAATGTTTAATAAGTCATTTTTATTATACACACAACAAAATTTTTTTATAACCAAACTGCAAAAAAAATTTTTAATCGAGTTTGTGCCGAAACGAGTTGTAGATTTTTGCTGTTGTTGTTGTTATTTTTTTTTTGTACACAAAACAGTGGTATAACAAAATATCTAGTATAAAAACTGCTTTCGTTTCATTCATTAGCGCATCTTTTGCGTTTTTTTTAATCTATATCTTTTGTAATATACATACATATGTACATACATATGCAACATATATTTTCTTAATTTTTTTATTTTGAAACACCGAAAATTATGTTTGCCAGTGTAGGATATCAAAGAATTTTTTTAATCTCCTTGCAAAAAGAAAATCCAACTGTATTGTTTTATAGAAACAATTATATTTTTTAAGTAAAGACTACGGCTGTTGTTTTTGTAAATATTCTCATGTTTTTACATAATTAATGGGATTTAAACACATTTTAATTAAAGATATTTTTTATTCCAAACCACTTCATACCACTTTCGAACTGCTAGCAGGCCCTACTGTGCGAACGAATATGCCAGACGCAACTGAATTTTGTTTTTCGTTAAGCGTTTGAGTAGATTTCTCCAAGAAGTTGGTTGGTATAACGTGCAGTGCTGCCACTCTCGTGCGTTTAATTTAACTATTGGTAGATGAATTAATATAATTAAAGGCTGTTGTTGACTTGCGCCTGAATTTTGCATTCGGTAGGAACTGCGTGTGAAAATAATTGACTGAAGTTCAGGTTGTAAAATTTCTCAAGCAATTTTCTGTTTGCTGGTACTCTATTCGAAGCGGTAGCTACTCGGAGTTGTTAATAACAATTACTTATTTTTTTACATGATTGATCTTTACCAATAAAAGATTTTTTGATTATATATTCTTAAACAAAAATTATCACTTGCACAAAAAGAAAATCATTTTAATGAACTGAAAAGCCTGATCAAGAAAATTGTTCTGGCCTTAAAAAAAAGAAAGTTGTCCAATTAATTTATACATGTTTATTTTTAAGAAAAAATTTGGCCGAAAACCATCCACAAATGCTTAGAAATATTTTCTTATAGTGAAGTAAGAGTCTCTATTATTATAAATTATGTATTTAAGAACTTAAAATCTATTTTTTTCTTTATTAAATGGTGTTGAGATGTCGTACGATCATCATTATTTACATTAGCATCTTCTGGGTAAAGTTGTTTATATTAGTAAATTTTACCTTGATCTCAAAGCAACAATTTTTTTCAGGAAATGTAAATTCTATTAATTTTGTTCGCATCATGGCAACACTGATTATGAAGGACACAAGATACAAGATAAATGTGCAGATGCGGCAAAGCGTATTTATGCATTCACAAGATACTCAAGGTGAATTCACCCATTCGTTCAGAACGAAATTTTTGTTGTTGTTCCGCATTAAAGTTACTCTCCTTCTCTCACTCAAAAAAAAGGGACATCAAAATACATATTAAAAAAAGCGTTCGGAACGTTCTAAACGAATGGGTGAATTCACCTTCAGTATTGTAGTTGTGAAAATTCAAATGTCAAACTTATGTTAATTGAATTAAAAATAGAAGAAATAAACAAATTTACACGCATAAAATGGTCAGAAAGATATCCAATGAAAATACATGTGCATAACATAGTGCAATATATTAAAGTAAGAAAACAATTACCAGCTGTTGATATGCTGTCACCTCATAATTATGCGCCATATTTTAATTGTTATTATCTAGAACTGAGAATTGCAAAACCCGAGGATGCCATATCCGAAGGTTTTATTACATGAAATTTGAGGAGATTTCCCTATTGATGGTGTTGATAGCAAAACAATAATGCACCAATATTGCCATGACAATACAGAGAGTGTTGTGCTTATTCTGGTTGCACAGTGAAAATCAAGTCTATTATTTTTGATACAAATTTTTTTTGATACAAAGGAACTCCATTTTTCACAAAAAAAATTTATATTTCCTTGTTAACTCAATATGATGATATTTTTTATATTCATTAATTAATGTTCAACGTACTCATAATTGTACGAATGGTGGAAAATTGGTTTAAAAATATCGAAAAATTTTACGTAATGAAGTGTTTAGCTGCTGCATTTTTTTCTGGTTTGAACTGTTGCTTCATTTGGAATTGAAGAAGCATAACTATATGGTAGCATTGGTGTAGATTTTCACCACCAGCGGGGACGTTTTATTATCAAGGAGAGTGATAAAGAGAGAATATATTACTTTGAGAAATAAATGTGTTTGCTTTAGTACACTAACAGAAAACTTCACATATAAATTTAAATGAAGCCAGCCAGTGATGAAATATTTTTCTTTCGATTTGCCTTTTTTTTAAATTTTTGGGACTTTTTTCATTTCTTCATTAACTTCTACAGTTTTTTTTTATTATTAGCGACTTTAAATACATTTTAATGTTGTGTTTTCAATATTAAACAATTTTGTTTGATAGATGATGGCGGTTGTTTCCGAGTTGTGGCTTTTTACTATTTTTGATATTAAACAAACCTTTCAAATTTTTCTTCTTTCATACTAAAATTTTTGGATTCTTTGTGCTTTTGCATATTTTATGCAGTTCAAAAGTTTTTAAAGATATTTAATCAATGTACATCATTCTGAATATGGAATTATTACCATATTCAGAATGAATATTCACATATCCTCATATTCATCATATTCCTATTTAAGTGATTATAAAGATTTTTTTATAATTTAATGCTTGAAAATTTTCGGCAAACTTTGCACATTGTTGCTCTCGATTTTAGTAATTTGTTGGCTTTTTTACTGTTTTCACTATTTTCGCGAATAATTTGATTCCTTCGAATTTTCAACCTTTTAATTTTTAGGTTGTTTCTGATTTCAAACAATTGTCATGAGTAATTTTCCCTATAATCTCTATTCCTTGTATCTATCGAGTCTTGCTCCTTTTACTGTATTTAATTCTTTATAATAAATTTATCATAAATTTTTTCCTTCTTATTTCGTATATTCCACGAATTAATTATTCAAAAATGTGTGTATAATTATATGAAATTACATATAACATTAATGCATATAACATTCGTTCTTTGATCGAACGGCTCGTATGTGCAGCGAGGTCCCTGCAGATGTCTTTCCTGCCATACCTAGCGTTGAGAGGTTCAAATCGAATGTCCACAAGCACTATTCGCGGTATCCTCTTTAACCTATCCTGTTTTCCTAGTTCCAGCACAATGCACTGCATAAAAAGGGGTCATCCCCTGAGTTCTGGTCCAATTAAAACAAATCATATCTAGTGTTTCGAACATATTTGATTAAAATTATACGCTTTTTAGTAATATTTACAATGCAAAAAATATTTACATCCCTATTCATTTATGATAGCAAAAAAAAAAAAAAAAAAAAATTGTGCCTTCTTCAAATGACGAGGATGTTTGCAATAATTATTTAATTATTAAAAATTTAATGTCCATATATTTGAAATTTATAAAGTTTTTATAAACTTTTCACACAAACATGAATATGTCAACGAGAACAACAAAGCCCTTATTATAATCCTTCGAACCTCTTTATTTGTAACCATATGTTTACTCTAGCAGCAAGTACTTTTTAATTTTAAAGAAATAATTGGTTTATTTAATATTTTTGTCAATATTTCAGCAGAACTTCAATTGTCATTGACAAGAAATATGTTTATTTTTTAATTAACAGAATGAATGATGCGGCATCATTCATTTGTTAATTAAAATAAAATATTTCTTGTCAATGACAATTGAAGTTCTGATGAAATATTGAAAAAAATTAAACTAAAACCAATATATCTTAAAATTAAAGAGACCTGCTGCTGGAATTAAACATTTTTTCAATACCTTTCTTTGTATAACCGAAGTAGTTAATATAGTAGAATGAAAAGATATTGTATTTAACCCTAAAATAAAATTAAAAGCAAAATATATTTCTATGCAGCATATTTAGAAAACTTGTAGGAATTGCATGATAGATGTATATACATATGTAATATTTTGGTCAAAAACGAAAATGACATTATTTGCCAATTTAGTCTACACCACTACTACCCCCTGGGATCATCTGCAGAACAATCATTATAATCGTTAAAGATTGCCAGCGCTGTAATTAGTCTTAAAAGGCTCCAAAATCATGAAATTGTGCAGTTTTCCAACGTTAATTATTTCATTCCATTTTATTAATAATAATACATCTTATTTGTTAATTTGTGGTGGGTCTTAACTAGGGTTGCCAGATTCAATATGAGCACTAACTTGACATTTAGTGCAAATGAGCTTGATTTTAAGAAGAGAACTGGACAAATTGAAACATTTACTTAAAAACTAAAAATACGGGATAATATCAATTTTTTTAATTTATTAAAAATTCTTTATTTAATAAAAACAGAAATAAAGGCTGTTTACTTACAAAAAAAAAACAAGAATAACATAAAAAGTTCAACAATTCAGTCATTTCTTTACAGGAAAATTACATAAAATTCATTCAGTTCGTTACTTATAAATGTACGTTTGTATATTTTTAACATACATAGGTGTATGCACAGTAAGCGCCAAAAGAAATGTCTTTTATGTTTTAAACAATAAAAAAGCAACAAAAATAGAAAGTTATTTCTTAATATTGTTTAAAAGCGATAACAAAATTTATTTAGAAAAAATAAAACTAAAAAACCTTTTATATTCTTTCCGTTCGAGTTCAATTCAATGAAAACTAAATTTGGAAAAAAATGGACTTAGTTCGTACTAAATACAGTGATGAGTCAAATTATGTGTGTTGATACAGGGATAAAATTATATGTTGCCAACAATTAAACTTTACTGCCAAAAAACGAAATTTTTTAGATGTAACCAACTGCAAATTTTAATTTTGAAAATGTTCAATTTCAGCTTGACAAATATTGCTTGAGCTTGAAACTTGACATGCACTAAAATATCTTGACAATCAAGCTCATTCCCGGCCATCTGGCAAGCCTAGTCTTAACATATACTTATTATATATTCTAAAATTTTGCTGACGGTTATTCCAGTTCCTCAGTAGACCCGTAACCATATTTTGGAAAGATTAAAAAATTATGTGTCTATGCAAATATTTTCAATGAGAAATTGAGAATGTTCATAAGACCTTAGAAAATTGAAAAACTTACATTTTAATTTTCTACCCAAAAGAAATTAATAGTAAATAATTAAAATAATTTTAAAAGGTTACATTTTTATAAAAAAAAACAGAACATTAACAAGACTTATAAAAAGTTGTTCAGTATGAAAAGTAAAAATTTGCAACAAAAAAAAAAAATTATAAAAATTTATTCACATCAACAATAATTAAAAAAATAAACATTTGTTTGTATACTCGTAGAAGATGGAAGAAAATTACATCTAATACTGCTTTTACGCGATTGATACGTTCAAAAAAAAAAAGATCCGCGTAAAAAATCTCATAAAAAATATACAGTTCGTATGGAATGGGAGCGATATAAATATATTAACTTTACATTATTTTTGTGGTGTAAATTTGACACCATTTTTATTGCTTTATTTACCGAAAACATCACACTGACAAATTTCTAGGCAAACAGTTGTTTGGCATCAATAATTATTATTGCTTTGTTTTTTTTTTTTTTTTTTTTGAGCCTGATATTCTAAAATGATACGAATTATAATCGTCGTGTATATTTAAAATAAAAACTCTTTCAAAATATACATGAATATACACTTGTTTAAAATGACACGGACCATGTTTTAGCCACTCCATTTTAAATACAATGAAACATAAGTATGCTCCGATATCTCATACAGGGATGTAAAAAGATGTTAAAGACCAATCGAGTGCGTTCATTAATGCATGAGTTTTCACAAACTCGGCATAAAGTTGATCGAAGAAACATGTTTTTTATCTTTTAATTTCTTTTTTTTTAATTTTACCGGACAAAGTAGCATCTATAAGCTGAAAAAGATAATTCCTAGACCTCTTGAATACCTTATAAATCCCTGTAATTTTCGGGTTCCAAATAAAAATGCTTAATGTCCGTGATTTGTTTGATTTTAAAAATTTTTATATTTTTAATTTTGAACTGAAATATTTTCATTAGTGTATACATATAAATATATTTAGTATAAGTAAAGATGCAATAGTTTAGTTAATTTATTTTATTTTAATTTTTAAATTATTATATTTGATGTTTATAATTTTAATTTAGTTGTTGCTTTAAAAAATTCCCAAAACTATACTTGTTGATCATGTATTTATGGAGGTCTGTCTGTTTGATAGTCAAGTAAAACAAGTTGACCATTAAAAAATGACTCTTCTACTTACATTTATATTTCTACTTGGCCTACTTATGAAACCACATGAAATTAAGAAATAAAAATTCCAAACTCAAATTCAAATTGAAATGAAAATTAAAATAAAAAAGGAGACAAATTTCTGAATTACAGATGTTGTAATGAATAATTTATAAATGATTTATTTGTTATTTTAATTAGATCTTTCACCGATCTTCTACAAAAGTAAACAAAATTGAAATTTTCACTACGAGGAGTATTTTGGCTTTATAATAGTATTCATATGTAGTTACATAATACTATATGTCTATTAATAAAAACAACTCAAAAGCTCGACATTATAAAGGTCATTCATTAGTGGAACCAGAAATATTTTGCTGAAGAAATAAGAATGGATTTTTGTTATTTAAATTATAAAGTATGCAATTCTTAACAGACGGTAATGAAACTCTCAACACTCTCCTCCCCCTTAACATAGAACTTGTACACCAATGCTTAAGACGTCATCTCAAGTTCGTTTAGCCATTTCTTTTCTTAAAAAAGAAAACTAAATAAATATAGTGTTCTTTAGTAAACGCGAACTCATTAGGAAAGAGCACCCAATCCCAGAAGGCAACTAAATTTTTCTTCCGAAAAGAAAAGGCCATAAGCAACAACTATTTGTATGTCGCTCTTAAAAGTACTCGTAAAATATTAAAAAGAGGTAAAATTCGTAGTTTATTGTTTATTAGAGATATTAAGTATATGTAGATATATAGAGTTTTCATTCCTGACAAATATATTATCCATATTTTGCCCCTCATGCGTGCAGAAAAGAACATGGACATTTATAAATATGCTGCACGTAAAACATGTAAATATGTTACATGTTTTACACTCAGGTTTATTTGAGGTTTACATAGATCCATCCACTTTTAACTAACTAACTTTTAACTAATTAGTAGTGTATACAAAAAAGTAATTTGTATTATGTTCGTTAACAATATGTGTTTGTATTTGTGTGAAAACCTAAAAAAACACTCAAAAATCTTATGGTCTTGTGAGCTTTAGAAAGGCCCGATTTTGGGAGGGTGTCGGTAAAATTTTTTTCAGAAATGAAAAAAGTCCATAGTGAGTAAAAATACAATTGAAACTTTTCCAAATATTCGTTTGCATAAGCAAAAAAAAAAAAAAATGCAAAATAGCACAGAATCCGATTAATACATTATTTTATTCTTTTTATAAAAAAAAAAACAAATAAATCCAAAAGTATTAGTTTAACTGGCCTTCGTAGACTAGTAGGTAGTGTACTAGACTCGTAGTACGAAGGTCCCAGGTTGGAATCCTGCCGCAGAACTCTGGCAGTTTGTGTCTGATAATTAAAGGGAGCGCAAAACAAGCCTTCACTGGCTTAAGTGTATGTCGTATGACATGGGCTATCACACCCCTCCAATCAACCTAACATCACCTAACCTAACCATTAGTTTTTATAGTATTAGCCAAACAATTAAAGCTTAATAGCTTTTAGCGAACTTCGTCAAGTCTTTTGGCAATTCAATACTATACATAGATAATATCTATGTCTATATCTAGTTTGCATTTTGCGATTAGAAATTTCCCGTAGGCGATTAGACAGGTCACTTCAAAACATGTATCTCATTCGATTGTAACCACTCGGTTGCACAATAGTGTTGGCGTGCTTAAAATAGGGGCATGTATTCTTCTTATTAATCGGAAGAATTCTTGCCTTGGAAAACACCTCTCAACCACTTACATATATGTATAATACACTCGATAAAATCTTTGGTGACAGTTTCTCAATTAACAATTGGTCTATAACAGGTAGAAATTGCAATAAAAATTAAATACATATCTGTTTTCTACTCGTATAGTTCGTTTTGCCCTCGACTGTATTACAAATGTTTTTCCATCACTACCTCTTAAATTATAGACTCAGCTGAAAAGAGAACAGTATTCGATTTCTGTCGATAGCAAATGTTAAGTCTACGTTCAGACGAATCATGTCTTACTTTTTCTTCTTTGAACTTTCTTTGGCGTTCACACAAGTCATGTCTTGTTGACGACTTGTTTTTTATGTATGTGTACATAAAAAACGTTTGTTTGAGCATTTTTGACATTACGAATGAGAAAGCAAAACGTACTGACAGTACATGAACATGCGTACTCGTTTCTTTTCTCCTCGTCGATCTCGCCTATAAAATAGCAATCATGTCAATAACACATGATTCGTCTGAACGTAGACTAAGAAAGAAAATTGCCGCATCTAGTGATCGGAAGCCCATTTTTGTTTTGATATTATTGGAAACGGTATTTAAGTCAACGGCTAGCGCTACAGACCCATGTTTATGGACTTTTTATGGCCTGAAATGGAAGATGTTAACTTGGAAAATTTTTAGTTTCAGCAGGATTGCGCAAAATGTCCCACAGCTCATAACCATGTTATCACAGCTTTTTTAATTTTTAAAAATACACTCGTATTTGAATCACACGCTTATATATACGAGTACAAGTTTGCGCTAAAGTAATGTCATAATCGACAATTTTGAACCAGATGTTTTGCGAGCAAAAAACACCGTAAGACGAGTGGAATTATGCACCAAATTTTGGAAGTGGCCTTTTGAGGGATATCATTTTTTTTCTAATTAATGTCATCGTTATAAACTTTCCAGTAACTGTTATTGTGAAGTTTTAGTAAATGAACAGACTAACTAACATAAGTATGTATATGAAGATAATGAACAAGTTTTAGCGATTTTTTGAGAAACTTTATTTTGATATGGCATCTAGATTTTTGAAGAAAAGCATTTTTAAACGCTCACCCTACGTTTACACCTGATGTTTGTCATTAAAATAAAGAATACGTATTAGTAGTCAAAAATGCTGACAATTGCCTGTCGTGACGTGGGTATGAAAATTAATATTGCGGAAAATGTCGCATTATATATATTGATAAAATATGAATGATATATAATAAGAATGATATTCCGGTATCATTTACCTAAAACAAAACAAACAAATCAAAATCAGTTAGATTTCAAAATATTTGAACTACAAATAGATCGGAAATTTTCAATAATTATTGTACATATGAATATTGTACTTATTATCTATAGAAATATTTTCTTAAATAAAAGTGCAGAGTATAAAATATTGTTTGCTTTTCTTTCGCCTTATTTAGGTAATGGCATTAATGCGAAAATAGAAATTTATGATAGCCTGATTAAAATAAATTTTTATCTATATTTTCAATTTTGTTGAAATTTAATACATATTTAAAAAATCTAATCTCTGGGGATTTCAAAATTTTTTTTGGAAAAATAACAAAATAATCTGATAACACTGGTACTTCTCTATTCTTCCTCCTTTGTTTCCTGATTCGCACTACTATACAGATAATGAAATTTTAAAAATTTGGTGTTAAAAAAACTAAAATTGCCAAACCACAATTTTATTGTGTGGACACGAATGCAATTTCGAAAGAGAATTTAAACGAATACAAATAAATTGATGAAAGTTTTTGTGTTTCAAAATAAAATTACAAAATAATCGGGTTCTGAAGAAGGTAATAAAGTAAAAGCGATCCGAGTATAATGAAATATGAAATTAAAACTATTCTTAGATTTAAATAAAAATATTCTTCAACGATAATTTTACATAAATATCTTAAGCTATTTTTTAAAGGGCAAATAATTCAATATTGAGCATAAAACCAAATTTTTATGCACTTTCATTTTCACTTTTGTACAAATTTGCTTGTGTGGCAGATAGAGACATCTAAATATTTAGTCCTACTATATCTGATTGGAAAAATATGTTTTCCATTTGATTTATAACAGAATGTAATCGAAACTTCATTGTCAGTTATTTTAAGATTTCAACAGTGAACATTTTCATTTAAATTAATAGTGAATAATTGTTATAGAATAAATTATTTACATGCCACTACTTTTTTCTTGATGTTTATTATTTTATTTGATTTATATATTTATTATGTATGTATGTATTTGTTATGGAGGCTGTATTTGCAATGATTGATTTACATTTGAATTTCTTTTAGATTTTAATCTATGGTAAGAGTAGAGATTTAAAAACATGTGCATGTATGTATCTATTATTTTGACATTGAAAAAATTGTATAAAAAGTATACAAAATTTAATTTGATAAAGATTTTCACTTGAAGTTTTTATTCATATCTATATATGTTATTTAAACTAGAAACCAGATAGAAGATATGAAAGACAATTAATGATCAAAAAGGAATAATATAAAGACAAGGAAGACTTTTATAATCAATAGTTAAAATTAATATATCCATCCTTATCTGTATTCCAATTAAATAAATAACTCTTGCTGATGCAGGTTGATCTAATTTTCTTTCTTAGGAAAGTGTAAAATTGTTTGTGCTTTCAAAGAGAAAAAAAATTGAATTTAGTGCTCTTTAGTAAGCTTAAACTTGTTAGGAAAGATCACGCAATCATGGAAGGGAGTTACAATTTTTACATAAAAGCGATAATTGCATATTTTTTTATTATGTGTTTATATGTTTTTTTCATTGGTCAAGGCGTAAGTTTAAAAGTCATGTTTTTTACATGTGACTTAAAATTACCAATTTCTCTTTCAAACGAACACGTATAATTACATCTGGCATAACCTCTAAGTGATCACTACAGTATATTTCAAGCACAATTTTTATTATGTTTTGGTTAGGTTAGGTTAATTAGAGGGGTGTGATAGCCCATGTCATACGACATACACTTAAGCCAGTGAAGGCTGCGGCAGGATTCTAACCTGGGACCTTCGCACTACGAGTCTAGTACACTGCCTACTAGTCTACGAAGGTCAGTTTTGGTCATGTTTTGGTTACATTAATAAATAATTCAATTACTTAATTCTTATTAACCATAACAAAATTACAAAGCCGTCTTTTGCTTTTCCAATGCTTTCAAACCAACACACATACTAAGTATTTGCTAAGCCAAAATTGACTGATATCAGATGAAAATAGAACACGCTCTCATTCTAAATTTTGTCGTATGACCTTACATCTGACTTTTAGAGAAGCAGTGTTTCACAGGTTTCAAGCGACATTTGCAAATTTTGTCATTGGAAGTTCTACAAGCCAGATAAAAAAAATGTCCTGTACAACCAACGTTAAACAAACACTATGGAGAAAATATTTATTTGTCTCTCCTGAAAGCATTTTATTATTCCTTCTATTTGAATATTTTCAAAATATCATCAAAATTTTTGTATTTTGGGGTGAAATCGAGAACGTTTTAATTTTCTATCACACCCTGACGCATTGAAGTATTTTATATACTTTTTACACAAAATTAAAAAAAAAATACGAGAATAAGCTAGAGTGCATGTGGATCTAAAAGGCAGCTAATAAAAACAAAAGGTAAAATAATGATTAATAATATTTGCATTTTCTTGGTTTTGAAACCTTATTTTAATAATATTCCTTTTGTTTGTGTTATGATCCGAATTATTGCATTGCTGATTGTGAAATACATCCATAATTATTTTAAATTCTACTTGATAGACTTGTCCTTACTTTTAATTTATACATACGTATTGTTATTGTAGCTGCTAGGTGCGTATAAAGAGAGAGAGAGAGAGACAGTTGAAGAGAAAATGATTTCAATACATAATTAAATGTTGCATTAGTAGTAGTAAATTCCTGATATTTCTGTTGAGTTTTTACTTTGAGTCACTTTTTATATTATTTCACTTTCAATCGTACCAATTCTTATAGTTAAGGTTTTTGAACTTAAATATTTTATAAGAACATGTGAGCAAATTATGGGGGGGGGGGGTTGGTTTTGGTAAGGACTCAGTAATGCAAGCGGTGACAATCAGAGTTCCCTAATGCGAAATGAAATATCGATCGTTAACAATTTTATCCGAGGAAACTAAACAATAAAACGTTCTGATTGATCCATTTGAAGAGCTTGATATATTTTTTATTTAATTATTGTATTAATATTATACCATTGTGGTTTTTGGGAAAGTGTCCAAAAAAATTACCGGAAGCATACATACATGTGTATTTATGTCCTGGCAATTTATTTTAGGAACACCGTGCACAGAAATAAAGTATGGAAAAGGGCAAATAACTAAAAAAATAATTAAAAAACCACTTAAACTTGGAAAATAAGAATACGGTAATTTATGTTCTCATCAGTTATGTATTTTAGAACTGATAGTTGATCCATAAGAAACGCTTTAATGTGATAATATACATATAGTATAAAAAATAGTAAAATAGAATAAATGAAAGTAGCATTTGTAGAGTGTGCAATCATGCTTTATAAGTGAAAAATATGACTAGTGAAGAATACAAATTCTCGTATTCTTTCAGTGAATGTTAGTTTAAATAGTCTGAACTAAATCGGTCCAAGTGCTTACACTCTAGTGGCGGCACCGGGGAAACTTGCGAATAAGCATTCTATTATGGAATCTGATGAGAATCAAACTCGAGCTTCCAAAAATAATATGTTCATCTGGTACAAATAAAATACAGTCGAATTTGGATAAATGAAAGTGGAAAATTTGAGTACTGCGATTAAAATGGGCCGACAGGGCCTTTTTCAACAGCGGCAAGTAAATAATTGTTGTTGTTTAAGCAATGGGTACTTCATATAATCTTGGACTTTTACAAATAGATTATATATTATTTAAACGATTTTTTAAATCAAAAGCAAAAGTTAAAATTTTTGTTTTCCATTTAGCGATTTTTCTCTTAAACGACATTCGTTTATCCGAATTCGACCGTATAGCTTTACCTCCCCCGCCAGCATATGATATACTCTTCAAATGGTTCGACCAAATTTGTCTATTTATGTTACTAATTTTGAATTTCGCAGTGACAGGGTTTTTTTGAGAATCACCAACTTGCGATCTAAATTTATGACTTACTGAACCGTACCTTAAAATAATAATAACAGGGCATAAATATTTGTATATACGAGTAAGTACATATTATTATTATTATTATTATTACTACTTTATTTAGCGTATTTAATGCTATTTATACAAAATTTTACAAATATAAGATTAAAGTTTTAAAATTTTCTTTCTCCTTTATCTAAATTAATTATTTTTTAAATCAATACTTTTGTTTTACATCAATATTTTTGTTTTACATATGTGACTATTTTACGTATGTATATGGTTAGAAGCTTTTTATAAAAGCAGGCTTATATCCATGTATGAATGTATGACTAAATTTTAATTATATACTATACATTTCATTATTTAATACAAGTATTAATGTATATAGGTATATGCATGTATATAAATATGTATATATAATCTTATAATGGGCGGTAATGGGCGGCTAGGATTTTTGTTGCATGTAGTAAGTATGTATGTAAATATATTTATAATAATTATTTATACTTTGTGGTGGGTATGTATGCGTATGTTAGAGTATGTATGATAAAGTTTGGAGAAATTTTGTTTGTTTTGCGGGGAACTTGGATTAATATAAAAAAACAAGATTAAAAAAGAGATTTAGATTTGGGCTGGATTCAAAGCTCTGTGGCGCGCTCGCCTTACATATTTTCTTAGTTATTACACACTTACAAGTCAAAATAAAACTCAACAAGCAAAACCTAAAATTGGTTAACTTTTAGTTCGTTGCCTTGCAACTGCACCAAACGGAATGCTTCGCGTATTGTCGGCGTCATTAGAAGTTTGAGATTAGCCTCTGCCTCGCTGGGCAGTGATCTCAGCAATTCCATTGAGGCCACCACCAGTTGGGCTAACGCAGCTCTCTTGTAGTTAAAATCTTTAAATATGCTGGTGGCTCTTTGTTGTTCGATCTCGGGTGAGATTGTCTCTGATTCGGGTTTCTGTGGGCGGTTTGTATCGAATGGATTGTTGCGAGACTTGGGTTGAAACTCACTAATTAAGGTGGTCATGGTGACGCTTTCCTCTTCGGGAGTTTGGTTTAATCTTTGGGGTGAGTAGTCGTTGTGCTCAGCCAAACCCGAAATGCTGCCATTTTCGATATTGCCATTCAGCGTAATGCACACTGATTTGATGTTCTTCGTCGAGCAATTGAGCTGTTTCATATCGGCACTATCGCCCGAACGTAGACGGCCATTTTCAATGTCATGCAGTGTTGAATTGGTTAAATACAATTCACATACCAAGTTCCAGGCGTCTTGTAGGCAAAACAAATATCTGACAAAGTTTTCCTTTTTCTTCACTTTCTTTGTGTTCAGACGTGAGCACGACTCCAAAATGAAGTTTAAGTCTTCCGGTCCCAAGTTGTAGATAACAATGTCACTCAAATATGAATCCACCAGGGCGATATAGTAAATCATCCAGGAGGAAGTCATTTGCTTATACAAATTGGCAGCATATTCTATGTTGGCCACTTTTTGCATAAGAAATTTCAGACCTGGTCGAGAGTCAAATTCCAAAGCACTTGTTAGGAACTGTAAGCAACAGCGCAACAGTATCTCCTTGGAGCGAAAATCCAAATCATAATCATAATATTGTTGTGTGGCGGTAGCATAATTGTCAAATATACACGTGGACACGGCCTGAGGTACGCACTTCAAGCGAGAGAGCAGTAACTTGGCTACCAACTGCAGTAGCATTTGATTGGCCAACAATCCGACGACTAAGGTCTTGAAAGGTATCCTAATGACAAAGTTGTCTAAATTGGAATTGAAGCCATTGTTTTGTGGATATAAAAGAAACGAATAGCTCCGATCATCCGTCAAATGTTTATCTAAATGATTGCTTAGTTTGGTTCCTGGCTCACGCTGATTATCGGAAAGAAATACTTGCTGGGCCAATGCATATATACGTGTTAGTTCTTCCACAGTACTGTCGCGTCGTGCGGCCACCTTAACATTGGCACAGTCTCCATAGAAACTGTTAGACTTTTCATGAAAAGCAAAGGATAATTGGCGCAAAGGTGCAATAGTAACAGTGCAGGCCCTGTGTATGGCCGAACATGCGATCATCCATTGATACTCATTAAATAAAGTACCTGTGGAGAGGATAACATGTTTCAAACAGGACACACCGACTCGTGCGACAGTTTCCTGAACTTGGGCAGCACATTCAATGAGTACCAGTAGTAATTGCTTTAAGGCCAAAGTGGCTGAATTAGAGACCTTTGTGCTAGACTCCTTAGAGTCTGGAGAACATTCCTCACTAGAAGAACTGTCATATTGCGACGCACCTAAAGCGCCTCCTGCTCTTTCATCCAGTGGTTCGGTAACAAACTTTAATTTTGAATACGCATTATCCGTGGGTTGTACTATTTGAGTCACGCGAGTTCTAGTATGTGTTGTTTGTTTGCGCACCTCCGGTAAAGACATTTTAATAAAATCCACTACTAAATCTGTCGTCATGCAGCAGCAGTGCTTGAAATTTTTCTCCACTATTTGCCAAGACGCACCGGTCTTATTGATGTACCTTAACCAGTCCTGAATCATAGGTATTAGCAGATGATTAATGCAATAAAAGCCGAATTCAATGCCCGGATTTGTTAGCAGATTCTTGAAATGCTTAAAGATCGTTTGCAATATGGGAGCCTGGTGTGAATAGGGACATACGATTAAGGAGTTGGTGAGGCCATCCAATAAGAGAAACCATACTTTAATTACTCCTGAAGGCTTGTCCATTTCATCAATTTTCACTATAGTTTCCTTGTCGATGTGTAGGGAGCGATAGGAAATCATATGTTGTTCATTTTTGGTTTGCAAATAATCGTTGCCGAAATATGTGAAGTTTTCCATAGAGTTGGGAATATTGGCATCGATAATGTGTGTATATGATATTCCCTTGATTTTGTAGGTGGAATGGAAATTCGGGCATTTCGGCATGTTGTACATGAAACCCAAAATGGAAGAGCAGCGTTCTAGGAAACGTAAAGTCTCATGTAAAAACTCAATAGGTCTAAAGCTATTATCCTCATCATTGGCATTACAAGCAATGCCATTACTTCCTCCACCCCCTGCTCCTCCACCTCCTCCAGCACCCGGCACCTCGAGAAACGATAATAAGCACAAAATGCAGTCGAGGCCTGCATTAGCGAAAACCAAAGTATTGTCAGAATCTAAAAATACTCTAAATATGTCGACAATGTTGCTGGAATTTAACATACGGCTTCTGGCATTCCTTAGAGTCCCAAACAAAGGGCGCCAGCCTGAACGGATTTCCATGCGATGAGCTTCGACAATTTCATACAAGCAAGCAACAATTTGGTCCTGAACATCGGAGTCGCAAGAATCCATACTTAACAGATTCTCAAATGGTTTAAGCAGGGCCTCATTAAAGTGGAAATACGGCAACTCGGACTGCTCCACCAACAGAGCTGTTACAATGTCGTGTATGTACTCTATAGCACGTTTTGATATGATGCGATCTCTATGACAGGCGGTATCCATAAGATGTGGTCCCGTTATAGCCCAAACCTTGAGAATGTGCAACAATGGTCTGGCACTGCGGAATACTTTCAAAGTAACATCTCCCACACGATGTAAAAGTAACGACATTGGCAATGTGTCATTCTTACGCCAGCCCTTACTTGGCCACCAGGCTCGGCTGCCCTTGCGTGTGGTAGTATTTTTGTACAACTGCTCTCTCGAGGCTTTGCATAGATTTTTCAAAAACTGACATAGAGAGGGCAAACTAAGGCGTTCAGCAGCATCACTGAAAAGGTTTTCAGCCTGGTGCGAAAGACCACATAGTACTTTTGTAGTATCGGTGGGACTAAGCAGCACCGTTTCGTTTGTACCCGAATACACTTTTAGAATAGAGGTGATATTGGTGTTGGGACTGCGTAAAGGCGCTTGTAGGAAACTGTAGACGTCAACACTGAAAAAAAATGTATTAAAAGACTGTTCTCAAAACTGTTATCAAATCCAGCCTACCAAGTTTCATCGTCGTCAATTGGCATTGAGGCCAAATTGAGTTTATCATTTAGCCCGCCATTGCATTGCAACTTTTCTCCGGTCTCTATGTCCCGGTTTCCATTTGGCGACGATGTTGGAAGCGATGGATTGCGCATACTGAAGATTTCATGCTCCAGCTGGCTGACATGGCGGCAAACAGCGAATATTGATTGCCAGCAATCTGGGCTGTAGGAACCTAAATTAAGACCGCCACTTAGGACAACATCCATCGATAAGGCTTGACTGGCAGAGATACGAGGTCCAGTAGTTTGGCAAACATTTGAAGCCAGTAAATTGAGAATCTTGCCAGCCAAGTGTTGGAGATTTAAACTATTGCTTAAAGTTGCAGCCTATAGAAGCTAAATCTTAGGATTATCGCTATCAGAATTATATTTGATTAACTTACCGAGTGTAGACCATCCAAACACATGGCGTACAGGGCCTCTCCATTCGATTTTGCCGTTTTACTTTTTACCCTTAGAGTGCGCTTAGATAAAGCCACAAATTTACTCGAGTTAGATGAGGGCGAATCACCCAAACCCGAACTTAGCACCAAAACCATGGAGTCCCAGCAACAAGTTAGTAAACGTCTACTGAGTTTCTTAGCAGCTTCACGCCTCGCCGTGCTCTGTTCATCATCAGTGTATTTGACATTAGCCGACTGCAACCTTTGCCACTCTGACATCATTTGGGTAACTCCTAAGCCACCAGCGTCGCATAACATATCGATCAAGGCACAGCGATTGTTGCCCCCTTCCTGGTCATTGCTGTCCAAGGACTCCAATATATTCAACACCAATATACTCTGATACAACTCACACAGCCAAGCCGACGAAAGGTATACCAGTACTCCCGTATTCTGGACGGAAGTAACAAACTGTTGTTCAGACATGGGTATCATCATTTCCTTTTGCATGTCCGCATAATAGCCTGCTTTCTTTAATTGCCAACTGAGTAGCAGAGACGAATATATTGCCAAATATATGCCATCGGCATTGATAACTGTAAAGTTATAGTCAAAATCAGATATATTGGCGCTGTTTTCTTGGCATATGGCCGAGGCAAATTCTTGAATTGCTTCGTCTACCTCAATGCAGGAACGTAAACGCAACAGTTTAGGAACCAAATCAGAGTGCAAGGCCTTTACAAAATCTCGTGCATGTTGACGATCAGTATCAACATCCGAACGAACTGGGATTACAGGCACCTCTAGATTAGTGTAGGGCCAACGATTAGGTTCAACTCTAGAGGCCTCATCACTTGAAGTCGAATGGTCTTCGTCTTCGGGTCCCTCGGTATCGCCCGACCCGTTGGAAGCGGCATCATTGTCCATGTTGTGATCCCCTTCACTTTCCGAACCCGATGAAGCTTCATAAACACTTTGACGAAATTCTACAACGGCATCTCGATAAGAGGCCGGTAAACGCGCCATTGACTGATAAGTCAACGGACCTGTATAGTCCGCATCCTTTAATTGTCCATAGCGACTGTTGACCACATTCACGATTTGGTCACTAATTATTGCGTCTGTCAGTTCGCCCGCACACAACACTTGCAGACTTTGCAGAAGTGCCACCATGCACTCAACACTGGCTTGTAAGCTGCCTTCCACTACAGTACCGTTGCTTGCTCCGTAAGCACATTCTTCCATGGCATCTATCATTCTGGAAATGAGAAAATGTTGCTATATTTACGACTATAAATATTCATTCGAGCTTAATATAACTTACAGCCTAAAAAGAGCCATTTCATCACTGCATCCTTGAGCAGTTGTCTTGTCAGCATAAAGAATTACGGCCAAATCGATTAAACGCTCGGGACTACGAAAAATTTCTCGCACACATTTTAAAGGCTCTGTACGATTTTGTGGAGTCGGCAGCAACAACATGCGATGGAACAATGCTTCCAACATGGGCCTCAAAGAGCCATGCGAACCAGCTATTCTCAGCAGTTGTATGCCCGTCAAATACACACAGCGTGCCTGGGCCCCATCTAAACCTGGCCCAGTAAAAAATCCTCTTGCTTCGTTTTCTATAATGTGCAAGGCGTCTCTGGAAGCAGTAAAAATATTTAATAAGGAAAATTGATGGAAAAATTAAATATCTTACTTGTAGGTAAATTTCTTGTCTAAATTGACCCTGCCTGGCGAACCCAAAGCAGCTGCTAGAGTGGGACAAAACTTTTGCCATAGAAACGAGGTGAAGTGCGGATTGGCGTATACGTTACGAGGCAAAGATGAAGTCAATGTTAATATGCACTCGGTTAAGTAAAGGGTACATGTGTTCTCCGCTTTTTTGTTGGGTGAATTAATAACATTCGGCTCCACCAAACGACTGCAGAGCCACTGCATGACAGGTATTACCTCATTGTACACCGCTGTAGCCTGAGTCTGTGTCATCAAACCAACTGGTGCTGTTTTCTTAACATCCTCAGCCTCTTCTATAAGAAAAGTACAAAATGTTCTCAAGCACTGTGAGGCAGCTGCCAAAGATGCGGCTTTTGTCGCCCTCGAACCCAGTTCCCAACATTCTCCACAACGTGATAATATTTCTATGAGCAGACGGCCGTTGAGTGTACATGCAGGAGAGCACGCCATTGCAAGAAAGAGTCGGAGAACATTAACAACAGTATCCTCATTGCTGGTTGTTGGCAAAATACCACATGTAGCCCGTAACAGTTGGGCGGGCAGCCATACGGAATCATCTTCCGGTTCCAGACCAATATAAAAGCGTTCATCTTTAATTATTCTCTTCACAAAAGATATAGAAAAACATTTTCGTTAACAAAAAATAATTTAAATTTATTTTAAACTTCGCGTTATTAAAAAATTAATCTCATCCTGCTATTTGAAAGGAATAGTTTCTGACTAATTTTGAGATGATCTACGTATAAGGTTGTATGTAAATACAATACTTAGGTATGTACATATGTATATGGTATTTGTATGTATATGCATATGTAAGCCTCCGGTAACTTTTGAACAACTGATCGAAATATGCAAAAATCTATAAATCTTGACTAAATACATTCAGTTGTTGTCTGAATATTAATCAATTCGTCATGGTAGATTAATATTGAATTTTTTCAAAAAAATTTATTTTTGAAATCAATTTTATGCTTCTGCTTCGATGGAACCCAATCTAATAAGCTCTTAACCTAAAAACAAAATCAACTGACGTAAGTTTTATTAAAATAGGAAAATTTCCTGAAAGTATTTTTTAAATATCTGCCTTTTTTCCCTACTGGGGCAAATTACATAATTTTTTTTTTAATTTTCGACATTTCGATGCTCATTGAGTATAATTTACAAGAAAATATAATTATACAGTGAAACTTCGATATAACGAATCTAGAGGGGATCGACAAATACTTCGTTACAGCTATTGATTCGTTATACATATGCATTGTGAAACCTTGATAACGAAATTTAAAGAAATACGAAAAAAATTCGTTATAACTACAGTTTTGTTTTGTCCGAATTCTATTTTTAAAAGGGACTTCCCCGTTTTGCTTAAAATTTAATTTTGCTTTATTCTGACTTCGTTGTATGGAGGTTATAGTTGAAGACTTCGTTATGTAGAGGATTTTGATAATGACTTACACACTTAAATATTATATTAAAATTTTATGTATGTATTTCTCAATTATAATTTCGTTGTATAGGTGCTTTTGAAAAAATACTTCGCTATGTAGAGGCTTTAAAGCTCAGAATTTTTTCGTTAAAGCTATGGAGCATTTTTGTATGAAAAGCTTTGTAATAAAAAGGTTTTTTCAAGGGACGCAGCAAAAAATTCGTTATATTAAGTTTTTCGTTATAACGAAGTTCGTAATATCAAAGTTTCACTGTATTTCGAAAAATTAGAATAAATAGAAAAATGAAAAAGAAAAAGAACTTAGATGCCTTCAGAGAATAAGTCTAGTTTACACCAAAAAAAATACTTTTTTTCATTTTCGCAGAAATAATCTAATGATTATTTGAACATCTTCAATAAAAAAATACATTTTGATTTGAAAACATTGCAAATTTTAATCTTTTGTCGCATATGAATGAAAATCAGGAAATTTCATACTGGCTTGTCTTTTGTTTAATATTTCCTTAATACGAGCACTTAACAAAAGCTACACACAATAATAAGCGAGATTAAGTATTGAGTGAGCGAGTGAGAGTGAATGCGAACAATAGTGGCAATGAATGAAGGCAGCAATGTTACGAGTACCACTGTTATTTTCCATTTAGACAAAACGAAACTTTATCCTTTTGTGCCGTTGTTGTATTGAAATATTAGTACACACCGAGTAGAGAAGCACTTACATACATACATTAGAACGCAGCGAACATTTTTTAACAAATTGTTTTAAAACAAATCCAAAATAATTTGAAATTTCATCAATTAATGATATGACAGATTTTTTATCATTTCTATACGTTTTCTTAAATATTAGCCGACTAGAAAATCTGAACACAGGATTCACTCGTAAGCAGGGCAACCAAAAATATTATACTTATGTAAGTATATCATATTTTTAAATTACTGTTCTTAAAAAGTAACGCAATAGTTTAAAACACCAAAATAACTCAATAGTAAAAAAATTAGATTGAATATTTATTTTTAGTGTACTGAACTAGTAGTCTGAAAGTGGCAGGTTCCATTCTTACAAAAAGTTCTGAGTGTCCTTGCAGACAAGCTAAAGCAGTTTTGTTAATAAAAAAAATGATATTATTTTCGAACGCAAGTGTAACTACTGAATTATAGTCCAAAAGTTCTATAAAGCCGGATTTAAAAAAAAAAAAAAAATATATATATATATATATATATATATATATATATATATATATATATATATATATAGTATATATATATATATATATATATATATATATATATATATATATATATATATATATATATATATATATATATATATATATATATATATATATATATATATATATATATATATATATATATATATATATATATATATATATATATATATATATATATATATATATATATATATATATATATATATATATATAATATATATATATATATATATATATATATATATATATATATATATATATATATATATATATATGTATATATATATATATAATCCTGAATCTCGGGATTCAGAAAAATTTTCCCCATTGCTACCTCGAGTCTATACATATTTTAATTAAGTTCGACATAAAATGTTTACTGGGTATTTTCGCACGCATATGTTGTGTATATATGTATGTATTTTGAAACATATTGAAGTTTTCACTTCACTTACATGCAATCCATTCAAGCCCATTGTTACAAATTTTGGCCGCTTGGTATCCAATGCCATTTGCAGTGCTGTAAAGCATACCGAACGCAATTCATGTGATGGATCTCGATGTATACCGTGTTGACGATATAATTTGTCTAAAAAGAAATTCGGAAATATCAATAAAAAAAACTACCATACATTCGTGTTGTCAATAACGCAAAGGAAGACATAAGGGCAAAAAAGGGGGTACTACGCATGTTTGGGATTGTTGAAATTAAACCTTACCGTATGCTATTTGTGCAGTCTGTCGAAGGGCATTGTGTTTCGTCCCTGTAGACTCTTTGATTATCAATAGAAATAAATCCTCCATGTTAGCTGCTTTTTTCTAAGTATTATTATTTATTGTTTGAGTGAACAAATATGTATGTACATATATTATTTTCAAGCAGGCTTAAATTTTTAATAACTTGCAATAGTTTTGCTTTTTCTTCAATATATGTATGCATGTGTGAATATTGTACTCGTATGTTAGTACATATGCAGTTGTTTTGGTTGTTGTCCTGTCAACAGTAAATCAATATTTAGGATGTTGTTGACGACGCTGAACAAAACAGGGACATAAGAACTAAAAAATCCTTTGCATCTTCATGCTGTTTTAAACTTCTACTCGATATACACATTTATGTACATGTACATGCATTTTTTTCTGCCAAAGAAGTTTTTCTTTATTTGAAATATGCCTTTAAAGCCACAAGTATGTTCGTATGTATCTTTGCACTACTTGTGATGACTCAACTTCATGGAATAAAAAAAATACATACATGAGTATCCCATAAGAAAAAGTGTACCCTTTTTTTAAACGCTAAAATTCAAGGTTTTATATTTTATTTGAGCTTTATTTTATTTCATATTTTTAAAGTTTTTATTTAACTATTTACACAGACATTTTCCGCAGACGCTTTTATGCATATTTTGTTGAATTAATTTTGTATTTCCTTTGATAGTTTATAAATTAATTTATATATACAATTTTTTAAGTAACTTTCAAAACTTCTTTCCGGATACGGAAGCTTTATTTTTTCACAATGTATGTCTACACGAACTCTCGTTTTGTGACTGCTATTATTTGCCACAACTAATACATTCTATAGACAGGCAGTAATTGTTAGTCGGAGATGAAAATTCAATTCATTGTGAGTACTTTTTTGCTTAAGAAAGTATTTGTACCTTTTTTGTAGTCCTTAGATTTTAGATTTTCTCTTGAATTATTCTATTACATGATATTTTTTAATTTTTTTCCAAACTAGTTTATTAGTGAACAAATTTGGATTAGTCCATTAATGTATTTATAGATATCGGAAGGTTAGTATGTGCCTATTAGGCCAATAGTACTTATACTCATTCGCCCACTGAATTTAATTGCATTTGTCTGATCTCCAATTAATCGTACACCTCCTGGGTTTCCATTGGACACCGCAACATGTGATAGAGTTTAAGACAAACGATTTTAAGACATTAAATTACTTGTACATCTATAAATCCGCCTGATTCTAGATTCTAGTTTTCTAGAGTCCTTTTCAATATTATTTTCTTTCTTTCAATATTTTTTTTACGAAAAATCATGAAAATTCTACTTTTTTCAATTATTTCATACTTTTCCAATTCATTGAATAGGCATTAAAAATAAGAACATCTTGCAATAGCAAGTTCATAATAAAATAATAATAAATTACTCGAATCTACAATACTTTCAGGTCATAATTTCTACATTTTCTTTCAACTTTTGAAAGTTGGCAACTTAATTAGCACAAATATAAATGTTACAATATTAATGCTAAGGAAATAATGAAAATTGTGTTGCATTTTTCATATACTAAATAAAAATGTTCCAAAAAAAACTAAAAATTGATTGCTATTAAAATAATAGACAAAATACTCTATGAATTAACGAAATATGTAGGTCTTTAATATAAAGTACTATTATTTCAAAAGTCCCTTTTCTGTTATGTAGTTACATATAGTGTCATAGATTTGTAATTGTGCATTAATGTGCGCATGTCCTTCTCTTAAAGAAGAAACTGCATATGTATGAGTGTGTTTGAGCGAGTATGATTCCTAGTGAACGAATGTGCTTTATCTCAATTATATAAAAAAATCAATAATTTATGACAATTCCCTCTTATTTAAGGCTATTGTTTTTGTTTGTGCAATGCATTTCTCTTCACTATTTGGATAATTGTTTTTACACACATGTTTCGTATTGGAAATACTCGTCCATACATGCATCCATATATGTACATACATACTTACATCCATACACAATTTATTTCGTTTATTTTGCTTCTTTGTGTTTTCCTATGGACTTGTATCAGGTTTTGGGGAGAGCGGTTGTATTTACTCAGCGTTGTCTTCAAGCCTGTTGGTATCTTTTGAAGATGAGGTGAAGACGATGACGATTCGCTCACTGAAGACACTCATTGAGACCGTATAACAGGTGGTTTAACTACTTTGTTACCTCTTGATAGACAAAATAAAAAACATTTTAATGGCGTAAATTATGCATGTTTATAACAAAGGTCACCTAGTAATCGTTTCCGTCATCATCTTTTTACTGAACGCTTTTGTTTGTTTTGGTTTTTAATGATTTTGAACTTGTACTTATATTTGATTGAAAAGGATTAAAATAGTAAAGCAAATTTGTTGGAATAAATACTTATAAAAATATAAATATAAATATAAATGATATATGTATATATATTTATATTTATATATGGGTTAAAAGATATAAAACCAACCAACCAACTAGTTTTGATATAAATTTGTACGGAGGATGCCTTTAGCAAAGCTAATATTGCTATTATACACTATCCATAAGAGGAAATTTCAGCAAAAATTTACTAAGTCGAGTTTAGTAGAAGAGCATATACATACATAGTACATATGTAAGTATATTTAGAAGTACTTATGATAGACGTAGCATTCAGTTGTCATAAAAAAGTTACAAAATGGTATCTTAAAGGAATAAATATTTTATTTTCCTATCCTCGAAGATCAAATTTTACTCAAAATTTAATTGTGGGCGATTTTCTAGTATTTTAAAAGTTCTTAAAAAGGGTATATGTTTTATTTTCATAAAAGTCCATTTTCGATAAATAAGAAGCATCCGTGGTATAATTTCAAAAGTAAATACATAAGCATGTTATAAAAAAGTTGACAGAAAATTTTTTGTATATTTTTGTATATAGAGTTTGATAATCATCTGAACTATCTGCTTCATAGACCTTATTATAAAAAAATATAAAAAAATTTATTAAAATTATGTGATTTTTTAATTTTAGCACGCTGAGTATGAATTTGGTAATATTTTTGAAATTGATTAAGTTGTGGTCGAAACTCGATATTTGTTCTAGAATAGAATTGAGAAGGAACTGGAAGCTATATAATAATTTTTTCCACTTTTTAGTTGTTAATTTTTTCCACTTTTTAATCCACTTGTGATCGCAGTAACACAGCGTTGCAAAAATTTACTTAAATGCCAAAAAAAAAATAATAATTGCAATTAAAAGCTTTTAACTACAAATTGTTGCGTGATTCTACAGTGGCTGATTTAAGATAAATTTAATATTTTCCAAATCCCAGGGTCAAATATAAACCAAATTTTGATTACGTTTATCTTCCTAGTCTTATGAAATCATGTACATGTCCCTTAATTTCTGATTCACTATACAAAGAAAATTTACAAGATTTAAAAATGTAATTTTAAGTGCTTTTCCAGTAGAATTTAACCCAGTTAATGCAAAGATAACAAAAAAAAACGATTTTCAGAAAAATTCAAAATGGCACGTTTTTGTGCTTTTCAACTTAATAGGATGTCAAATTGGATACACTTTTTTTGCAAATCTTAATTGTTTCTACAAATCTGTAAAAACTCTCGGGTTTCAAAATGCTTTTTTATTGTTAAAATAAAAATACTTATTTCCTTAAATCTACATGAATGCATTAGCGGAACTATTCATCAGAAACGTGGGGAGAATCTTCTCTTACAGGCTACAAATTGCAACTCTATGTGACTAAATGTAAGTAAAGAATCTAAGAAATTCACAAAATGTCAATGGCTTTCATACAAATACATCAATTTATTTGTTGTTGACATTTTAATTGTGAACCCAAAATAAAATTATTTAACTGTTCGTAGAATTTTGTACATGAATAAACTACTTTTTATATCAAGGATTATGTTAATATGTACATATGTATGTACATATATTCATCTATATGATGTTTTTGTGTGCTTTTTTCTCTACTTTCATATTCCATTTAAATGCCGAGATAATTTCAGCACTACTAGAAATAAACCAGTGGCCTTATTTTTGTCCTTTTATTTTTGGGCGTAAGAAATTGTAACTTCTCAACATCTTGTCATAAAAATTCAGTGCGTTAGACTAAAGTAATGCTTCAATTTCCTAATGCACGGATGATGGTATTGTTTTAGGAAAGTTATAAAAAAAAACTATATGATAAATTCATTAAAAATGTTTATTAGATTGCCTTAGTCTTTTTGCCGTTGATTTCTAAAACTTTGAACTATTACACTATCTATTACTTGACCGAGCCTAAATTTTACATCACCAGCTCCTCTAGGTCCACCGCCATTTCTTCCACCACCAGCTTCTCCAGGACCACCGCCACTTCTTCCACCACCAGCTCCTCCAATACCAGCGCCACCTCTTCCACCACCATCTCCTCCACGACCACCTTCACCTCCAACTCCCATATTGGCGCTACTTCTCAATGCGGAATTGACAGCGCTCGCTTGTAGAAAAAAGGAAATTATTTATTTGATTTATCGATCTAATTAACTTATTTGTTGTTTAGTTGTATAAGTACCTTGACACACCATAACGACAAGTACAGCGAGAAGAAAGACAAGTGTTAATTTCATCTTTCACTAGATGACTGTGCGAATCTGTCTCTGTCAAATTATATTGTTCAACTTAATAACAAATTAACTTATAAATGCGGGGCTTTTATATCATTTTTAGTTACACCTTTAATTTGTTTCTAACGAAACTAAATACTACTCGTCAATAATAATAAAATTAAAAATGAACCCATCGCGCAGCATAAAAAACATTCCTGTCCATGTATGAATTCTGACGTCACACACGTGTGTTCTCATTAACCAATAATTTGTACATAAATATCAAACTACATATCGAGCCTTTGCTGCAAAAAAGTAATATTTCAAAAAATCTGACCTGAGAAAAATGCTTTTAAAGTTTTCAATTAACAAATACTTAATATTGAAATTCATTATTTGGGATATTCTCCCCAACTAATCGTTAGAAACAATTAGAGCTTTTGCAAAATGCATTGAAAAAATGAAAAAATGTATTGTTTGTTGTGGCTTTAGCTCTTCATATGCCGACATTTCATAAGTATTTAGAATAAAGATTTTATTTTTCATATTTTGCCTAACTGAATACAATCATTATCGACCAACGGGCGTTTAATTGTATGGGAGTTGAGAGAAAAATAAAATAGACTGACGTTGAATAAATTGTTTGTTGTGTTGTTTGTATAGAAACATTCTAAGCCTACTATGATTATGTATTTGTTGTAATTCATGTGCAATATTGAAATTCTCATATTGTATTTGATTTATGTGGCATAAACATCCGAGGTTGAATGTTTTCAAACTGCTTAAACTTCACTGACGATTTGGTTTTAGCAACCAATGAAATGTCGGCATATGAAGAGCTAAAGCCACAACAAACAATACATTTTTTCATGTTTTCAATTAACTTAATATTGAAATATATTATTTGGGATATTCTCCACAACAAACAATGCGTTTTCAATTAACTTTTCATAATATTAGATTTTATCGAAAGTATTTTCTTTTGAAGTATGTAAATGAAAAGAAATGTATTCTATTCATATAAAACAGCAAAATAATAAAAATATTATGCTTTTGATTATTTTCAACCGATTTGTGTCGGACGTTCTAATATGTGTCGTTATTTCTACCAGAATACAGACTGTGTTATATAGTATTTTGAAATGTGTTATTGCAAATAGAAATTTTAGTTTTTCGAAGATGATGGATTTTTAAGCTTTTGAATATTTGTACTTTATTTATCTCAAACTTAAAGTAAACCAAATTATTAATTCATTTCTTTTTTTGCGATTCTTGGGAACAATGTCGACAATGGAATTGGCAATGAATTCCAAAATAGCGAAAACAATTCTTTTCGATCTTCCTCCGCAAAGTTTAAAAAACATTTACGATTGCTCTGTTGTGTACAGGAAGCTTTAATTTTCTTTTTAGGAATAACTTTGCTGTTCTTACTGTGTGAAGGGTATTCTTTACCACTGTTTCTTAGTTTTTTTCACGATCGCCCGCTGCAATTTTTCAGTAATCGCTTAACGTTTCCTTCCACGTTTTGGGCTTTTGATCTCTGTGGCTATATTTATATTTTCACAAGCTGATTCCATCAAGATTTGTAAATCATCATTATCGGAGGCCTCGGAATTGGCGACATTTACTGTTTGTGACATACATATGTAGTTCCATTATAAAATCTTTTTATAACCTGTAGATAGATTTAATATGAATTTAAAAATTATTTTCATTTTCTTTGCCGCAATAAATGGTTGACGACATCAAGGCAAATTGAATACAATTCGCCAATTAAATGCACTCACCAGCAAAATAATTTCTACAAATATTTTGTATTAGTGTCTTTTTTTATACTTTATTAATATGTAGTCCAATTTGAAATGCAACAGCGTACTAATTTACTTTTACACAAAACGTAAAAAGAAAAAATTCCTTGCTCATTTAAGATATCGGTCCAACTGAAAAAAACCCAACTGAAGTTGTATATTCTTCTGCAATAACGTCACATTTTGATTAAAACGACAATGAATGATAGTTAATTTTTTTTTTTTTCAAAAAAGGCTGTATATCAATTAACAGGAAATAGTAGAAAATAAATCAAAGAAGTGTGTTTTTTGAAACAGAAACGTTGCATTGCTTACTATGATTTTTTTGTTTTTCATCACGGTTTTGCGTTTTGTAACTTTCTTGTCATAAATAATATACTACGAGTACGCACAAATGTATTGTCCTTATTGCAAATAAATATTTTTTGAAATAGTTTGTGGCCATAAAGACATCTTTATTCGTAGAACTTACAACGTTGGAAATAGAGTCAGTCATATATTTTTTATGTAATATGTGTACCAGAGGGGGACATTTCTACGTACTTGACTCAGAAATTTTAAATTTTGAATTATGACTCTCTTGCAGGAAATACACATTCTTATGTACATACATATGTATTTACATATGTATGTACATATGTGTATTTTTGTGTAAACAATTTATTATTTTTCTATTTAATTTTTTAAAGCAAACAAATTTTTTAACAGAAGTTGGTTATTTTCATAATTCAATATATATATATATATATATATATATATATATATATATATATATATATATATATATATATATATATATATATATATATATATATATATATATATATATGTACACAGGGCTGGGCAGTATTTGAAATACATGTATTTGAAATACATATTTAAAATACAAATACGTATTTTATATTTTAAATACATACAGATTTTTAAGTATTTTGTATTTTGTATTTTAAATACATATCCTGAAAGTATTTTGTATTTTAAATACATGATCAGCAAGTATTTTGTATTTTAAATACTGCAAACCATGTTTTTTATCCGATCCACTGTTGTAGGAAAATTTCAATTTCTTTAAACCGTTAAGAACAGACAATTCATCTATAGAAGTAGATGAAAAGAAATCTGCAAACAAGTTACTATTTCAGCATCCTCATCTGATTCATTTAACTTCATTGTAGGTGGAAAGAAGTAGATTTTCTTTTTAAATTTAAAAAAATGTGAAACGATTCTTCTTAAGGTTGTTTTTAATTTTGACGATATAGCACGAGCAACTTAGTATTTAGCAAAGTCTGATGCTGATCCAGATTTTTTATACTTTTTATAATATTTATTTTTGCTATTTTTAATTTTAGAAAGAGCTTTAGTATTCCATGGCGGTCCAAAGGAATTTAAACAGGTTTTTCTTGGAAAACATTGGTTCAAGATCAAATATATCCTTTGTAGAAACTCATAATAATATGATCGATGACATCAGCTTTGTTTTCAAAGTTAGAAATTGACAGTAAACTACTCCAGTCAGTATTATAAAGTAGCTCAGTTACCCTGCTATAATTCCCTTTTTTAAAGCACAAGCTATTGACTATCGATTTTTCCGCAGAATGAGATGTATATAATGAAAAACATGAATTTACTAAAATTATAGGATGATAGCGGTCTTCTCGCAAAGTGAATGAATCAGTGCGAAGAACAGAGGTGTCAACATAATCATTTACAAAAACCAGGTCTAAAAATTTAATATTATCGTTATAGATGCCATTCATCTGATAAAGATTCACATGTAGTAAGCAATCAATAAACTCGGTGTATTTCTCATTGGCGCCAGATTTATAGGGCGTGAATTAACCATTGTCAGTAGAACGGTTCCAGCAAATATAGGCATATTAAAATCACCAACTGCAATGATAGTATCATTGTGATTAGACATTCGCACAACGAAGGAGATACCGTCTGAGTGTTTCTGGTAAATTATTTCAGGTGAATTAGAGGGGATATACGTACACGCTACGAAAATTCTCTTATGTTGAATTTTGTCAAAACAGCCATAAATTCAATATCCAGAAAAGACGTAAACGATAAAGCTTCGGAAGTGAGCAGGCTAGAAACTGCTATCAAGACACCACCTTCCTTTATGTTATTGCTACGATCACGGCTATATATAGTATACTTAGCAGCAAAAATTTCCGTGTTCAATATATGTATTATCATTAAGCCATGTTTCAGTAAATGCTAACTTTGATTAAATAACGCAGATAACTTCTTATTAATGCCACGAACATTTTGGTATATAAGAATAAATTTTCAATATATTTGTTTAGTTTTTTTCAATATTTGTTGCCGTTGAAGGCAATTGAACAGAATTCCTTTGTCTTGTTTTAAATATAAATTCGCGAACGTAAATACCATTAGGCCAGAAATTTGGAGAAATAACTATATTAAACAACTCATCCGGTACAGTAATCTTGAATAATGCCACTATTCTTGGTTCAGAGTAAGAAAATTTATACACTGAGATATCTAAGTTGATTCCAGTTTCCATCTATTAGATAGGTTATTAGTAGTTAATAAAGTATTAACAGGTGTTCTTTCGGCGACTGTAGACAATTGAGTGGGTTGGCTCGTACGTTGAATAGAAGATACGGTACTGTCATTAACAATACATAAATACATACATGTATGTACATGATGTGAAAGTATTTTGTATTTTGTATTTGAAATACGTGCAATAAATGGAAGTATTTTGTATTTTGTATTTTAAATACATACAGATTTTTAAGTATTTTGTATTTTGTATTTTAAATACATGATCAGCAAGTATTTTGTATTTTGTATTTTAAATACCGCAAGCCATGTATTTCGCCCAACACTGTATGTACATATATACATATGTTGCTTTAAAATTATACTTTACAATACAAATACTTTACACTTCTTTTATAAGAAATTTTGGTCACAATAGCTTTTCATTTTATTTTAATGCAAAAGAAAAATATTTTGTGTACTAGTTTTTTGAATAAATACATTTACATACATATATAAATATACATACATAAGAATGTATGTATGTAAGTATATATATCATCTTGTATTTGGATTTATTGTAAACACAAGAATTCTAACAGGTTATACATACATACATATGTATGTATGTACATATGTATATTGTAAAATATTGCGAGCAGATACATACATATGTACATATATTAAAAATGAGATCCGGATTTCAAATTGAAAAATTGGATTCAAACACATACGAGTCATGGTGTCTACAAATGAAAAGCTTGCCAGTTCATTCTGAATTATGGAGCATTGTAAATGGCGAATGTACAAAACCGCAAGATGCTGTACAATCGGAACAGAGGTCAGTAAAAGAGGAAAATGCCTTGGCAACAATAATGCTTCGTATCAATTCATCGCAATTAAATCACATAAAGAATTGTAAAACATCGTTTCAAGCATGTTGCAAGCTGAAGGACATATTTCTTCCCAGTGGTCCTGCAAGGAGCGCTACTCTATTTAAACAACTAATGCAACTTAGAATGGAAGATGATGGGAATGTGCCGGAATATGTTGTTGTATTTTTTTTAATAGTTGAAAAATTGGCTGAGATAAGTCTGACTATTATTGAGGAATTGGTTGTAATCATCTTATTATCGAGCCTTCCTAAGACTTTTGAATCTTTTGTCGTGACGTATTGCCAACATTGAGTATGCTTAAAGTCAAATTACTAGAAGATGGTGAAACACGTGCATCAGAAGGTAAGCACATATGTATGTATGTATGTAGACAAACAAGCCTTTTCTGCATTGAAAAAGAAACCAAATCAAGACTCAAAGGTGAAAGGTAAATGCTATAAGTGTGGTGGCCAGGGGCATTTCGCTGCACAATGTAGAGCAAGAAATAAAAGTCAAGCCGGTAAGTCCGACCAAAAAGCTTTAGCAAGTCATTTATTTGGAACAACCCATTTAAACAAGAATATGTATATGGTGCGTTGATAGTGGCGCAACTTCACATACTTATAAGTGTGTACGAGCGTAGTTTGTGTACTTCGTTTGAGGAAATCGATGAAGTTGGTGACGTGGGCGTAGCTAGGTATGGGCCTAGAGGGCCGTGGCACCCAACTAATTCTATAACAATTTTTTTTTTACATGCATACAATATAAAATTATTAAAAAATGCACAGGGTATTGTGGACGGATTGCTTTTTTCTATTCAAGAAAACACAGCCAATTTAGGAATAGATATGTCTGTTCCAAGGATAGTCTCTCGTCAAACGCACCGTTCAAATCCCCCATTTTTATCACCTGCTGAATACGGGAAGCGATCTACATACATTCCTTATATAGATTCTTTAATTTCATCACTGGACAGAAGATTTACTGAAGAAAATAGGCCAGCGTTTGCAAATCATTGTTTGCACCCATCAAACATGCTTTCTTTGAAGCTGGAAGAGCTTAAAGATGCCACAAAAACGTTTGAGCATTTTTAAGAGTTGGATGATTTGGAAGGAGAAATTGAGCTTTGGTATAATTCTTGGCAACAAAAAAAAAATGGGTAAAGACGAATTAGCCGACTTAGAGCTGGCGAATATTTTGAAAGACGCTGGATTATTTTATCCAAATATAAGGAAGACGTTATTAATTTCATGGTCACAGCAGTGCACTACTGCAACTGTTGAGCGGTCATTTAGCACTTTAAGGCGAGTAAAAACATGTAAAAAGTAAAAACGGTAAAATAATATGCAATTTTACTTATTATCAAAAAATAAGTATATTGTATATTGCAGGACTATGTATGTTAAGCGTCCACCGAAGATTGGTAACCGAGACGAAGGACGAATTTTTGGAAAAAATTCTAGCAAAATTTTCAAAAGATCCACGCAGATTACTCCTCAAATAGATCGAAATTGTAATAATCATAAAAAATCATAATTTTCGTGGCACCACCCTATTTCATATCCTGGCTACGCCCTTGGTTGGTGATAACACCATAGAGTCAAGAGGCAGAGGTGAAGTATCATTTAAAATTGGGCGAATTCCTATAAATCTAAATAATTGTATGTACATAAGTATGTGCTAAATATGCAATGTATTTTGAAAGGAATACAAAAAAATAAACTATTTATTGTTAATGTTTTTGATAATTAAATTTTTTTACTCAAATAAAAAAAAAAACTTTAGAGAGATGGCATCAGAGATATGGTCATTTAAATTTTGAAATATTGAAAGATATATCTGCAAGAAATTCAATTCACGGTCTAAATCTAGATAATAATTCATCAGATATGATATGCAAAACGTGCCTTAAAAGTAAAATCTTTTCTAAACCTTTTCCCCATTCTGAAAATTTATCAGAAAATCTGCTAGACATAAAATACATGGCGATGTGTGTGGGCCAATGAATGTAAAATCTATTGGCGGATCACGGTATTTTGTTACGTTCATTGACGATAAGTCAAGAAAAATCTCAGTTTATTTTTTTAAAAACAAGAGTGATGTTTTCCAAACTTTAAAAAATTTTAAGGCCATGGTAGAAAATGAACTAAATAAAGAGATAAAAACTCTTCCCACAGATAATGGTGGGCAATACATAAGAAGTTTGAAAATTTTTTAAGGAAAATGGTATAACGAGACAGTTAACGTCACCGTACGCACCTCAACAAAATGGCATCGTTGAGGGGGCCAACCTCACTTTGGTAGAAATGGCTAGGAAGGGCGGAAGCTATATCCATCGCCTGTTATATGAGAAACAGATCATTAATAAAAATACATAAACATAAAACTCCTCAAGAAATACGGCTTGGAAGGAAGCCAACAGTAGCCCATTTCAACGTAATAGCTTTGGATAAAATAGTTAAGAAAAAATTTCACTCTAAAAGCAAAGAGTATATAATGCTGGGGTATTCCGAAGAGTCGAAAGCGTATATTTTATATGATTATGAGAATAAAGAAGTCATAGTAAAAAGAGATGTAATTTTTATTGAAACAGAATTTTTAAGAAAGAAAAATTACGCTGCGAAAGAACATATTTTTGTTGAAATAAATCCTATTTTAGTCAATAAAGGTGAAAATATAAACGAAAATTTGCCAGATGATTTAGAAATTAAAGAAGAAAGGCCTAGATTAATAAAAACAGGTAAGCCTGGAAGGCCTAAGAAACAGTATAATGAAAGAATTAATATGCTAAATGAAAGAGAAATAACTATTCCAAAGACCGTAGAAGAAGCTTTAAATGGATTGAATCTATGAAGAAGGAATACAATTCTTTAATTGAAAATGATACTTGGTCCCTAGCCGAATTGCCTAAAAACCAAAAAGCGATTGGTTGCAAATGGATTTATTCTTTAAAAAAGGATAAAAATGATAACGTGGAGAGATTTAAAGCAAGGCTCATTGGAAAGGGATGTAGCCAAAAGTGCGGCGTGAATTATAAAGGAACTTTTTCACCCGTTATTAGATACGCAAACCTGAGATTACTTTTTGCAACAGCAGCTGAACATGAACTATATAAGTATGCATCTAATGGATGTAACAACAGCATATCAAAATGGACGATGTATTTATGAAAATACCAAAATATTTTGAATCAGATTGTTCTCCTAACGCAGTTTTAAAGCTAAAAAAATCATTATATGGACTAAAACATTCAGGTCGTAAGTGGAACTTAATGCTAGATAATGTTTTTAAGGCCATGGAATTTGTTGCTTGTACAAGTGAACCGTGTTTGTATACTAGACATAATGCAGCTGCTCAATTGTTGCTCATTGCTTGTTCGTAATTTTTTGGCCGAAAAGAATATCCCGCAATCATGGCTCAGCCACAGCCACTCCCTAGACGTATGAAAGGACGGCATTTTGCAACGATTGAGGAGATAAAAATCACATAGCTGAGAGAGCTCAAAGCCATACCAAAAAGTAAATATGAGAACTGCTTCTAGGATTGGAAAAAGCACAAGTGTATTATATCTAAGGCGGAATACTTTGAAGGGGACAAAATAGAAATTGATGTATAAATATTTGTTGAGAAATTTCAAAATTCACCTTTTCTATTGAACAGACCTCGTAATATGCTAGTACTACATTTAATGTATCGCCTAAATCAGGATGTCCTCGAATTTTTTTTTTTTAATTATTAGAGCGAAAGGAGGACTTCACGATTACCCTGATCGTGAAGAATTTAAATATAGACTTCGGTCATATATTCTAGGTTACAAGGAAGGCATTTTGGGTACTAACGATACTCCCGTCTTAGATGTACATAATTCTTTAACAGGTAAATTTAAATATGTATACAATTTCATATAATAGTATTTTAATTTCCTACTGATTTTTTCACGTACTATACTCATGAGTGTTAATCCTCGCATCCAAGAGTATATATTGCAAACAGAAAGTAATAAAAACGAGTTGAAAAACCTGTAGTATGATGGTTTGGAGAATCTAGCCGGATATACTTGCAACAAATTGAAAAATGAAAATCCTAATCTTGTGGTTAGTCCTCTAAAGGAGTCGAAGTATTCATGGGTAAGCCATAAACTTCATTAATGAAAACCCTGAAATCGTATGTGCAGAAACATTTGTTGGAAACAAAAGAAATCGAAGCAAGTGAAGACGTGAAAAGGCTTTTCTTTAGATATAGGATGTATTTTTATATATTTTAATATGAAGGTTTCATTGTTTAATTTTAATCTTCAATATTCCTCCAAGAATATCGCTGGCGTTTTTGCCGTGACTGGTAGTAAAAGTCCCACTCAGGATATAATTTCTAAAAATTGCCTACTACAAGTTTTTAAGAAACTTATAACATACGTAATTACATATTCCTATGGAAAATTACTAAGCCGGAAAACATCCCTAAATGTCTCAGAGCAATGTCTGAGAGTAGATTTATTTGCAGAAACGCGTCCTACATGATAAACTTTCATAGAATTCAAACTAGTCATAAAATTTCAAGAACACGTTCATTCCAAAAGCCACATTGACGAGATTTTCGTTCCGAAAGCCGCACAAATAAAATTTGAATGACGATTTCTAAGCTTCAAAACTAATTGTATACTACTAAAATATTGTTCTAAATTTTTTTTGTTTCCTAAGAGAAAAAATTAAGCGACAGTAATTTTGTTCATTTACTAAAAGTTATTACTATTCTTTTTTTAAATGGAAAGCGTTCACGTACTCGAAAATTTTTTAACCGAGTGTATATAAAGAGCTTAAAAAATAGAGACGGAAAAGTTTTACAAAATTTTTACGTGCAGGATCTACATATTTTTGTGCATATAAAACAGATATGTATAAAATTCATAACTAAAGGTATTTTATTGTTAAAAACAATGAATATGTTAAAAAAGCACAATATAGTGATAACTAAAGAGTAAAAAAATGCAAACAAAATTTGTATATACTTATTTTCAAATAGCTACATTTTGCAATTCATTTTGTACGTAAGCTGTGACAAAATCATTTAATTTATTATTTGTATATAAAATGCAGTTAGTTCTCTTAATGGTTTTATGACTAAATTATGACTATTTCAATTCACTTAATGGGCTTCATCTTCCACAAACCATCGTTCAAATAATGGCAATTTTCCACACCAACACCTTTGTTAATCTTAGCACTGAAAAATAATTTGCAATTATTATTTTTCAATTACGCTTTACAAATATTTCACACACATATCTTCGGTAGACAATGTTGTTACACCAATAGCTAAGGCATGTTCTTTACCCTCAGCCATTATAGCAACAATAGTATTTTTCTCAGCAGGAGTCATCATTGCACCGGGTGACGTTAATCCGGGACACATAATATTAGCACCACTGAGAACAAAACGTATAGCACCTTTATCCACTTGCTGCATATTTACGAAGAAAGGATATTTGTGTAATAATTTGAGTGTTGGCATCCACTGGCCATCGCGATGACGGAAAAAAACCTGCTCGCCAACACCGTTCAATAATAATTCGATATGGTCATGACTGCAAATATTATAAGAACATTAAGGTATTTTCGTGCAACATCTAAAAAATCTGACCATTTTGCTATGCGGTATGTATCCTTTTTAGGTAAAATTAAGTCGATATGTGTCTCCAGTAAGGGATAGGCTTCTAGCAGCTTTGCTCGTATTCCCTTTTGCACAGACGACTTTAATTGTTGAACAGACGATACACTTTCCTTTTCTTCAAATCTGAAATTGTATTTAGAAGATAAATGTTGTTAGAATAACTGTTTAATAGCAAATGCAAACTTTTTGAACATTTTGTCGGCAGAAATGGAAGTAGCAAATGCAAAAAATATGCGTTAATAACAGAGGTGGGAAAAGTGCGATAATACTTGTACGAGTAGTCGGATAAATTGTTTACGTATCGATAATTACCGCATGTTGATATCATGAATAAAAGAAAACCAGATTGCGCATTAAACAGGTCCGTTAGTTTGTTTTGTAATAATCAGCTGTTTGTGTGACATAACATAGAATTTATTTTGTAAACGAAGTATGTTTTGCATGGAAAGTGTAACACAATTAAAGATAAAAACGTACAAAAATTAATTACAAATAAACAGGAAGTGTGCAGTAACTAAATGTAATAATGAAAACAATCCAAACCGCAAGGGAAAATTCAATATGAAGATGTCGCATGTCTGCATGGAACATTTTACACCGGATGATTTTGAAAACGATTTGCAATACGAGTTGGGTAAGTTTTTTTTAATATTTACAAAAATTAAAAGTTAAATTTTTGTGAATCCATCATAAGGTTTTATTAAAAGAAGATTATTGAGGCGCGGGGCTATATCTACTATCCGTAAAGCATCTTCTAAAAATGAAGAGGCTTATTAGGACAAGTCACTCGAACCAAAAATGCTAAATCAAAAAATTGTTCAAATGCTTCTTAAAGAACGAAATGCAGATCTCTTTTTAAAGGTAAAAAATAAATTATATAAAATAAAAGCAGTTCAGGTTATGGAAACTGAATATAAAGTGTTTGTTGAAAGGCAAAAGGAAAACATTATATATATAACAGTGAAATATAGTGCTTAAAATAGGCAAGGTTCGTTGAATATGTCATACATACATATAATATATAATATAAGTACATATAATCACTTTCCGCAACATTTTCTAAAAGAGATTTCTGTCCTTAAACAGTGTTTGTAAAAACAAGCAGCACAATTAGGAACTCCAACATGTTTGAACTCCAACATATTTGACTGCACCAAATATATGATTAAAATAATGATGGTCTTCTCACTAAAATTTTCTTTGGTAAAAGATTTAATTAAACAAGCTTATCATATTGAATTTGATGTAAAAGTAGAAAAGCTATTTTCTAGAGCTATAATGTATCTTAAAATTGAAAACTAAATTTGATATAGATGCAAAATGTTCCAAAAAAACAAACTTCTTGGAATGCAGACGCCCATAAATATAAATATTAAACAATAAAAAGATATTTTAATGGAATTTATCGAAATTTACAAATTTATATTTTCCAATCTACTTTAATAGTTTATTTGGGCCTTGAATATGTATGTATATAAAAAATCACTATATGTAACCTGCCGGTTCCTAAAAATAGGGCTGCGCGCCACACTATAAAATCCATAATCTGTGCTGCACACTCTTGAATTGCACAGGGTACGACAGGTAAGCATGAAAGTAAATTAGGTAATCTTATGTAGTATGGCAACTACAGTTGAACAAATATCCAATGCTGCTAACTTGGAGTGAATATGTGCAAAGAGTCTAGAAATAGTAGAGCACATAGCAAAGTGAATATAATAATGTGGTGTTATTACTACTACCAGGGGATATTTATAACAGGTAGTCTTGACAGCACAGGTGACTATTTTTTGCTGCACGTATTTCACCTTGTCTTGTCAAAGTTTGTTTATATATAGTTTTATTTTATTTTTTAATTTGTTTCACTCGCTTTGAAAAACTCTTGTTTGAATATCAAAATCAGTTGTGTCCTCAAATCCATGAACATGCACACTTGGACAACTGAAGAATCAATTGTGCGTGAGTGGAACAAATTAGGAAATGAAATAAATGGTATGCAAAATCTATAAGCTAGAAGAAATGTTGAACAACGATACCATTAGTAATAATAAGAGGCACTGGAGGTAATGTACATGCCATAGTTGAGCAATAAATTTCCCAGTGAAGACGCAAGAGGTATAAATTTAAGAGATAAAAATATATTACATATGCAAAAAAGAAAAAAAAGTGGAAAGAATTAACGAGTAACCTATGCTGATAATTGCATCGATTATATAGATTGTCATCGACAGTCCATTACATAATTAACTGCCTCTTCATTAAATATATCATATTTTTATTGATATATATATATATATATATATATATATATATATATATATATATATATATATATATATGTAAATGATTTAATACAAACAACTTGTAAAAAATTATGTAATTTAAATATATTATAAAACGTGTTATATAAATATAATTATATTTTATAAACAAATTTCTAATAAATAATTTCAACAAAAATTTGTTGGGAGAAAGTGATTTGAATACAGTAGTGATGTAGAAGCAAAATTTTTTTCCACAAATTTCACTCTCTTAGGCATACTGAACTTAGATCCTTTCCCATGTTTTGCATAGAGCACAAGAACGCATATTGATAAATTTATTTATTTATTTGGTTTTATTAATATTTTTTTCTAATATCGCGCAAGGCATATTCATTTGTCTTGATAACACGAGAACTAATTTTATATAAAGAAGAAGACTTTAGTCACATATAAACAAACTTTGATAACGAAACAAGGTAAAATACAAGCAGCAAAAAATAGTCACCTGAGCTTTCAAGACTACCTGGTGGGAATTTGTCTTGACTGTGACGCTTCTTTAAACTAGTACAAATAAATATTTACTAGACAAGAAAATAAAATCGCTGCATGGCCATACTTTTTTTGCACATTTGATAGTAATTTATAGTAAACAAAATTTGCCACCAATAACAAAAATTATATTAAGGAATAAAGTGACAATGGAGTTCGCCCTACCAGAATTGTTAAGTCGTGAAGATATTTTAAAAATTCTTAAACAAGTAAGCCATATTGAATATATTTATATTTCAATATGTTCAGCGTATTATAATTACAAAATTTCTTCATTCCACAAAGCGTCAGTTGCATATTCACAATATAAATCAATTAACCCACGATGAAATTTTAAGGGTTTATAAAACCTTTGTGATGCCGCTGACAAAAAGACCGGAGCGAAGTAAAAAACTTAAACAAATCTACAATGTTTCTACAAGCAAAAATGGGGAGTATGAGGATCATGATATGCAGGTTGAACATTTTGACGATAATGTCAACTCCATGGATATAGATTTTACATGTGTGGAAGATTGCAATTTAGAACAGTTAAGACCAAGTATCAGAATAGGCAGCCCGGTGGGAGAAAAACGCCGACAGCAAGATTTCGATGAAGATATATTACATACGTTTGAAGATGAATACCTATATCAAATAAGTTCTGTGACAAAGAGAATACGTATTAATTCGTTGACGTGATTCATGATTGGGTATGTTATTAAAAATTTCTGCTTGGTAAACTATAACTAAAATCACTTAAACTATAGTACAAATAATTTTTCATACAGATATACATTAGTATTTACATATATGTACATATTAATGCCTATGTTGCCGTGCTTTTAAAAAAAGGCTTTGAAACTTACTGCCTCAGGATATTCTCCCAATTATTTATTGATAAGCTTATATTTTGTTGCTGCTAACCAAATCATCTGTAGTCTATGAGTTTATTCTGTTCCATATTCATTATGTTTAAAAATCGATAAATCTCTTATGCATACATAAAAATTCCGAAATACCGTATGATTTTTCATAATGAATTCAATCTAAATCTGGAAAGGAGATGTGGCAGTAATAAACATAAAATTGTTTTAATTGAATTATTTTTTTTTCTATTTTCTTTGGCATTCGGTCTGAAATTAAATTGTAAACCATTTTTGAAAGTCACGCAGAAAAACAGTCTGTCACTCATAAACAAAAGTAGTCCAAATTTGTTATTCGAGATATTCTCCAAAATAAATATTTTATTATTTTTTTGTTTGTTGTTGGCTTAGCTAGGTATATGCCTGCATTTCATTGGCGCTAACCAAATCATGATTGAAACGCTTTCAAGCTCGTATACTTATGCCACAGACTACAAATACTATATGAGAATTCAAACAGAACTCAATCATATTTTTCTATTTGTAATCGACCAAAAACACAAGTATAATAGCTTTGGAAAACTTTTGTACAACCACAACACAACAAACAATTATAATTGACTTGCGTCTTTATGTTTTTCTTTTTACGCCTTTATACAATTAATATAATATAAAATAGTTATAAATACTTAATATTAAAATTTATTATTTGGGATATTCTCCCCAACTAATCGTTAAAAACAATTAGAGCTTTTGCAAAATGCATTGTTTATAACCTTGACGAAAAACTTCGCGTTGAACATAATTTTGTTAGCATTCTTATGTGGTTCAGTTGCACATGTGAAAACTGGGTTTTGCTTTGTAATTCGAAAGGAAATAAATGCTTTCGAATATCAATGTTAATAATTTACAAATTCGGACAGTTTTTCTTTCGAAACAGCTTGTTTTCATAATGTAGTTACGAAAACCCTCTACCTATAAATAATCAAATTCGATTTCCTTTGGAGAATTTCTTACCGTATCAGACTGAATGTCCATTAGCCAAATGAGCATGTATATTTTAAAGATATTATACTTTTTTCTCGACAAGTAGGCGTCCCGCTCGGATATCGCAGGGAGCTGACTCGGTAGAGAGTATATGGCGCCGCAAAGATTACTTGGTCCAGTGAGATCACCTGCGTAATCTCGATACTGACATGCTCTCAATATGAGTGCAGGAAATCTGCAGCCCTAGAGGCTGTCTCAAGGCCAATTGCGAACACATTTTGAGGTTGTGACTGTTCTATATAGGGCTTTATGCCAGAAGTCTGTGTTTCTCTTACATTGACTTCTGTAGGAGCTGTCGGAACGAGAAGGAGAGCGTTAAACATCTCCTTTGTCATTGCCATGCTCTTCCACTGCAAGAAGCGACTGATAGGGGCAGCCTATTGAGAGGACATTGGCTGGAGATATTTGTCTCATTGACATTCTCCACCGGGCAACACAAAGAGACAAACAAAGAGACCTATTAAGACCCAAGTGGACCATTTATGTGTTGTACTGACTGGCGGCATGTACGAAGCAAGAAAAGAATTTTGGTTCTTTTTCAAAGTGGCGCTAAATAGGCGAAACGTATGGCAGAAGAACTAATGAAATGCACTACCTACCTATTTTTTTCTTTAATAAATTGCTATGAATTTTCAAGGAAATGTCGATTTTGAAGTACATAGTTCTTTATGAATCAAAATTAACTATAAAAAATTAATTTTTCTTAACACAAAACAATAAAAGACCTATTGAAAACAAACTAAGTTAGGAATTTTGTAAAGGCAGTGTTAGTATTTTTGACAGATCTTCTTGATTATAAATTTATTATTAACACATGAAATACAATTAGCATTGATATCAGAGAAACTTCTGAAACTACAAGATACTAAAACCTTGAACTTTATTACCCCAACGGCAGATTTTACGCATATTGTACAGAATTGCTAATTTGCAGCATATTAAACAGCAGCTTTTGTATTAAAAAATAAGGCTTTTGACAGAAAAATACATATATAATTTATTTATTTTTTTTTAAGTAAAGAAATACATACATACTTTACTTTTGTGAATGCCCAGGGAAAACAACATAAAAAATTTTAAGGAACACCAACTCCTAATTAAAACTAAATCAACTTTACTTTATTATCATCATTTATTCGCATACCATATTGGAAATATTTCTTTTGTTTTATCATTTTTTATTACGTAAAATACATTAAAAAAATATAACAAAATTAATGGTACATACCAATTGTTGATTTTTTATTAAGATTGTTGTATAGGTCATTCAAAAAATATAATTAATCAGGCAACCTAATACAACAACAAACCTTATTCAGTTTATAATTTTACTTATTTCAATAATATAATTTTAGTGTTTGTAATTACAATATTTTTGGTATTTCCATTTAAGTTTTAACAATTTGCGATTTATCTACTTGTTATTTCACATTCACATACTATATACTAGATTTTTAATATCATTTTTAATTAATTAATTTATATACTTAAAGTGTAAATATATGAAAAAATAATAGCACTAATAATAATATTTTGTATATATAACAACTTCGCTAAATATAAATGAACTACCAGAATCAAAGTTATATTATTGCATAGACTGAGTTTCAATATTGCAATATTTCGATGCATATCGTTAGTGATATGCAAAGTATTGTTAAGAAACGTTATTAAATATTATATTAGAATGTAATGGAATAGTCTAAGAATCCGATATTAAATGTTTTTGTTAGTTACACGCTTTTGGGTTTAAGTAAACCCGCTTTCTTATATAAATTAAATTTCAAAATAAACGTTTTCAAAGATTTATTGAATTTTGAACTAATCTCTAATTTTTAAATTGGGAAAAAGCAAACCAAAGGATGAAATGTGAACAAAAATATCAACGAATTTTGGAAAACAAAAATCTAAAATTTAAAAAAAAAAAATACAAACACAAATAATAAATGAAACAAACAGAGAACTAATGAACAAATTAAATATTAGCCCTTATTATGATTGTCGACGTCAACGTCACACCAAGTCGACATCAATATATCGGCAATTGTGGGATCGTTATCGAGAACTATTAAATTTAATGATAAATATTACTACTACTACTACCGCTTATGAAATTACAATTGGCCATCAATATTAGTTAATTATTGCTTACAACGAGTTCAGAACTGCTGTCTTTTTTTTACTGTCGACTTGATGTGACGTCGACGCGACAATCATAATAAGAGGGAATGTTTCAGTTTTAAATCGCAGGCGTTTTTAAAACTGATTTCCAAATATTATATATGTACATATTTCGTTTTAATCATTTTCGGAAAAGTGATCTCCATCTCATAAGAAGTAATTTGAATACAATTTTCGTAAAATATGTAGGAAGAGTATCAATGGTAAGTTTCCTTTGAAACAAATCATCTTAAATTATATCATAATATATGGAAAGATCTTGCAAATATCTGTATTAAAATCAAAATTATACCTATTTGGGGAACGCACAAGGTATGCCATCAGTCAAATTGTCATAATGCCAAATATTTTGAAAACGAAAACAAAACATAAACTTTTTTAGAACATTATGACAATATGGCTGCTGATAGCATACCTTATGAATACCCCAATTGAAAAAGTATATTTACAATTTGAAACAAATTACACTCCAATATAAAGCACCATTAAACGAAAAACCGAAACTCAAATAATGATTTTTCGACCAGTTTAAAGAGAAGTTTTATATGTATAATAAATCTGTACGTTTTGCAAAATAATAAATAAGAATAAAAGTTTTGAAATGTCGCTCTCAGAAAAAGCACATTTGAATAAGGCACTTTTTTTAAAGGAATTGTTTAAGATTGCCACTTACAAAAATAATAATAATAATAATAATAATGTGTAAAAAAACATCGGCTGAGAAAAGTACATTTATAAGATGTCCAAAAAAGTGCCTTTTCGGAAGGCATATTTAAAAGAAAAAGTTCTTCAAAAAATTAATTTTAAAAATATACTTTTCAATCATTCCAATTAACATTTTCGAGAATAAGCTTTTCATTATCATATTTTTCATTAATTCATAAAGTTCTAAATTATAATGTTTTTAGCATTTAGTCTATATATGCATTTATATATTTTATAAATCATTAAATATTTAAAAAGTATTTTTTATTGCATGTTTTTCTTTTCGTTTAACTCAGTCTATAAATTTACCATAATTAATAAATTTGTTTCTAATTGTTCATCAATTATTCATTGAATAAAATTTGTTTCTTAATCGCTAATAATACTCAAAATTAATTTTCATAGTCTAAGCTTACAGGGCCGACGACGAGCACTATATAATAGCAGGATTTTCTTACGTACTCATACAGCCGTCTCGGTATCAGTCTCGTCTATGCGTCCCAAACGCCATGAATTTGGATCTCCTACTGTAAGAAAGTATTCAAAAAATGCTCATGTATATAGAGTAACTATTTTAATTTATTTTAGCTCTTTAGAATTCAAGATAAACTTTCTTTATTATTTTTTTTAAGGAAAATTCATGCATTATTTAAAAATTTATTCAAGGAATTCTAATACTAAAATCTAATGTGACATGTAATATTTTAGCATTACAACATACACGCACACACATCTGTACAGCAGTATTTACAAACAAAATTTCACTTAAATTATTTAACAAAAAAATTATTCAATCAATTCTAAGAAACAATTACTTACCACTTTCATAATATTTCGATATCCGTGGGAGAGCTATTTATTGTTGTTGTTGTTGTTGTTTGAAAACAAAAAAGATAATAAAAATTGAAATTCTCAAAACAAAACTCTTCAAATAAAAACAATTTAAACAAAAATTACGATTTGAAAATCTTTACTCTATGATGAACTGGCAATAACAAAAATATGTTGATTTAAAAAAAAGAAATAATTATGGTGTATTAAGTAAATAATTTCGTTTTTTTAGAAGTAAAAAAAATATGTACGTAAAATTTTGATGTCTGAAAGAGTTGCACATTTCTGTTTAATTAAAATAAAAATTTCGGTGACTTTTTCAATTTTTTTTATTGGTTTGAATTTTTTCTTTTATTTTATTTATTTATTTATTTTTTCTTTGTCATTAAACTACAAAAAATGTTTTAATGGCATAATATACAGTTTGTTAATTTTAATGTTGAAGCAAGAATAATTTTTTTGTTACGCTAATTAAAAAAATATTTTGGAAATAATTGTGTGACTTTTTCGTTTATTTATGGCAAGTTTTCAAAAAAAAAAATTTAATAAAAAAATAGATGCAATTGACGTCAATATATGAAAGTGTACTGAATATTAGTAAAAAAAAGAACAAATCACAAGGTTGGTGTTAGGCGAAATAAAATATTAATTTTACGCTACAAACGTTATAACTTATTAATGTTAAAATGTTTGTTATCGCATTGTGTCAATTATATCCTCCTGGCGGCAACATCACAATATTAGTTATTAATTTTCATAACATAAAACATTATAATTCCACACAATACAAAGATAAAAGAAAAAAATATTGTTTTGAAATATTTTTTTTTAATTAAAAAATTACAAAAGTTCAATTTCATACTTAAAAAAAAGCATGTGAATATTAAAATATTTTGTCCTTCATATTGTTGCACATATCCTTTAAGTTTTCTTAGATTATAAAATAAATTAAAATTAAATTAATATATACACAATTTAATTAATTAGACTTCCATATCGCTCAGATATGCAGAGATAAAATGAAATAAACTTAAAAAAAGATAAAAAAATTAATCATCATATCGTCTTTCAAATAATTCTTATACATATCTCTTGAGAGCAGAATATGATTTATGGCCACCGCACTTCCGTACGGTTGACGATTGACAACCAAGAATTTTTAGTTGCTAAAACACCAACTTAAATTTACGACTGTCAGTTGCCATTTACAATCAGTATTGACATTTTTAGCAACTGTCAACTCAACGAGAAGTTCCGTTGTCATCCTTAATCGGGTTATTTCTTGTGAGTAAATTGAAAACTTTGAACAAATTTTAAGTACCATAAAAATAGTTTTTAGGGTCATAACGCGATATATCATTTAACATTTTTAACTAGTGCTAGGGTATTTAATTGAACACATATGTATAAGAAAACCTTGGGGAAAGCAGTTGCTTCTAAAAGAAAAACCGACTGAATCACCGAATTGAATAGCGATTTGAAAGGTCCGATATTTTAAACAAAAGTAAGCGATCATGGTCCAAACGAGTGCAATATTAAAAAAAATCAAGCTACCAGCTGACACCATCTCAAAGGCTATGGATAAATACTACGCAGAGTAATGAAAGGCCGATTTCAATAAATGGAAGTTGTTTTAATCAAATAAGAACAGATGAGCTATCTAATTAATGCATTAAGTGTTTCAAAAAGTTGTTATCAATAAATAAAACACATATTTATCAATTGGAGCAAATTTAATTAACAACCAAAAAGACACACTCACTTTTCAAAATTTTTTGAATATGTTTCATAATTGCCCAAAACAATTTTAAAATGTATAAACTTTTATTATAATTTGGACAATTATTACCATTTTTGTTCAGCACAGTTTTCATAAACGGGTGGGTTTGTATGAAATGCGCTTAATTTATTTTTTTTTGTGATTCTCATATAAAATTTTCTATATACTGTCTGAATTATGGAAATCATTTGCTATATTGGACTTGAGGTGATATTTTTGTACCTTTTTTACTGTGTCTTCCCGTCGAATTTCGAAATACATTTGATTTTACAACTTTACACTAAATTCGATAATAAAAAGAATAAAAAATTATATTTCTTGCCGATATATAAAATAGTAAAATATTATCCTGTGAATTTCTCATTGAAATTTGCCCATTAGATTGAAATTGTCATTGGATATGTCACGTAATAATGATCTTTTTCTAAAATTGTTAAAAACTTGAGAAATTCTTTGGGCCTAAACTGAACGTAAAGTTGTGTAAATATTTAGAATTTTTAGTTTAAGCACTTATTTACCGTTATTAGCTGAAAACTGATTAAATTTTTTATTTTCATTTGCAGACTCTTTCATGATGTGCATTAAAAAATGCGTCAAAAAGGCTGTGGAAACATACTTATTACTCAACATATGTAAGGTACATCATGGAGCGAAATAAACAATAAAGGGTGTACCTTTTAATTTAAAATAAAAAATATATCCATAAACAGATGTAAAAATAGCGAAGTCAAAATGTCAAACGTCAAAAGTTTACAATGATATCATTCATTTGCTGCAACAATTTCATAAGTGGAAAAACAACAACAGATTTTTAAGTCGAAAACTCATAATTATTCATTATTCGTCGTTTTACATATTACATTTATATTTACGTATTTCATAAAAATATTTCGTGTAGTCACCTCTCTAGAGAGGAATATTTTGTTTAATTTTTTTAATTTTTCATATTTTTGTGTAAATTAAAAACTTTTTCTGTAAATCTATTTTTTTTTAATTACAATGTTGCTGCGGCTAAAATTTTCTTTTTGTTTCATTTAAATTAAGATGTTTAATTATAAAAATATAAAGAAACTTAATTAAGATTTAATATTAAAAATAAATGTATTTTTTAATTTAGTCTTCCAAAGAAAAAAATCCGTAAGTACGAGAAATAAATTTTACAATAGAAACTAATTTATTTGGAGCAAAGAAATTTTCATGTTGGTCACGTCACTCACGTTAATCAGTTTTTTCATGCAAAAATTGTTTCGTTCGACATTTGTTTTAGTACCAGGCGAGCATAAATTTAAGCAAGCGTCAAGTCAAAGACTAAAAATATGTATATAAAGATGTTCCTTCCACTTGGTACATTTCAAATTTACGCTTTTACATACTTATTTGGATGAGGGGGAAGTATGTAACAGGAAAAGCAAAAATTTCGTACTCAGGCTACTCAGAGAATTATTGAGAGTATAAAACAACACATGAAAACATACATACACATGTAGAGGGTTCATGTTAAACTTTTTTGCCGTATATTTTTTCTTTTCGTTCACAATACATTCAAGAAAAATAATATCAAAAAACTAAAAGAAGGTATAGTTTTCATACCATTTATGTGGAAATAAGCAACGTAAAAGCATTATTATTCTACAACTGCCACTATATCGATTCAGACCGTTTGATAATGATATTTGCCCTTATTATGATTGTCGTCGTCGACGTCACAGCAAGTCGACATCAATATACTGGCAATTGTGGGATCGTTATCAAGAACTATTAAATATTATTGATAGGATAATTCTACTACTATGGCTTATAAAATGACAAGTGGCTATCAATATTAGTTAATTATTGCCTACAACGAGTTCAGAGCTGCTGTCTTTTTTTACTATCGGCTTGATGTCGACGCGACAATCATAATAAGAGGGATTATTTTCGCAAATTTTTGTACTTAAGTAAAAATACAAATTGCATTTATTTGTATTTTCAGAAATAAGCCGAATGTTTTCTACTTTTCTCCATGGAATATAGCTTCCAGTTTGATGAACTGGCTTGACGAAAGGCAATGACAATGATTGTAATGCAAAACTTAAGTGAAAAAAATTGGATACATATGTTTTGAATTGTTTACATTTTCATAACATTTTTACAAACTAAACGAAAATATCGGTGTAATATGGGTGTTGGCCAAGGTTGCCCACTATCATTTTTGCTGCTCAACGTTATCATTGATAAATAATATCATGACGCAAGTAACATCAATACCAACAGGAATCACACGGCGCTAAACGGCCGTATTGAAGAATTGGACTACGTGGACGACAATATGCCATCTAAATTGTGTGACATACATAGAAGTCGAAGCAGCAACATGTGGTCTCCAGATAAACATGCCAAATGCCAAGGCTATGAAAATTAATAATAACAAAGAGGCATTAACAAAGCCCGACAAGCTTATGACTTATTAAATCTCGTTTGGAACTCCCAGCATTTCTCTAGACTGAACGAACATATTGAACACTTTTGTAGAATCAGTTACTCCGTATGGATGTGAATCATGAAATAAAGCTCGTATTACAAGTTTTCGTTAACCGTTGCCTCCATTGCGTTTTAAAAATTTTCGGGCCATATACTATAAGCAACGAACACCTATTTATACCCGACATGGGTCCATTTTATTTTTCTTTTAACATGTACATAAGTATGGGTATAATCAAACGTCCTTTGGGTGTCAATAATTGTATTTATCATGCAAAATGAAAAAGAAAATCTTTATTTTAAATATACTTAATAAAAAAATTTATTGGGATGTTCTCCCAATAAAAAGCATTCTAAGACCACTATGATTATGTATTTTGTAATTCTCATATTGTTCTTGATCTGTATGAGGTTGAATGCATTCGAGCTGCTTAAAGTTCACTGACGATTTGGTTTAGCGACCATTGAAATGTCGATAATTATAAATAAAACTAAAACTTTTCAACCATTTAATAAGAAGACTTTGTGCTTAAATAACATTTTAATTAAAACTATTAAAGCAAGGGAATAAATTTAGAGCTATGATATTAATTTGCAATGATTTTTATTGCAAAAAATAAAAAAGTTGCTTTGAACTTAAAATAATAATGATGTTTTTGTAGTAAACGAAAAACCTATACAAATCGGTGTCAGCGAGAAGCGCTTTTAACATGCGCAATATTGGAACTTTTTAAAGATCAAATGACCATATTTATGACCACGATTATGATAGACGAGGAAGTGATTTATTATCGGTACGTCTTAATATGTAATAATATAAAAATTTTAATATAAAAATTGTGGCAATTGTTTTCCAATTTATTGTTATAAGGAGGTAATAATAATCCAATAGATTTATAATAGAAATTTCTGTTTTGTATCATTTTTTAAATTAATCGAATGACATCCATTAAAATTTTGTGATAATTTTTACAAATTAGATTTTTTTTCAATTAAATTTAAAATATTTCTATTTACAGACGTATGTATGTACATGTAAATCGGCCTATCGATAAATGTCTTAAAATTTTAAATTGAATATTCGAAATTATATTCGAATTCGTATATATTGTCTCAGATATTCGGATTCCCGAATATCTAAAAAGTGGCATTCGTTACGCCAATAATAAAATTCAATTCAATTTTTAATTGCTTTGTCGAACTAAATATTAACTTTAATTGAATGTACAATTTTAATTAGACCAGTTTAACATTTTCTTATTTCTTTGAAAAATTTTCGCTTTAATAAAAAACACTTTTTCACTTTTAACAGAGAATGAATGATAAACAACTTAAATAGAAGAAATTATGGATTCCCTTCATTCATTTGATGTGTACATAACCTAATTTTTTATCACACGTTTTGAATACATAATAAATAACAACAATAACAATACTTAATATTGACATTTTTTGTGATATTCTTTACCAACTAATCGTTTAAACAAATTAGAGATTTAAAAATGTTTTGTTTGTTGTGGCTTTAGCTGTTCATATGGAGAGATTTTATTGGTCACTAAACTAAATGGTCAGCTTAAAGTTCACTGACGATTTGGTTTATCGACCAATGAAATGTCGGCGTATGAATAGCTAAAGCCACAAGAAACAAAACATTTTTTAAAACTCTAATTGTTTAAATAATAATAATAAATATAAATGTAGAAAAATAATTTGAGACCAGATAACACGATAATTATTGCGTTTTATCTTAAATCTTTATTGTTTTTATAAAATTTCTACTTTGATTGTTTTACTTTTTGTGCAAACGCACAACTTTGTAAGCCTTTAAAAATATCATGACAAAAAAAAAACTAATATGAATTGAAATGTCAGACATACGAGTATAGACAGATCAGGTTAAAGCCTACAAACTAAGTTGATGTTTTTCTTGATTTTGGTAAATTTTCCTAGAATTAAGATTCCGGATTTCAAAAAGTTTCCAACAACTTAAATCGGATCAAACGAAAAACGAAACAATAAAGTTTTAATTGCTTCGAGGAATATTTAAACTTAAAACCGAAACGTATTAACCGTTCAGTTAGTTATTTTTTTCCAATGTATAAAAAGGTTTTGTGTTAAAAACAAATGCCTGGATAGGTAAATTTCTACTAGATTAACTACTTCCGGTGAAATTATCGGAAACGGTCTGCCCGATCTTAGCAAGAATTGCCAAATAAAATATTGTGTACTTGGAGGAAAGTTTCAATTCCAAATGTACGGATTTACAGTAGATCATCTTGACACTATATGTAAAAAAAAAAATTTGATTTTTTAATTAAAAATTTTTAAAATCGACAATACAATAAAGAATTTTAAAAGTAATTTGTTCAACTTGCCCCCAAATAGGCTCGAGCCAGCAACCTTCTGTTCAATGGTTCGGCACTTAACCTCCTTTTCTATTGGGACATTCTACGCAAATAATAAATGTAATTATTTATTTATGACGCTTTTAAATTAAAAACAAATTTTTTAATTTACGGCGTTGTAACTACTATGAACGCAATATTCGTAAGTCAATGTCATATTCTCGTTTTTACACCAAACATTTTGAGGAGACTAGTTAGTGGTGGTACATTTCATTTTTTTTCTTCAGAAGAGACGCTGTTCCTGCCTGGAGGTAGAAACAATAACCCATTATGAGATTTATATGTCCGAAAAGTGATTAAATTGCATCAATACTCTTGTTCGCGTACATTATAATTCGTAAATGTTATCAAAAAATTTTAATGGATATCATTCGATTAAAACGATATACAATAAAAATTTCTAACGTAAAGTCACGGATCTATTAATTTACTTTGGAAAAAATTCTTAATGACTTCGTTTTATCAGACGAATTACTCGCAATTGCTGACACGGCATTCGTAAAAGAAGTTTGGTTTACCACAACAATATTATTATTAACCAACCGTATTAAAATACGATTTTGTTTATTTATGTTAAGACAAGGACCAAAAGTTAATTAACACTACTATTCACGTGTTCAGCACAGAGTTTATGACACAGAGTGAATGACATTTATTGCATTAACATCGTAACAATGATCGTTCACACAAAGGAATAATACACTGTTCCAGTTCTGCATCAGTGTTGCCATTACAATGCAAATTATTACTCGTATTTACTATTAAGCACAATTTTACTTGCAATTAAAAATGCAGTGTTTTTTACTATTTGAGTATTTTTTTAGACGAATATATTCGACAAACATCCGCCTGAATAAAGAGAATACGAATCCGAGTACGAGAATTCGTTGCATCAATACGCATACAGTTTTAGCGCTGCATAAAGCTAATTTTTATAAATTTCTAAAAATCACAGCATCTGTGAATCAAACAAAATAAAGAGAAAAAAAACTAAATGATCGCTTTTTGAAATCAACATCTCTAAATGAGCAATTCTTCTATATGTTTAAATACAAATTGGTTACTCGAAAATCGCTCCAACGATTTCGTTGAGATTCACCGTCTAGGGGTTTTCTAAATCGATCCAATTTGGTCATGTTCCCGGAAAAAGCCGTTTTTCCGGGTTTTTACCCATCTTACCTCTGCCCATTGATATGGGTATGAAAGGAAAACGTTTTCTAAATTAAAACATTCGAAATGGCAGTCGCCCCAAATCGGTGGATCATTATTTTTCATGCACCCCAATGATATGGGGTATCAAAAGAAAGGAGTTTCTGAGAAGACAATTCAAAATAAAAACAATAGGGGGGACTCATGCTCTCGATAAAAGTAAAAAAATTTACGAAATCCAACTGAAACTAGATCATCCACCCGAATATGTAGTTTGTTTTTTAAATATGAAATTTGTTTCTTTATTTCGACACCATGTATCGAAATTATAAAACAAAAGTCTAATTTAAATTGATATTTTCGCTTCGCTGATGTACATATGTATGATTTTAAAACACTTGTATTCATAAAATGAATACTCTTATGTAGATACATACTTATGTATGTATGTTTACGAGTAGTATTTAATTTCGTTATTAGAGACAAATTGAAAATGATATAAAAGCCCCGCATTTATAAGTTAATTTGTTATTAAGCTGAACGATATAATTTGAAAGAGACAAATTCGCACAGTCATCTAGTGAAAGATGAAATTAACACTTGTCTTTCTTTTCGCTGTACTTGTCGTTATAGTGTGTCAAGGTACTTATACAGCTAAACGACAAATAATTTAATTAGATCGATAAATCAAATAAATAATTTCCTTTTTTCTACAAGCGAGCGCTGACGATTCCGCATTGAGAAGTAGCTCCAATATCGGAGTTGGAGGTGCAAGTGGTCGTGGAGGAGCTGGTGGTGGAAGAGGTGGCGGTGGTCCTGGAGGAGCTGGTGGCAGAAGAGGTGGCGGTGGTCCTGGAGGAGCTGGTGGTGGAAGAGGTACGAATCAATTAACTACAAATTTAAGAAATCTCGGGCTGCAGTAAATATGTAAAAATACCTCCAAGGCAATCTAATAAATTTTTTAAATGAATTTATCATATATTTGTTTTTATAACTTTCCTAAAACAACACATCATCCGCGCATTAGGAAAATATGGAAATAACGCACTGAATTTTTATGACAAGATGTTGAGACGTTACAATAAAATAAAAGGACAAAAATAAGGCCACTGGTTTATTTCTAGTAGTGCTGAAATTATCTCGGCATTTAAATGGAATATGAAAGTAGAGAAAAAACACACAAAAACAACATATAGATGAATATACATATGTACATATGTACATATTAACATAATCCTTGATATAAAAAAGTCGTTTATTCATGTACAAAATTCTACGAACAGTTAAATGATTTTATTTTGGGTTCACAATTAAAATGTCAACAACAAATAAATTGATGTGTTTGTATGAAAGCAATTGACATTTTGTGAATTTCTTAGATTCTTTACTTACATTTAGTCACATAAAGTTGTAGTTTGTAGCCTGTAAGAGAAGATTCTTCCCACATTTGCTGATGAATAGTTTCACATTCATCATAAAATTTTCTAAAGTTTTGAAGAAATAAACCCATTTGACTTACTAATCGCCATAAATTGCGAATTTATTTCTTTGAGTATTAAAAAAGAAAGCGTAATTTTACCAATTGTTCGTCCTTGATATGAATTGATAAATGGAAAACAAAATCAAATGATTCATTTCTTTACAAAACAGTCGCGCGTAGTAAACTCAACCCAAAAAATGATTTCCGCTAATGCATTCATGTAGATTTAGGTTAGGTTAGGTTAGGTTGAATGGAGGGGTGTGATAGCCCATGTCATACGACATACACCTAAGCCAGTGAAGGCTTGTTGTGCGCTCCCTTGGGTTTAACCATAACATTATTGACGCAAAGGTCTAGAGAAACTCCGTGTCACTCACAAAGTTCCTTAATTTCCTCCAGCATATTCCCCGTAAACGGGTTATGTCCGGTAAGGTGTCACCCCCAAGATATCGGGACCTTATTTGTGAGAAGGCGGGGCATTGGCACAAATAGTGTTCCAATGTTTCGCTCTCCTCGCCACATTCATCTCCTTCCGCTATTCCTATGCGTTTAAGATGTGCCCGTAGTTGAGAGTGCCCTGTGACAACTCCCATTATTCTACTTAGTTCGGGCTTGCTAAGTCTTAGCAGCTCCCTCGTTCTTCTCTCGTCTGGATCTCCCCATAGAATTTTTGTATCGATTCCCATGGTTCCGTTATTCCAGAGAGTTGAATGGGCTCTATGTGCCCAAGTCTTTAGCCCGGATTTAACTGCATCGAAAGGTTTCGCGCATTCCATGCTTATATCTAACTATCTAACTCTGTTGCCCTAGAAGCAAGTGAGTTTGCCCTCTCATTTCCAGTTATCCCCGCGTGTCCTGGCACCCATATAATGCACAGTTCACCATGTGTCGAGTAACTGTTAATAGCGTTTTTGTAATCCCAAACTGTACGCGAATAAGTGCGTTCCGCTGAGATTGCTCTGATGGCCATCTGACTATCTGTGAATATATTCACAAGTCCTGACCTCCCCATTACATTGAGTTCCCTGATACACTCCGTTATCGCCCGAACTTCCGCCTGCAAAACTGTGCAATGATCCGGCAGGCGGAAAAACAGTTCCGTAATGTTTTCTATATAAACACCAAGTCCCGTTTTCCCTCTCGACCTTGATCCATCCGTGTAACAATAAAGCCCCATGGGGATCTGGATCCAAGGGTCGGTCAACCAGGAATGGATATCGGGGAACAATTATCCGCAGTTGGCCTCTAGTCTAGTATCAGGTATGCGGTCATTTTCGACATTTTCCGGTATGGACTCTCCTATGGCCGTAAAGATTCGTTGATGATACGCTTCGTGTTCCTGATCGATCCACTCACCCATCACCTTTAGTCGCTTCGTATTTTATGTATATGAATTTCGATTGGCTGGATGGATAATATTGTTTCCATCGCCCCTGTTGTATTTTATTATTTTGCTGTAAAACTTATTTGGGGGATTCAAACGGTGTGCTATTATTAAGTCATATTGTCGTATTGTCATAATATTTTAGTATGGTTTAAAAAAATTGTTTTTGTGCTGGAAACTAAAAGTGATAAAATAATAAGACTTTTTGAGGTGTGTTTATTGTTTTGTCATAAAATAATGGGAAAAATCTGACCCAAAATTTAAACGTGTGCGCACAAATCCAACTAAAAAATGGAATCTGCTGGAAAAAAGTCGCAAATGGAGATTTTGGAACCCCAAGGTGGACACTTCTGCGGCTAGTGAGCAAACTGGAAACATTTATTAAAAACCCTTCCTCAGTTTGCTATTTCTCGTGTTTATCACCTACAAGGAGATGAATTAAAATTTAAATGGATACATATTTTTCATATTTACTTGGTCCACCCATTATGATGTCCAACATGTAATTTTCACACAAACTGTGTATTATTTTAGTTTTTTTTCGCTTGTTTTTAGCAGTTTCAAACAAAATTTTTATAAAGGTTTTAATTTCTTTTCTTTGATGTCAAATATTTATAAATGTTTTATGTTCATATCAGCTGACCTAATTCTGAAATAGCATTCTAAGTCATATATTTTCGTGATATTATTTTATGACATATGACTTTATGACTACCGTTTGAATCCCCCAATTGTATTTTAAAAACTCACTATTTATTTAAAAAATATTTCAATTCAGCCCCATTATGGTGACACATTATTTTGTTAAGAGCAATAACAACATCAAGAAAAAAGATATCTTTTGCTAACCAATTAGAGTAGTTATTCTTTAAATTGCTATTCCACAGTTTGACTTAAAATTTATGAACATTTCAGCGAAGAATTTATCAACCAGACTATAATAAAAAAGACATGCAAAAAAAAAATTGAAAATCGTCTAAGCATATAAAAAAAATGTCTATAAATCATTTTCGTTGTAGAGAATTCATAAATTTTTTTTTTTAATCGGGTTCATGTAGATTTAAGGAAATAAATATTTTTATCAAATAATATAAAAAGTATTTTCAAACCCGAGAACAGAGTTTTTACAGATTTGTAGAAGAAATTAAGATTTGCAATAAAAATTAAGTTGAAAAGCTGTACTAATGGATTTTTCGAAGCAATGAAAGCGTCGTTCCTTGAGAATGACTTCTATTCTTGCCCTGAACATAGACGACATATTCCAATGAGCAGTAGTGTATATTAAGGCTTTTTTCCAAATTAAAATTTGAGTATAGTAGAAATATATTTAAAGAAATAATTAAGTTGTAACTATGCAATAAGCTTTATTTTTAGCTTTTTATATTCAATTATTTGAAACTGCTGAGCATATAAACTTATAGTTAATTAAAGTTAGTATTTAATAATGTTATACATTAATATTTGGTTCATATACTTCTTTTTTTGCAATATTTTTGTGTTTTTTTTTCTTTTCATAAATTATACATTTAATTTTATTTTTAGATTTTAGTTTTGTTTAGTTACGTGTTGGTTACTTCGTGTTTAGTTCTATAGGCTTGTTTTCTTTAATCTATTTATGTATGTAGAATGTTTTTTGCCTTATTTGGATTATAATACAAAATAAAAAAGTTATTCTTTTATAATCAGGCACGGTGGTATGTCTGAGGTGGTATATTCAGCTGCTGAGCAGGATTCATCGTCGCTGTTTAGGCCTAGGCCTGCGTTAGGCTTGTACAACTGAAAAGTTTTAGTAGTGTATGTTCGGCCCAAAAGAGGCACATGCTCTTCTAAAATGGAATTATAAACACAAATAGTATATTGTAACAAAACGAAACACAAAAGAACATAAAGTAAAAATTAAAAGAAAATTTTACAAATAATGTTAATCAATTTCTTTAAGTATTGTTATTTTCCATTTTACAGAAAAATTCCGGAATAAAACTTTTAACTTTCCCATGCAACAACAGACAAAAAAAGTGTGTTTTTAAATTTAACGTTTTGTTAATAATGAAATATTGAAGAAAAAAGTGGTAGAATTATTAAAGAAGAATTAAAAAAATATAACCACATTTCGACAACAAGCACTAGTACAATAAGGAAAAAGCCAATGATTGTGTCTTGATAAATGAAGAAAAATTAAAATGTTTTGTGTATAGAAATGTATGATATTTAAACCGAAAAAGACAAAAAATATGCTCTATACATGTAAAATATTTGAATGATTTAGATGTTCGGTTAGTGGTAAGTTGTACCTTGCAATTGTCGATTTATTAAAGCCGTTAAACTGTGGCCCTCTGCACTTTTCTTCATGATAAGCATAGGCTTGTCCTCTGCATCATCGTAACTACCTGAAGGCAAAAACCCATTACTGGCAATTGACTCGCTAACCTGAAAAAAAGGACAAAAATTAAAACGTAAAATTCTATTAATTGCTTTAATACTGTCTGCAATGAGCGGGCAAGAATCGCATGGTCTTAAACGACATAATAGTTGTTCAAAAACTTCATGAAATTGAAGTACGGACGAGTATTTTATCTAATAAAATATAGTTGAAAATTTGCAACATTTTTTAATTAAATAAGAAATTTTTAACCGCCGATATGCTTAGATTTTGTATGGCAACCGAACCTCAGGTTTTACTTGTCGGTAGTCAGTCGTATGCATTATCATTTCTATGAACTGTATCATAATTTTTAAGGCAGATGCAAACCGTCAGTATTTACAGCATTAAAATAGAATTTATACTTTTTTATTTACGATCGCATTCGCAAAAACTTAAACCATATTTAGGTGAAATTGCATTCAAAGATAATTATTATCTAAAAATTTGAAAGTAAACACACGTCCAACTACGTACTTCCAATCGATTTCGAATATAAAAGTTATAAAGAAATATTCAAGTAATTTCTTCATTCGAGAAAAAAAATCGTATGAATACTTCTTAATTCATATTATTTTGTTGTTTTTATTTCATTTATATGCTCTACTATCATGATGGATTTAAGAAATTTATTGTTTGTTGTTGGCTTAGTTGAGTCAGTATTCTTTAGCTGAATCATGTTTGAAAAGCATTCGAACTCATATTGTGAATTCAATATAAGTATAATAGTTTTAGAAAGCTTCTATACAAACATAACACAACAAACAATTATAAACGACATGCGTCTTTTTAGTTCTTCTTATACCCTTATACAATTAATTGGCCTTTGGGTGGTAATGAATGTATTTGTAATACAAAATCAAAAACAAAATGTATAATAAAAATATTTGTTAAGTTCATTATTCAAAATATTCTCCAAAATAATCATTAAAAATTAAATGTTTTTTATATTACAAATAGAAAAATATGATTGAAATCTTTAAAATTCTCGTATAGTATTTGTTTCGGATAAAGAGTATTGGTGAAGTGCATGCATATATTCAGCTAAACCAACAACAAACAATACATCTTTTAAATAATTATTTTGGAAAATTTAATAAATATCCTGATGGATACTAATAATTTTTAAAAATAATTAATTTTTCTTCAAAATAATCAATAGTTTTTAAAGATAATTTATTTTTCTTCAAAATAATCAATAATTTTTTAACATAGTAATCGTCTTTTGTTGGATTGCGATGTCAGTAAAATTCCTCAAATCACAAAATAGTTAATATAGCGTTATGAATGAGATTTCTTAATAAAAACAAAACGTTAGTTAGCCTTAAAATGTGTGTTAACTAATTTGGTGTTTAAGGCCAAAGTGAACTGCCGCCGCTAATCTTTAATTCAACTGTATTTTACTTCTAAATTGTGTTTGAAAATCAATAATTGCAACTGAATGTAAAATTAATTTGAAATAATTTTTAAAATATGATTAATACACTCTTAGGGAAAGATTATAATATTCCATATACATATATGTATACAGTGCGAGATCGATTGCTGCAAACACCTATTATTACAATTTCTCTTTAGTTTTTTTTTCAGAAATATAAATTTGACAAATGAATTAAATTTAGCCAAAGAATTTTTTAGCCACAGAATTTTCAATAAGATTTCCCACTAGTTGGTTTAAAATGTTTTCTACTATTTACGTTCTGACTCGACAAATTTCTATTAATTGCGTTAAGCGATTTTGCACTGTATTAGTATTTCAATGTAAAAAAAATTATATTTGTTATAATTTAAATGATTATCTTTAAAATTCTTTATTTCAAGTAAATTATTCAAACTTAAAGTCCAATAATTATAACAATTATAATATTTATTAATTCAATATTTCGCTATCACTATGGAAAGCCTCTTTAGAGATAAATTAAAATCTAGATATAAAATAGGATGTGTGTATGTATGTATGTATGTATGTAACGTCATGGCTCCAAAGCGGCTGGGCCGATTTTGACGAAATTTTCAGGGAACCTTCAGAATACTCGGGTGGGTGACACTGTGAAGTCTGATTTTTCTGTCTGTGGGCAGAGGGGCGTGGCAAAATCAATTTTTCATATTGCACCAGCAATGACATATACATATATTTATTTTTTGTGCTTTTTTATTTTATTTTACTTTTTTTTGAAAGCCGTTGTTAATAATGATTCAATATCAAAATTTTAAAACTTTCGAAATGTTGCATTAAAAAATCCGAGTTTTCGGTTTATTTACAAAATATTTACATCATTCGATAACACAAGATATTCCGCGCTTACTAAGGTGCAACATTGTACAATAAGTTAAAGATCTATACATATAAAACAGGATATATATATGTAACGTATGGACTCCAAAACTTTATGATAGGTATTCAATGGATTTTCGTTAAAAGCTCAATTTAAATCGTTTGGTAATATAACACTAATGTTTGCTTAGGGGCAGCAACGCGTTATACATACATATTAATATGCAAACTCTGATTTTTTTTACTTGTGTCTCCTAAAAGTATGCAAACATATTTATTTCATGTAAAGCATCAGTAACATTTTTCTGACTGAAAGTGGCTAGAAAAGTGGCAAAATTGTTGTTGAGTTTTGCGTTTTTTGATTTCGATGTTTATATTGTTAAAAGAGAGTTTAAAGAGCCCCTTAGGATAAGTGAAAAAAATCCTTAAAAGAAACGAATTGGAGTCAGTCATAGAACAAAACGACCCATTTTGTATTTTACTAAAAATCACTTTTTGTTATCTTTGTATTAGTTTTGTTAAATTCTATTGAAAAAAAACACTTATTTGCAAATTTTTTCATAAAAAAATTTAATGCAGAACAAATGTAATTTCTGTTTATTTTCCAAATGATCACTTTGAAATGTTGCTGACAAGGCCATTTAAAGAAAAAAATTTTTTTCAGCAGATTGATAAAATTGTACGAGGTGTGTACTAAAAGTTAGGTGTCCTATTGAACTTCGCAGCATACCTGGGGTCCATTTTTTACCTTTCGTTGGTACGCTCGTTCCGAACACATTTAATGATTTGTTTGTGATTGATTTTTCGGCCAAAGTAATACCAAAATTTTTCATCAGTTACCATATTCGCCGTACCATATTCGGCTCCCTGCCAATTTGTCCTGATCCCAAAACCGAAGAGATCCACGAAGAAAAACGGACATTTCATTGGCTAGATGAAATTGTAACGCTGAAAGAAGTTAAGGCTGTACCTTAAGGCTGGGTGGAGGATTGTTTCGAATGGATAACACGAATATTGATGAAAATATAAATGTTTTTAGATACAAATTAAAAGACATCTTAATTTTTGTACACAACTCTCGCATACCATTTCTACCCGAGTTGAAGGATATAAAAAGTATGTAATTATAATATTGTATGTATCTATGTATATATCGTACCTGTGTCACTTGCATTAGTTTTTTGACCACATCCCTTCCCAGTATGTGATCAAAAACTGTTTGTAAAAATGGTTCCGACATAATGGATAGTTTCAATTTATCCCGATGCCATATCAAAACTCTCGATTCTTCCATGGCCATTATGGAGACCTGCAAAAGCATCGAAAGATAAAATAGCTTTATAATACAGACATACAAAAGAAACCCTTACCTGAAAATAATCATCCGTTGATACACCAAACCATTCTGGGGAATCTAGGAACTGATGTGGAAATACTATATGTAATGCTCGTTGATTTTGCGATACCACCAACCTATAAGAAATGGAATTATTCGTTCATTAATCAAATTAAAAAGCAAAAAGGAAGTGCGGAACTTTCACTTAATACTACTAAATTGGCCTAAAAGGCTTAGTAAATATTTTTTTGCAATGCTCCAAAAACTCTATATTTATATATATAATCCTAGCAATGAGTTAGCCACAGTTTATACACTACATAACACGATTTGCTAGCTATTATTAATCTGTCTGCTAAATATTTTGGTGCTCGTTCCACAAATAATTAAATTTTCTTTTAAAATGAATGAATAATAATAAATGCCTTAAAGACACAAATTCAGGGGGAAACTGAAATATCCAAACAAACAACACATTTGGCGTGAATCTGAATTTGTTAAAAATAAACTAAAAATACCCAAATTTTACAAACAATCTAATATTTCATCAAAAATATAATTTTTTTTCGTTTGAAAAACAAAAACTAAAATTTGCCATTTGTTTGTCTATATGTTGAAATTTCATTGGTGTAAGCCAAACCCAAAAACTCCAAAATAAATATGATGAATGGTGAAAACTTTATTTTATCAAAAAACTTAAATACATATCAACAATGAACTTCACTTTCAGCAAAAACATTTAAGTTTCAAAAACAAAAGATAATTTGAAATTAATTAGTCGATTAGTAAATTTTTCAATTCAGATTCTCAATTTCCGAAATTATTTTTAATTAATTAAGAGGTAAGAAAGAACCAACTCCACTAGCAGAACCGGACAGTACTATTGGTTTCTCTTCTAATTCCAAAAAAAATATTAATCTGAATTGACAAATTCAATAACCGAATAACTGATTTCAATTTAAACAAAATTAAATTATACAAACATAATTTACAAAAACTACATTCCGAAAAAGTATTGAAAAAGCACAAAAAAAATTATTCGGCCAAAAATTTAAATTGCAAAAAAAATTAACAGAAAATTTATACAGTTATATTATGGTATTATGGTTATAAAGAACTCTTTTTGAACTACACAATACACGTAGAAAATTGCTATGCTTGAATTAAAAAATTATTTAGAGTTCTAAAGATTTGAAGAATTGATTTATATTTTTCATTAACGTTTATCAGCTTGACTTCCTGGGAAGTTGAAAAAATGCACTATTGAAATTTTGAAAGCAACAAAAAATGTCTTTTCTTGCGAATGACTTAATTTTTTTTTTTCAATGGGAGGATATGTCCTTGCACTGAATAAAACGAACATTACACTCGCGAACTCCGACGCTCGCGTTAGATAGAGACTAACACATGCTATTTATTTTTAAAACGCGCTAATATTAATACAATTTTTATTCACTTTTGTGAAATTTTTTCTAATGTCTTTTACAAGAAATAATTGACATTTCTTGCCCAAGGGATGATGATTTTTTCGCATATGTGGAAAAAAATTTAAAGTAAAATTATAATATAAGATTAGATTTATTTTTAAGTTTTGATCATTAAATTACAAGTATCTACGAATTTTTAATTCGTACATAATTGATCCTTAACACCACCCGCATAGACCCACAACAAATATACTGTCGAAAAAGTACAATAGCGATATTTTGGTAACAATGAAAATGTCATTCCTCAAGAACAGCTTCCCTTTCGTTTTCACTGGTTTGGTAATCAAATTATAGTTGCAGTTAGAACTTTGTTATTTTGAAAAAAGTTTGACTTTGGTGTACAGGAGTATCTCAATAACGTAATTTGTACCGTCATTTCCTTTACACCAATTTCATACAATTGCTACAATTGAAGCAAAATGATCCTGTTTATAAATAAAAAATGTACTCACTTTCCCGACAATACCAATGATAGACTATCAACTTTGGTAACTTTTTCTTGTGCATACACTTCCTGATATTTAAGGGCACGTATCACTTTCATGCAGTTTAAAACTTTTTTGAATTGATGCCGCGTTACGTGCAACGGTTTGAATAGAGTCTCATACGCCTGTAATTAAATAAAAAAATAATAAAGAAAAATTTATTAGATTTTATATTATCTCCAGCAAAAATAATCAATCAATAATCACTCCAAAGTAGATACAAATATTTGTAAACATTTGTGTATATGTACGTATGTATATATAAATTTTATTTTTTGTATGGAAAGAAGTCAAGAATTTCTAAGAGGTTCTTTGAACACTTTAAAATGCCAACAAAAAAAATGATCAAAAATTGTTAAAGAATTAATTGTGATATCAGACAAATTGCATATGAAGTACAAGTATCCATCCACACACGATGCATGTGAAAAAATTGTTTTTTGTTGTTTTTGTGTTGATTGCACCTACATGAGATGTACTTTTTATACTTCTCCATACACAGTGGAATTCGGTTATAACATCCTTGTACACCGGTTCTAGCGAACTTTCGCTTTGAGTACCCAAAACAATAATGCTTGTAAATTTCTGCGCTTACAACGAAAAAAGTGAATTCAATAAAAAAATGTCCACCAGTTTCTAAACCATTTAAATAATTATTCCACAATATTTCATAAAGCAATCAAAAACAATCAGAAAATAAGTAGAATTGGAGAAGAGATAATTTAAATTTTTTAAACCCAAAAATACGATTTGAATTTTTTACGATTTTAATTTTTATTAAAAATCGTCTATGTATACCGCTCTGGTCTGTAAATCATATGATTAACACTTATGGTCCTGGAGTTACATCACTTGAAAGTTGGACATAATGGAAATTATTTTGTGAATAATTAGTAACACTATACTCAGTTTAGACGGGCATGTTAATTGGGGCAGTTAAATTTTAAATTAAGTGGTTCACACATATGTAATTTAGCTTACTCAATTAGCATTTGACAGCTGAAAATGTTGTAACTAACAAACTTTATATAAATATTTTTAAATAAAAAAAATTTATCTGGCTATAGAAAATATATTTTCGCAATTTCCCATACAAAATATCTTTGATAGAGATCTATTTTCATTACTCATATTTCTCAAAAAAATTCTCACTGAACACATCACAACAAGGGTTGGCTCAATTTACGGTGCAATTAAGTACTAAATGCTAAATTTATTGATTTAGTTCTTGTATGGTAAACTGAACTCCATTAAGGATTAAATTATGTAAATTTCCTAATTGCGCAATTAAAGTGCATGTCTGAACATAGTATTAAACACATCATCGGATTTAAATAAAATTCGTATCGTTTTAAAGCAATCAACTTCTGTAGCAAGACCTCTGAAAACAGAACATGTCCTTTATTCCCTAATATCCTGAAAAGCATTTCTTGTTGTTGTTTTATTTTTTATTTCAAGGAAATAGATAGCTATGAATTTTTTATTTGCTGAATTTCAAACTGATTTTTCAATGATTGACACTGTTTTCTTTCTTTGTGAATAAAAATTTTTCATATAAATTGTTAGATTCAATATATATTTCCAAGTTTCGAGTGTAGTATGTGTCAGAAAAAAATGTTTTATCTATATTTGGAACATCGATGTTGGAAAAGTCTTAGGAACATAAGTATATTTTTGGAATCTGAATCACTGCTGAACATAAACTAATAAGTATGTATTTCAATGTAGTTATAACCAACTTCAGCTTTCGCGAATTCAACTGCCTGGTACCATTTAGTTCGTTATAAATGAACTCTTCTGTGCTTGTGTGTACTTTATTTTTTTATTTGACTTAATTTTTTACATACATATTTATTTGTCTCAAAGTCTTAAACCGGAATTTAAAATATGCCTGTTTATAAAAAATATGTTTGGAAATCCTGTTTTTCATTGGGTCACTGCGGTTCAATATTTAAGGACTTTGTAATTTGAGAAACTCAGCATGTTACAAACATTTTAAGGTTAAACTGTAGCTGCAAATAAATATTTTAAAAATTTACATTCATATACATATGTATGTAAGTATGTACGTATATACATACATATGTACTTACATACGTAGTGTTTGGACAACATTATAGGGTTGCAAAAATTGTAGACACTTCTTTTCAATTTGCATTTACCTTCCTTTAAATAAAACTTAGAATAAATAAAGAGATTCTTGTAGGTTTATTGAATTATATAACATTTAGATTTGATGGTAGTACCACAAACGTTTATATATTTTCCTGCATAATTTTTTTTTGAAGCTCAAAGGATTACTAATTTATTTTTATTTTTATAAGGACTACTGAACATATGAGTGGTCCAAATACTAGCCGTGGTAAAATTAAAGACTATCCAAGATTTATCCATAAGCAGAAAAATATTATGAACGATGCGGCTTCAACACTGCTTGCGAAGTTCAGGCCGCCATTTGAGTGATGTGCTATTCCAAACATGATCACATGATGTAGCAGTCAGCCAGCCTGTATTATTCGTTAAGCCAAGTTCAATTTATATTGAGTTTACAAGGTGGCCCTACTGGGGCAACAACTACAACAGCGTAATTAAGCAAGATATGAAATTGTTAAATGTTAGATTGTATGGGAGGTACCCTTTCCACCGATCCTATCAAATATTGGATAATACCCTTTCATATAAAAAAAGAGTTTTAAAAATCGTTTCACAAATGACGAACAAATCGCTGGACATAAAAAACGTATCGAATATATGTAAGTATAATCTCCTCCTTTCTTTCTGAAGTCAGTTAAAAAAACTACAACTTGATTTATTTGACCCATATTTCAAACATTAAAGAATCAATTGGAAATGCAAACATATCAATGCTGCATTTTAAATGCATAAATAAATATTTTTAGTGCATTCCAAAGATGAACAAAAATCAAATTAACAACTTTATGCATATTTTTCACACACAGCTTTCTTTATTAGTTTTTCAAATATCAAAAGATTCAATTATATGTTTACATAAAAAACAAAAATTAGAGAGAAAATAAATTTATTCATGAAAGGAAAAAAATTGTTGAAAGCTACATATTTTTTTATTTTTATTTTATTTATTTTATTTTCAATGTCCAATACACAAGACTTTAAGTCCCATATTGCAAATATACAATGGGTTAGGTTAGGATAAACATACATAAATATGTATGTACATACATATGTACATATGTATGTAAGTACATAAGTAAATAAATAATTCTCAAATATTAGGTTTGTTCCACAAGATCTCGGACAAGTTCGGACTATTGAGAGCAAAATAAAAATTACTCTCTAAATTTGCCAAAGTTACCCAAAATAGCTGGAACGCAAAAAACCATTTTTGTTGTTCCTGAAATACTAATGCTGCTTACTTTTTAAACTAAAATATATTTAAGTGCTTTTAGACGCTTAAAAGTCTTCAAATTATAAAAACAAAGCATTTGCATCATTGTCAATAGCTGTAAAATAATTGAAAAACAAGTGGAAGAAAAACTTAACAATCGCAATTTTTTTTAAATATTTGTAAATCTTTTAAAATGGAAAGAAAAATTACGATCGATTTAAATATTTTTAATGCTGTTTCTTTTTTCAACTTCTGCTTTATTATTTATAAAAACTAAACTTTTTCTTTTGCTTGCAAAGTTTCCGATAAATCTATCCGTTTCATATGTAAACAAAAAACAGATGATTGTTAAATTCTTGTCCGAACTTACCCAAAGAAAAAGTTCGTGCAAATTTGTACAGGAAATTAAAAAAATTACTCTCTCAATTTCTCTCTTTTTTGCACAAAAATTGTTATGTGGAACGGTTTTGGGTAACTTTGGGCTAGTTCGGACTGTTTCGTTATGCATGTGGAACAGAGCTATTGTATACATATACATGTGTACATACATACATACATATATGTATGTACTTATGTACTTATATGAAAAAAACTTGCAATAAGCGTTTAAAAAAGTAGCCAAATAATAAAAACATATGTAATTATCAAAATAAAATTATTCTCATAGTTGAGTAAAATTAACTTAAAAATTTACAGATGTTAGATGAGCGCTACTAATGCCTTGAGAGCTACGGGTAATGTCGTTCCAAAGATTTCTTGCATGAATAAAGATGTTCAATGGTGTATTTATGTAGATATATGACTGCTGCGTCTACAACAAACTAATCTTTTACCTGCATTAAGAGTTGACACGTGTATACTATTTTGTGCATTAGTATTAAAATCCGTAACTTCAAATAGTCATCAAGACGCATTCCATAAAGATTGTTTACGTACAACGGAACATGATCATACCCAGATAGCATTTGGATGATTGAATTTTTAGTAGTCATCTTACTCACTCATTTTTGACTAGTTTTGGTGATTAAAAACTGAGTTTTCATATATTTCATCAAAAAGAACAGTCAAAATTGTCTATTCTTTATGATTAAAAATTGATTACAATAATTTTTACCATTTACTTGAGTTCTTTTTGACTATTCTTGGTGACCAAAATGTGATACATTTCGGTAATCATCTTACTTACTCTTTTACCCCCACCATTTCGCAAACATTAAAAGCGATCAGCATGTAAACAAGTTCCCGATAACCAACAAGTCAAAGGAAAAGCAATGCAGAAAGCATTATACGTAAGTATGTATGTATATTGTGTTTTGATTGCTAAAGTGGGAATTGGTGTCTATTTGTGTTATAAAAAGTTTTTTATTGAAAAAATTAAAAAAAGTTAATATAATTAATAAACAAAATAATAATTACTATTAAAAAAATTAAAAAATTTTAAAAATCAAGTAACACTATGTCAGCTAAAAAAAATTAGACGCATTGCTAAAAGGGAAGCTGAAAAAATTATGTCAAACAATTTTAGAAGTGAACAAAATGTGGAAAAGCAGATTGAAACTCGGTCAGAAGTGGATAATAGATTTGAGACATTATTTGAAAGTAATGGAGAGGAAACCGCTTTTTCCAGCAGTGAAAGTGAGGAAGACGAATATAATATTTGTGAAGAATTTGGTAAATGGGCAAATGCACTGATATTATTTTATTATTATTTTGTTTTTTAATTAATAGTATATGTACATATAACTTAAGAGCAATGAATTTAAGAAATTATTTTATTATTTTGTTTTGTTTTGTATATTTTGTATGCATAAGAATTGAATTATAATAAAGATTTTATCATAAACCTATACCAAATTATAGTCTGATTTCTATTAAAAAAAGGGTCAAATATTATACATAATATGATCATAATATGACTTCAAATTATGACAAGATTCGTTTCAAAAATTTATCGAATATCATACAAAATACGATCATTGAACGATTTTAAAAATGGGTCGAAAATGATGCAGAATATGATCATAAAATGATTGGAAATTCAACTAAAAAGTGAACAGAAAATATTATCACATATGATAACAAATGTAGATGAAAACTACGTTAAAGGAGAGATCATAAATGACTATTCAGGAATAGTCACATGCAGGGTACCATTTTCTCCCGATGACAGAATCATTTATGATTAGAAAATGATTGCATATTTGATAGTTTTAATCAACTAGAATATTCAAATGTGACAAATTTTTTGACCATTATTTTCACAAAATGCTAGCTGGGATATCTTCTGAAACCATATACTTATGTACATATGTACATACATACTTACATAAATACATAACGACACTATTTTCTCCTCATTCCAAATTAAAAGATTCAATGCAGAGTTACAGAGTTTTGTTGTTCTGCCTCCGTTTATTGGGTACAAATAGTTTGTCAAATATTTCAAAGACTTTGCAAGATTCGAGAGCTTTTAACATGATGTAAAATGACGGATGCTTGATTTCACTAATAACCCAGTAAAAACTTTGTAATGGCTTGTCATTACTAAATTACATACTTATGTATGTACATATGTACATACCTTTCAATTACCATGCAATGTCCAACGGCTTTTTCACTCAGTACTACTCGTACGTACATTATAGTGTAATTTAATTCTCCAGAGCACGTGAGTAAGACGGTTTAAAAGTAATAACGGAAATTTGATTTTTTTTGTTGCAACTGCTGACACTGTTTTCAAAGTGCTGAGTAATGGGTAGAGAGTATTTGCTCTCGTTTACATTTTTCAATTCTCAAATTTATTCTTAATTTTAACAGTTGCATAAAACTTTACTAGATTAGGAAAAAATCCTTCAAAATGTTTATAGCATTCAAAATAATATGTAAGTATTTGAGCTGTACCAAATTGTACTTTTCATCGAAAATTTTATAGCGCTTAAATGTTATTTTAATCTTAAAACTTTTGCTGATACAATCGAGATACAATTGAGATTTTTCAATGCACAAAATTTTAAGAATTAATTTGCAGTTCTCGCGCATTTAAAAGCATTTTATTATTTCACTCTTTAATCCTTTCGTACATTTTAGCTTTGGGGGGAAGTTCTGTCGCATTTTTTCTTAGGGTTTCAATTCGTCTCATACTCAAATAGAGAGTTTGGAATCAAAACCCAGGGTTTTAGTGTAATTCAAAGCACTAAACTGGCGTCCACTTTTGTGAAAGATAAGCGAATATTCCTAATCATACAGCGTAACACTTTCACCATGATATTTGATGGCCTTCCTGATGTGGGTTCATCTTTCAAAGAAAAATCATACGAAGGAAATTTCGCAAAAACATCGAACTATTACTGGGTCCTCTCCAAATACACCCCCATATATTATCTCAAATGAATTTTTTTCACTCATGTTGACCATGTTACAAGTTAACAAAACTAACTGCAACACGGAAAAGTTCTTATAAATATCATTAATCATATACTAACCGTTTAAACCAGTTTCAGTTGGATCATACATCTTAAGGTGAATTCACCCATTCGTTCTGAACTTTCCCAACGATTTTTTTATATGTAGTTTGACGTCTCTATTTTGAGAAAGAGAGTTAATTTAATGCGGAACAACAAAAAAATTTCGTTCAGAACAAATGGGTGAATTCACCTTTACTAAGAGCCTACAATTCTAAAAAAAAAAATCTGTTCAAAAACGCCATCGCCTTTCATTATACCTTATAGTTAATATTGACTATATAAGATTTAGATGCATACATACATAAGTATCTACATACATGAAACGTGATCATATTGCATGCTGATAAACACATTTTCACTAAAGTTTTAACCATATTATGATTATAAACGAATAAACTAATTTTTGTGGAATAAACAATCATATTGAAATTTTCAAAGATGGCAAAAGTTTAACCATCACTTAATATACATACGAACTTGTTGACCCTGACTACTGTTATGTTCGAATAATTATAATTAAAAATTGTTAAAGGTCAGTTCATCGCTATTTTACCAGCAATTTGTAATAATGGATCTTAGTATGTAGAATTTTATTGATTTCAATCAAATTAAATGCAATTTAGTACATTTAAGTTAAAAAATGTGAGCTTAGAAAACATTCTATAGTTTCTTCATATATTTTTTTTTTTAGAAAAATTGCTTGGATAATTCAAATCACTTGTTTAAATTGTTTTTAAACAATATTTAGTAATTTTTTATTACTGACAGTTGGCCTATTGCCATTTTGAACTTTTTGACGTTTAAAATATTTAATTCAAATTTAACTTTGAATGCATTAAATCACACGAATTTATTAATTTCCTTTTTGGTGAAAATTATTCGATTTCAAAAATTATTTGATTTACAGAGTATGGCTGATGACTATAATGTGTTTATCGCAACAGTACATTGCTGTAGAGACCACAACATAACTGCCGCATCCATATTTCGCTGCATGCAGACATATCCACTTAAAACGGGATAAATTCATTGTTTTAGTTACAGGAAATTCAGTGTTAATTCATGGCACATGATTCAAATCCCTCTTTCGACAAACGTTCAGTTTTTTGTTGGCGTCTAAACAATGACTTATTTAATTCCTTATTTGTTAGTGTACATTGTAAGTACATACGTACATAGTTTCTTCTCCACCAGTGTTCTCAGACCATTTTATTTTTTTATTGCAGTATAACTAATAACACCCTGACTTCAACATACGAGTATATATGTACATACATACATATTTATTTTTAGATAAAATAGAATAATTTAGATAACAATTTTATTTTTAGTTTGTATCAATTTCAATTTACTTACTTGCATAGATCATTACCTAAAAATGCGAAGAGGTTTAAATTTTAAAGTGTTTTTTTAAGCAAGAGATTATAAACTTTTTTATTAAAATCATTTCGTACGGTGAAGTTGAATATTCTTAAAATTTTCAGTCACGTTGTCATAACGTTAAAAAAATTAATTGCTCTGTTTTTGTTAAAAAAAAAAAATTGTGAGATATTAGGGCAATATTAGAGATTTCTTTTTTTGAGTTTTACTTCCGAAAAAACAAAAAAAATTGAATTTTACTTGGGGTAATGTGTTTTTTTTTTGGCACTTTTATAATTTGTCCTAAATGTAGCCGTGTACGTATTTATCAGTCACATATTTATGTATGTATGTATGTATATAAACATGAGGAAGAGTATTAAAAATACGCAAAAAAACCTGCTAAAAACAAAATATTACAATTTGTAAGTGTCCAAATAATAACATAAATTATTATTAATACTCGTAAATGCCTACTAATACAATCACTTTTTGTCGCTTATATACATACACATTTACATCAGCGATATTTAAGGAATGTTTTAACGTCATATGACTTGATATGAGATTAAAATGTTTCTACGCTTCTAAAAAAATCTTGATTTATGCGATATACATAAATGAATGTTGTTCTTGAGGAATGACATTTTCGTGGCTTCCAAAGTATCCGTTCGAGCATTTTTTCGACCTCCTAGGAAATTAAGTTGAGAAAACCAGGATTAAATAAATAAATTTAATCCTGGGTTTCTCAATAAGAAAGAAGTTTTAAATAAGAATAATCTTCTTAGATTTTTACCTGAAAGTAACTTCATGGCGCCAAAGTAATGAACTGGCTGCAATTTTGTTTTAAATTATTATAAAGAGCACTGAAAATATATATCTACTGATATCATAAACGTCAAAGCACAGTGATATTTGGCGTCATCTGCGAAAATAGTAGCCAATTCACAAAACTGACATTACTTTTCCGCCACCCTGTGTTACTCTCATATGAAAAAAGCAAATTGTGGCCATTGCAAGTTTTTATCTTTTAAAGGCTCCTATTTCTAGCAGTAAATAGCTTAGTCGTTATTTGATATAAAATTATTTTTTTAGAAAATACATATCGCCCATTAGCTCAAACAACGTCATAACTCAGAAAACCTAATTTTACAGAAAACGAGTTTAAGGTTTTTAATTTGCACACAACTCAATGGAAAAATAAAATAAAAAATTTCTCTCAAGGGCAATTTGGCAAAATATTTACATACATACATATGTACATATGTATATAAGTATATGCATTATTTTACACAGGATAAAGAACGATATTACGATTGATCCTACATTACTAGATAGAAATAGCATTTTTTGAGTGATGACATTGTTTACGCAAATGAGCGATATGGTTCACAATTCAGTTAAAGTTAATGCCTTTATAAGAACTTATTTCTCTATCTTTCTCCCAACTGAATTAAAAAATTTATGTACATACATACATATGTACATACATATGTATGTAACCTGATATTCAATTTCATGTCCATTCGCTAGAAATAAAAATAAAATTGTTTCTTATGTCGATAAACAAAAATAAATAAAATAACGATTAAGATTTATAATATGCTGTGTTTCGAATAACATTTTTTCGTAGCATCTACATACATACATATAAACGGGATCCAAAACGAAAATTTTTTATTGAAAGTGATTGAATTTTCTCTACTTCTGGATCTTATTGACAGCTTTAAAAGTAACATTTTTTTACTGAAAAATTAGTTCATTTAAATTCTTTTATTGTTAATGAAATTTTTGAAGTTTTCTTTCTATGAATATTACATAAAATCTTTATTGAGATAAAATATTCTTGCGAGGCATTTAATTCTCTAAAAAATTTCATCGCAGTTAATTTTCTAGAGTAGAAAATTCGCACACTTAAATATTTTCAAAGAACAAGACCCTTAAAATGCATCTTTCCACTTTTCTACGACTTTTGAAACGAACGAACGAAATAAACATAGTAAATATACTTATAAATAAATAATAATATCATAAAAGAATGTGCATTAAAAACATGCAAAAAACAATTTCAAATGGCCACCGACACCTTTTTAAATTTTTTGCTTCCCTAATACATATATGTATGTATGTATGTACATAAGTACATACTTACAAACATACATCCATATACTTATGTAAATGTACATACATACATACATACATATACTTACATATAAATTTTTTTAAATAAAAGGGATGTCATTGAATACATTCTTTTTGAATATTTAACAATTATTTTAAAAGTCTAAATTTAGATTCGCATGATGCTTACATACATACTTACATACAAATACATATACATACATACTATGTATGTACATACATATATGTATGTATATGTAAGTACTAACAGACGTACATACATTAAATATTCTGCCATAATAAAATAAAACCATAAATATGAACAAAAATATACACAACTAAATATATCGAACGCCCCAAACAAATTAACGAACGGACCAAGTCAATTCTGGCTTCGAACCAGACAGGCTGAATCTACCGACACATTAAATCTGCACATAGGAGAGCTCAGACAGCACTGAAATCGATTTAGTCACGTAGGCCAAAATTCACCATTGTTTTCTCTTCTGGTATTCACACTCCTTCATATACATAACAATAATAATAGCTCTCATACTCAGGGTATGCAATAAATAAAATTGCAAGTGTAAACAATTGGTTTTACAATATCTGCTTTGTTAATAATATTGTTGTTGCTTTATTTATTGCAATTTAATCCAATCTAAACGTACAAATTTCCAACACAAACAAACAAACGCAAGCAGAACAATATAAACGGCGCTCCAATTGGAAGATTAATTAAACACAATCCTAGAAAGAGTTACATTGCTGACATATTCTTTGGACAAGTTGCTGAAAATTTACAAATAAAAAATATTGTATGTACACTGCATGGCATTTATTGTTGTAGAAATTAATAGTAAATGCAAGCATATGTACATACATACATATGTACATACATATGTATGTATGTACATATGTATATACTTACATACATATACATGCGTACATATGCATGTCGAACTCAATCGATTAAAACAATAAAAAAATTCGGCAATAAATTTCAAAAAAAATAATAATAAACAAATTTACACACATTTACGCTCATACATAAGTATGTGTGAAATTTACTTTTTTATACTAGGAATACATACTCTTTGTGCCTTCCTCCCACCTGAATTCGAACAAGAGAACTTGACTTGTGTGAACCAGGTAAGGCAGTCAATTTGACAGAAGGGAAACCTTCAGAGACTGAAATATGTATGTATGTATATATGTATATTTCATTGATGGACATTTCATCAAACAATTGTTTATAAGCCACGCCCCTTGTTTTCTTATGCTCTTTAGTTTTTTAGTTTGGCGAGTGCACATGTTAGCTTGATGCTTATACATTTTTTTCAATTACAATGTTGGAAAAATTTGATAACAGCTTATCAGATCATCTTAAAAATGATCAGTTTATTACAGACTTAGCATTTTTGGTAGATACGACTGGCTTTCTTAATGATTTTAATTTAGAATTACAGGGCAAGGGAAATAATATATTCGATTTGTCCAAAAAAATTTACAATTCTAAAACTAAATTATATTTGTTGTTATCACAAATTAAGTTAGGTGACTTCAAAGAATTTCCTAAAAAATCCCTAATTTTGAACAAGCACGAAAAGGTTGAAACCCTGGAATATATTAATATTTTTGAAAACCTTTTTTTCAATTTCGAAGATAGATTTGAGGATATAGATAACATAAAACAACTTCTGGAACTTTACGAAAACCCTTTTAATGTTGATGTTACTAAATATGAATTCAAAATACAATCAGAAGTTGTAATATTACGAAGCGAGTTAAAAGCTTTTGCGGAAATAGACAGGTTATTATTTTGGAAAACTTTGGACGCATTGGCCTATCCTAACTAAAAAAAAAAATTCATTCATTTTTCCGACCACTTACTTTTGTGAAAAAATTTTTTCGGACTTAAAATTCATTTGCAGTAAACAACGTAATAAAATTAGTTCCGTCTTTGAAACATATACTGCTCTTACGAAACTGTCATGACAGCATTAATGTAGACGATTTCGTTTAATTTAGTTTCTTATATGAAAATCTTTGTGATTCCTTTTGCTTGTCACTGTACCTTCAAATTATCTCACTAACACAAGTGTAAAACAATTTTGTCCATCAATGGTACATTTATAATATAAATCAGAGCCAGCCACGACATATTTTCTCACTAACACAACCACATTTTACGTCTGCAACCCAACAAACACTAAATCAAGACTTTTCATAGTGAAATAATAATGTTTGAAAATACAGAAAAAGAACTGCTTTTTAATAAACGCAAAAGCATTTACATTAAAAAAATTAAAGAATGGAAGATTGGTACTTGAGTTGGAGCAAACTACTCAATCGAGCTCAATAAGCTTGGGCATTGTCAAACATGGATGAAAGCTACATAAATGACCTTTGTCAATTTGTTATATGTATTCGCTGTGTAAATCGTAAGTACGACTTTTTTTGAAACTATGCTTTCCTTGGAAACATTTCACACAAACGTAACTGGCAAACTTTTATTCGATGTATGTAGTTAGCGATAAGCTTTTTTTTGTTACAGATACAAAATATTTTTCGCATGCCATCGAGTATACAAAATGTTTGCTGGTTACCTAAAAAAATGAAAACACAACAACAGCAACAACAAAAACAGTAACAAAAAATGTAAGCATTTGCCGCATGTGTACTCGTCGCTTGTTCATTGACGACTAAATTTATGTCAATTTTATGAGCATAAGAATACGTGTGAACTGCTCTCTGCACAATTGTGCTATGAAATGGCTGGCTCTGATATAAATATACACATTATATACATGCATATGTATATAAATTTTATATACATATGCATGTATATAATGTGCAGTCGATGTGTTGCCGCCGTGTTTAGTGACGATTGGGTATGAAATCTGAGAAATATTAGATACATGACAGACATTAACGGCAGAGTGTAGTAGTAATTTTTATTCACTGAAAATATTTATATTATTCAGCCGCTACAACTGAGAGTTCTGCGATAATATACACACAACATAAAGAAAAAAGAGGAATTTTGCCAATAAATAATTTTTTTTTAATTATGTACGTATGTATGTATGTATGTATGTTCATTCTGAAGAAAAATTTCAAACGTATGTACATATGTATGGATGTATTTTTCAACTTTTTAATGACTTCTGCTGACAACTTCAAAATTTTAAACTTATGTACATACATACATACTTAAGTCTGTATATCTACACTTAAACTAATTTTGTAGTTTGTATGTAGAACAGTGGGTTTTGTATGAAAACATAATACAAATGGTTCAAATTGCAATGTGAAAATAAACATAGAACGAACAAGGCGCAAAACAAACAAAATGTAAAAAATAAAAAAACTTTTCGAATATAAATTTTACTTTCAGTTGGTATAACATTCCTCCAATAGACAATATACGATATATACATATATCATATACCCTATATAACCTTTAGAGTGTTTCTACTATGACCTTTGCTTTTGAAAAAAAGAATATTCACATTAGTTTGTATTAGAGTACCTCTCGGTAGCATCCATCTAACCAGGTTTTTCTTTAATATAAGCCCTATGTTTTTAAACAAATTTGAAGATCCTTGCTTGATTCCAGCAGCTTTTTTTAAAGTAACACACCCACACGAAATTTAGAGAGTCTTACGTTTGTAATTCTCCAGATATAGTATGTTTAATTTTTTTTCTCCCGCTCCTATTTCTGCCTGACTACATATGTACATACTTTATCTTTAAAGTAACCCTCACCCCATTTTAAGACTCGTGTTTTGTAGATTTACATAAATTGATCAAGAAAATGTTACACTTTTTTAGTAAATGAACACGCATGAGAGTACCCTTTACCCCATATCGTCAAAAGACGCGAATAAGCGTCCAGGCGTCAGTGAGAGGGTTCCAAAATAGCGAAACAACTTCCTCTAAGGAACAAACAAACTTACAAATTTAAACACAAACATGCAAATATGTACATATGTATGTATGTATATACCTACATACATAGACTTACTATACACTTGTATATACATATGTATGTAAGTACATAAGTATGCATGTACATTGTTGTACGTTTCGAAATTTGTATGCTTCTTGTATCTTAATACATATGTATATGTGTGTATATACATATGTATATATTTATGTATGTGTATACATATCCCTACGCATACATATGTATGTACATACCTAGGCATACATACATATATGTATACCTACATATGTTACAATTTTTAGATTTTCTGGTTTGTTTGCTGAAATGTTGACCAATATAGGGATATTCACTATAAATCACACGTATTCGAATTCGATGTCAAACACTTTGATCGTATGTATATACCCCGCTTAATAGCATCTAAATAAAACTAAACAAAACAGTATGATCCACAAACAAATTTAGCAAAAAAAATATTTTTTTATTTTTTCTTAATTTTAAAAATAATTAAAAAATATTCATCAATAAAATAAAAAATTATCGGTCCCACGAAAATACTGGCAAAAACATTGCAGTGAGATTTAAAGAGACTCATAGAAGCACCCGAAATCAACGTCAGTGACAAAAAATGCAACTGTCTAAAAATAATGCAATAGTGATTGAGAAAACAAAAATTTCAAGTGACATCAGATGAACGCAAATGCATCGCAATATACATACATACTTACATACATATTTATGCAGGATAAGGAACCGAATCACCTCAAGAAAAATTTTCAAGTTTTCTGAAAGCACTAAAGCTAAAATTTAAAAATAGACACATACATACAGATAAGAGCGCTTATAAACTCAATGAATACGAAACAAATTATACCTTACAAAGTGTTGAATTCGAAGCGCTAAAAACAAATTTAGTGCTTCATACTAGAAATTACTACACATAAAAAGCATACCCCCTGTAAGCAGTACGCGTAAGTTTTACATTTTAACGGTGCAAATGTGCGTTTACAGTCCCAATATTTGAATCCCATCGCTCTAAAATCATTGATTAATTGTGGAAGCTAGTCCTTTTTTTCGTAAATCTTATAGCATAAAAAAAATACCAGAGAGTACCCGTATGTAAAAATGTTGCGTGCATGTTGACAACCACTTGTGTCTTTGAAATAAGGGAGAAATATTCACATCGATATTGAAATGTTTTCGAATTTGTTTATTGTTCTTCCTCTGCTGAAAAATTCCAACCCTAAAAATAATTAAATTTGGCAACTTTGTTTATGAGTATTCACTCACTCACATTTACTCTCTTTCTAAATCATGAACAGTGCTGCCACAACCAAAAAATTTTTACAACCAAAATTCTCTTTAAAAGTTACCAAATGAGAAACAAAAATTACCAAATTTCAATATGTAGTATTTTGATTAAATAATAATTAAAATGCATACATATTTATAATGTAACGCGTGTGATTTGAATTAGAGATGGGCGCGTGTTGGATTTTTTCAACACTACACGACACGAACACGAAACCCAAGATATCAAGCACGAACGAAACACGCACGGCAAAAAATTTCAAAACACGAGACCAACCGACACGCACGAAACTAAATTCAATAAAAAAATTTTCAACCTTAATTCACTTATGTATGGATGTACATACATATGTACTTATGTACATACAAATATATTATTGTTTTAACATAAAAGAATCACATAAACTTAAATATATTTAGTTATTTGCAAATAAATATCTATGTGTTATTTACATATATTTGTTAAGAAATAGTAACTTATCAAGATTTGCGCTCAATAATCTTGTGCGGCGTTCACTAAGAATAAGTCCAAAAGTTGAGAATACTCTTTCATTAGTCGCGGAACTTATAGGTATATTTAACACCTGTTTGGCGAGCTTCTGTAAAATCTTTAAATTGGTTGCATACTTTCAAAATGTTAATATATCGTTTTCCCATTTTGTTGAGCTATTATAGTAATTTTCAATTTCAATATCAATAATTTTTTTGTGATTTTATTCTTTTTGAATTGTATTCATCTCTATACTCAGCGAATTTTTGGTTTTCGTTTTGTGTATCATTACTGTTATTATTTGTTTCCATATTGTCCATGTAATAGTCGTCTATTACGGCCTTAACGGTTGACAGGATATGTTCTTTTTGTTGTGAGCTTAAAAAATTAAGTTTTTTAAATGAAGGGTTTAAAAAAGGCCCACATAATGAATGTCTGTTGGGCTAAGCATTCTCTCAATAGACTGTAATGTTTTTGTTTTCAATCCATCTATACGAGACAAAATTTTATTAAGATGTTATGATAAAAAATTTCAGTAGTGTTTTGCTGATATATTTTGCGTATACAATGACACAAAAAATTGATTTTTTACTGAATACATATTCGTGTTTTCGTGTTTTTCTTGCTCAACACGACACGACACGAACACGAAAGAAATCTATTTTTTCAACACAAACACGTCGTGTTGATCGTGCGTGTTTCATGTCACGAAAAAAAACACGACTCGCGCCCATCTCTAATTTGAATACAGTTAATAATAACAATAACAAAACAAATATAATTCTTTTACCTACGTATGTATGTATGTATGTAATAAGTTAACGCTTGTACATGTATGTATGTAAAAAATAACAGTTTTTTTAATATAAAGTAAACAAAACTTGCAGTTCACAGTATAATAGTTTGAGACCATAGATTTACTTATAAAAAATTCATTGCATTTTGTAGTGAAATTTCACTTGTAATAATAATAAAAACAAGCAAAAGAAATAAATATGTATGTTTACATATGCAACATTTTTCATTGACTCCATTTCTGTACATTGATATTTTATCCCAAAATTCCACAGTATCCATATCGCTCTGTACAGCAGTATTCGAAAACTTTAGTAGTCTCCACTGATGTAATATTTTTTCCTCATTATTATCCGTTAAATTCGGGAAAGACGACAATAACGGCTCAATTTTTATTTCTGAATTACTTAACACTTGAGGTGGTGTTATGATATCAAGAATTTTAAAGTCTTTTCGTGAAAAATCAAAACGTTTTGAAATTTCTTTCAATAGTTCTATATAAAAAGATTGTATATTTTTTTTATTTTATATTTTTCCAAGTGTGAGAACTTATTTTGTTCCATCCATAGTTCAAATTTTCGGCCGATAAAGGCGAATTTATAACAGGTGGCTGCACTAGCGATTTTAGTCACAACAGTTTTATTTTCAGTTGCCTTGGTAGCAATACTAAAAATTGAAGAACATAAAAGCTTAAAAAGTATAACATTAAAAATATGTACATGTATATCATTATTTTGGCAAAAAATAACCAATCAGAAAAAAATATTCACATCTCCACATTAAAGAAAAAAATAACCACTTTTGTTTAGAAATAACCAAAAACGGCAGCCCTGATCATGAACGTGTTCAACATTTTCAATAGCTACACGGGATTAATACCTTTTTTTATTTTATTGACTGTGATAATTAACAAAACTCTTGTTACACTGTTGTAAAATTTATAATGTAAATAAATACACATGACCATATGTACACACTCGTATATTACAAATTTAAAAAGTATGTGTGTATGTATGTATATACCATACATACACACATACTTTTTAAATTTGCATCTGCAAGCAAAGCATGTGGTGGTAATATTCGTACAATGTCATGATCGCTGGGCAAGCAACATTCATATGTATGTACTTACTTACATACACACACATGTGAAGTTCCCAAAAGTTTTGGCTGATTTTTTAAACATTAAAAATGAAAATTTTTCCTTTTCCATGTTTATTTTTGAAAATTATTTTGATTTAGTTTTTTTTTTCTTCAAAGGTTTTTATTACTTTACCTGCTGATTTGTGCTTTTAAAGGACAACTTTTACAATTTTTATTTTTAAAATAAGTAATTTAAATAAGTAATAATTTTCTAAATGTACTCGTATAAAATTTTCTTAAAACATATACATAAGTAAGTATGTATGTATGTACATATCTTCTTCTATATATGTATATAAAATAGGATGTGTTATGTATGTATGTATGTATGTATGTATGTATGTACGTATGTATGTATATATGTATATATGTATGTATGTATGTATGTAACGTAATGGCTCCAAAAGGGCTGGGCCGATTTTGACGAAATTTTCAGGGAACCTTGAGAATACCCGGGCGGGTGACACTGTGAAGTCCGATTTTTTATTTTCGGTCTGTGGGCGGAGGGGCGTGGCAAAATCCAATAATTCATAAAATGAGAACGGCTTGGCCGATTTCTGTAAAACTTTTTGTCAGTTGTTTGTATTTTCGAGGAGAAGGTTTTTATGGAAGAAAATTCCTCCGGAAAAGTCGGAAAATTGGAAAATCGAAAATCGAGTTTTTGTATGAAATTTTGTTTGAAATTATTCCTTAATGGCTTTTCAAATGAAAAAATAGAAAGTTTGCCTGAAGGCTTAAAATTGGGGCGAGGCGAAGTTCGCCTGGTTCGCTAGTATCTAATAAAAATAGAATTTGAAAGCATGTAATTATTAATTTCCAACAACGAATTTCTTACATTCAACGAAAAGTTTATTGACTTTGACTACTTTTAGAATGTAAAAATTTCTTTTCTTCACTGTTGATCAATTCATAGAGCAAAATCTATTAAAAACACCAAATTCTTTTTTTGTCTCTTTGAAGGGACGACAAGTATCACATTTTCTTTTAGAAAAGAAAACGCGTCACATGTACTTAGAATGTGTTCATTACAAATAAGGTGAGGTTAGGCTAGGTTTATAGGGCGCAGATAGATCGGTGAGCTTATTTGAGTCCAGCATACATGATCTCTCTTTGTGACGAGACATAGACAGACAGATAGAAATACATAGATATGAAATGTTTGGGAAAGATGATAGTGAAGATGAATGTATGTATGTACATAAGTCGAAGATGGTGCATGGAAGCCGAAGGAACCACAGTGAAGTGAAGAGGAGTAACGAACCGACCTGAAAAGCGTCAACCCGAAAATGTGATCTGTTAAAAATCATTGTTTGTTAGTCTGCTATTTACTTTCGGATTTATCTTTACAGTCATAAAAATAATTATTTAAAAAATGTTGTTTGTTATTGGCTTAGCTATTCGTAAGCGCCAGTCGAATCATCAATACTCTTTAGCCGATTCATGTTTGTATAAAAGTTTTCTTATATGTTTTGTAAATCGCAAATAGAAAAATATGATGGAATTCTATAGAATTCTCATATAATATATTATGATTTTTGTGTAAGTACGTATGAATGGTTTGAATGGTTTTCAAACTCGATTCGGCTAAAGAGTACTGATGATATACTCAGCTAAGCGAACAACAAATAATAAAATTTTTAAGAATAATTTTGCATCTCGAATAATGCAATTAACGAGTACCTATATCAAAATATATACATATGAAAACGAAAAAAAAAATAAAAATTTATATTTATTATTCAATAAAGCTGATCCATATATGAAAAGTAAACATATGGCAGAATTTGTGGCGGTATTAGTTTAATTGCGGCTCAGTTTGCTACGTCTTTTTTAAATATTAATAATCAGCTGTTATAATATATTTGCTCTACCATTGAAAATAAATATAGCAATAATAATAAAGAATATTTCATATGCCTTTAAAAAGGATATCAAGCGTATAATATTACTAGCGGACCAGGCGAACTTCGCCTCGCCCCAATTTTAAGTCTTCAGACAAACTTTCTATTTTTTCAGGTGAAAAGCCATTAAGGAATAATTTCAAACAAACTTTCATACAAAAACTCGATTTTTCCAATTTTCCGACTTTTCCGGAGGGATTTTCCATTTTTCTTCCATAAAAACCTTCTCCTCGAAAATACGAACAACTGACAAAAAGTTTTACAGAAATCGGCCCAGCCGTTCTCATTTTATGAATTATTGGATTTTGCCACGCCCGTCCGCCCACAAACCGAAAATCAAAAATCAGACTTCACAGTGTCACCCACCCGAGTATTCTGAAGGTTTCCTGAAAATTTCGTCAAAATCGTCGCAGCCGTTTTGGAGCCATTACGTCACATACATACACACATCCTATTTTATATATATAGATTTATCATTTTAAGTATTTTCAAGCTATCCATTAGTATTTAAAATTAAAACTTTATAATTTAATTTTTTACTATTTTAGTAATATTATTTTTTGCACTGTCATGCTATTTTTGATATTTTGGGGGAAAATTACAAATTTTCCATTTGGAAAAAAACGAAGCGAAATTTTACAACATTTATTCTCTTTTTAAATATTCGTAACTAATCCAACTCTGAAAATCAATTTCTTTCAAAATGCATTTAAATCATACTGCATGTTTGACTTTTGTTCATTACCTACACATATTTAGTCGCCCCTGAATGAATATGTTAAATCCATAAATAATAAGAAAATGGCTCCATGTATATTTCAATATATTCATTTTATATTTTTACTATAACAAAACAAAGGAACTACCAATTTTCAACAAAGAAAAATCATGCGAAAAAATTAAGAAATAACCAGCGTGTTTTGAAAACGATTTGAGTACAAAATTTACGAATCAGTGTGATTTGACAAATATTTATTTTGTTTTCAAGAGATTCAAGATAAATATGCTATACAATTCAGCGTGATTTATTAGATAGTCATTATATTTTAAGGAATTCCACATAAATTTTTCCTAATGCTGACTGTACCCAAAACAACTTATTCCAAAGTTTTATTTCATTATCTTTTCAAGATAAGAAATAACAATTATCACCTAAGCCATCTTTAGTTAATGATTTAATACCACTCTTTTAGGAAATTGTCTTATTCTAACTAGCAGTTATAAATTCCGAAAATTTTACCTTGAAAATAAGAAATAAGTAGTTGTTTTTTGGCGGGAGAACGACGAAGGTTTCTATCTCTTATTTTCTTTTCTTTTTCTTAATTTTACTTCAATTATTTATTTGTTTGCAACTTATTTAAAAGCTGATCCGCTTATGTAAGAATGTTGAAAGTTTATTCAGACTTCTGAAGTACAGAAAAAATTTTGAAGGCTTCCTGATGATCTACGAAGTAGATCATCCCTTCTTAATCAATTTCAATGTGTTTTTAAAAAAGTTAATATTTTAAAAACAAATACTTTATTGATTCGGGAAGAAAGAGCGTCAAAAATGAAAACCAAAGTATTTTTATTTATTTATTTGTTTTTTTTTTATTTATTTTTATTTTTATTCAGGCTCTAGGTCCTATGGTATTCAAATCTTAAATCTAATATTGTTAATTTTTTAAGACTAGCCAATGTCAGACAAAAAAGCATTAATTTCTAAGGGTTTTCCTGTATTGTCTTCACATCTCTCGTGTTCTCTAGCTTACGAGCAAGAGTTTCGCTCCTTTGCAGCCGAGTGTGGCGTCTGTTGCGTGCTAGTGGCTTGTTATGATGTTCTAATTTCTTTATGTAACCAGCGCTTTAACCAAATGAACATCTAGATCTTGATGAATGCCCGAATGAATTTCTTCACATAAACCAACTAGTTTGATCAGACTTTAATTTCAATTGGATCAACTTAGGGTCTGTGTGCGATTTCCATGTTAAACGATGACTTTATTGTGTTATCGTATAGATTGACTTTGAATTTGTATGGGAAGACATGTTTCCCTTCGCGACCTAAAAGAGATATATGTATACACTATTTCGCCTGTACACTTTTATTCTCCATGTTTTTAGCCATTTTTCCAATGTTGAAATGTATTACTGCTTCTTGCGGGCTTTCATGGATGCTTAGCAAACCTGTATCATCAGCGTACATTCATACGAGGTCTGTTACAATTGATAACATGAATTTTCATTTTTCTCAAAAAAAATATTTATTTATTCATTTCTATTTTGTCCCCTCCAAAGTATTCCCCCTTAGATATAATAGACTGGTGCCAGCGTTTATTTCAATCCTCGAAGCAGTTCTGATATTCACTCTTTGGAATGGTCTTGTGCTCTTTTTGCTGTCCTTTCATGGGTCTCTTCAATTTTTGGAGCAGGAAAAAGTCACAGGTTGCCAAATCTGGTAAAAAAAGGTGACTGAGGCATGATAACGGTAATCTTTTCGGCCAAAAAATTACAAACAATCAATTGACGAGTGTGCAGGTGCACGGACATTTTTTTCGTATTGCATCTCGTATAACTTCAAGATAATTCTCCTTATTAACCGTACGACCATGTGGGTTATGATGCACCACGCCACGATATCGAAGAAAATAGTGGGAGAAACCTTGATATTTGATCGAACTTGGCGTGCTTTTTTGGTATTGGCCTGCTTAGTTCTTCCATTGGGACGATTGGACTTTGGTTTCGATGTCTAACCATATACTCATGATTCGTCACCAAATCTGGATCGTCGTTAGCGTCATTCAACATTTCCAGTGCGATTCCGGCAATTTTGGAACGAGCCTCGCTGCTACATGCTTCATGCCCAAAATTTGCGAAAACAAATTGTATGGCAGGAGCAAACCGATATGACGACATCCTCTGAAGCTTCTCTAATAGTGATTAGACGATTTTCCATAACAATTTTCCTCAGTTTCTCAACATTTTCAACTGTTTTTGATGTGATGGAGCTTCCAGGACGAGCGTCGTCATTCACATCTTCTCGACCTGCTTTGAAAACATTTCTCTGGCTGAGAGTACAATCACCATATGCCGCTCTGAACATTTCATGTGCTTTTGAGCTATGAGTTCCATTTTTTAAATAACATTTTATGCAAATTCGTTTATCAATTTTTTCCACAGCAGAAAATCGTCTAACTGTTTCAACTAAGAACATATGTTCGTGACCAGTGTGCCAACATAAAAAAATCACCTTTTCTATTGAACAGTCCTCGTATGTGAAAATTATATGTTGAATTCTTAAGATGTTAAATTTTTTGAATTATATAGATTTTTAGACCAAAGTTAAATCTTGTTGAATCACCCTTCAAGAAATATGGTATAAGTATAATTTTTTTCAAAATTGTCTATCATTTCGTTCCCATTTGCTTTTTTCGTACTTTCAAGTAATATTTTCTACCAGGAGGTGCAGCTGTACTATTTTTATTTCAATTAAAATTTGAAAAGTACATTGAAAACAAGTCAAAAATATAATTGTTTCGCGTGTTGTGTGGCAGAGTCTTGTTGAAACCACATGTCAGCTCTTCTATTTTGGGTAAAAAAAAATGTAATAATCGCACGGTAGCGCTCGCCATTCACAGTAATGTTCCAACCTTCATCGTCTTTGAAAACGTACGGCCCAATGTTGCCACCGAAGCGATTATTAATAATAATGGAATGCCGGATCCAAGAATTTCGGGTTCAGGAAATGTAATGACTGATTCGAAGGTTCCAATATCTTAAATTAAAAAAAAAACTGAGTCCCTTGATTAAAACAAAACTATTTCCAATTTTCATCTGTAGTAGGAACTTCCTTTGGAAATTGTTAATTGACCATCTCGTCCATAAGATCTAAAGCCAATATACTATTTTCTCTGGGAAGGAATGAGGCCCCATAAATAAAAATAAAAATTTTCCTTAAAACTTATTCATGGTTTAAATGTTTTCTAAATTAGTTCTTATTTTGATCTAGAAAAAACTCTCAGTTATTGAATTTGCAAAGCAAATTAAAATTCCAACGATCACGTACTAAATATTAAAAAAAAACAAAATGTTTATTAATTATTTTAATTCAATACATCACAAAATCCATTTTTTAATAAACAATATTTACTTTCTAATTAAGAAAATGTTTTCAACATTTAAAAAATTAAATACTACTCATACATTTGCGAGGGGTTTAGATCGTACCAGGAAAAAAAGATCTTTAAAAAGTACATAATTTTGAAAAAAAAATTGTCATAGACTACGTGTATTCATTCAGCTTGTGTCGAATTAGATAATTCTTAATTAAAATTCCACCCACATGTGAATGAGTTTTCAACTACTCGAAGTAAATCACGTGCGCCCAATTTGATCTAAGATGATGAAAAGATCTCAAGCAAAATATGACGCATGCTAATGTCAGAAATCTATTAAATACGAGTATGTGTACGTAATACTTTTGTAGTATGGAAAACTATTGTAACAAAAAAGTAGATAAATTTTCCATTAAAGAAATCTTTCAAAACAAAAAACATTGCACAGTGGTTTAAAAGCTTTAAATTTTCGAAATAAATGATAAATTCAAAGGCTTACAAGCGCCCGTCATGGGGCGTCCACTAAATCAATTTTTCGAGTTGATCACCTTGTATGTTTCTTTGTTTTTTTTACAAAAACTACGGATAAAAATTTGGAAATGTCTGCGAAAAATATGCATGCTTAAGAAATATATGTACATATATGCAAACATAAAATTTTAAAAAACATATATATATATATATATATACATATATATATATATATATATGTATATATATATATATATATATATATATATATGTATATATATATATATATATATATATATATATATATATATATATATATATATACATATATATATATATATATATATATATATATATATGTATATATATATATATATATATATATATATATATATATATATATATATATATATATATATAACACTAGCGGACCAGGCGAACTTCGCCTCGCCCCAATTTTAACCCTTCAGACAAACTTTCTATTTTTTCACGTGAAAAGCCATTAAGAAATAATTTCAAACAAAATTTCATACAAAAACTCGATTTTCGATTTTTCCAATTTTCCGACTTTTCCGGAGGGATTTTCCAAAATTTTCTTTCATAAAAACCTTCTCCTCGAAAATACGAACAACTGACAAAAAGTTTTACAGAAATCGGGTAAGCCGTTCTCATTTTATGAATTATTGGATTTTGCCACGCCCCTCCGCCCTAAGACCGAAAATAAAAAATCGGACTTCATAGTATCACCCGCCCGAGTATTCTGAAGGTTCCCTGAAAATTTCGTCAAAATCGGCGCAGCCGTTTTGGAGCCATTACGTTACATACATACATACATACATACATACACACATCCTATTTTATATATATATATATAGATGTACCCTAGTGGCTGAAATGCGATCGTAATTACAAAAAAAATCTAAAATTGATTTGTTTATAGCAGTCAAGCAAGACAATTGCTGCTTTGAAGACCAATTCCGAATGTTTGCTGTTTCATTATTTATGCTTCAAAGGCAAATAAATTCCAAGATATTTTACGAATTTTAATAAAGCGTACATTCCGCACTAAAGCTTCGTTGACAACTATTAAACACAAACCGTTACATTTTCAATAATTAAGCAAATCTGACCGGCATTGAACAACATTTGCAATACAAAAACAGATGATGTTTCTTATTTTATTCTGACAGTCAACACAAGCTAGAGATCACTAAGACAGACTCTCTGCTAAGGTTTTAATTTAATACGCTATTGCTCAAGGAAATATTACTAAAATGGTAAGAACAAAATTTTAAATGAACTTCAACAATGGAAATAATTGTTCACAAATGTCATAAAAAGCACAGTTTTGTCTCAATTACCAATTTTAGTGGAGACGTTCTTTATCGCTCAAATATAACTGCGACTCGGCTGACGACGGCTTTTTTACAACACATATTAAAAGTCGGATGTTATAATACAACGCCATTAAAAAGAAAGACACTGATACTTTGTATCAAAAAAATTAAGTCAATTTCATGACTTTTAAGTCCTTATATTTGTTTTGGCTTTTAAGCAAGTCTATACGTCTGACGTTAAGATGCTATTCACTCACCAGTAGAATTCGAAAAGTTCGAATAGTTATATTTTAACAAATGATTAAAAATTCTATAAGAACATTCAAGTTTAAAAGGCAAAAACAAAAATTATTATTTTCTTCCACATATATTCCATTCATTATTCGAGATATTCTCCAAAGCAATTATTTAAAAAATGTATTGTTGTTGTTGGCTTAGCATGTACTTCACTAGTACTCATTTTTAGAAAACATTCAAAACTGTAATTATACAAAAATCAACAATTACTATACGAGAATTGTATAGAATTCAATCAAGTTTTTCTATTTGCGATTTACAAGGCATATAAGTATACTAGTTTTGGAAACCTCTTATACTGAGGATTTGGCTAGCGCCAATAAATACAAGCATATACTAAACTAAGCTAACAAGCAATAATTTTTATTGAATATTTTCTTTCATTTTATCACTGTACGTATATATGAATAATGCAAACAAATTCCAAATAATTTCCAAATATACTTATGTATGTATATTTTTGGCATTTGGCATTTTAATTACAATTTAATTTTTTACTATTTCATTATCATTATTTTAAGCATTTATTGTCTTGCTCAATTTAAAGCCAACGCTGTCAATTTCAGTGGCTAGCGCATACTGCTGTACCCTAAGACAAAAATCAATTTTAAAAAAACCATCTGATGTGTGCCTAAACAACTAAAATCAAACTTTAACAGTTTTTATAATAAATTCGCCGTACCAAAATTAATTTTTTTTCATAATTTTCCTATGGAAAGAATAAAAAAAATTCTGGATAAATCAGTTTTTATTATAATTTTTATACTTTTTTCTTTTAACAACTGAGTATATCAAGTTATTAAATTTTTTATGCTTGCCCCAAAAATATTGGCAAAAATCCCCTAAAAAGGGGATTTTCTATTAACGTCTATAAAAAAAATTATAATATTTTACAGAGTGCAGAAAATATACATACCTATGTATGTATGTATGTTAAAGTTTCTCTCTTAAATTATTTTGCCTACGACACCGCTATTGATAACCAAAGGACAAATTCACCACACTGCATTCCTACCATACATACTCGTACATGCTTTTTAGGGTTAAAATTACCGTTTTCCAAATGTATAATTAAGTGAATCGTACAAATTGTTATAATTTTTTTAAGTTTGGATATTTTGACAGAATTCATTCTCTATATTACAAAAAAAGTGTGCATTTATCAAGCTGTAATAAAATATTAGACTTTATTGAATAACATTATTTTCAAAGGAGTTTTGAGAAATCAAAATTTTTTGTAAGAGCAGACGTCATTAGAGAGAACCCACAAACATCAACGAGACGACGATGCATGAGCAGACGTTCGTTGCAATGGATTTTAGTGACAGGATATTTTCACATAACAACTGTTCACGAGTTGTTGCCTGCTGACCGTCGGACAAGGTTAACTTACTACCAAACTCTGTTAAACTTGGAGCGAGAAGAAAATGATTTCGTATCAAATATCATAATGCGTGACTTAGACCATTATTAGTATAAAAAAAAACCATAATGAGCGACGAAGTCCATTTCCACTTAAGTGATTGTTAACAAAAATTACGTTTATGGAGCACAGAATGTCCATATTAAATGCATGAAGAGCCATTGCATCCCCTCAAAGTGACGGCGGCATTTGCAGCGAAAAAGTGATTGGGCCTTATTTTTTTGAAGACATCGATGGCACCAGTGTAACCGTAATAAATAGTGAGCGTTACAGGCTGATGCTGCATTGAGTATCGATGATTATTAGTTTCAACAGGACCGAGCAAGCACTTACATATGTAGCTCGGGAAATAATGTAGCTTTCGAGACACCAATTTCCAGATCGAGTGATCTGCTTTTTTTGGAGATTTGTGCTGGCCGTCCAGATCGCCATATCTAACAGCATCAGACTAATTTCTTAATATGGGGGCTTTATAAAATGTCGCGTTTCCCATAACCAGCTACACACTTTGGAAGTGTCGAAAGATAAAATTGAAGAATAATTCACCAATTCGGAGCCAAATGTTTTGCTAGCAACAATCCAAATTGCAGTAAAACGAGCGCAATTACGCATCAACTCGGGAGGTGGCAATTTGCGCGATATAATTTTTTTGCAATTAATTTCGCCATAAAACATTATAAGCACTGGTCTCCACTTACTTCTGATGCAAGAATCAAGCTCGGCTTTTGTTTAAATATAGGAAATTTTAGTTTTATATTTTGTTATGATTTAGGAAAATGAGACATAGATGCAAGATTTGCAAAATTTTCAAAATTTACAAGACAAATTTCTTCTTTCAAATCCTTCAGTCATCATCACTATGCGTTAGTATTCAAATTAATTATTTAATTTTATTTATCAAAAGATTTATGACAATGTTGGCGTCTTCGTCTCATGGTTGTTAAATTTTTATTGTTCCTTCGAAATTATCATAGCAGATTATTGAATGAATAGTTGAAAATATAAACAGTGATAAACTTAATCTGACCAGTCATTTTGTTTGCATAGCAAATATACATTTTTATATGCTTTTAAGAAATTTGTGAAAAAAAACTAAACTTTTATAACATTTTTTCAAGATAACAAATTAGCAAATAAACAGTTTTTAGTTAATGATTTATTTTCATAATCTGAAAAATTATATTGAAATATTAATATGCGTACAGTCTTTTGCAGTTTTGGTAGTTTTAGATTGGAAATTATTAAAATCTTTTTACAAAGGTGTAGATGTGGCAGAAAAACGGCAAACATTTCTATTTTTTCCTTCGAGTATTTTTAAAATTTATTTATTTATTTAGTTATCATTATTATTATTATTATTATTATTATTATTATTATTATTATTATCATTATTATTATTAAGGGTGGGTCATTAAGTCCGTAAATTTTTGAATTTCCCTCCTCTTAACTAAAAGGATAACACTGTTCCTGTTAATTGACTCCTGTCAAAATTTTAACAAGCTGCGTCATTAATTTGTGTTTGCCAGCCATTACTCAAACTAAGGTCAACCGTAATATGAACGAGTTTTTTCGCCATTTCGTAATCATAGATGAAACGTGGATCCACCACAACACACCAGAGACCAAACAGCAATCAAAGCTGTGGGTTTCTCGAGCTGAATCGGCACCAAATAAGGACAAAATGATGACTTGTCTAACGTCATTGTAAAATAAAATATGCACCGATGACACCGCCAGCCCAAAAATCCACACCAAATAGTGACTTTTTCGAGATGCATGTGGATTGGTATCGTCCAAAACTTTTTTTGGCATAAACATTCATACAGAATTCAGCCTCATCGCGGAAAATGATTTTTTGATGAAAATTAGGGCGAAGAATACCCATATTGATAAAACAATTTTGCCATTTGAACGCTTTATCCGTCTAGATTAAATAAATGACAGCCAATTCGACAGATGTAGCTTCAATAATATGGCCGCTATCGGCTGTCAAAGTTTGTAAGTCCCTGTTAGAATACCCATTATAAGTAATATTTATCAAATTTGTTATTCGAGATATTCTTCAAAATAACTATTTAATATTTTATTGCTTGTTGTTGGCTTAGCTAGGTATATGCCTGCATTTCATTGGCACTAACCAAATCATCAGTACCCTTTAGCGAAATGATGATTGAAAAGCATTCAATATACCAAAGACTACAAATACTATATGAGAATCCAAAAAGAACTCAATCATATTTGTCCATTTGTAGTCAACAAAACATATAAGTACATAAGTAAGTATAATGGCTTTAGAAAGCTTTTGTACAAACACAACACAACACACAAAAGGAAAAATAAAAAAATGCAAGTCGATTATAATTGTTAGATTGTGTATTCAATCAAACCGATGGCTTAAAAATTATATTAAAAAAAATTTAATTCTACCGAATCGATACACATACATATATCCAGACCACATAAAGGTGAATCCAAAATCTTCAGATTGCCCCAAACTTTGTTCTCATCGGTGCATCAGTTCAAAAGCATACACCCACAGTCATCAACACATATAGTTTCATGGGACTTCAAAACGCCGTAATCTGATGAAAGCCCGATTAAAAAAAATTTTTATGAATTCTCTACAACGAAAATGATTTATAGACATTTTTTTATATGCTTAGACAAGTTTCAACTTCTTTTTTGCATGTCTTTTTTATTATAGTCTGGTTGATAAATTCTTCGCTGAAATGTTCATAAATTTTAAGTCAAACTGTGGAATAGCAATTTAAAGAATAACTACTCTAATTGGTTAGCAAAAGATATCTTTTTTCTTGATGTTGTTATTGCTCTTAACAAAATAATGTGTCACCATAATGGGGCTGATTTGAAATATTTTTTAAATAAATAGTGAATTTTTAAAATACAATAAGTTTTACAGCAAAAGAGTAAAATAGTATGTATTTGAATATTTAAGTTTAAATTTTGATACACAGATTCCTGAATCACCCAAAAGGTGGGTGATACTGGGTTCTAAAAGTTATGCATTATTTTGTTTATGATATCAGTGCAAAAGAATGGTTGCTAAAGTGAGTTCGTTATGAGCTGTCTGGCTGTTTGTCACTGTTTGGCTCGAAAAAGCACTCGACTGGCAGACAGTAATTGATGAAAAATATTTTGTAATAGATTTTTTTTTTAGTTTTGAGATCCATGATTGGATTTTTTTTAAATATTTGATTAAATAAATAATAATAATACATAATACCAAATTTTATTAAATGAAATTATATACCACTATTTTATGGTTCAACACTTCTCGTTATAGTAACTGCACTAACTACACGCTACAATAAAAGAACAAAGAAATTTTCTTTTGCTCTATTTCTTGCCATCATGAAATATGGAAATATTATGCTGTTAATATCTTATTACAAATTCGTCAATTAATACAGCTATATGAAAATATACATATATTATTGCTTTTCTCAAAGATTTCATTTTTATGAGTCACTGTGTTATCCCCCGCCGAAAGAAAAACTTTCTTTGAAAAGTTATGTACGTGCATAGTAGTTCATTTTTTGTTTGAAAGATCATTTGACGTTCATTTGGTGGCAATGATTGGTTCTTTCGAATAGCTATTTTGTTCTAATATACCAAAGTAGGCATATGGAAATACTTGATTTATTGAAAAAATATTTTGTTTCTATCCCACAGTGCCTAGCAAAATTTGTTATCAATTTTCCTGAGATTTTTTAAAATTTCCTTTATTAATGGGTATCTAAAAAAATTAAAAAAAAAATGCAAAATATTTAAAATTTCTTTATCTCGAACGAACGAACTATTAAAAGAAGTTTTACTGTATTATTTATTATTTAGTCAGTTTAACGCTAGTCTATTAAAAATTTTAATATTCTTTTAGCATATTCTCAATATTTTTATTACAACACTGTTACTAGATGTAAAGTTACACTTAGTTTGTGGGCTTTCCAGATAAGGAATCGCCACTAAGGGCACAAAGGAAACAAACAATGTAAACATAAGTACATAAATGTATGTAATATTAGATTTCATTTTCGTCACCCAAATAAACAATAAAAACATGTGATCGCTATAAAACGAAATTGGTAGACTACAATTTTGTTTACAAACAAAAAATAATATTAATAATAATAATATGAAGTCCAGAAAAAAATGGATACTAAAAAGTTTATTGCGAATGGCCAGATAATTGGTCTGTTTATGAATGAAAATAAATTTATTTACACAAAAGCGCTGAATTTTCTATTGTATCCGAAAGATTTCTTTCTCTCTTGTATATTTTTAATTTTGCTTCGCGAAGATGACCTTCTACACGGATGTGTTTTATATAAAGAAAATCACTTTCTCATTTTTGTAAAATTTTACCATTCATAAGTTAGTACTTCAATTAATTAAACAAAATCTGGCAAAATTGTTACAATTGTACTTTTTCCGTTACTATAGGAACTCGTACAACAATGACTTCTCTAGTACAGCCGAATTCAGTTAAAGGAAAAATTACAGTAATTGTTATTCGCTAATCAAAGATTTTCAATTAAACGGTTTTCGTAGGTGAGTGAAAAACGTTTCGCTTAAACGAACTCAGCACTTTTCAGTGTTGCCAGAATTTGATAATCAAAATATGTTATATTTTATTGAAAAATATACTAAAATAATATGCCAAAAAAGGGCTAACAAAAATATAATAAAAAAAGCAGTGTACGTTGGCTGAGAAATACAATCACCCCTATCGTGAACGTTTTTTCCCTCCAAATATTTTCCCTTTTTCCCAAGTTGCAATCGTGAATAATTTTTCCCTTTAAATGTGCGAAATGTAATTCAGTGGGGAATAATATGCCCAAAATTATTCCCATTCAAAAAACTCGACATATCGTGAACGACTTTTTCAAAATTATTTTTCCCCTTTTTTGTGTTAGTTTGTTCACTTTGTTTTCTCTAGGGAACTGGATAAAAATGTAAGTTATTTTTATTTTCTTTTGAATATTCTCATTATTTAAAATTATTTTCTAGGTCGAAATCAATAAATAAAGTGCAAAGCGACATCCTACTCAATAGAAAGCAAAAAACCAACCCATTGCTAGTGGTTCTGTAAAAGTTTCCAAAGATATGATGGGTGAATTCTGGACTTCTCTTTTAGAGGAACTAAATATTGCCGGTCCTCCTATGAAAAGAATCCTTGAGTGGAAGAAGGTAGTTTTATTTTATATATTGTACATTTTTATACATAAATATATAACTTGTATTAGGTGTGGATAGACCAAAAAAGGTATGTCCGGTCAAAGGGTGCCCCTAATTTGAAAAGCCAACGGGGAACAGGAGGTGAACCAAATAATACCAATAGTTTGTCAGTTAGCGAGCAGTGCATATATGAATTAATAGGAATGAAAGAGTCGGTAGAGGGCTAGAAGATTTCCTTCAGCTTTGGTTTGCCAGAAGACTTTTATGAAGGAGAAAACTTGAATTGTTAATTTAATTATTTATTGATTTTAAATGAATACTTTTCAAATTGATTTGAGACATAAATATTTGTATTTATTTAATTTTCTAAAACAAAATACTTTTTTAATGTGTATGTATATACACATAAAATTTTAACTTATATTCTTATTCCCTGTTTATACATTCTTCTTATTTTACATTAACTACGTATTGATAGCGGGAACAAACATTCCCATTAAATTCACGATAGCAAATTTCCCTTCATTGGGCATGAAAATTTCATGGGAACAAAAATTTCACATTTTATTGGCGATAGGGGTGAATATAATTTTTTTGTCATTTTAAACTTTTTCAAATGGAAATTTGTTTTCAAAAAACAGGTTAACCAAAGATACTTAATATTGAAATTTATTATTCCGGGATATTCTCCCCTACCAATTGTTAAAACAATCAAGAGTTTTTGCAAAATGTTTTGTTTGTTGTGGCTTTAGTTGTTCATATGCCGATATTTCATTGGTCGCTAAACCAAATCGTCAGTGCACTTTAAGCAGTTTGAAAACATTCAACCTCGTATGTTTATGCCAAAACAAACAAACACAATATGAGAATTCTATATTGTATATGATTATTACAACAAAAAAAAGACCTATTCATAGTAGGCTTAGAATGCTTTGTCTAAATTACATATAGCATACACACATACATACATATGTATATACATATACATATATTAATATACACGTACACGTATGAGTGATATAAAAAGTTAACAGTTTACAAGAAAAGCATAGATGGATAGCATTTCGATTAGAGTATTTTTTCAAGTTTTTGCAAAGTTTTTAAAATGCATATGATGTAGTGACGAAAAAAATTATATATTTTTCAGAAATTAAGAGCAGAGTATCGAAATATGTATTCAATCACTGCTCAATCATGTACACGATCATGTATGTTCGCTATATACTTTGCTGGTTGTTCTCATAAAAGGTACATTTACGCAACTACTACAAATACCAAAAGAAAAACAACAAGGCCTTTTGCTGTAGGCAGACAAATTTTCGGTGTTGATTTATTTATAAAAATCTCATTTATGAGATACATCAATAATGTTGATATTTTAGCGCTTCCATAGAATTTCCGATCCCTGCTTAAAAAATTCTACTGCTAAAAAAATTTAAAGTTCTTTTGGACTTACTCCCGCATATTAAATTATTTAATGCAGAAAAACAAAATCATATCAGGATTTTCAGGCATTTTTGCTATCCCCAAGAAAATTCGAAAAATCTCCCAAAGTCCCCACACGTGATTTTTATTGTATATATATATATATATATATATATATATATATATATATATATATATATATATATATATATAACAGAATTTTTTGAAATGTTTATATTAATTGTACAACAATTAATAGACTTCAGTGTCGTTTCTGCGTGAAGAATCTAATACCCCTAATAGACATAGGATTTGTATACTACAATAGTATGGTATACTACATGTGTCAGCTGTAAATTCGTTGATGTTTACCATTTATAATTCATTCCAACAACAATTCTCACACATGTCCAAAAACGCCTGTATTTTTTTTATTTTATTAACACTTAATATAGTATATTTTGTTTTTATTATATAACATATTTATTTTATTATATAACATTATATAACATTATAACGTAAGTAAATTTTTTTCCGCATATAATTAGAAATTTTATTATTATTTATAATAACACTCAACAGTTTCTCTCGTTCCATATTTGTAAACATATGATTAAACATAAAAACAAAAACATAGTATAGATACCATAAGTCTATCACCAATGGTATGTAAACCCTATGTCGGGGTATAACACGTTTACCATACGGTTTTATGCATTCAGTTTCTTTAGTATTTCATCGATATGCAAATGTTATTTACGTAATGATATGTTGTTATTCGTAATAGTGATTTTAATAATTCGTATAATAATATGAATTCGAAACCTTTGACCGAAATTCATATAGATTTGTTGCATATTCTTTTCCAAATTTGTTACAAGTATCATAATTAGTGAAAGGAAGTATGTTCCATTGAAGTTCGCATTCATTCATTCAAATCATATTGTGTGTAAATTATTATTATATTAAATTATTTTTTATTGATTTTCCTTAATTTTGAGTCATCTTTTCGCTTCTTATTGTGGATTTTTATCACTCACAATAAACAGCCTGAGAATCAATTTAGTTATTGTTGGCACAAATTTTGCTGCTAACAAAACAAACATTGTTGTGAGCTTTAATTGTATTGAATTCTCGGCAAAATGTCCCAAAAATTCCCACTATAGTTTTAAATATCCCTAGAATAATTCCCAGTCCCCAAACTAAATTTGTTGTCCTTAAAACACTCGTAAGACCCCCACGGTTGGGAATGAACCCACACTACTGGCAGCCCTGTTTGAGCTATATAACACCAAATGATTCAGAATTCTCATCACACTCCGTGTTTGGCGGTGAGAAGATACATAGATAGTTGTTCGCTCTTTGCATACACGAGAAACTGATACAAAACAAACAAATTCAACATGAATGAATGAATGGTGAATACAAACGCACAAACACTCATATCTATATATGTAGATATAAATTAAGTGTAAATTTTATTGGGGGGATTTGTGCTACAACAAAAAAAAAAAACGATTGTGAAAGAAAAATATAAACACTGCAAACGATTGACTGTCGAATCACTACAACTTATCAACTCAAAGTGTGAAAGTCGCAGTGTTAAATATTCTCTGCGGAACGAACGCTGATATTTAGTTGGATACAGAGAATTTTCAATAAATGTACACAAATAACGGAAAAATAAATGTAACAAAATTGGAAATTAAACCGATTTAAGCGAAAATAAGAAAAACTAAATAAATTTATTGCATTTAATCAAAACCAAAAATTAATATACATGTCTGTATGAATAAATATTATATAAATATTGAAACCCACCGTTAATTTAAAATTTTAATTTAGCACTTAAAAAAGATACATTGAATAGAAAATATTTAAAAAACGTGAAAATAATCAATATTTTTCATTAATTTCAATAATCGTGTTAGTGAAATAAATAAAACAAAATGTGCCATAATTCTGTAATGGAAAACGAACAAATCGAAAAGTGTATAGAAAATGGAATGCCTGAAAAAATCATTAAAACTATTAAATACACTATGCGAAAGCGTGCCGCTAATGAAGAGACTAATAATAAATTACAGCAAGAAATTTCACATAAAAGCTCTAATAATAACAGTGACACACAACAAACACCTATGAGCAGTATTTCCAAATGTCCTTTTGGTCACGGCAAACTTACCACACCAGCAACAAAACTTTTGTTCTCACCTCTAACACCTTCAACGGTGAATGAAACAGCTTCCCTAATGGATAACGAATTGGATTTTTCGAACAACAACAATAGCAGCAGCAACATTCTGTATGAACGATTTCCTCTAATTTCACAATTGAACACGACAATAGCGGCAACTAAAGCTACAACAGCAGATAATGGCAACACCATCTCAAATTTGAGTGACGACTTCGATGACGATAGTAAAAAATTATTGTCGAGAATGGATAATATATATAACGATGACATTTTGGCCAAAAGTACTCAGCTTACAAGAAAATTTACATGGACAATGCAACAGGCGATAAGAAGGTTACAAGACAGCAAAATTTACACGTGAGTTTTATTGTCATTATTTTAATTTGAAATTTAAGAACTCTTGGCCGTTGTTCATCTTGCATTTACTTTCCCATACTAATGCATTATATTGTAGAAGAGTATTTGTATGCATGTGTGTGTATGTATGAGAATTTCGCTCTTCATGCACGTGAAGAGTGCAGCATACAGTAGGTGACAAATAAAAAGTCCATTATAAATTTATTTTTTATGTAATGAAAACAAATAAGTTTTCATTTATAAATAGAAATAAAATGTTGAATTGAAAACATTATTTTACAAATTCTGTTTTAAAAAGCTTTTTAAACATTGCAATTTTTGTATAAAACTTGTGTAATATTTCCATTTCGTTTTCCAAAAACCTATAAAACTATTAACCGCAAGAAATTTATTTCTTAGTCTAATACATACATATAAACTGTATTACAAACAGTGCCAATATCGTGCATAAGCATATGAACTTGAAACGTTTTGCGTAATTTAAAATAATTATTTTCATTTGCCACAAATTCATTGTTGCTAACATAAAATAAAATATAAAAAAATACCTCGTAAGCAAAATCTAATGGAAAATTATCTTACACTTGTGTAAGTAAAAACTAGTACTGGTGCGTATGTTCCATATTTTAAGTCCGATTATAAAACAATTGAATAAATGTTATAATAAATGGAAGCAAATTATAAATTATGTTAATTTGAAAATTTAATCAGACAAAATTAACGAATATCAAATCTCCACTATCAACGGAATTTTTTATGGGCATTAACTCCTAAAATTTCTTTAAGTCTTCACCATTTCGAAATTGCTATTAAAAAAAAGCAAAAAAAAAATCATTTAATCCACAAAGTTATTTACTAAATAATATAAAAAAAATTATCAATTAGTTATAAAAATTAATTTAAAATAGAAATTAAATTTTTTTCGCAAAGCATTTTATTCCAAATTAGTTTTTTCAACTTTCACTATAATTCAATTTTAATTGTGCTAAAATGCAATGCTTAGTTTTGCATTATATAATCCAAAATGCTTTTTTCGATAATTTTCATAATTATGAGGTAAAAGAATACAGAAATATGAAATTAAGGCCACATTATGCAGAGCAAATCCTTGTTAAACTTGTCGGGGTGCTGTTGGCTGAAGTAGTTAGCGCGTTGACTACAAAGCAATTTATGACTGAGAATCTGAGTTCGATCCCTGTTCAAGACAAAAAAAAATTAACATCATCACTTTTTCTGATTTACTTAGTGTGGCAGTTGTGTTAATTGTTGTTGGACTGTTTTAAGTGATGAAGGCACTGCTCACTTAACAGTAACAGGGATTGGATACTCTTCTACGATAATGTTTACTACATCAAAGCGCTCTACTTCGTCGATTAATATCAGCAGAATTGTCGGCGAAGTAAAACGAAACATAAAATGGCTATACATACAGCCTAAGAAACTTAATGCGCCTACTTAACACCAGAGACGCTGCAACTCTGCTATAAAATTTTAACAACGCGGAATAGATGACGTGTGAAACAGAAATTAAGCTCTCTCTGTCTTCTAATTTCACCGCCTGTCCTCTCTAAACTATCCCTTTCACAAAAGAAGTAACATCTTAAGTGTAAGTAGAAAGCACTAATTTTCTGAGTGTAACTTCTGTTTAAAAAATGGAAAGAATGCCAATGTTTAACAAATTAACTGATATTTTATATTTGAAACGTTTATAATTTTTCAATAAGGTATGGTCTCCACACTTCAAATAAGCAATTCATATAGAAAATTAGTAACCACTCAGTTCTCATACATATAAATTTTCTAGATATCTGGATCGTGGGAAAAGCTATAAAACATTCATTATTTAAATATAAAATTATTCTCCAGCCAGAGATAAAATAAAATGTATTTTCCACGCTCGTTTATACTTCTGTTACATAGTATTATAACTTAAAAATAATAATTTTTTATCTCAATTGTGTTGGCACAAGCATGTAAATCTTGACACACATTGCATGCAAAAGCAATCCAAAATTAAATAAAATTAAAAAAAAACGATAGAAATAGGTAATAAAAACACATATGACTACAATTATTCATAAAACGAAAAGTTTTAAATATGAATGTATGTAGCAAATATGTACATAAAAACTTTCCAGAATTCAGAATGGTATATAGTAGAATTATTGGAACTGTTTAAGCGAAAGATAGCTTAATTAAAGAAAATCGTAATCATTGTTTTTGATTAATTTCAAAGAAATTCGCTTAATAAGCAAATCTGCTGAAGCGAAAAATAGTTTAAGCGAAACGCATATAGTTTGCAAAAATGTAAGATTATACCAAACAAATATCGCTTAAAAGGAAAATTAACTCATCTATTGCCGAAGAAGCAACATATTGTGCTGGCCTATTTTAATGTGATGAAATTTCAGTTCGTAAAATAGATTTTAGGTCACAATTAGCATATATCCATTATATTTTTAGTAAATACTATATTTTCTATCTTCGGTTCAAATAACAATTTTCGACGTACTTTATCTGGCTTAAACGAATGCTACTGTAATACTTACAATGAAATCTAAACCAGCTTATTGGCATTGGTAGATCGTTTAGAGACAAAAGAATTTCAAATAATGGGATATTTAGCGGGCTTCTTGCTACTTATACATACTAACATCTAAAATAATTATTAAAAAATAAAGGAACATATGTATTTCACAATCACGTGAATAAAATCATCTAGTAGTATTTTTTCTAAATATGTAGTTTTTATAGTTATTTTTTTTACAAACTGCGGTTGAAATTGAAGAAATGCAAATAGTTTATGCACATGCATATGTATGTATGTAACATTTTTAATGGGGTTGCACATACTCGTATTCACTTAAATGCGCTAGTTTTCTGTCTACCTCCATTTAAGATAATTGAGTTACAAATGTTGCTACTGAAATAGATAGAAGATAGTGTAAGCTTATCGCAAAATTTCCAATTGAAATTTTTAAGTATATATTTGCATACATAGTTATTTGCTGCATAACTGCATAACTTTAACTGAATTAAAATTTTGTTGAACTTATTTTTTGTAACTCAGTGTAATGAGAGAAGCAATTCACTTAATTTGTTTGCTCTTCTCGCGTCAAAAAATGATGCCAACTGTTTGAGATTTATAAACTTAAATAAGTGTGTAAACTTCGAAATTTTGAAACTCATAGGTACTTTTGTATTAATACGAAGGTTTTTAGCCGAAAAATGCCGAAAATTTAACTTTCACTGTCATTTAAATCATCATTCGAGCAGGAAAAAGCTTTTGGTTTACAACTCGACAACAAATAAAATAACTGAACTGAACATTTCTTACTTGGTAATAGAAGTTTTTGAAATAACCTCCAAGTTAGCTTTACTTATGGTTTCTTTTATAAATCACAGCGCTGCATTATTAAATGAGGTGTGACGTATCACATTAAACTAAAATGTGACGTTAAATGACGTCCAGAACTGATAAGTATGCAATTTTTACAATTAAATCGTACGTTAGTATTATACGTTACATATGTACATAGTTCTTTTTTTACAACAACGGATTTTATTGCTGTTTGTTGATTGTGGCATGACTCTTTTTTTTAATTGAAGCGATATTTTTTGTAAAATTTTTATGTCTCATTTATAGCTCAAAGTTTATAGACAGTTCAATGCTAGACACAACATGTTATAATAACAGCAACAATAATAGACCTGGTTTAACAACTTCTTTTTTAATTTTTATATCTCAAGCTGTAAAAGCATGCACTCAATACTGAAAAGTTTACAAAGAGGTAATGCCTTTCTAGCGGTTTTCTCATATGCTTTATAAAAAGTTTCCAAGTTAAGAAGGCAAACAAGTTGGGGAAAAAACTGGATATTTTTAGTGGCATAATTAAGATTAAAATAAAAGATATATAATTTCAATAACACTTTTTTGCATATAGCCTTTATGTATCTATACAACATACTTGACAACACTGTAATATGCATAATGACTCTTGTTTTATGCTCGACCTGTGTGTGCATTTGCTAGTGGAGAGCACTATACAGCAGCATATACTTAAGTACGTACCTCGTTATTTAACGACGTTAGATGATGATGATGAGTTGGTGGGGAGGAATTACGAGATATTTGCGAGGTATGGGGAGGGAAAAGATTGGCCGTTGTAATTCAATGAATATAAAAATGCATGCGTTTTCGCACGTACACCAGTTGCTTTACGTTTTTCAAACAAAATGGGTGTAGTACAAGTGAGCTAAATGCAGACGTTTAGTTAGAATTTTAATTGAAATTCATGGTTCATTTGCAGTTAACAATTAGATTCAACGTTCATTTTTCTTTAATGCATTCTTAGTTTCCTACATACATCAATAATGCAACATGAAATAGTTATACCATATTTGTTTGTATGTATGTAAGTATTAATTTATTTCATGATCTCTTTTCTTTACATTTTAGATGGCTGACTAAAACGACACAACCTGCTCATATTGCAGCAATTGGTATTGTTACTTTTATTGTATTGAGTGTTTGGCCGGAACTTATTGATAGCAGAAACGATTCGTTAAATCGGCAACAGCATGCCACCACATCAGTTCCTACACAAGAAATATCAGCCAGAAAAAATGATATGTTGGTGCTGATTGCTTATTTGGGTGCATTTTCTATCCATTTTGGAGCTCAAATATGGATGACTTTTGTCTCAGGTAAGAATAATAAAAAATACCTCATTTTTGTTGCAGTGGCCCCTTTTCATTTCTTTGCTTCATAAATATTGCATTTTTACTAACTTAAGTTAATTAAGAGAAAGGTGGAATAATATCATCAATTTATTGCATTTTTATATTAAAAAATAGTTTTATCAATATTGAAATTCTTATCGAATTCGAAAGTATGTTCGAATTTTAGAAAACACTATCAAAATAAATATTTTTGCATTTCATACAGAAAAATTTACTTTTTCATGTCAACTGAATTTTGAAATAAAATTAATAAAATATTATTATAAATTACTCGTACGTCACCACAGTGAAATTTATATGGGAAACGCAAAAAAAATTTAAAAATTATATTTTTTTCTCATGCAAATTCTAAAATTTTAATTTCTCTACGTTTCTTCTATGAAATGAAAAGTAAATATTTTATTTAAAGTTTTTTTGGTTTATAGATATAAGCGATTTAAAAAATTATACCCTAAATTCATAATAATAATACTCGTAGCAAATCTACAATAAAATAAATCAAAAATCTATGTGGCATATTCCGAGACTAAATACGTATGTATGTAAAAATCATATTCTGGCAGTTTTGTGATCCACTTTGCATCTTTCCTTTAAGTATTAAATAAAATAGTGCATTATGTTTCGAAAATAACATTCTATTTAAATTCGAAAGCATGTTCGAATTTTCGAACATTATACGAAAACGAATATTTTGTGGATTTCGAATATAAAAAACTTTATTTTTCGTATTTCTAATGTTAATTGAGTTTTAAAATATATTTTTCTACGTATACATGTGTGTGAAAAAAAATTTATCTTCTAAATAAATAATATATTGTCAATGAATGCTTTTGAGTAACACAAGATCCAGAGAAGCACAGCCGTAAGATTTTTCTAAATTCTCAATGAGACCTCTGAACTTTTGACGATACTGTACTGCAGTATGGTAGAGTAAAGATTCTTGAAAGGGTTTAATGATTTCTTGACATACATTCTTTTATATCATAAAGCAGTTACAGTGTTCCATTTAGAGTTTGTATCGGAAAGATGTTGGAAAATCCACAATAACTATGAAAACAACAATAAATTTGGCTTTTTAATGTATGACGTACAAAACTAAAACATTCATTATTTTTTAAGGATTTCAAAACTGTCAACATATTCCTTACAAAATACCTCAATTCAGGTGCTTGGCTAAAGGTAGAACCTATTTCAGTGAAAGTTTTAATCATAATCATTTGACATTTCTAATCTCCATCTTCGTCATTTTGGGGTACTAGTAAACTTTTACGTCCATTTTAGAGGCTGCATGTTGTATGTGTGTGTGCCGTTCTCCCATAAATTTTGTACAGTTGAACAGGTCTAATTATTTGTTAAATATTTTGATGAATTTAATAAGATGTCGTGTGAATATCCAATCGATACAAATTTATAGAATTTGGAGCTTTTCGAAATTGATCAAAAAATATACATGTGTATTTTTGAAATATTGAACCCAAAATCTAGTCTTCTTAAAAATCATTGTAGACATTCTTGTCAAACCGATTTTATACTTTCGTTTATTTTGGAAATTTTAAAAACTGAAATTTGAAAAACTGCTGTTTTTGTAATTACGAATATTTTGTCAAATCGGTTTTCTAAATTCGGTCGCTTTTTTTGAACTCTTAAAATTACATTGAATGCCACACGATTAATGACAATTCTTAATAGAAATGCAAAGAAAACTAAACCTTGCGTCAACCTGGTTATTCAGGAAATATTCATTAACGTAATAGAAGTTGTTAAATTAGTTAATTTTATAAAGATGAAAATCTTAAGAGCTTTGTAGATTTTTGCACAAAATTCAGATTTTTCTCGAATATTGCTGTCACTGAGTAAAGAGTGACCTCTTTAGGATATACATATGTACATTTACATTTAAAACAATTTTATTTGTGTAAATATGAAGTGATCAAAAATGCCAACGACCCCAATTCGTTGATGCACAACACATGCATATGCATTATTATAGTACATTAAAATTAAAAATTGCGGTTTACAAACTTTTCATTTTCTTTCATTACAGGGCTTTCATTATATTTTTCATTGCCTCGCCATATGTTTGGCCAATGCCAACAAATACTATTTCCCAAATATTTTGCCATGAATGCAGTGCTCAGTATTATAATGCTCATACTTTATGTGAAATATTTTATTACCACATGGACTCTAGGAAAATGTATACAAATGGGTTCACTGTCTCTGACGGTGACTATTGAGTTGTTGGTAAGATTGTACTTGGCACCACCACTTCTACGTTTGATGCATGAAAAGTATAAGATCGAGGGAACCATTGGCAGTGGCAAAGAGATCGGTAGTCTAGTACAGGGTGACTTGATTAAATGTCCCCATTATCAGCGAGTACATAAGGCTTTTCGTCGCATTCATATGACGGTAGCCATTGGCAATATTATCACAATAACCGGAAGCTGTTTGCAACTATATAATATTGCGGGTCAATTACAAATTTCATTAGTACCTTAATCAATTAGAATTATTAACAAATATTTACGTAACAATTTTAGGTTGTAAGGTAATTAAAAAAATAATAAGCAGAGCTTAAAGTTCTAATACATAAGTATTTGTTTTAGATATATAAAGATTAACATGAAAATTTTTTTAAATAATTTTCAGGACTTTAATAATGAAAAATTTATTCCTGCTATTTTTTAGTTGTACGAAAAATTCAATAATTTTATACCAAAAATATTCTGCATTTTTAGATAAATATTTAATTTATGTTTTTAAGTTAAACAAAATGCAAAAAAGATTTTTGAATATCTTTAAGAAAAAAAGCATCCTAATAGAATAAGATTTACGACACACAATTCAAATCGCATTCAATTGTTTAAATTCTTTTAATATATTGAACAATTAGTTAATGTTTCAAAAATGTATTTGTAAATCTAGTAGGGCATCGGACAATATTGAATTCCGTTCGAAAATGCATCATCACGCTAAATTGCTACATTTGATGCACATGCGTAACCATTTTGTGATTGCATCGGCCATTTTTTATTTGTTTGTGTGTCATCTGATTCCGTTATGACTTGATGAACGGTCTCAAAGCTAAATTATTAGCTGTAGTTAGTTAAATTTTAATTTCTTTTAGTAAGTAAATTAAAACATTTTTCCTTAATTTCTTTCCCAAAAAAAAAAAAATTCAATACATGAATATATACATACAAATGTTTGTATGTATGTATGTTTGCATACAGGTATGTATATCAGAAATAATTATTATTTTCAGCAACTGCTGAATGGAGTTCGCTTTTAACATGCAACGGTTCTAAGCGGATTTTCGTATATAACGAACAACACCAATCTCAAAAGTTTCGTACAAATATTTCATAGAAACTTTTACGATACTAACGGACTTTGGTTATACGAAATTTCGCTTATAAATGAAATTTGTTAATAGATATATATGTTTTATAAACATATTGAACTTATTTTTTTATATTTATTATTTATTGTATCTTCAATATAAAGTGAACTAATAACAAGTATTTAAATCTTAACTTTAAAACCAATTCACAATCGTGTGCATTTGAGATTGCAAATTCTCATAACTTATGAACGAATCTTTTCGGTTTGGTTTGCAATACTTATTGCTCATAACCAAGACGTTTATGATTATTCATAGCTCTACTTTCGGAGCTTCCTGATAATAATCTAACATTTCTTTAATGTCCTCCCTCATTGGTCTACTTTTTATTTGCCTATATTTTTAACTGTCAGCTTGCAATTAAATGATTGCATACGCCGAGTAAATATTTATAAACTATATTTGCACATTTACACACAAAGATGTAGCATGTGCAAACTTGCAAAATTTTTTTAATGTAGAGTACAATTATTCTATAGCATTTTATAAATGCTATTATGCAATAACATTTGATTTTGAATTGACAAAAAAAAATTAGTTTCTGCGAAAAATAAATATTATATGTAACATATTTCAATGTTGCTTACTTTTTTTATTTGAAAGACAAAAATATGTATTTCGTTATAACAGATCTCTGCTGTATATCTGATATATGTATTATGCTCAGTAGCCTCTTAGTACATACTTTTTCCTGACTATAAGTAATAAATGATTTAGCACAATTTATGCTTACGGATGGAAAAAGCCATGGAAAAAGAATTTAATGATTATTTTAGTATGTATGTACATATATTGTCGAGTAAGTTGTAAACATATACATATACTTTTATATAAGAAACGATTAATATTTAGAGAAATTTTGTGAATAACATTTAAGTTTTCTTTTTGAATTAAACCAAATAAATATTTGTTAATTTATTTAAAATAAATAATTCATCTAACTAACGCCAAGTAATTTTTTATTTAAAGAGACTTTTAAGGTCCAATTGTTTTATAAAAATGATTAGGAGCCAGAGAATCAAATATCAAATTGCGAAATGAATTAGAAACACAATTTAAAATAAATAAATCCTGCGCTATATTTTTTTATATTTTATTTGACAAAAGACACGCATACATTTAACAAAAACAAAAATACATATGTATACAAGGTGGAGCAAAAGTAAAAATAAAAACAATCACCTCCACTCAAATCGGTTGTAGAATGTGCAATGTGGCATTAGCTGTATAGAACGTAGCTCCGTCCTGTTGGAACCACATATTGTTAGTGTTCATATCATCCCATTCAACCAAAAGAAATAGATAATAATCGACCTATAGCGCTTGCCGTTGTCAGTGTTGGTCTGCCCAATGTCGTTCGCACATACACCATCCACACCAAACTGTGACTTCTTATTGATGCTTTGAACGCTCTGGGATCTCGTGTGAATTGGTGTTGTCCCAAATTCGATAATTTTATTTCTTGACGTACCCATTAATTCAGAAATGAGTCCCATCATTGAAAGTGATTTTTTCATGAATGTTAGGATCAGTTGCCAACTGCCAGAACACCAATTTTGATAAAGCAATTTTATCATTTGCGCGTCTTGGTGAACTCTGTAGCCGTCCCTAATGATTTAGCAAAACTAACTGAAAATGACAGTCAATTCGAAAAATGTAGCATCAACCGTATGACAGCTATCAATTGTCAGAGTAGGGAGACTCTCTTAGAAGAACATTCAGATATAAGTATAAAGAGTTAGTTGTCAACGAGCCATGGTGCGAAACGCACCTCAAGAACGTAGAATTATTTTTACTACTTATTTGACAAAATTTCAGTCTGTTGTTTTTACTCCAGAATTTCCTGGTCGATGAGGTCTCTCGCTTTGGGAATTCGAAATGGTCGACCAGATTGCTAGATCTAACAGCATCAGGCTTCTTTCTTTGGGTCTTTTTAATATCTAGCATTTACCACAACAAACCATAAATCGTTCAAGTTTTGAAAGCTACCTTAAAAGTCATTGAAGAAGAAATCGCCAATTTGAAGTTAGATAATTTTCGAGCAACAATTCAAAATGCCGTAAAACGAGTGCAATTGGGTATCAACCCGGAAAGTCGCCATTTGACCGATATATAAGTACATATGTAGGTTTTTCCAATTAATATCATCAATTTTACACTTTCAAATAAACTTTTTATGAAAATAGTCTTTTTATTTCATCTATAATAAATTCGCAGCAAGTTCTAATTCTACCACTTTGCACGTGCATACATATGTACATACTTATATGTATGCATGTAAGTACATAAGTATATTAACATACCTATGTACATTCAATTGCTTCAATAAAATTAACAATAACGGAAAAAGTTAATCAATAAATAAGTACATATGTATGTAAGTGTGAAGATAAATGTCAGGTTTAAAAACGATAATTATTTCGATTCGTACTGAATTTCATACTTTTTCTACAAAAAACCGTTACTGTAGTCAAACCCGTTATCAACCCTAGTGGAGAATGAAGACAATGGAGGAGACGCAAAACTACATTTACAGTTTATCTGAATTGAATTTGTTATAATTTTATGTGTAAATATAAATATTCCTATTTATATATAATTTATATCGCATGCGATCTTTTTTTAATTACATATTGTAAGCATTTCGTACCAGGTTTCAAACATTTTCTACAAATAATAACGAATCAAACTTAGTACAATATGAAGATAATAGGCGATGGTACTAAACAGTGTTTATAAGTTTAATGGATGGTGTTTGTAAATTTTTTACAAGTTAAAAAAAAGATTTGAAAAAGTTTTCTTACATATTAATTTTCTGAGGGATATGGAAGCAGGGATAAAACACTTATGTACATCTATGCCGGCAAAATTACTCCCAAGGCCGTGCTAACAATATTACCATTCATTACCCGTGCCTGAAGAAGCAGCCCAAGAGGTAGATTATGAATAGCAAAAAGTTTAATTTTTGTTAATTACTTATGAAACTCATACATAAGTATTAATTACTTTTTTCAAACTAATAGTTTTTATTTGTTTTTCAATATACTTTTATTTGTTTTCAATATACTTTCTTACTTGACTGTTCTTATGAAGTAAGAATTAAGTAAACTTACGCTATGTCACATCTAAGTTACTATTTACCTGCTCGTATATATGCATATGAACTGCATAATTAATATGCAGTTTTTCAGAAAAAGTTATTTTGTAAACTTAAAAAAAGAGTTCTTTTAAATGCATTTCTAATGAACAATTTTATATAATTTCAAAAAAGTAGAAAAAAGCATCAACTGACAAAAATGTAATTGCTTAGCAATGACTCCCAAATTGTGTTACTGCAATGGAAATCGATTCTGAAAATGAAATGATTGTTAATCGCTGTGATTTGAGTACGTTTTGTATACATTTTGAAATCACTTATAAAATTTGAAAGTAATACGCTACACATCACTATGTTTTCATAAGATCACTGATCTTCTCAAGAAGTTTATTTGCATATGACTCTTCTCAACTTCATTTGTTGAAAGTTTTGAAATTATTTCAGATGTACCAACTATTTTAATTTTTAGAGAACCGTCTGGAGCCCCATTTTTGATAAAAGTAAAATAAATACTTAAGTATGTATTCCATATAGTACATGTTTTATTGTACTTATGCATAGATGTGCATGCATATTCGCATAAAATAATATTTGCGAAAAAAGTTCATATGTATCAAAAACTTTTTAAATTTTGAAAATTTTTGTATACTAATTTCATTTACATACATACATACATATACCCGTATGTATATTTCATTTTACTTTTATACACCAAAAATTTAGTCGAATAAATTTTTTATGAAAAAAATTTATTACGATTAGCATTGACATTCATTATTTGTTATATCGCTGAAAGAGAGTTAGGTGTAACAAAAACATTGCCACACATTCGTATAAATTAATTGCCTACTTTTAGGATTAAAACTTAGGGACTAAAAAGTTGGGAACAGTATGGAGAGATAAAATAAAAGTAATTATTATATTTTATTGTTGTTTTCATTATAAGTTTTCTATACAGACCGTCTTTAATTTTTTTTGACAACTAACTGCTTGATTTTGTAAATGAACACAAAATTTTCGCTCATAAATTTTTAGTGAGGAAAAACAAGTTTGAAGTTTTTTATTGATATGTACTTTCACGAAATTTTCGTTTAAATTTATAAGCCATAATACATTGACAAAATTATAACGAATTAACTCCTACACAATGTGACATCACAATTCATTTATTGTATCAACATAGTAGAACTTGGCATAATGATGACATTATCCAACATGGGAATATTCTTGTATACACAAAAGTTTAATAAAACTTTGGCGTGTTATTTGCTAAATGTAAGTATGTATATGTATGTATATAAATACAAAAAAAAAACACAAATTACATATAATATAAAATATTTACAAACTTACTGCGTCAATTTCTCGGTCGAATCGCACTGGTCGTAGCCGGCACAAAGCTGCTATCAGGTAAATAGTGTTAACGCCAAAAAATAAAGATGACCACAGCACAACATCATGGGCACAATCAATCAAATAGCCGTACATAGCAAGTAGAATGGCCCCAATTACAAGCATTGCACGCAACCATAGAATGCCGAACGGTCGATGTGGCGCCAGAAATGCCAACAGTAGAAAGGCATTGCCTAATTGAAAATACAAATGGTGGGGTCGCTGCCATATAATGCACTGTTCAATTGACCAGTCGCCCGGAGTGGCTGAGCGTATTGTGGCATTGTTGTCCCAGGATAAGGCACCGCCTGCATTAGAACTTGTGACAATCATACTACCAACGCTGTCACCCCCACCACCACTATGTCCTGTCACGGCATTCATTGTCGGTTGGGAGAATATTGAAACAGCTGAAGAAACTCCTACGCTAGAGGGGCCACTATTGGCACTAACACTTCCAGCTGCTGCTGCACTTTCGATCACAGAATTGACACCAACATCACCGCCGACACCAATGCTGACACCGCTGTCAACACTACCGGTGACCACTGTGCTACTGTAAGTTAAACTGTTAGTGCCTAAATTGGAATTCGTAGAATCGACTAAACCCAATGCTAGGGCGCCAATCAGAAGCATCGCAAGTTGTTGGTTTTTATGTTCAGAGAGTTTATTTCTTGTTGTGTTTATTATTTCTTAGTGGTGGAGTTGAATTTACTGCAATAGTTAAATTTGTTGTAATTGTTGTTTTTGTTTTCACTTATTCCCTTTTCTTACGGTACATATGCATGTGTGGTGAGATTTTATATCAAAATAATACTTTTTTATTGGTATGCTTTTGTTTGTTTCTTTACTATTATGCATTTGTTTTTATTTTTATTATTTTCCATATAATTATATACTACATATGTACATAAATACGTTCATATGTACATACATACATACATATTTATGTATGTTCTAATTTTAATATTAATTGAACACTACGTTTTCCTTTTTGGTTTGAATTATTTTTCTAAATAACCATTTTGATTTTTAAATACATGCTTATGCACATACACATTTCTAAATTGATCATGTTTTTAACGTAATTATCCATTTGTCCACTACACTACCATGTTGTCGCTGTAGTAGGAGATGAGGTTGTACTTAAATAAGTAAGTAGGTGTTTTTATAAAACGTTTACCACTCATCTAATAGGTACATACAATACTTACTTACATACATACATATGTATGTCGGGTACTATACTAAATTTAGATTCACTTTAAATGCGATAGATTTTTTAAAGCATATACAGTGATGGCCATAAAATTCAAACGTATTCATGACCTCCACTTATTGAAAAATTTTAGTTTTAGGAACCTTTTATTGTGTGCCATATACTTATGTACATATATGTACATACATACATACATATATAAGTATGTACTTATATAATTCTTTTTATTTTATTGATTAAATTTTTATAGAAAAGAGTGCATTATTTTGTTATAGTTCGTTTTGTGAGCTGGACACATGAGATTAATTTGTCCGAAAAAATTATGATGACTACGTTACTCCAAGATTTATAAAAAAATATAGCAATAATTTGTTCAAAGTACACAGAAATTATAGGGTACCCTTGTAGCTAGAGGATCGCAGGTTCGATACCTGATTGTTTTCTGCTTTCTGTCTTCTTTACTTTTCTGTTTCCAATTTTCTATTCTGTTCTATTTCGGGTATCGCAAAGGTATCAATTATGGATCCAAAAGAGCGAAAGGTACCTGTTCACAACCTAACCTAACAGAAATTTTTCTGGAAAAAATCTAAAATGGTGTTTAAAAATACGATATATGGAAGTATGTAAGAGCTCTACTTATATGGTAGGAGTTGTACTTATATGGCCACCACTGTACATGTACATATTCTCGTATGTACATACATACATATGTACATATGTATATACCTGTGTATGTAGTATGTGTATATGTACATATGTTAGTTAATATGTTAAAAATGCGGGCTTTTTAAAAAATACGTATGTAAGTATGTACGATTATAATAATATAATAAATAAAGTGGAGTATTCTTCTTGTATATGTATGTAAGTATGTACTTATATTTCATTATTATCGCTTTATAGTCTTTATGGACCAGGGACTTATAGACAGTCTGTTCTTGAAACGACGTAAAAAGTCCTGGCGGCTGATGAGAGCAAGGAAATTTTCTTCGCAATCGATTGCCATCATCAGCCGCCTGCTTTTTACGTTTGAACATCCGATTATCGATTTCTTATCACATAATACTCACGAACTTCGCACGAATTTGTCATTAGTACTTCAAGGATTGTTAAAATTGTTGATCTCATTTTTGCATATACTTACATACATACATATGTATGTATGTATGTATATATGTATGTAGGTGTATGTACATATATAAATACTTATGTGCATATACAAGCTGGCTCAAGTAATGTCATAATTTGAACTGGCTGCTATTTTCTTATAAATTAAAGAATTTTTCATAAAAAATTTATTAGAAATTATATCGCTTAATGGATGCTGACCTTCGTAGACTAGTAGGTAGTGTACTAGACTCGTAGTGCGAAGGTCCCAGTTTGAAAGGGAGCGCACAACAAGCCTTCACTGGCTTAGGTGTATGTCGTATGACATGGGCTATCACACCCCTCCAATCAACCTAACCTAACATAACCTAAATGGATGCATAATTACGCTCATTTTACGGTACTTTGAATTTTTGCTTGCAAAGTATCTGGCCCCAAATTGACATTACTTTTGCGCCAGCTTATAGTAGTATAGGGTGATTTTTTAAAAGCTTTCGGATTTGATATTAAGAAATTAACATAAAATTAGATAAATGTATGAAATCTTTGAGTCGCTAAAACGATATATGTACATATACATACATACATATGTACTTATAATTCAATGTTTAAAGATGATTTCATATAAATGTTGACCGAGGCTACGCCTCAAAAGGTTCATACTACGGGTCCGATTTTGGCATACTCTCATCAACATATCGGTCGGAATCTCACGAATAAATTCTTCGATATTGGCTTCTACTGCATCAACCGTTACGGGCTTGTCTCTATAGACATGAGCCTTAACATGAGCGTTAAAGGCGTTAAATCTCACGATCTAGGTGGCCAATTGACCGGGCCCAAATGTAAAATAAACTCTTCACCGAACTAGCCTCTCAATTGGGCCATTGTTTCGTGAGCTGTGTGACGTGTAGCATCGTATTGTTGACACCACATGTTAGCCAAACCCAAATCTTCCATTTTGGGCTAAAAAAAATTCTAATCATCGCACGGTATCGCTCGCCATTGACAGTAACGTTCTTGCCTTCGTCGTCTTTGAAAAAGTATGGTCCAATTATGCCACCGGCCCATAATCCACACCAAACAGTGCATTTGCAGATTTTGCAATGCTTCTGGTTGCTCTTCACACGAAACGGCAATTTTGCTTGTTCACGTATCCATTCAACCAGAAATGAGCTTCGTCGCTGAATACAATTTTCCGATAAAAAATTTGACGATGCACTTTCTTAACCGAGCATTAATTTTGATAATAAAATACAATAATCTGCAAACGTTGTTCGTTTGTAAATCGAACATGTTTAACAATAAAATGTTACACAAAAACAGCTGAGCTCCGAAAAACAGTTTTGCCAAAAAGAAAGTTGATAAAAAAATAACCCTTTATATGTATATTTATGTGAATGGTATAAAAATTTATTTACGTAGATTTGTATGTATGTATGAATATGATTTAAGTAGTTACATAATTATTTGTATGTACATACATACATAAGTATGTACATACATATGTATATATGTATGGCTTAGTTGTTTCGTTGCTATTTAGTAGTATTTATGTGCATACATAAGTACGTATATTTTGTGTTATACAAAATAAATTTGGGAAGAAACATATTCACCCCTATCGGGAATAATTTTCCGCATGAAATCATTCCACATTCCACATTATTGCAATCGTGAATAATTTCCCCCGAAAAAATTCCACTTAAAACAAAATTCCCCTTATCGTGAATGTTGTTTTTTCGTGCAATATGTGGAATTTTTTCATTGTTTTGTTCACTTTGATTTTGCTTGGGGAATGCATACATCATGTAAGTATTTTTTGTCTAATTAGAAATTTAAGGCTGATAAAAAGTAATTTTAGGACAAAATCGGTAAATAAATTTCAAAGTGACATTCTTCTCAATAAAATGAAAGGTAACAGATCCACTGGCCTTATTTTCGCATTTATATTTTTGTGTGGATCAATTTTACATCATTCACTCGACTTATTTTGAATCGTGATGCCTTTCGTGAAGTAGATGGGCTACATGAAGCGGACTTTCATGTTTCCTTATTTATATCTCTATTATTTTAACCAAAAATTTTGGGTAATGACTTTCCAATGTTATGGCAGAAATATCACAAAAGTAGTAGCAATTAACTAACGAATTTCTCATTTCATCTATGAATTTTTAGCCAATTAAAACAACCGACATTTCTTTTCCCTTGGAAATTCTTTTAGAATTGGTACATAAGAATTTTCATAATGTCCTGAGACAAAGAAAAACTACCTTTAATCATAAACCAATCATGTTTAAGTTGTGTGATCGACATGATTTGTTAAGATTAAACTGTCACAATAAAGAAATGCAGGTGATAATGAGAAAAGTATACCGGTCGTTGGAAAAAGGTAACGAACTCGAGGCTAAAAAATTCAAAATGATAGAGCGGCATCATGCGGTGTGCAAAGAACTTCGGCTGAAAGAAGTCAATAATAAAATAGAGAAAACCCAAAGATTACTAGAAATTGAAGAAATAAAACTTCGATTATTAGAAAAAAAACAACTTTAATTTAACAACCATTTTTTTTAAATTATTGCTAATACGTATGTATGTATGTATTGCTTTATTTCTGCAATATTTCTCTGCACCTTTATGTGTATGTATATCTTTTTATGTGTATGTACATCTTTTATTTTCAAATGTTTATTCAAATTACACTGATAACATATTACACTTTGCACAGCTGTTCAAGTTGTGGAAAAAATTGTTCACGTGAAATTCCCGATACCAATTTTCTGTTCGGGTGGAATAAAAATTCCACGTGAACAAAAATTTCACTTCTTATTCACGATAGGGGTGATTATAAATTTAAATTTTGTAGGTCATTCTGCAAAATATAAACATTTGCTTAAAAATTAAAAATTTTCTCTTTTAAAAGTGTCTATCCCATTTCAATTATTTGAACTACAAAACAAACCTTAATATTCTTAAAGACCCCAAAAAGGGGAATAAATTATTTCAGCTGAACTTAAAAGAATGTGATTATTCAAAAACAATATACATATGTACATACATACAACTAATTTGTTGTGCAGGTGCAAAAAAAAAATATAAACAAAACTAAATACGAATTACTTATGTATATTAGTTTACTAGCTGTTAGACTATTTAATTGGTGTCATAAAAGCCGTGTTTGGTCATACTAGTCAAACTAACAACACATGTTATATAATACGATCAAACAAAAAGCTCTTCAACACGCAACGCAACGGCCAGACGAAACAATAAATAAAAAACAAAAATTACACTGGCACAAACCATCTAGACAACGGTAGATATTCGTTCTACCAGATAGTATGAGCTGCATAAATCAGTTAATTCAGTCATTTAGACGTTATTAATAAACATGTGGAAGTACACAAGAGCACGAGGTCAATTTAGGAAGGCCATTAAACATTCATTTGCAAGAAGTTTTATTTATACATATATATGTTTGTATATTAAATGTTGCAATACAAATTTAATTATTTACGCGTTGTAGCGGAATCGAGCTTGCAGCCCCGAAACTAACAAACTGGCATTCGAACCGCAACCGATCGATACCCTCAGCCAACATAACTTCAGACATATGTACATACATAGTAGCTCAATTTCAATGGATGAATGGGTCGTGGTGCGGCAGACACCAGAACCATTTCACATTAGACACACAATGGCAGTTTATTTCATTCAAACATCAGAACCCACTTATTATAAGACAAATATTTAAAAGATATAAAATGTTCGATTCTGGGCGATATTGTACTCGAACCAAACCCAATCCCACTCATTCAATTATTTGCAAATCAAATACAAAATTCAATAAAAATTTTCTATTAGAAATTTTATTTAGAAATGTGAATTTCATGAATAAGAACGCGTCAGTCTTGAATTATTTTTTCCGGAGAAATCAAGACAAAGCTCCATATAATTAAGTACATACATAAGTATGTATGTATTTGAAATTCATACTCGCTCTGAAATGTTTGTGCGAAAAAAACTTTTTAAAAGTCAAAATAAAAAGTAAAACAAAAGTCATACAGAAAAATATTTCGTGTTTGAATTGATAACAACATACATACATATGTATATGTACATATGTGACATAGAGAAAGGGATCTAGGGGTAAAAAAATCAATTTTCACCTTTTTTGATGTGGACAACATCTGAGCATCGAATGAGACCGATCCCATGCCCTAAAAGTGTTCCCACCCAGAGATATGCGCGTTTTATGAAAGTGATGGTACACCAAAGGTACACGTACATATTTAAATCTTCAAAATGGCTCTCCTGAACAAAACCGGTTTTTACCCTTACGTCCCTTTTTATTTTATTTATTTTTTTTTTTTTTTTGTTTAGAAAAGCGAAATTAGTTCGCGACTAAAAACAATTACAACCTATGTTTCCAAAAAAGTTCTTAGCCCCAAGTAAGGAAATTTAAAATCGTTCAATTCACGACACGAGGCTTATAAGTAGATGCTTTTAATATATGTAAATGCTACACATATTTTTTTTTTGCACGCTTATATTTATTTATTGTATCTTCACATCTGAACTAACAATAAGTATTCAAATCTTAAATATATAAATAATTATTAGGCCCAACCAGTGTCAGACATAAACTTAGTGATAATAATTAATAATACATAAGAACCGTATTTAGCATAAATATATTTTTAAAAAGTTTCATCTGGAGTGTTGCGTACTGAAGATGTGTATCCCTCTTTTTTAAGCGGATGTGTCCAGGAAAGTTCAAGATGTTACGAGCAAGGGGATTAGGGTGGGACTCTAGTTTCGTTAAATATTTGCCTGCATATTTTGCAATTTCAGCGGTCACAAGTGGCATATTTAAATCACGATGTAAAATTGAATTTTTCATGTACCAAGGAGCCGATGTTATTAACCTTAAAATTTTGTTTTGCATACGTTGTATTCGCTCTACATTGGAAGTTGAATTCCGTAACACCATATGGGTTTCAAAAGCGACTTGTATATTAAAAGTTTACAGTCTAGACTGAGGGTAGAATTTCTACCAATCAGCCAGTGTATCTGGGTTAATTTAAGCTTCATTTGTGTCAGCTTAGAGTCAATGTGGTGTTTCCATGTAAGCCGTCGGTCAAGGTGTATACCAAGGTATTTAACCTGTGAATGTTGAGGAACAACTTGATTGTTGATTCGAATGGGGGAACAAGTATCTCTTCGTAGGGTAAATGTGACATGAACACACTTTTGTTCATTTACTTTTATTCTCCATAAGTTCAACCACAGCTCCAACAGGTTAATATGTTCCTGAAGATATCGGGATGCCTCGTGAGGGTTTTCATGCATACTAAGGCAGGCTGTATCATCGGCAAAAGTAGAAGTGAGGATATTACTGCTCAAAGGCATATCACAACTGGCCCCAGTATACTCCCCTGAGGCACCCCAGATGAAATGGTTTCGGGTACACTCATGAAGTCTCCTTCTACGACAGTGAACTTCAGGGCAAGAATGTAACTTTCCAATAGATTTACAATGTTTATTGGTAGATATGTCTTCAATTTTAGAATTAGGCCTTCATGCCACACTTTATCAAATGCCTGAGAGACATCAATAAAGAGGGAAGAACAATACTTTCTTTCTTCAAATGTTCTTCTTATGAAATGAACCAATCTATGACATTGTTCAATGGTGCTGTGCTGACTTCTAAAACCAAATTGATGGTCCGGTATGCATCCATTATCAGGTAGAATTGGGGACAATTTTGTCATGAGAAGTTTTTCAAAGAGCTTCGAAATTGTTGACAGCAAACTTATTGGCCTATATGACTCAGCCTTGGTAAGATCTTTACCCGCCTTTGGAATCATTTTGACCATGGCAAGTTTCCAGCTGTGTGGGTAATACTCCAGTCGTAAAATGCCATTAAAAATAAATAACAGGATTCTAATAGCAATACGAGGCAACTGCATCAGCATCTTGTTACTAATTCCATCAATACCCGGAGATTTCTTCGGGTTGGTTTCAGCAATTAATTTTTGCACATCACGCATCTTAAACTTTATGGGTCGAGGCAGTAGAGCAACTACACTCGGCAAATCAACAGCACCAGTACATGTGTTTGGGGTAAATACGTGTTTTAAATGACCAGCAAATATGTTACCTTTTTCAGTATTAGTTCTTGCCCAACCTCCGGTAGAAGTGCGCAGGGGTGGTTTAGAAGCTACACATATAATAACTTTATTCCAAAGACGACTTAATTTTTTTATTTGATGTTTATTTACTGTAATTTGCACGAGTGTCAAACCTACATGAAATTTAAACACTGCCTTCTTACATTGACCGTATACTCGTAAGTGTTTATAAGTACAGTGGCTCACATTGAAAGTCGGGCAAATCATTGGTAGACTTTTAGCAAATATTTTAGATGTCATAGCTTATTTTTTTTGAGAAACTTTTGAACACATTTAATTAATTATTTAATACACAATAAAAATTTATAGTAAAAATAGTCCCAAGAATTTTCCAACACATTACTTTAAAGCTTTTCTCAAAAAAATTCTAAAATTATAGTCACATTGAAAGTCGGGCAAAGCAATAAAGGGGCATAAAATGCATTCCAATTATCGCTATATTTGTTCATTCTTATTATTTTTATATTATAGGCGGTCAGTTGGACATTTGCTTTTGTAGTGTTGCAATATTAAAAAAATTTTTTTGTAATGCCGCGTACAACACACAGTCTACCTTGGTAGAGCGAAAAATAGTTATTAATAACTATTAGAAGGTAAAACTCAGCGAGAAATCGCAAGTATCGTTAATAAAAGCAAATCAACTGTACACGATATCACTACGTGATACAAAAAAGACAACAGAATAACAAATAAACAACGCTTGTCTGTAAAAAGAAAACTTTTCCCGAGAGATGAGAAGTTTATAGTTCTCAAAATACAAAATGAACCATTCATCTCCGCTCCAAAACTAGCAACAATGGTAAAAACCAATTTTGGATAGGAAGTACATGCAGAAAAAATAACACGAGTTTAAAGAAAACGCAAATTGAATGGCTGAGTGGCTCGAAAAACCCATGAGTCAGTGTCAAGAATGGAAAGGACAACTTGGAATTTGCACTGGAGCACATAGCAAATTATTTCTCGTTTTGGAGCACGGTAAAATTTATATGGCACGTTATGTTGGCCCTTCCTATCAACATTTAACATCTAACAGGTACTTTTTACGGATGAAAGCAAATTTAATTTGCTTGGCCGAGCTCTAAGTGTGGCGTAAACACAATGCAGATTTTTTGCACAAAAACACTAAGAAAACAGTGAAGCATAGAAGCTTATCAGTGATGGTGTGGGGCAGCACGGCAGTTTCAGGTGTTGGAAATCTTCACTTTATAAAAGATATGATGGTCAAGAACGTTTATCTTGACATTTTAACTACTAATGTTAAGGAGTTGGGCATTGTTGATAATGTTAAGTTTTATTAAGACAACGACTCTAAGCACGCATCACTGATAGTAAGAAACTGATTGCTTTGCAACTGTTCTAAAGTCATCGAAGTACTTGCCCAAAGGCTAGACACAAATGTTATCGAGCACTTATGAGACGAACTTGAACGTCGTATGAAAAACCGATTGTGCAGTAATAAAAACCAGCTTTAAGCCGCATTACAGGATAAATGGGGTCAAATAACGCCTGATATGTGTAAAAAATTAGTGGAATCTATTTTAAAAAGATTAACAACTGTAGAAAATCAAAAATTATATGCAACCAAACATTAATTAATGCATAAACAATCGAATTTAAAGACTGCCCGACTTTCAGTGTGATCATAGTTTTAAGGTTTTTTTGAGTTTTTGTTTATTATTTATATTATTATAGAGCTAAAGTACCTAGTTTTTGTTTTGTTATATTTACTAATATGCAGAACAAATATTCTGACAAAATATTTTGCAAAACTTTAAGTATTATTTACTTTAAAGCTGTTGAACTTTACTGTAATAAGTTGCCCGACTTTCGATGTGAGCCACTGTATGTACTCGAACATACATAGTAAGTATAGAGTATATTCATAATAAATACAGTAAGAATGTAGGTGGCATGGTAAAAGTCATCAATGTCGACAGTCTATGTATGTTTTAGGCAGAGGTGAAGTCATCAGTTATAAGCGTGGTATATTTTGTATACAATAGACACATAACAGTATCGTGCAAAACAAAGCCTTGTCAGTGAATATATGTATATAAGTATGTCATATGTATATCTAATATACTTTAAAAAATCAGAAGCCATGACAATATGTGAAATTGTTTGCCAGGCAATTCTCGATATTAGTCGAACTGAATTGCATTAGATAAAAGTTTTCGACTTTGCACAGTCCAGTTTTAAATATTTAATTTAAAACAAAAGGTGCTAAGGATACGATATCAAAAGAGTCAACCTAAAAAAGCAAAACTTAAATGATAAATATAGTGAACTAAGTATTTGCATTCACAGTTTCGATTGTGAAATTTTTAATACTAAACTTTATATATGTACTTTCGCCTGTATCAGCAAGCTTAATTTGAATTGAAGGCCTAAATTCTGCACCAGGCATCTGAAAGAAATTTTGCGAAGAACTCGAAAAACCAGTCTTTGTGATTATGATAACTAATCAATTTTGGCATTTGGAACGAAAACCTCATTAACGCGGCTTTTGTAATAAAACAATGTATTTTTAAAATTGTATTGTATTGGAAATAAAGAAAAACGAGGATTGTTGTTTTTACATTAAGATACATATAAGGAAAGAAAGAAAGAAATCAATGCTTAAATATAGCTTTTTCGTTGTTTTCAAATTAAATAAATTTGTAGAATTGCTGCTTCCATTTGAAAACTTATTTATCTATAAATATACATATGTATGTAAGATATTGAAATTTTAAGTCACATATGCATTTTGTTGTTTTATTTGTACGACACTGCACATGTGGAATTGCACATACAGGCACAGTTATAGCGAAAATGGTAGATGGAAAATAAAAATACTCTTTATATCCCCCCAATGAATGCTCCAATTTTAATAAACAAGTTTTACATTTAATATTTATTGAGGGACGATTCGCTGCAAAAAACTTTAATTTCTTCGTGATAAGATAAAAAGTTTTTTAATAATGAACTTCTATATTTGGGTAATAGGAAATGTATGTATGTATGTATATTATTTCTTCTTTATTAGAAACATTAAAATATGAGTATACATCGCTTTGTTAAATAGAAATATCCATATCAAGCCCGCATATTGAAATGGATGAAAATTTTAAAATATGTATAAAATATATATACAAAAAAAAATGAAAAAAAAAATTTGTAAAAAAAAGTTTATAGAAAAAGGAAAAATCACTACTTTTTTGACAATCAAGGAACTAATTGTTATTTCACTAATATGAAACGTTGCATTAATTTAGTGTAATTATATTTGTTTTTCGTTAAAGTTAAACAAAATTCAAAACCTTATTTAACTGAGCCGTAGTGTAATAGTTAAGATTTTAGTTTTGAACTTCGCGAATGGTAGTGAAAGTATAAAATTATAATAAAAACTAAGCATGTTGCCAAAATATAAAATCTAAACTCAGAAGGAGGGAGACCTTAAAAAATACTAAGAGAAAAAACAATTACACACTCTTTTTGCCATAGTTATTGCTACTTCTTTTTATTTTCTTTTCCTCGTAAATTATAACACAAGGATGGCATAGTATAAAGGACAAATTCCTATAAGTATACAAATAAGTATGTATATGTATGTACATATGCACATACTTACATGCACATATGCATACAGTGGCGAGCATATGTTAAAACATCCTTGTAAAACCCATAAAATATGGAAAAAGCATCAACGGAATTTTTTAAAATTTTTTTTAAATTTCTCCAGAGGAGGAAGATGCATTCCAGCTGGGTATCTTAGGTATACAATTTCAAACAATACTATGTTAACCATACGGCCACGAACCAAATTAATTGAAAGTCTAAAGACTTTGTTAAAAGCAAACGTTTTCTGCCACAGGATAACATCTTTAAGTGAACTTTGATTTCTAGGCCGAAAATAGTGGTCACATATTCCAAAAGGAGCATCGTAAATGAGTTATTAAGTTAAAGGGGTGAATACATGGGGAAATACATGAACAATTCCAATTTAACAACAACTTTCTTTGGAAACGGATACATTGACTTTTTTATAAAATTTTTATATTTCTGCAGTTGAACTGCCAATAGTTACGAAATGAATTTAATCTTTTTTTATTATTTTATTTAATAGTTTGAGCTACTGCTAATTTTCTTGGATTTTCCTGCATTTTTGTCACTTACAGTAAGGATGTTTCCACATGTGATCGCTATGGTATGTACATACTTATATACATACATTAGGTTAGGTATATCTGTAACAATAAAGGCCGTATCAGATAAAACTTTGTAGCGTTGCGTGACGTTTTTAACTTTGACAGAAAAGCGTAACGCAAAAGGTGTATGACACAATGAAAACTTTGACACAACGCGCGCAAAGTGTGTTTACCAAAAAGGTGGTTATGAATTTTCTAATTATTTTTTATTATAAAAATGAAAGTCAAAATATTATGTGCTTTTGTGTGTTTATTTTGTTATCAACTATTGTAGTTTATTGAAAATACACCACTATACAGTATAAATGTTTTTGTTTTTTAGATTTTCAAATACATATGTACATATTCAATATAAAGAGGTAAAATCTTATTAATAATAGGCTGCCACTGATTATTGTAATCTTATGCTATATACTTATATATAGCATGCAAAAACATAGGTAATATTTTATAAATTAGTTAAAAAACAAGATCATATTCTTCAACAGGAAATAAATTTTAAAAATAAAAAATTAGTACTTTTCATATCACACCACATTTTCATATCATATTCTAATAACATACATACATACATACATAACTTTGATTGTCAAAGCACGCAAAAAGTTGAGAGTTGCCGAACTTTTTGCGTCACGCTGCGTTAAAAGTGTTTTATGTGGCATGTTTCGTATAAGTATGTACATTTCAACTTAAATGTCAAAGCGAAGCTGTAACGCAACGCGAAGCAAAAGTTTTATGTGACATGGCCTTAAGCGCTTACATAGGTCGGGTAAAGCTCAAATCGAGTTAATAGCAACATTGTAATTTGCCACTTCAAAACTACCCCTCAGCGGAATTCTACTAATTTTGCACAATTTTTGGTTACTTACGGCGAACGATTTCATTTAAAACAATAATTCACAAAATTTGGAATGTTAGTTTGTGAATGTAGAATTATTTATCCCTAATATAAATACATATGTACATACATACATATGCATACATACACTTGTGGACATACAATAAAGTCACTCATGCAATCTTTTATTTCTCAGTACAAAAATAACAGTACATCAATTTTTTATTTATTAAAATTTTTTTCAAATATGCAATACCATCATAGCTCCTTAAAAATGGAAAAATATTCAGCAATATAATAAGTAATTTTGTTTGAAATCACTAATTTCTTTACGCGCCGCGAAGTACAGTGGACAAATAATTAAGTCATTTTTTTATAGAACGTTAATACTTGCGTTTAGTACATTTTTTTGGAAGCCAAAAAGGTTTATTAGTCAATTAAAATATATTATAACCTTTCCCTGTTGTTTCATCTGACGTGGTCAAGATAGGGATAAAAATAAGAGCTCCTCTGCAGCTGAGAGGGAGATCATTTGGAATTGCCTCCATAATGTTGGCTCATTTGCTCAAGTGGTAAAAGCTTTATCATTATCTCGCGAAAAGGCTGTCAGCGCTATTGAACATTACCAATTATATAAGAATTTTAATAATTTGCAACGAAATAAACAACGTAAAACAACATTTGCTGAAGATGGGCTTATGGTCAAGATGAGCAAAGCTGGCCCATTGTTCACATCGAAACAAATTAGAGCGTGCATGTAGTCGGAACACGGTGTTAAAATATCTGCAAGGCGAGTGAGAAGACGTCTGACTGAAAATAAACTTTGTGGCCCCATAGCGAGAAAAAAACTTAACGTTTCAAAAAAGAATATTTAGCAGCGTTTGCGATTTGCCAATATCCACCAACATATCGATGAAAATTTTTGGAAATTATTATTTTGGAGTGATGAATCAAAGTTTATTGCTTCCGGAAACGATGATAGATATTATGTATGGCGACCGGTCCGCAAATATTTAGACCTAAAGTACGCTAAAAATCCACCAAGCGTGGAGGCTCGTCAGTAATGGTGTTGGGGTAGTTTACTTCATCTAGGGTTGGTCCACTAGTGAAAATCTAAAGAAAAATGACTGCTTAAATGTACAAAAAAATCTTAGAGAACAATTTAAGTAACTATTGTGATAACGATTTGCCTCTGGGTGAATACTTCAGCAAGATAACGACCCGAAGTACAAATCACAGGTTGTTAAAGCATGGTTCGATGGCCAAAAATGGGGTCTTGATTGGCCAGCTCAAAAGTTCCGATTTGAAGAACTCATAGAAAATCTATGGGGTGACGTAAAACAAGCAGTCGCAGCCAAGAAAATTTAAAATAATGCTAGACAAATGTACCGAAGTAATACGCCCAAAGTACTACAAAACAAAATATTAGAGGTTCAAAACGGTTTGAATTAAATATAAAGCAATTCCAACACATTTTGTGTTACTTTTTTCAGATAACTTAATTATGTGTCCACTGAACTTTACGGCGCGTAATGAAATTAGTTATTTCAAACAAAATTAAGGTACATATACATAGATTGCTGAATATTTCCCTATTTTTAAAAAGCTATGATGGTAACATACATATACATATTTGAAAAAAATTTCGAATAAATAAAAAATTGATGTACTGTTATTTTTGTACTGAGAAATAAAAGATTTCATGAGTGACTTAATTGTATGTCCACAAGTGTATGTATGTAAGTAATCGTGCCTTAAAAAAGGGAATTCATTTTTAAAATTCAACTCCAAAATTTAAAAAATATCTCGTGTAGAACTGAAAAATCAGAGTTGAGCAGCTTTCAACCATTAGAAATATGAATGTGTACTATATACATAAGTACATACATACATACATATGTATTTATCTCGGCTTTTGCCAAATCTTCTTGGCAGTCAAATTTTAAGGTCTCTTCTCTTGCGCAAAAAAATATGATTTAAATTTCACTCTTTTAGACACTTCAAACAACAATAACAAAATATTTAATTCGATTTTCCACCATAATGTAGTATGTTTCTCATTGTCATGGAAATACAGAAACAATCAATTATATATGTATGTATATGTATGTACTTTATAATTTTTATTGCACTTTTTTTAAAAGCATTTTTTGTTTTTCCTTGTAAAATATCCGAATTATTTAACAGTGCTGATGGTTACGATAACGATGTTTTATCGACAACGGCGATGTGTGAGAAATTTAGGAGTGCAAAGTAAATTTTATTCTGTACATGTATGAAAATGTGCAGTACCTACTCACATACATACATACATATTTATATACTTATTCATATGTAGCTGTAATAAGTTTAAGCAGCACCTATTATTTTGCTGTTGCTGTAATTCAAATGATTACACTCAGTCAAATTAAATTAAAGGTAAGTATTTATATGACTGTCCAGAACTGTGTACTCTTCCCACCGCAATTATGATTGAAACTGTTATTCTTTTAGGAAACAAAAAAATGTACTATTGCAAATAAAAACTTCGTTACAAAAAATGCATAATTAATTTACCAAAAGAGGATAAACTATTTTTTATTATTTTTTTTTCTTAATACATATTAATAATTTTTACTATTGTTTTATTCAGGCAAAAGAGTTTAGAAACAATTGGCGTTCTCGTCTCTAAAAAAAGTGTATGGTTTTTACCCTTTCAGAGAGAAAAAAGGGTACTTAATGCTCTCTAATAAGTTCAAACTTATATCAAAGTAACACGCAATCGTCTAAGGAGCTAAAACTTTCTTAAATTAGAGCGAAACATGGACTTTTTATAAATTAATCAATAATATTCTGCACGTTTTCAGAAACGAAAACGCTATATATTCCTCTTCTATTTAATGGTTACTTCAAATTTACATATGAATGTAAGTTGATGCTATTTTTGAACCAATGATATTCCAATTTCTAGAAAAAACAAAATTATATTTATAAGTACATATGTACGTATGTTTGATTAAAAAAAGCATAATCAAACGCCCTATGATGTAGTAATGAACAATTATGCTGGAGATATGGTGGTAGATGCAGTATGAGCTCAAGATTGGCAAAACCATCAATCAGTCACTACTATATATCAACATAGATCTAACAGGTTGGATATTATAGAGACCAATTCGTGGAAATATGACTGTTACATAACATCAAAAGTCATACCAAAGTGAGTACTAAAGGTATCGTTAGCTTTGTCGTCGTACGATTTGAATAAGCTAGTTTAGCTAAAAGTTGCCCGAACTGATCTTCCTGGTTTTTAGAAAAAGTAACCATAATTAAAAACTACTATTATTCAATACTTCGTAACCTGAACTATATACATATATAACTATATAATATGAAAGATAAATCATAGAATCAATTAACGCTTGTACTATCACATATTGTAAGTAAGTATCGTTTATAGTGGAAATTTTGCAAAACGTCGAGTTCCATATAGAAGATATATTTATGTAAACATGGATTTTAACATTTGACATTTAGACCTTGATAGTAAATATGTTTTTTTTTCTAAGTTTTGTGACTTATTTTTAAAAATGTAAGAACAAACAGCTGATTAAACTTTGGAAGTCATTGTTTTCGGTAAATTTTTAAGCATGAAAAATATAAAAGAAAACAAAATTAACTAAATCCTCTGTTTAGGTGTAACTAGTTACACATTGCCCCCAATCTTATTTGATGAATTTCGCCCATGACTTCGACGTTTTGTACTGGATTAAAACAATATTCCCCAATATCTTCAATTTAGCACAAACTGCAGTCGAAAATCATCAAACCGGATAAGCGGAATTATGTTCAGATTCTAATATGAATGTATTACATTTGCTATGCTGCAATTAAAATAATTCAATCATTTACGTGTTTTAGACAGGCAAAAATGGAGTTGCTAATTTTGAACCTAAATGGTACCTCGTGTTACCTGAATTATTACGTCGATTTGATAAAAACAAATTGTTCAATCGTTGCATTAGAGAATATTTCAAAAGCAACTGAACTTTAATTTTTTTTTACAAAATACTACATAACAATTCTATTCTCCTTTCTATCCACTCTGATTATTTCAATAAAATTGTATACCCATGTGACTAAAAACCTTATCACTATAATGCTACTCGTCCGTATTTGGATCACAAAATACATATATAAAAATTGTTTCTATGGTATTACATATGACAAATACGTATGTGCATGTCGTGTAATAGCACCCTTATAGTAGTTCCATACTACATAAATTGATGCCGGCAAATATCAAGGACCGTTAATAATAATATGCAACAATCCATTTAATAGATAGAAAATGATTGTCGTCAGCTTTTTTAAGCCGGCGTGAGGCCATAATATAGGCGGTTGTTTTGTAACCGATGTACGAAAATGAAACTTTCAGCGCATTAAAAAGGATATTAAAAGTAAAAGGAAATCAACTCTGAGATTTAGCCGATCGTCTCGTTTCTCCGATACATACATAATTGAAATCTTTTCCTTATTCCAATTGGAACTTTGCTAAAAATTTGATGCTTATATGACAATAGTGCGAGCCTGGGTGATATAAAACGTATTAATTCACAGCTTTAATTATTTAAATTTTCAATAGGTAACACTTAATTCCTTTTTTAATAATTTGATGTAATTATACTATACATATACATATTTATGTAGTGGAATGCACTTAATTAAATTTTGCACAGTGTATCGTGTGTTTTTAATACAAAAAAAAACAACAAAACGAAGGCAAGGAAAATTTATTCGTTTTAAACTTTACATACACCAAAAAGTATACACGCATTCATTTTCCTTCAAACAAATTTTTTATTTGTTTAGTTTGTAATTTTAGTATGTATTCATATACTCTTTTAAAATTTATTTTTTTTTTTGCTATTTACGTTTCTATTTGTTATACCCATTAGACATGTTTCCAATTTTTCACACATATTAATAAAAACTTTTTATTATTGGAACGACAAACACACACTTCCTTCTTCTATTTTTCAATGAAATCGTTAGTTAACACACTTTTAATTGATTATTTCTTTACATTCCATTTTTATATATGTCGGCTTATATTTCAACAACACACTAAATTTAATATACTTAACTAAGTTTACTTAAAAATAAAGTTTTGTATAATTTTAATAATAGAAAAAGTGTGCGGCGATACCGTGAGCACAGTGATAGCGATTCGTAAAAAATTAACTGGTCTCATATTTGTTATGTGATATTAGTGGTAAGTGAGAATGAATAATAAGAAACAATAAATTCTCTATGTTCTCCAAGTTTTTGTTGCTGTTGTTAATGGTGGTGGTGCGTTTTGAACTGTCATTTTAACATTGATTTCAACTCTATTTTTTTGGAATATTTTATTTTTATAGCAAGATGACTAAAGTTTATAAGGTGGCCACACTAGAGCATCAATCACAGCAGCAAGAACAGCTGGCATAAAACCGATTCAATTTTGAAACATACTTGGTGTGTGTGCACACCCCAATTATTAAAACACAATTTTTGACTTATTCACAATTTGTTTTTTATGTTGTAATTGTTGCCCTGATATGACAACCTAGAAACTTACAACACCTTGTGTTCTAAGTTTACATTGTCTCGTGCTGCCATATTTGTAAAAACGATTGTAAAACAGCATCGTTCAAAGTAGTCTAGGTCAAGGTCTACAGTCCATACACATATACATATAGTCTCGAGAAAAACGCAGTCAGTTGTTTCTGGCTGCCCAAAAAGCACTCCAGAAATACATATAGCAAGTGAAAGAGAGTTCATGGGGAAGTAATTTCACTTTCTTTGTGTCCAAAGCAAGCTGCTGTTATAGGCGAATTAAACTCGTCTTCAAGTTTATGTTGTTCTTGCTGATAGGCCAAAGAGTGAATTATAAGCTAAGGCGAACTAACTCTCAGATAAAATTAATAACACAGCTGACTATAGCTTATTAGAAGCCATCTCAGTAATAAAAAATATACATACAAAAGCGATTTGTTCGAAGGTGACATCACCTCTTATTTATGAGCCTTGATTATAAACTAATGGTATAGCCTCAATTAACATCACCAGGTATAGCTAATTCGCCTTAATTAAACAAAATTTTTTTTTTTTGGGTTAGTTCGGACAAGACAAAACTAGTTCTTTAATATAAAAAAATGCTTACTGAGCTCGCAAGTAATTTTCGTATATCATAAACGTGAAAAAATTTCTTTGACTGTCCCGTTCGGAAGTAAAAAAATTCTTGTGTAAACGCTACATAACTTATTGATGGCAAAGGTCAACACTAGTCTTAAGGCTAAGTAATTTTATAAAAAAATCTGTCAAATAGCAACTATCATGTTTATATGTGTGATAATCAATTGCTGTCTGCATTAAAATACTTGAGTCAGAATGTTGGAGGAAAGAAAGAAGGCTGTCTGGTAACTTCATAATTATTGGACTATACGACCATATTATTTGTTATAACATTACGGTTTTTTGGTTAAACTGTTCAAACGGAAGCAAGAAGGGAGATGACTTTTCCCACGATTTATATATTGTTAAATACTTGAGATTTCAATCCAAACATAGTGAAACAAGTATGATTAAATCCATATCTCTAAATCAAAGATGTCAAGCGCATAGGGTTGATGGGTCTACAAACGCTGAGAATTTTTCTGGGGGAGCTACAACCCTTTAATGACGAGCAAAATTATGCCATTTGTTAGAAAAAATGCTGGGGGATAAATTCCTTAAATGGGAACTGAACCTCCCTAGTGAGGACCATCTACACTCATAGTTAAATATTCGAACTAAACGGTTTTAATTAATATTTAATGTATGTATTATTAAATAGAAAATACCTTCATTCAATTTGAATGTCCACTTAACTTAATAAAAATGTATGTATGTTGTTGCTAGGCAACAACAGGTAGCGTTATATGTGGTCAACGAACCGCGCATTATTGTCAGCTTTTGGTTGCAGGTAACGTAATATGTGGTCAATATGTTGTTTGTGTGCAATATGTGAAACACTAAAAGTGTTTTAGCAATTTTTTTATTTTTTGAAAGTTTGCTGGGACTATAACTATTTTCCGAAAGTCTCCTGGGATATACCCTATATATCAATCGACACGTATTAATGTCATCTTTTGATTGCAAGGAGCCCGATGTGTGGGTACCGAAGGTCTTGAGTGTTATGGCCGCAAAACTAAATATGTATATACTTTTCGGCAACGTTTTTCATAATTTCTTGGTCCACAAATTTTACCCTAAAGCCTCCCGTGCAAAAACTTTTATTACGATTTGCGTGCACTGTCATTTGCTACCGTTCGAAGGTAGCACCATATGAATTGGAAGTTTTGTTCTTTTATTATTGATGAAAAACTTGATATGAAAGTGGTCCAAAAAATCTTAAATATGATCTGAATTCCTCAAATAATTTTAGTGACAACTGGAAAATTTGATTTAGGACCCTGCGTGCTACAAATATCAATACTTTTGTTTTAAATTAATTGATTTATACATACAAAATGAATGCATTCAATTCAGCAATTTTTATTCAGTACATGTTTACAATTGCATCCTGCGCGTGTTACACATGCATTCTCAAGGAAAAAAGTGTTCCCACACACATACAGAAAATGTCTTTATTTTTAGCAAACCCACCCCACATAGTTTGTTAGTGCTGCCCAGTTTGTTTTCTTCACTTGCGTAATTAATGTTGTGTGGTAGCCGAATCCACACAACATTTAAGTGTTGTAAACCATAATCGGGGCATTATTTACTTTTATTTTTCTTCCTTGTTTTATAAGTTCTTGCAATGCTTTAAATTGTTATATTTGTATACATACTTACATATATTACTATATAATGTTTAAAGACAGCTTCAAATATTATAAATCAAAGTGGCCGGTGCCTGATTTTAAAGATGTCATAGATTTTAAAAACAATTCCAACTCTAACAAAGTAAATGAATTCTTAGAATTATTTTCATGTATGTATGTAGTGTGTAATTAAAAGGTTCTTGTTATAGTTACAGGAAGTGCAACTTAAAGATGATTTTGTGGCCTTGGGCTTACCTTTAGGGATGAATCCTATACACGAGTGGCGTCTGTATAAACTTGTAGAACATCCCGGACTTATTGTTATACGCCATGCATTCAACACAAATGGTCAACGTTATTGGATCGCTAGGAGTTTAAAAGAGTACCCGAAACACCCCAATAGAGTTAATTTAAATGAGCGACTGTTTAATAAAACAGTTTTGGATGATTGGTGGTCCTCTTTACAGCAGTGCGACGATAAGGAGGAAGCAAGACGCATGAAAATATCTATGCGATGGACCACATTAGGATATCATCATAATTGGGATACTAAAATCTATAGCGAAGAGCTGCAGTCTGAATTTCCAGAAGACTTAGCATGTATGACAAATTTCTTTGCCAATGTTTTGGGCTACGATAGCTATAGAGCACAAGCAGCTATTGTTAATTACTATCCCATTGGTACTACCTTGGCTGGACATACCGACCATTCAGAACCTAATTTAGAAGCACCTTTATTTTCGTTAAGGTTCGCTTGGTAATTAATGTACCAATAATACTTTTATTTTAATATGAATGTTCAATTTTTTATAGCTTTGGGCAAACTGCTATTTTTCTTATAGGAGGTCAAACGCGCGATGAAAAGCCCTCTGCGTTATTTTTGGAAAGTGGTGACGTGCTGGTCATGTCACAATATGCACGTCTATGTTATCATGCCGTACCACGAGTTATGAAAGCAAGGGAGGAAACTTGGAATATACCAATGACAACAGCGAGACAAACACAGGAGATATTTATAAAGTCCCTACAACCGGCCAAGAAAATGCGCACGGATATCCCCAGCTGGAATAATAATGAAAAGGAAACAGCCACAATTTGGTCCATGGACCCTTTGTTGTATCAACAAGTCACCAACGAACTTTACTGGCTACCCTTCAAAAATTATCTACATGATTCCCGTATAAATATAAATGTAAGACAAGTTCTCAATAACCAACAAGAGTCCTTAAATTGTTAAATGTTAACTAAAGAATTTCGCTATTTATTTATCTATGTATGTATATCATATTTATTTTCTTTTATTGAAATAAAACATTTATAATAAATGACTCCATATTTTAAAAAAAAATTACTGATTTTTGAAAACTTTGAATTGCACCATTGATAACATGTAGGGCCGATATAAATGTTGTGAATGTGATGGTAGTAAATGGCACAGACCCAAAAAATCACAGAATACGGTAGCAAAAACTATAGGCCAAAATAAAATCCCCAAAGAAGTTTGTCGAGTTGATGCTGGTACACGCAAAGGCTTAAGAGTACAATATTAATAGAATTGGACATATGCTCTTTCTACAGTTGCTACATACCTCCATAATAGTTTTAGGCATTTTATAGTCGTGGTTTTAGCAGGAATTGAATAGAATTTCGATAGAATTTAGTTTCTGAATTTTCGTTGCTCTATATTTTACAAAACTTTGACAAATTTCTAGAATTCTGAAGTCTTAATGAAAAAAATTTTAAAATTGTTGTGTTTAAGTTGTCTTACGAGGGGAAATCAATAAGTATTTAAAAGACTTGAGCATACTTATATCTGGGACAACTTCAAATGCAATTTTTAGAATTGTTTGAATTGTTATTGACATTGTACGGTTCATCTGCAATTTAAGACTTAGGGCGCATGTTTCGAAGTATGTAAATTGTTAGCATATATTGATTAAAATCGCATTAACAAAAAGAAAAATAAATCGAATAATTTAAACAAAATAGCACCCAATTACAATTTGAAATTGTAAATCGAAATTTTAGAGAAATGTAGTAGGTAAGAGTGAACTTGTATCGAAATACAAGTTTATTATCGAAAATTAAAATTTATTTCTCTATTGCTTTAATTTCTTTTGCTTTGTACACATTTTTTCCGTGGAGAAAATGCATGTTGTTTGATGTTACTGCCTAGAAAACACGAACTCAATCATTTTAAATTAAATGACTTTATCATCTGATATCCAGCACAATTCTCAAATCTTTTTCAAAGCAAGGCAGAGGTTATATTTGAATCAAAGTTAATGATTTCAATAGAATCATTTGTCAAGTTGTGTTTTCTCAGTTTGTTACCGAGTGTTATTTTCAATTTATTAAAAACGGGAACGTATTTCAACAATATGACGGTCAAAGTAAATTGTTATAATGTACTATAGTAGAATTACAATTTTACTGTCCAAAAAAAAAAAAGAGATTAAAAAATATAATTAATGGCTCGATTATGGATGGCAAGCGAACTTCAGTTGTGTTACCATTTGCCAAACAGGCACGTCTCTACTAAAAATGATAATGTAGATCATAAAAATTGATAGAACCGGGCTAAAAAAAATAATTCAAATAAAAATAAAAAAACAGGGCAGTGCTGAAATTTCATTGCCACTTGCTAAACAAGTAAATCTGTTAGAAATGATAATGCAGAGCTCAAAATGATGATAATGCAGACGACTTCTGGACACTGAGAATGACAACTACATATGTATTTCTGGTTGCCGAATAGCAACTCAACTATAGTTCGATTGCCATACATAATCTATGCATAAGAAAATTAATAAAAATTTATTTAATGTACATATATCTATATATATAAAAATAAGTCCGTATATGTACGTCGCCGAACTACTCATAAACGCGTCGAGCGATTTCAACCAAACTTATACGTAGGCAGTGGCCCATATATGGTTTATATGAAGTTTGGTTAAAATCCGATAACGCATGTGTGTGCGGTGCGTATGTGAAGTGAGTGTGTTTTTGGGAACAAAACCAACTTTATTAAAAACAAGTGTGTTTCTTTTCTTATTTTGTTTTGCCGTGCGAAGCAGGCAACGGGCCCGCTAGTTCCATATAAAATTGAGAAAAATTTCTCAAAGAGAAAGCAGTTTCTCGTGTCATTTGAGAAGGGATTGTTGAAGTTTTTAATATGTACATTTGGGTTTTTGTTTTTAATTTTGTTTGAAAACATACAGTCATCGCACCCATGGATGATCCATCACTTACCCAAAAATGTAATTTGTTTTTTTTTCGAAAATCCTTTAAACTGGATTTGCTGCATTAACGTCACTATACACATACATACATACTTTGCAAATTTGCTCATTATTCTCATTTAAATTTTTGTTTATTGTTAAATTTTAATTTTGTAATTCCTTGTTTATAGTTTGTTTGTTTGTTTGTTGTTGTTTTTGTCGTATGTGTTAATTATTGAATGTTCGTCTGAGTAGGAGTGTGTTTTCTGGTCAGTGTTAAAGATGTTTCTTTTGTCATTTTGTTTTAATTTTACAATTAAATTACAGAAATAAAAATATGCCTAAAAACGTTAAGGATTTTTATGCATAATAATCGATTTGTTTGTTTTAATAATTGTATATTTTTTGAATCTTTTGTTTTTTTTTTGTTTGTTTATAAATAATCGTAAAGCTACTTAAATGTATATAATTTGTTTATAATTATAATATATGATTTTTATTTCTTTTTTTTTACTTCTTAATAATGTTAATTTATATTTAAGTTTTTTTTTAGAAATATCATTTTTTATATATATGTATATGCATATATGTAATGTATATTTATAATTGATAATCAGTTATATTTATATTTATATATAGTTTTTAATTTTGTTTTCTTTTTGCATTAAGGGATCTTTGTGTTTCTTTTTTGAAAGTCAGAAAGAAGGAAGGGATGGATGGGTTTTAGGTTTCTATATATTTATATCAATATCATTAATAGTAATATTAAAAAAAAACTACTAAATTTTTTTTCCTTTTGTTTTTTACTTTGCTTTTCTACTATGTATATTATATAACAATATAAATTATTTAGCAAACTTGTTAACATCATTTGATTTATTTTTATTTGTATTTATATGAAAATTATATTTTTAAGAACAACATTTAGTACAATAATTATAAATAATATTTATAATAAAAAAAAACTATACAAATAATACAAATGCTCTAAGTATGAAGCGTCCTATTTTCTATAAAAAAATAATAATGTAAAAAACCATAATAAAATAGTTTCATATTTTATTTAATTATATATCAGACCAATAATTTGGTAGTTTTTTGTTTTACTTAGTTGTAGTATATAATATTGCATACAAGTTTTATATACTTAGTTAAATTTTTTGTATTTAGTTTTTTTTTTATTAAAGTTGCAATACATGTATTTAATTTTTTTTAGTTTGGAATTTAACTTGTTTTTTTACAAAGGGTTTGGTACGTGTGGGGTATAAGGTAGGGAAGTTGGAATTAAGAATGGGATGGGTGGGGATGGCATTTTGAAAAGTCTCTATTTGTTTTTATTTATAATTTTATTTTGTATATTTTTACATTCTTTTCATTCTAAAAAAATACTTTTTAGTTAAAGGAATTAAAAGAAAATTAAAATTATACACAGTTCTTTATTTTAGTAAGGAAAGGGAATATTTTTGTTTTTATAATACAATATGATTCTTTTAAAGATTACTTGGTCTCTTTTCCGATTTATTAAGAATATATTTTTGTTTCATTTATTTTGATATCTCTAATTTTAGTATTTAATATTTCATTTGAGAAATTTAATTGAAGTTAAACTTTGAAAGCTCTTTAATTTATCATCGGCCAGGTTGGGCATTTTGTGGTGCAGGTTGGGGTGGTGCCATGGTCATAACACCCGCAGGTGGACCGCCCGGTTCTTCTTTTTTAGGCGCTAACATAGGATCAACTACCATGGGGTGCGGGATGCCTCCCATTGCAGGCGGTTTTCCGCCTAACGATGGTGGCGGTCCCGATTGGGGTTGCCCCATTGATCCTGGTTGCATGCGATGATGAGGTGGAGGTGGCGGCCCTAAAGGTCCCACCACTCCGGATGGTGGCGGTATGGGTGATGGTTCTTTTCCTCTTAAATGAGCAGCTGATTGCACTGCATACATACTCATTGCTGCTTTATGTCGCTCTTCTTCATGCCGTAATGCCACTTCCATAAGTGGATTGTAACGCAAAGCGCTCATTCCGTAGGGGTCGCGATAGGGGTCCATAGGCCAGCCAGGTGGACCTGCAGGACCAAAGTGTGACAGCGGGGGTCCACCTAGAGTTGGCGGCATCATTTGTCTTGCTAAATGAGGGGGTGGCGGTACACCATGAGGGCCATGACGACTGGCCATAAATGAAGCATGATGCGCTGCTGCTGCGGCACTGGCTTGGGCCTGAGCCAGCTGATGCTGATACCGAGGATCAGCAGCGGCGGCAGCTGCTGCCGAAGCTCTCATCATTATGGCATCTTGTTCTTCTTTTGTTCGCGGCATTTCTTCTTTAATGCGCATTTCTCCGCCTGGACCAACTGGGCCACCCTGCAAGTCTGTCACACTGCGATGTGGAGATCGCTCTCGAGCCGAATTCATCGCTGCAGCTGCCGCAGCTGCTTGTGACAATTTATTGCTCTCATTAATACGTTGCTGTTGCAACATTCTCTCTCTTTCCATTTCCCGTCGTTCCATTTCCCTTCGTTCTCTCTCCTTACGTTCCCTTTCACGCTCTCTTTCGCGCATTTCTCTTTCCTGCTGTTCACGTTTGAGCTTTTCTTCTTTTTCCTTCCGTTCTCGTTCCTCTCGCTCACGTTGACGTTGTCTATCACGCTCTCTTTGCTCCCTCTCACGCATTTCCCGCTCACGCTCACGTTCTTCTGCCTCTCGACGTGCATTATCCAAGGCTGTTGTGTCTGGTTTCATTGGCCATCCCGGTGGTGCTCCCGCCGGATGATAAGGCACTGTGCGTTGCAAAGCAGCTCTAAAAATTGGAAAAACACATTAAAAATTTTTAAATAACATTAAAAATAAAACAAAAACTCACGTTCTCCAAGGATCATGCAATGCGCCACCAAGTGGTATCTCTCTGCCAAATGGCGATAAGCCAAAACCAAAAGGACCCACATAGCGCCCGAAGGGAGATACGGCAGTACCTGCGAAACACAATAAATCAGTAAATTATAAGTTTAAAAAAATAGAAAAAAGCTTCTCAGCATTTTAATGGTGCTTAATTACGAATTTGTGTATGTATTTGGAAAATGTTTCAAAATCATCACAAATAAAATAACAATAATTCTTCTTAATCCTTAAAATCATTTCGAAGTAGAGAGAGGAAAAAACGACATTTTATTACCTATATGACTAGGTGGTGCACCAATAAAACTGGCCGATAACGGAGAAGTTTCAAATGGCGAACGTCCAGGTAGAGCAGTGGCGTAAGCAGCGCCGGGAGGTAATTCACCGGGTCGATGTAGCAGATGTGGCGAGGCTGCTGCACTTAGTGATAATGCCGGTGAAGCTTTCATACTCAACGCAGACACAGCCGATGGGGAAGGACCTGCTCCTAAGCTTGCAGTTGCTGTACTAGTTTGAGACACAGTTGCTGTTGATGTAGCACTGGCACCACTATTGCTAAGTGGTGCACCTGGTGTTGAGACGCCACTACTCGAATTACTTGCTGTTGCGGATAGTTTATCGGGATTTTGTTTATTTTGGTGATAGTAAATTTCCCACGCAATACGAACATGCATTGCATTCCAACGTCCAGTTTTCTGTGAAAATTTCGAATTGTAATTATTCAAATAAGAAATATTTTATTCATAAAATGGATATGTTGGCTTCTTATGTAACCTTTTTGATAAGCGTCGGTCTATACGACACGTTAAGTCTTATTAATTTAAGATTGTAGAAGAAAAACGTACCGTAAACTTAATGGACTTGGAGGAGGAATCTACAATATTAGTTGGTAAAGGTGGTTGAGGTTGTTGTTGAGGATTTGTGGATAACGATGGTTGTATCGTCTGAATGTTGGATTTTAAATGAATTTCGCAGTTGAAGGTGAATTGGTGACAAATATATGACGGTGAATTTAGTTTTTTGTTTAAATGGACATGAAAATGAGGAGGAAAATGTTTTTGGTCGGTGTTAAAAGGATTTTTGCATTAAACAAATGGCAGGAATGATCAAAAAGCTTACTAAGGGAGGAATACATTTTTTTTAAGAAACATACCTTTGGCGCAAATGAAGTTAAATGGCTGGGAGGCATGAAGGGTGTAGCACCTCCCAAGCCTGGATGAATAAGTCCAGCTGGAGTATATCCTGTATAGCCGGGCAGACTAATGCCTGTACGGTAGAACGGCGATTCAACGGCGGCAATTTTGGGAATGTCTTTAAAAAGTGGTGGAGGAAAGAGGGGTGCTGGGGCTGGAGGAGGTGCGGCCGCCAACGCAGTTGGCAATAGCTGCTGATGTTGATGCAGATGAGTATGCTGGTGTTGGTGATGATGTAACTCTTGCCTTAGATAGGGAGAAGGAACAGCAGCGGATGGAACCTGTGGACCAGGTCCTGATGGCGGACCTGTTCCACTAGGTGTAGAAGTGGGTGGCACTGATGAAGATGATGGTGAGGCTGAAGGTGCTCCAGCTGGCGAGGCCGATGTTGAGGATGGTGCCTGCTGAAGACTCGTTTGCTGCGTGGGAGGTGGCACTGTCAAGCCACTACGATCTAGAAATCGGTTATCCAGCTCACGTCGTAATAAATCTGCTTGATCATCTAATGAAATGTTTAATTATGATAGAGAATATTAATTATGTAATATATTATATCATTTGTTTGCATTCAAATTTAAACTTACTTTTGCTTGGTTGAAAAAGAGATTCTGCAGAAAACGGATGCGGCGCTGAACTTTGTGTCGTAGTAACAGTAGCGGTATTAGATGCTGTTGTTACCACTGAAGATGAGACAGACACTGATGAAGCAGAATTAGAGCTAGTTATAGAATTCATTGGCGCAGACAATGATGAAGACACCGGAGGATGGGGAGGCATTGGAGGCACAAAGTATTGTGGATGAAAAGCTGCAGAACCTGGAGGTAGTCCAGGCGGTGGAATACCGGAAGAGGAATGCAATGTTGGAGTATGCGGTGAGACTGAAATTGGTGGCGCCAATCCACCCGCTGAGCTAGTGGGGGGAGGCGGTGTAGGTCGAGCAGCCATTGAAGACGAGGAATGAGTAGTAGCCACAGACGCTGGTGGCGGTATCGATAAAGATGTTGTGCTAGAGTTTGACGAATAAAATAATTAGCTAGTGATAGCGAATGAAACAATTTACAAATGTTAAAATTCATACCTTGGAGGCCATATGGACGGTCCTTTTGAAACTGGACCGTATTGTAGATTCCCAGGCGGTGGTTGATGTAACTGCGTGGCGATCATGGGCACAACACCTGAGGCGTGAGTGGTTGTAGGCAACGAAACCGTGGAACTATAAGAGGCATTTGATGAAATTGCCAATGAAGCAGCAGAATGTGGAATCGATAGCGGTGGTGCTCCACTCGTTGTAATGTATGGTGACGATGACGATGAAGCGGATGATGATGTTAAAGGGAGACCGCCGCCTAAATGGGTATTGGCAGTTGACGAGCGTGGCAAATAGGCAACATTGTTCTCGTTACGTTCTTTTGATGGACTTTCATTTTGTGGTGAAACTCCTTTGTGAATCACAGATGTTGAAGATGTTAGTGTAGATGTTCCCATACTGGATGGTTGACTACTGGTATTGCTACCGCTTATAGGTGTAGTGGGCGATGCGCCTCGCAGCAGAGCCGGATGAGGTGGCAGCATATGAGGCGGTAAAGGTGGCATGTGTGGCGGTGCCAAGTGTGGATGTCCCAATAAATGCGGATGGGGTGGAGCTAACAGTTGAGATCCGTCTCTGGCCAAAGGTGATGATGGCGGCAACCCACTTGTTCCACCACTTAATGTTGCACTAAGAGGAGTAGAAGCTGATGTAGTAGTTGTTACATTAGCTATGCTGTGAGCTGAATGGGACACTGAAGAATGCGGCATTAAGCCTGCATTTACCGATGGATGGTGGGATGGAGGTATAGGACCACCTAAAATTTGTGGCTGCAATTGCAAAGATTGAGGATAAGGAAGATGTGGATGATGCAGCATATGGGGTGCCATTGAAGTTGTAGATGGCAGTCCATGTTGACTTAGATTTGCTGCTGAAGAAGCTGCTACCGAAGTTGAAGTTGGCACTGTTGTGGGCGTGGAGCTAGTGGGTGTACTTGAACCACTACAACTATTTACCAAAGTTCCCGAATTATGTCCTGTATTTGAGGGCTGACTTACTGGCGTTGGTGGCCGCAAGCTTGGAGGCTTCGACATTTGCTGCATCATGGGAGATTCTCGACTTGTACGTGGCGAGGCACTTGGCGATGGCACTGCAGGCGGCAAATATGGACTATGTGGCAAGCCACTGTAAGGCGCGTACAGTGGATAATTCGGATAGGGCGGGCGGTATGGCGACGAATGCAACAGCATAGGCGAAATGCCATTGGGCGGTAAGCCACCTGGCATCATTCCAGGAGGCGCAACACCAGGTGGCAAGCCGGGTGGTAGGCCTCCAGGAAAAATTCCAGAGGCAGTTTGAATGGGAGGCATACCACTGCCACTGCTTGAGATATTTGCGAACTTTGCAATTGATGTGACAGTGGTATGAGCAGCTGAAGAAGCCGGATGCGACGATGGCATTGAACTAGCCGAAGACGAAGAATGAAAGGATGCAGACGTAGTTGTAGATAATGATGTGGGCTTACTTGTTGCCACAGAAGATTGTGCTTGATGCTGCAGTTGCTGTTGTGTTTGGTGGTGATGCGATATCGATAAGCCTTGTGGAGCAGGTGGTGTTGCTGTGGATGGCATCGCGTTTGAATGTGGTGAGATCCTAGAGGCTCCACTACTTTGTGAGTGTTGCCCAACATTACTGTTAGCGAACTGCGGTAAATAGCCATTCATAATTGGTGGTGGCGCAGGAACGCCGTGAGAGCTTTTGTCTCGATTTTCGGCTTCATTTTGTTTCATTGCTATTAGGGACTGCTGCTGCGAGTTTGCGCTGGAATGCAGGCCCGAAGGAGGGAATGGGAGCGTTGGAGGAGGAGGGCCAAGTCGACTATTTATTGATCCAGCCGCACTAAAACTTCCTGGTGGTCCAGCCATTACATTTGTACCAGTCGATGATTGCGGCATTTGAGCACCTGTTTGTAACTGCATATTGGCAGGAGAGCTTGCAGTCACTTGCGTAGAGGGATGTCCCGACTTTGGATGCATATCTTGCAAAGGTGACGCATTCGATTGAGATGGTTGCATTGGTGCGGGAGACATGAGATTACCTGTTGCGGGGGAAGGGGGATCTGCCAAATGTTTATTTCCAAATGGGCTTTCACTGGATACTAATTGCGAATGTGGCGAGGGACCTGACGGTGAGGGTGAAGTTAGAGTATTGCGAGGATCGTTTGGAAGCTGTAATTGAGTTTTATTAATTGTAAATAAATTCAAATAATAATTTCAGTTCAACTAAATACCTGATTTGCAGAGGAAAATACAGGCCCAATATGGGAAGAATGGGGTGGACCTAATGTAGATTTTTCGGCGCCAATGTTTGAAGGTCCTGGTGGTTGAGTGGGTCCAAACATAGAATGAGCTGCCAATGCTGACGAAGTCATCATTATATTATTGTTGGAGGTTAAGCCAGCACTTCCACCTGCGGATGATGGTCGACTATCGTGTGGAAGTAAATGTGCATGAGGATGTACCGTTGTTGTACTCCCACTTTGAGATATTGATGATGATGCAACTGTTGATGGCTGTGCACTACCCGTAGCACTTGTTGGTGGCGGTCCAGGAAATGGTGACGGTGGAGCTGAGGATTGCTCATTGTTGCACGTTTTTTGCACTAGATTGGCAACAGCAGCGATTGAAGACGAAGAGGAGGCAGGTGTTGTGGTACTTGACGTTAAACTAGTTGTCACGGATGACGGGGCTGCTGTACTAGTCCCCTGTTGAGGATAATCGGATGATTTTCTAGGAGTTGTTGGACTTGGAGTTGCATTTGAAATTTGTTGAGTGGGCGTAGAAGGAAAAACAATGGATCCTAACTTATCAGAACCCTATAAATGAACAAGAATATTTATGTTTATTATAATTACAATATAATATAAAATTTCTTAATAACGTAAGATCAAAAGTTGTTTGTCATGAAAATAAAATAATTTTACAACATCATCTTTAATCTTAAGACGAGTTTCTTCCACTCTTAAACGTTTTTCATTATTTCAAATTTCTTTGAGACAAACCGCAGACAGAAAGCAAAAAATTTCCAGCTTGATCATTGCATGATGTCAAAGGTTATCTCTCCATATTTATACTTAGCTTTTATTAGTTTTTGCCCACAGCTTTTGGTATAAAGCAGGTAACTTACCTTTTGTGCGGTTGACGTAATTGCTGTTGTTGTTGATACGGACTTTGCTGGATACGAAGATAAGAAAGAGGATGAAATTGTTGTAACATTTGGTAGGGGTAACGTAGACATAGATTGAACGTTGGTGATTTTCGAACTACTTGATATCGTTTTAACGACGTTAGCTGATGATTTCGATAGCGTCGTTGAAGCTGTAATTGATGTTGCAAGTATTTTCGTTGAGATTGCAGTTTTAGATGCTTGTTGCTTTTGACTATTCGCACATGTAGTGGAAGTCGTTGATATCGATTTAAATGAAGTTGACGTTGACGATGTTGTAGTTGAATTAAATTGTGCTTGACTGATCGCTGGGGGAGACGTAGACTTTTTCGATGCCTTTGAAATCGCCGTTGCGGCAACAACTGCAGCAACGGCTGTTTCGGCGGCAGCAGCTGCACAAACACCATCTTGTTGCTGTGCATTGCTACTGGAAGACTCGACTCGTACAATAATCGCTATTTTGTTAACTTCCTTCGAATTTTGTACCAATAACTTTTGATATTATTTTTATTTTTTTAACAATCAGAAATAAATCGAAAATTACACGATTTCACAGCACTAACAAGTAAATGTTCTCAAAAAATTTACAGCACAACAAAATTATATGCACAAATACATATATTCATAAACATATTTTAAGAAGCAGCAGACATTCACTCACTCACTATCCAAGGAAACTGTTTATTTGCTTGTTTTCTCTTCTCTTTGTTTGTATAAATACCAACACATAAGTATGTATGTACATACATATAATGACTTTAACACAGTTTGTCAGTTTTCGTTTATTGAAAAAAATACACTGCACACAATTTTCATTTAATTTTGATAACAATTGCACGATGCAACAATGACACAACAGTAATGCTTTTTATCTAAAATTTAATTGTATTTATCCATAATTTATTTTTACGCTTTTGAAGAGATGGATACATTGAGAATCATAATCTGTCTTATTCTAATTGTCATCATCGTCGTCACATTAAGTCGACATTATAAAAGATTTCAGTTCTTTGCTCGATGCAGACAACAACTGAGTGTTACTGATGGCCACTTGCCATTTTGTAAGCCTTAGGAATAGTAATAGCTTCTAAATAATATATAATTGATGTCTACATCGATCCTACAGTTGCCGAAATATTGGTATTGACTTCGTGTGACGTCGACAACGACAAATAGAATAAGTGGGAATATTTATATTTTTAAAAATAAATTCAAGTATATTCATTCCAAGAAGATAGTTGAAAAGCAATCCATTCATTCCAAAGGGTTTGAATTCGATATTTGTAATATTAAACGTACTGGTATTTTATAATTCTCCATTGAATACAGTCAGTTTATTAACTGAAAATGTCCATTAATTTTGTTTATTATTATTTTTTTTATCAGTCAATAATAAGAGCGTTTGAACACAACATGGAAATATGTATGCATCTTCAAAATTTCATCACCAGAAGCACATTTGTGTAACATATGCAGATCGAAATCCCTCTTGATGTATGAAAATGACTTCCCAGAGTAACATTATATTTATGTAGAATAAGCTAAATTCACCTTATAGTCGCTACAATCCGGAAAACCAAAAAGTTAGCAGAAAAACAGGATGCAAAGAATTTGTAAAATTTAACCCCTGAAATGAAACTTTATATTGACTACGGAATACCAAGGAAGAGGATATGTATGTATGTAATATTAAAGAGCAGAGAAGACAAATTTTAACTAAATCGTTCCCCCAAATTTAAATGGTGCGTGTTCTAAAATATTTCCCTAATTCTGGCGAATTGACTTGATTAAAATATGCAGGCAGTATATGCGTAAATGTATGATTTGCAAATAAATCCATTAAAAACTGGAGTTTTTAAAGATTACAACCCCTCGTTTTGTTTAAAGCGAACCAACTTAAAGCGAATCAACTTAATTTAACACTTCCAATTAAGAGCCGCTGTATGATATAACCAAGTAACTATAATGTAGCAATTACTGGTGACAAAACAAAATGCTACAACTAAAATTAGTGCTGACTGGGTGCGGTTTCACAAATGTGTCTCCATGGAGTTAAGATCTCCTGGGCTTCGAACATATTTTTTACAATCCAGCTGATGTAATCAGTATTCAAAAATTATTTATTTAGCAGAACATTTTTTTGGACATTTTAATAAATTAATTAAATTAGAAAAATTAATATTTGATCAAACACTATATGCTTCTTGCAAATCAGCCAAGTAGATATTTTGTCGTATTTAGTTGCAACAACGAGTACAAAACCACTAATAGACGCACACAACACGAGTTCATATGGATGTTCAGTCGCTTGAATACAACTACCTATCAAACATTTAAAAATGAAACGTATAATTTTTAAACTTATACGTTTAATTTATAAACAATAACTCCTTGTAGAAACATAGAAAATACATTCAACAGTCTCACTGATTCTGCTGTTGCTGAGATAAATTCTTTTTTCATAAAAACATTCCATTAAAATCGGAAACAGGAAAAAGTAGTTAGAATGCAAATTTAGAGGACAAGGAGGATGCAACATGCCCTAGCATTATCTTGAGAGAAGACAATTTTTGTTAAATGTATGCGTTCTATTCTTATCAGATTTATCTTTTTTTATTAAAGAGAAGTAACACTCAAGCAATTAATGCCTACACTTTAAGCCTTACTTCTTTGGGAAAGGGATAGTGTAAAGAATTAGAGGTGGTGAAATGAGACAGCTTAATTCTTTTTAAAACTCTACTACTGCGCGTTTTATTATTTTTATAACAATGTTGCAGATCCTCGGGTGTTAAATAGACGCACTTACTTTCTTAAGCTGTATGATATGTAACCATTTTAATTGTTTTACTTCGAAGGCGATTCTGATAACATTACCGAAAAAGGAGGACATTAGCATAGAGAAATATCAATCTCTGCCGGTACTGTTCAGTGACCAGTGCTATGCCTACATTACTTAAACAGTAAAATAAAAACTAACACAATGCCACACCCATGTACACCACAAAAATTTATGACTTGTCCTGAACAAAGATCGAATTGAAGTTTTCATACACAGTCATAATTGGTTTTGTAGTCAATACGCTACCTACTTATGTAGTTCTGATAACAGCACCCCTAAGATTTTGGTAATAATAATGGATATTATTTTCCATTTTTCATTTCTCAAGTATCTTCATTGATCACTTCACTTCTATTCAGCTTTATTTATTGTGTATAGTGTTAAATTCATTTACGTATTTCTTTGGTTGTGGGTTTCAAGTTAGTCTACTTATATGGTTGGTGTTTATACCAACTCATCAGTAGACCTTTAACCACATTTTAAAAAGTAAAAAACATATGTATGTTTATTAAAGAATTTTAAAAAATAGCTATAAGACCAGCTGTTGAGCTGGCGTATGCATCAGATAGATACACTAGCTCAAATGAAATTTCCCAAATGAAATGGTGAATTAATTTTTTTTTTTTCATAAATAGTTGCGTATTGAAGAAAAAATTTATCAGAACTGCTAGTTAGTGTGAAATTATTGCACTAATTTCGTTAATGTTTAGTGGTCAATAATTTTAGTGCAACGCAGAAATTTTGCACAGAATACATTTCGTATGTCATTTCGTTATTTAAATGAACGCCTCTAGATTGCTTGCAGCAGTGGATCCTTTTGAGGCAGTTTTCTACCACTTTTTCACACATTTCGGGCGGTATCTAGGCTATAAGTTGACGCTCTAAATTGACTGCAACGGTTCTTGCAGCGTCGTTTTCGACCAAATACGGCCCAATGACACCTCCAGAACATAATGCGCACCAAACAGTTATTTTTTCCGGATGCAAAGGATTTTCCACAATCATTTATGAGTTCTCTGAGCCACATATGCGACAATTTTACTTCTTGACGAGCTTCATCGCTAAGGATTTTTTTTGAAAAATCAGCATTGAAAGCCTGTTGCTCTAAGACAAAATCAGCATATACTTATACGGCGTTGTGAATGGTCAGCCGGCTTTAACTGTTGATTGAATTGGACTTTATATGGATGAAGGTGCAAGTCCAAATGTAAAATACGCCATAATGAGCCGTAAGATAGGGGCGATAAATCAGATTATCTGCCACACATTTTTAACGCTTCCAGTCTCTTCAATATATAATCTTGCCAATTCCTTGCGTAGTAGGTCGATTATGACGACCATAATCACCTCCGTAATGCTGGAAAAATGGCCACATTTGCACCACCACTTTTGTAGTTAGTTTTAGCTAATTTTGCGCATTTTTCGGTTAATAAAAGATGTATAAAAATGTTTGATGGGCATGCCAAAGTGTACAGGTCTTCTTCTTATACTGCCTTATTCTAAAGCATAGCGATTTTTTTGTTTTATGGTTTTGTTTCATTTGGTTGTTTTTATGCAGGGTGTTTTTCTATTTCATAATATATACACGAATATGTATATACATACATATGTATGTAAGTATATAAAGAAAGAATATTCACACAGCAAATAAACAAGGGATAATAAAAGGAAACAAGAACAACATACTTAAGCTTATATACATATAACGAACATTGTAGAGCACTTAATTAGTGAAACGATTACTTTATTACTTGGATGCTTAAACTGTTTTATGCACTCAATTATTTTTAACTTTCTCTTGCTTTGTAGGTATCTCTCTTCAAACGTTATTGCCAGACTTAGCAGACTTATGTAGGGCAAAAAATCTTTTACATAAAATACGCAAGTAATTTGGAACCTTTTTACTGTAAGGGACAGCCCTACAAAAACGTGGCCAGTTCATACAAGCATAATAAGTACAGTCCACATGGGAGTAGGAATACTAAAAAACTACTCAAAATGTATGGCATACGAGTAAACATGGTCCATTAACATTACATATTCTTTTACAGGAACACGTATTCCTGCTTCGAATTACATCGGTCTATGCCCAAAACTATTCAATAACCATTGTAATCCTTTAAATTTATCTAAATTTTATCACAAGGTCCAAAAAATGTTGAAGAGTCATTCACGAAAATATATGCACACGTACATACATACATATGTATAAACATCTTCAAGAACTATTTCGAAAAAAAATTTTTGTTATGAATAAAGCTGTAAAGTTTATTATTGATCCAAGCAATTAGTTAAGTGGAAGAGTAACATACGTGTACTTAAATAAAGAAAATCTGTATTCTTGAGAGACCAAGTTAAGTCCATGTTTAAAAAAGCTTCTAATTATTGCTAAAACAAAATCTAAAAGCTGTTTAGCCCATTTGTGATCGAAGGACGCATTTATGCGCCTGACAGTTTTGCTCAGAAACCGGCCTAATATTGCTAAATATCGAGACAAATATCTATTCCACAGTTGTTTTTTGAATACAAATTTTCATCAAAAATAGGATTTTATAACATAAGTAGATAATGTACCAATTTTTTAAATGAAGAAACAAATCATTCATATTATTTTCATCATTTTAGGCAGTTTCGATTTTACGTGCATTAAAAATAATACGTTTAACAATTCTCACTTTTCAATGCCTCCACAGACTTTAGCATCTTTCCATTTACTTATATAGATCGTATAAGTCCAACGAATAGTTATTATCTCAAAATGTTAAAGTTCTACGAAAAACTCTAAGAGCGTAGGCCCTATCTGACTAAATGTGAAAGAAAATTTCGCTCTAACATTTCTATTAAATAGAAAAATAGATTGATTTTTCGTTTTTAAACATAAAAAATGGAAAATAAAATATTAGCATCGAATTTTGGGATATCATGAAACAGTTATGATGATATCTGCTTTCATCCCCCTTATTAATTATTCTTTCATATAAAAATAATGTTATTATCGAGAGTTAACCAACTTATCGCAAGGAATTTGCACAAGATCAACATTATTTTATCACGCTAATATATGTTTATTGTATCTTCAAATAATTGAACTAACAATAAGTGTTCAAATCTTAAATATATAAATAATTATTAGGCCCAACCAGTGTCGGACATAAACTTAGTGATAATAATTAGAGATCAACATTATACGCATATTATTTTTCTTAATTATTAAAAAATAAAAATAAAAAATAGACAAAACATGTTATATCAATCTTTGTTTGTTTATATATCTTTAAGTCTGTAGACTTTGATATTAAAAACCACGATAACCCATCCATTAACGGATGAGAAAAAATGTTGTGATGTTTGGAATGTCAATTTATATGTAGATATTCGCCAGCATATATACGAATGTATGAAGCAATATTCGCGAATACGAATATTTAGAGATATTTACATATATATGGCTTGATTTATATATACATACATACATTTGTTTGCAAAATGAAATATTTAAAATTTAATTGAAAAACGAAAATATTACACCGAATTTAATATGTATGTATATGTATATGTATGTATATATTTTTTTACGTGTTTATGTTGATGTAGCGCCTGGCTAACGCCGAAAAAGCTTATGTAATTTTAATACATAATATGCCAAAGTATGAAACCAAAGAGAGAACTCACTAACGAGTCAATATCTTTTAATTTTTAAAAAGTTTATATCTTATTGGAAGCATATACATACATGTTTTTAAGTAGAAGTTTAACAATTTTGAAGAGCAATAATTACTAATATGATAAATAACAATAATTATAATTGAAAACTTACAATTTTCATTTAGGGCCTAATTTTGTACAAATCAAAAAGTTTTTAAACGTTTACTTGACGGATATTCGTTTTCTATTGGGATCTCTTCCACACAAATTTCACACGTTTAGAAACAGTTCCTTTTACAAAATGAGGGCCTGAATGTTTTATTTGGCATACAGTTTTATTAACAGTTTTCGTAAAAAGACGACTTTCGTGAAAAAATATGAAATTTTTTATGGTAAATTAAAGATTTCCAAAAAAAAAATTTGTTTTGGGCTTAGTTGTCTATATGCCTGACATTTTGTTGGCGCTTACCAACTCATCAGCAGACTTCAACCAGCTTGTTTGTTAAAGCATTCAACCTCGTATGATCATATATAAACTTTTAAATATGAACAAACATATGTTAAGAAAAAAAGTATTTATTTACCGCTGAAGGAACTTGAACCGATAAAATCTCAGTTTACAAAATAAATCTTAATAAATGTTTATGTAAGTATGCAGGTACTATCATATTTTTTATATTCAGTTCAAAGAAGAATTTCTAAAATGCTGAGTTCGCTTAAGGGAAACAATTTTCTCTTAAACGAAAATCTTGCTTAAGTGAAATTTTCCATTTTCGTTCATCCGAAGTCGACTGTGCCATCATAAAAGCCAATCTGTGTATATTTATTATTTATTCTGCAGAGTGTATAATAATTACATATTTAAACGAAATTAAATTCTACTTAAACACTGTATTCTCAACAAGCTTTTTTGTTTTGTTTCAATTTAAACGGTATGCCGGCAGGCGGCAGTTTATTAAATACAATCTAGGAATGAATTTCTTATTTAATTAGTACGGTAACTTCATTATTAGAGGTACAAAGCCAAAAGGCATTAAAAAGTGCTTATTAATGGGGTAAAAACATTAAGCACACAAAAAAGTGAGAAGTATGAAAAAGTGTGTATGTAAGTATGTAATAAAAAAACGACTTGTCGGCATGTTTCTCGTAGTATCGCACTGCAATGTAATTAACACTGTAATCCGTACCGATTATAAATTAAGACAAATTGATGGAGTGTGTCGACGAGGAGGTATTATAAAAGTTTTTGGCAAAAGTCCACACACAATACTGCACAAACACATCCATACAAACATTCAAGCATACACTTGCTGTCATGACATGAAGAATAACATAAAAACCGCACACATGCACACAAACATTTATACGCTCACTCAACTCATAAAAATGGTAATGTATGGATGGGTAGATGGTTGGATGAATGCAGCCTTTAAAAAATAAAAGGTAAGGGTCTGTCGTTTGTTCATACTAAATAGAGGCGTAAGATATTAGGAGAATGGGGGAATGAATGGGCTGTACGAAAATGAATGGCATACGCACCAAACAAAATATTAAAACAAAACAGCAAAGAAAATAATAAAAAGTGGTGTTTGCAAATAAATTCACAGCGGGCATTCCAACAACAAGAATAAGCAGGGAACCTCAGTTAGTTGTATGAATACCCCCCAAGACATGCTACTCCTTTTTTTCTTTATAAAAATAACAAAAAAAATATCATATTATAAGAAACAAGTTTAACGAGAAAACAAACTCCAAACAGTGGAACTCTTGAGATAAATTCATTATAATATTCGTATCAAATTTAACATCACCTCCGTCGCTAAATGCCAAATTAAGCTAATGTTTGAATAATGGCGGAAGAAGTAACGAACACACACGCTTGTAAACAGTGATGCCACAAAAAAATATTTGCAAATTAATCGCAATATGCCTTAAACATTGGTAAACAGGTTGCTGAAGTTGATTTATTTACTTATAAAAAACATATATACATATGTATATGCATTAATATGTTTATTTGGAGATGTGAATAAATATTTTTAAAACTTTTATTCTCAATAAGCTTTTTTATTTATACCTAAAACTAATGGCCTAATTTTGTAAATTACGCTATCAAATGACATTTAGTAAAAAAAATTTTAAAAACACATTTTTGTTTATATAAAAATTTCATAAGTGAACGAGTGCATATAAATTTTGGCATATTTTTGTCTATCAAAAGTTTTTATGAACAAAAAAGAGAAATTTAACGTTTCAAATACCATTTTTGTTTTTATATAAATTTAAATTTGATAATGTGATTTATAAAGTCAAGTACTAAATACCTACATAAGTACATACCAAGGCGGATTTATAACAGGTGAAATCAGCAGTATAACAAATAAAATTCTATATTTACTCAATGTCAAAAACAGCAGATTATAAGTAGAAAGCCAAGGACATTTTTTGGAAGTAATCAAAATAAAAAATAAAATTATCTATTAAAAAAATTAAAACATTAAGCAAGAAAATATTTTTTTTTTTTTTTTTTTTTTGGATGGGTGTTGAAGCCAATAAATTTTTTAAATCTCGAAAAACCATGGTGAACATACATATTTCTTGTTTTTTCGAAGTTACATACTATATATCTCTCGAACGACTCAATCAATTTTAATCAAATTTTGTGACAATTGACGCTCGTTTACCAAAAATCATAAAATCTCTCGCGAGGAATCGATTCTCAACAATTTCGTGAGTTAAAAATCTACAGAATGCCACAAAATTCTAATCGGATAACCAGTTCAAAAGTCATCACCGTTTATCATAGGCGAAATACGAAGAAACAGAATGGCTTCCTAGAATAACAAAAAGTCAGGGTGAAGTCCGTTTTTTTGACCGCAGTCAAAAAAATTATTTCTCAAAAATAAAATGAGAACTGGTATCTAATGGGAAATTGTTTTATAAATTTTTTTTCTGTAAAATCGTGTCACTGTATTCAATAACATAGTGCGAGGAAAGCATGTACATATTTTTATTTTATTAATTTTTTGTATTTAATTTTACATTCAGACATAATAGACTCTATACAGTTTACAGAGGCGGCGACAAAAGAAAAAATTTAAGTGCACAAAAAAGTGCAAAAAAGACGACAAACAACTTCATATAACGACATAACAAGAACAACAAAAAGTCATGTAAGACGGTAGCAGCTAGTGTTGCCATAAGTTTTCAAAGTTAAAAAGTGCTTAACTAGCATAATTTTCGATTTCAACTTTTTCATCGCAATCGATTATTAAAATTAGCTCTGAAAAATTTTCAGACATTAAAAGTGTAATCAGATAATAATAAAAATAATCAGCAGTTACAGTCCTTTATGGACCAATGCCTCTGCAACTATTGCTCTTCACTGATCTTTTTTCTATTTGTAATGAACAAAAACACAAAAGTATAAGTATACTTTTGTAAGTAATCAACACACAAATAGATATATACTTTTGTGTTTTTGTTGATTACAAATAGAAAAATATGATTGACTTCTGTTTGAATTCTCATATAGTATTTGTAGTCTGTGGCATAAGTATACGAGTTTAAATGCTTTTCAATCATGATTTGGCTAAAAGGGTACTGATGATTTGGTTAGCGCCAATGAAATGCAGGCATATACATATGTACCTAGCTAAGCCAACAACAAACAATAAAATATTAACAACAAGTTCAGTTAGGAAAAATTAGTTTTTTAGGCTGTCAAAAAGCAAAAAAATATGGACCGTAACGTAAGTACAGCGGTATACCACTGGCAGCTGCCAATAGTTTTTTTCTCTACCAATCTGGATCACAGAAAAAAATCACCAAAAAAGGTTAAATACTATAACAGTCGGAAAACTTTTTGGAAAAGTGCAGAGAAGCCAAAAAGTAGCTGGAAAACATTATTCAAAACATGACTTTATACCTCATTTAGAAGAAAAATTATTTTTGTTGTTTTCTATTGATTTCAAAGGACTTTACTTTGGTTAAGAGAAAATCCGCTCAAACGAAAAGCCATTTAAATGAAACACATTTTGTGTATAAAACATATATCACTCAATGGAAAAAAATATTATTTATTTGCCGCTAACGAAACACCATGCAGTTTCATTTCAATTTAATCGTATTAAATGTAACCCAGGTCGGCGCAGTTCTACAACAAACACAATATAAAAAAAAAAATTATGTGTCGTAAATTTTCTGCTGACAAAATGTGGCAAAACTGTTGATAAATAAAGAAAATCGCACAAGAAAATATACAATGGCGCTTAAAGGTGCAAACAACTATAAAAGAAAACAGGAATGGCAGCCAAAAATGTAACACGCCGTCCACACTTGCAATTTTGTTGCATGAAATTTTTTAAAATTCTGCTTTGGAATTGCTTTAGTGTCCCACATTAGAAAAAATCTGGTATTGAAATTTTGGTAAAAAACGTATATAAAACGTCAAATACAACAACACCAAACATCAAGTTGAATAGTAAGAATTTCAAAGCAAAAGAGAATTGCAGAGAACATGAAACTCTGTACCCCTCCCCAAGCTTCTTACTCTCTCACCTAAAACAACCAAGAATTGCTGCAACAAAATTGCAAATGTGGACAGCGTGTAAACAGACTAAGAAAAGAGCAAACACACTTTGACACATGTAAACAAAAACTGTCACCTGAGCTCTTGGGATGACCTGTATAAATAGATCTATACAGATACAGAATTACGCCCTTAGTTTAATGTTCAATACGCTTATCATATTTTCTATCTTTGGTTCAAAGAACAATTTTTAAAGTCCTGAGATCACTGAAACGATTTTCATATCTTATATCTGGAAATAGTCCATATATACATACATAGATGTTCTAGTCTATTTGTTATCGGGCTTTTGCAGAAAAAATTATTTTAATAATATGATGGGCAAGGAAGCATATTTTTCAAAATAAGCAAGAATGCGCAAAGTTTATTTAAACGAAGGAAGTGAATGATTAAAAGATACTGGTTATTATTAATTTGCTAAATTTTCTAAACTATTTAAATGGATTTACCGCTCTTGTCGTATTATGTTCGGGAAAAATACAAATTCACATGCACACGTATTATTTTTGTGATATAAATCACAGAAGCTTAAATTGTTTCGATTAAAAAACAAACAAAAAAAATAGATGAGAATAACATTGCCAATATATTTAAACATTAGCAAGTTGTCACTCAGTTGGTGAAATTCGACCGGTTGACGAACAGAGAAAAAAAATAGTTGTGAACTGTTTTAACCATGCCCATATAATTTTTTCCCATAGGAACTTTCGAACTTTGGCAGTTGAAGCTACATCTGTGAAATTGGCTTTTATTTATTTGGTAGGTTTTGCGGATATAGCATTCAAAGAAACGTGCAAATGATGAAGTTCTTTTATTAAAGTCCGTGTTTTGTTCGGGCAACGTTCCCATTTTACGATCGACATAATCGTCCTACCGAGAGGACTATTCGCAGTGTGGGGGTTAAATTTGAGTTCACTGGTTAAGTAAACAATAAACCAACACCCGAACAACGATAAAGAGCAAAATCTGTCGAAGACATCACCGCGGTCCGTGAGAGTGTGCAGGAGAATCCGAGGCAGCCGTTTTCGAGTCGCTCAGAATAACTTGGCAAATTTTTCGTCGTGACTTGGGTCTGCACACGTACAAAATTCAACTGACACAGGAGCTGGAGGTAAGAGTTCGCTGGAACGTTTGTAAACTGACCATGATTTTCAGGATTAAACTATCTTTACCGATGAGGCCCATTTCTGGATAAATAGGTACGTCAACAAACAAAATTGTCGAACTTGGGACTATACCAATCCACATGAGATTCAAGAGTCACTGTTTATTCTGTATTTCGGGCTAACGGTGTCATCGGTCCATATTTCTGTTAAGATGACGTTGGCTATGCATCGCTTTAAGTCAGGGTTTACCAACTTATCTTGGCCTAAATTGGATGGAGGGAGGGAGAGAGAGGGTGAGAAAGGGGAGAAAGAGAGGGGGAAGTGAGAGATTATGTAGAACTTAATTTATAGAACATCTAAATTGGGCACATTCATTTGTAAATAGAAAACCAGTCATTGACGATAATCGAATCCCCCGGATGATAAATCTCAAAATTATTTGGCTGTGGCAACACTGATGTCGACTACGACAATGTTGTCGTTGTAATCGTTCACAACGTTAAGTTGTTGTAGCCGTAGTATATTTGACAACAATGAATGTTTTTTTAAATGTGTTTGGTTGATGCGAGTAGGAAGGGAGGAGGGGCAGATGGTGGCAAAATAAACTCTGGGCTATAATTTTTTATTATACTCTTTTTGTTGTTGTTTTTAATACGTTTTTATTTTTATTTCATGTTTCCTCGTTGTTATGCGCAACGCGTACTTATGCAAATTTACACATAAAACACATACAATCAGACAAAAGAATGAACAAAAAGATATAAAAAGTTTCTTAAAAAAACTTTATAAATAAACGACTATAAGAAAACGAACAACAACAAAGGGCAGTCATTCCACGAGAACTTGGGGTCAGTTTTTAAGAAGTTTTTGAACCACCTATTTATTTTAAAACTTTAAAAGTTGTTAAATAGTTATTAAAATACATACATACATACATATGTAGTAATTTGAACCGACTTGTGCATGATAAGACAGGCAGGCTTTGAAACGGGGTTCTACGGACCTCTTATATGTACATACATACATATGTACTACAACAAAAAAAAAAAAAACAGGTCGAACGATTAAACCACATCTAAAAATATGTATGTAAGTATGAAGGTGTTTTAGAGACGGGCGTCACATACGCGAATCACGCGTGTAAAACACATATAGTAGCGAGTAATTTATTTCTTAAAGCACGTAACAATTCACGAGCGTGAGTATAAAGAAGTTATTTATGCACGATATTTCACAGTATAATTTTTTCTTGAATGTTTCAAAATTGAAAATTAAGAAGTTACAATTTAAATTTCAAAAAAAAAAAATAGTAATAAATGAATAAATATGGTTGACCTGATCTCTAAAACTTCTTGGTATCATCAATCATGATTGGAGAAGAATTGTAATTGAAAAAATAAACACTATTTCCAATAAAATAAAACTCATAGCACTCGGCTCAGAATGATTTTAATTGTATTAAAAGCATTTAAATAAATAAATATTAGTGGGAATCACTCTTGGTTGTAAACTGCCTTTGTGGGTCTTGTAGATCTAAAAATTCTAGGACACTTATATTCTATAGCTTCTACACCATACTAACAATATATAAGAGCTTTCGATTTCCGTACAAATGAGCAGGTCTACAAGGGCCAAAAATTTATAACACATTTGTACAAGCGTACAATCAAGGATGGATAATTTTATACCATCATAATTTTTATAATTAAAATTATCGTGGTAGTGTACTGAATCATTTGATATTCCCAAAGTAATTACAATTTTGTATATGAATATAAGATCAAATGCAAGAAACATAATAGCAGAATGATGCATTTTTTTTAGTTTAACAGAGAGATGTACCCGCATGTCTCTGTGTCCATTTGTGGCATCGTAGCTGTCAAACGGCTGAACAGATTTTAACTTAGTTTCCGCAAAACTTTTACTACATAAACTTCTCAATTGAACAGTTGTTTCTTAGGAAATTATTTTTAAAAATGTGTTCATAAAGTACATTACAAAGACCAGCTGTTAGGATTTACTATGTTTTTCGGTATATGAATAGAGGCAAAATGTTATAAGTTGAAAATCTGGAATAAGTAATCATCCGGGTAGAAAATTTTTAAACAAATTCAATACGACAATAAACATAGTTTTAGCCGTCGAAAAATAAATGGAAAGAAAAGACCTGATCTTTTATGATCTATTAAATTTTTACTGTTCACGATGCAACAGACATTTGTTGGTTATAGCTCTTCGATAACGAAAAAATAGCATGTTCCATCTCTGATATCTGCTGGCTTCATACGGGGGAACATTAGTGAAAACATCTGTTTTTAATACAAACGATGTAAGCAAACAAACAAATTTTTATATTCATTTATAAAACTTTTTTCGTTTTTTGTTGTTTATTGTCTCTACTCCACGAATTGAAAAAGCACTGCTCTCATCGAAAATATTAAATGTCGATAGAGGCGATGGAATATTGTGTTTGGAAGCACACAAGAATCCAAAATATTTAAGGAACCAAAATGAAAGAAGCATTTTAACAGGAAACATTCCCACACACGAGGGAACACCAAGTGGAGCATACCCATGTTTCTATTAGTTCAATTTTACGGCGCTGAAAGCCATAAATGCAAATGTCATCGGTAGCTTTAAATTCAATATGAGAATGAATGCTGAAATATATTTAAAACAGTACAAATTTTGATTTTATATAAATCTCTAATAATTGAATTAATTCTTTAGAAAATTTATTCAATAAACAGATGATTCTTGGAGTTTACTATTTGCTATTTACAAAAAATATTTTTGCAATTTTTTTGTTTTGTTTGTTGTGGCTTTAGCTTTTCATATGTCGACATTTCATTGGTCGCTAAACTAAATCGTCAGTGAACTTTAAGTTGTTTGAAAACGTTCAGCCTCGTATGTTTATGCCAAACGAATCAAAAACAATATGATAATTCTATATTGTATATGATCATTACAAAATACATAATCATAGTAGGCTAAGAATGCTTTTATATAAACAACACAACAAACTATTATACTCAACAATAGTCTATTTTATTTTTCATGTATACTTAAATTACTTAAGAGTTGATTAAATTTTTTGTGTAAATTGAAGGGGCAGCTTGAAATTTATTTAAAAAATAAATTTTTTTTTAAGTTTTCAACATCAAAATAAATGGGTTCAGCCATTCAAAAGTTATGAGAAGTTAACATACACGAAGCTATACGGGCATCATCATACAAATAGTCAGAACAGCTTCCTAGAACCTAAAATCTGTTGAAAATACCGAGATCAGTAAATCGTGTGAAATGCGTAACTCCAAGGAAACGGAAACGAATAAATGGATGGCTCGCTAATTTTATTTCTTTTCGTAAACATAATAACTATTACTATAAGCTGATACAAATGTTCATTAATGTGATTTGGTAAAATAAGGCCGTGTCTAATACTGTTTTCTTTTTTGAGAAATAGTGCGCATTTTTTGTGCTTTCAAAAAAAAATTAAATTGGAAGTGTTCCTTAGTAAGTGCAAATAGCGCCGCCATGAACTAGTTAGTGGTTAGTGAACTAGACTAGTCAGTCAGAGGGTCACAGGTTCGATTCCTGCTTCCATTTTCTGCTTCTAAATTTTACATTCTCTATGTATTTCGGAATCTAAGTGACCTAAACTACTAAGTGAAAAAGCGGGCCCCCTTTTTACAAGTTTAAAACTTTTTAATTGAGAATGTCAAACTGCATTTTTTTCGCAATGAGACAAATAAAAATGTTGCACTTTTTCCAGAAACGAAAACAGCATAAGAGTACATGTGTACGACAGCTTATATATTTGTGAGTGAAAACTTACTCACAATGCCATCACCAATTTGAAACAAAAGTTTAAATTTATAAACCTTAAGAAGAGCTTTCGCAAGCGAAGACAAAGATTAAGACGACGACAGCAACCACCACCGTGAAGATGTGGCGGAAAAGCATTGGTCAGGTCTCAAATGGCACTATGAGCACTGCACTACCTACTAGATACATTTACTTGATGCTATCAGTTAAGCAGTTGTTGTACTTAAAATTGTTCTTTCTACTATTGCTTGCTTATTCTAAATGCAACTGCAAAATCAGCACATATGTATGTATGTACTATGTATGTATGTTGTATGTGTGTACATATGTAGTCACAAACTCGCAAAGTCATGTAATTTAGCCTGTCTGCCACGTATCTACATACATAAATTGTTGTACTCGTACAAGGCAGCAAGCAAGCAAGCAGTTTGCAAAAAAAAAAAACGAAATAAAAAAATAAAAAAAAGCAAAATGAATGATCAAACGTATGTGCATAAACGATGTACAAGCTAAAGAGGGTACGGCCTCTTTTCACGTAGTATTATAAAACAGTGGCGCAACATTAATTCTACCCCGTGCCCCTATTCAACGTTTGTTGCGCTCTTTCCGCCAAAAAAAAAAAATTAGACTTGAGAACATTAATATTGTTTGCGAAGATTTTGCAAGTAGTTTTTTTTTTCTTTTGTTTTTGAATTTTAGGTATTTCCGTTCAAATTTATGTTTAATGAAAAAAAAAAATTTTTTTATATAATAAAAAAAATATTTGTGATATTTAATACGCATACATATTTCGTTCTTCTGTTGAGAAAATTGATTGACAGAGAAGTTGTTGGTAAATATTTTAAGTATTTTTGAAATGGAACATTCTGTAGGTTTATACCACTTTGTACACTATTTGCTTCTATGTATGAGGGTACAGCCAGTTTTTTTGTTAAAACTTTTATCAGAGATTATTTAATGCGTTTGCAACAAATTCATTCATAATTTATATTTATTTGATATACCACTTTTTTTTATTGTTATAATGTTAATCTTTTATTTTTTACGCTTTTTTTCGAACGTGTTATCAACACTGTGAACAGTCAAGGCTGAAATACTAATTAAATGATATTCCACGATTCATAAAAATAAACTATAAAATTTAATATTTCAGTTTTTAAACGTCGTTTTTTTCTTAGAAAATAAAATCTCTCATTTAAATTAATAATACATTTTTAGGTAGACTTTGAGTTTGTTTTTGAATTAATTATGAAGAAAGAGCATTTATTAAACACCAGCACTATGACATAAATTTGTAGGCTCTTCATTACTTTATTAGAATTTATTTTTAAATTACTGATGCCTTTTTAAACTTTTCATCCCACTTTTTATTATTTATATACTTGTGTATATTTTCCACTATTTTTTTATAATTTTGCTATCACTATTCGTTCTTTGGAGCACATACTCTATTAATTCCAAGTTTTAAATATATGTAAATAAGCATATTATATATGCACATACAAATGTATATATGTATGTATGTATTTTAGAAATATAAGTTAGGTTGTTAAATTACTTAAATTTTTTTTAGATTCTATATAAATTGTCTTGAATTTTCATGGTTTTATAATTTTAATTTTTTATTTTCATAATAGATTTTGTTATTAAAGTAAATTGCAGCAAAACAGCACCCTTCATTATTTTTAATGTTGTTATTTGTATATTATTACAGCTGCTAATTATATTTGTTATTATCAATTCACTTACAATTTAAGCAGGTATGTACATATGTATGTTATTGTTAGATATTTATATTTGAAATAAATTCTAAAACCACTAGTCACTTTCAAACTTATTTCGAATACATATTTGTTTTTGGAATTTTTTTTTTCAACTCTTCAAATATAAGCATCTATTTAAATTTGCCTAAATATTGCTTTAGAATTGACAGTGTTATCAACTACATATACATATATTCAGGCAGATCGCTGATACTTAAGTATATCGTATATTTACATACGATGATAGTTAAAAATGACTGCAAGTGAAATGTTGAATATTTTAATAAAGGAACGCAGCTTATAGTTTTAAGAGGTTTCAAGCGGTTTCTTAAGACATCTTGGGAACAAAAAAAATTTTTTATATAGAAAATTGAAGCTTAAAACAAATAATTTTTGGCATTAATACAAATTACACAGAACTTGTTATAATAAATTATTATCACTATTATCGGATTTTAAATGGATAAAAATTAAAATAATTGCATTATTTTTGACGTAAATATATGTGAAAACACGTTGAAAGTTATTGAATATTGTTGCAGCAGAATGATTATTGTTGTTAATGTTTTCCTTTAATAATATATATATATATATATATATATATATATATATATATATATATATATATATATATATATATATATATATATATATATATATTTCATTCATTTCACTATGCATTTTTTATTTCTCAACATTTTTGTTATCCCACCACATGCAATATATTTTTTCTTCTTTTTTAACTGATTTTTTGGCGTTGTAAACAAAAAAACCTTTTTTTTTCTTTTGATTAAGATTAGTCACAAGGATTATTATTAATATCTATGCGAATTATTTTTGTTATTATACACGATTGATTGTTATTTAATTAATTTAGTTATATTTTGATTGCACAAAAACTAATGCAGTTTATTATTTTTTTTTTACTTTTTTGCAAGTACAGCTTTTAATTTTATATAATTTAATTTTATAGGTATATGTATGTATATATAAAACTTAAACTTTATAATACGCATTTTATTAGCTCTTGATTTTATAGTCATTTATAATTCAACACAAAGATATTTTTAACATTTTATTTAACTTTAGCATTTACTATTTTTGAAAATTTTTATTATAAAGATGACATTTTAATATTTCCACGAGTATGACTATACGTTAAAACTTTGATGATCTACAAAAAGTATTATCATTAATTGCTGGAAAATTGTTACTAATAGCTACCACCTTCCAGCTTCTAAATACAAAGTGATCTTATATGTAACATACATACTTACATATGTTTTTACATATGTATGTATGTATATTCTCCTCGACCATTTTGAACAAGTTAAAAAAGCTTATGATTGCTCAGTAATTCTATGCCGACAACGTGTTAACATGATAAACACTTGCTTATACATATTTATTAGAAGTAAATAAATACCCTGGCATTTATTTTTATATATGCATATATGTATGTATGTACATACATATGAGATATACATATATGTAAGTATATGCATGCATAAATATCTATGAATATAAAAGAATATAAAAAACGAAGGTATCGCCAGTTTTTCTATCCCTTAAAATAACTATAAAAAATATTTATGGTAAGTTTATAAATATTATGATGTTTTATAGTAACATATAAAGGTGCTTTCTAATGTTAGTGCCTCATTTTACAAAAGTGGAGTTAGAAAACCCTGTCATCACAGACTTGAGTAAATATTATATATATATATATATATATATATATATATATATATATATATATATATATATATATATATATATATATATATATGCATGGATATAACGTATGTATGTACGTAGGAACATATGTAAGTATGTACTTAGTTTTAAATCTGGCGGTAGCAGTTTCACTGAATTCTTTTCAAAAAATCAAAGTGTTTCCAAATGTTTATAGTAAACGTATATGTATATGTATATGTATTTCACTAACCCAATTCTGAATTAATTTTTCTTAATTTTGAAAAAAATATATATGTACATATATCCATGGGGGTGCTTGCCGGCTACCATATTCAATGATAAATTTTTCGTTCATACGTCACTGAACATGTATGGATTGTTATTACAGTAAACTTGTTGTTGGGACACAACCATGTTGTTGATGACGATGACGGCGATAGGCAATCAACATGCAACCACAATCAACCACAACAGGCATGCATAGGCCAGTCCATACCGTAGCCTGCTATGCCAGAGCCGGCCACAGTGGAGTAGTTATTAGCAAGAAAGGCTAGAGTGTTGTTTACGAGGGTTTAATAAAAATTACTTTTTATTAACGAGAGGTTTTCAAAACTTCTTATGGCTATATACATATGTAAGTATGTGTGTGTATCTAAGAAATTGACGTTTAAACAATTTTTATACAAATTGATCTAATAACAAGGCCAATAAATTTTTAACCTATTCATCCATACATATGTACATACATAGTTAAGTGAGGATATACTATAGTTTCCTTGAATTCTTTTTATCGAAAAGTGTTCGGCTTTTGCCATTCAATGACTTTGAAAATAATTCTAAGACCATTCTCGCATGTGTGTAGTTGGCGAAGGTAGTAGTGGTATACATATAACGTTTACGATTGAATAACTAACCATCCATCCATTGGCAAACATCAACAACACTCAGCCCCGGTATCCTGTACCAGTCAATGCATACATATAAATGTTTATGAGAACAAAACAGAAGCACACATACACACAAATAGAAAAGGTCCTCACTCACGCAATGGGAATATTGTAAGCGATTTTATTTGAAAGCTTTAGCACCACTGCTGTACTCATTGCAATGGCTGGCTGTGGCAATTTGCAAAGAAAAACAATGAAACAAACAAGACAAACAACAACAACGACTATTGACAAATAACAACAACACACAAAGATTGCACATGAAAAGAAAAAAATGCAACAGCACACAATCGTAACTTTGAAATCACCAAAATAATGTGCACGAAGTTATAACGCATTCATCCTACATGTCTGTCCTAAAACAGCATCATGCATGTGTACACACGCACACACAAACACAACGCATTAAAAAATTAGTGTAAAGAGTGTAAAGAATAAAATCTATAAGAAAAACCAAGTTTATTTTTTTATACTAAATGTCTGTCCTTTCGTGTATTTATTTAATCCAGTCGTACCGTATCAATGGTTTAAATTTTAAAAACATTTTTCTTTTTAATTTTAAACTCCGTGATTTTTTATTTGTACTTTGTTTAACACACTTAACATCAGAAATAACACTTTTTTAAGCACATACACACACACCGAACTTGTGAAGTGACGTTTCAAACATACAGAAACTTAAAGAAAAAAAATTAAACGACCGTAAATGATGATAGTACAAGTTTATCGCTGTCAAACATCGAACGTGAATCTTTTTATTTTTTTGCTTTCAAACTGAACTTTCCGACAATGTCGACCAACAACCGTTATATTCAGGGCACAAAAAAGCTCCGCTTGCTTTCATATCACGAAACACTCTGAACACTATGGATTTATAAAGTACTCAACAAACCAGTACTTTGATTTTTTTGTTTATATTATCGCAACACACAGATACAAACTCTCTCAGACGGAGAGAGATTTGGCAAATACACATATACCGACTGACTCAAACACAAATATTCGCTGAGTCGCTGAGAGTATGAGCGTTTTAACAATTTATCAAAATATAAGAAGCAACTGGAAAAGAAAAATCACAAACAAATCACATACCAATTGTTGGGTTGTTAGTGTAATCTTGTGGAGGGGTTGGCGGGCGAGTGAACAGGAACGTGTTAGTTAAAACAATACAAAAAAGTATGCAAAAATATGTGATGAGTTTTGCTGTTCTTGCTTTTATATTATTTTTTGTGTGCATGAGAGTAGAGAAAATTGTTGCATTTTTGTTTGGTGGCTTGTTATGGCGTTTGTTTACTCTTTCAGGGTTGCCGAAATTTGTTAAAAAGAAATAATACCGACTTATGTGTATCCTTTTTAAAAATATATTAATCTTTCCTATAATATTAACAAAATTGTAAAATTAATTTGATAAAACTGAAAAGAAATAAATATTTTGCATGTTTGAATTTTTTAGGTTCCCTTCGATTATATAAAGACATAATTACATTTTTATACAGGTCAAGCCTGATGTTATTTCTACAACACTTCACAAAATGACGCTTGAACAATATTAAGTTCCAAGTTTGCTACCTACTTCTTTTTATAAACTATATGCAACATTTTTAAAATTTTTATTGCGAGAGCTTAATTTTCGGTATCTCAAATACAGTTCTTGGAATAGCTTCCCACTTTTTTTAATATTTTCTGCGCACTTAAATTGCCATTCCTGTTTATTAATATATTAAACTTGTGTCTTACAATTCTTTTTTTTTAAATCGAAGTTAAATTAAAAGCAAAGCCTAAACTATTGTTTAGATTTGCAATTAGCTATTTTACAGGACAGGTCTGAAAACCTAAACCACTACATACATACATATTCATAACCGATTTTTAATGTTGAAGTGTGAATTCAAATCTATTTTTACCAATCACTAAAAGAACACTGTATGTTTTAACTCTTTTTATCAAGATTTTTTAAATATATTTCACTGTTGCTAAATTTCTATAGAGTATGTTATTAGTGGTCCATAACAAAAAACAGAAGCTGAAGTTCAGACCAAGCAACGAAAATTATGTCAACATTCAAAGTTCTAAAATTTTTGCAAAAGCCGCCATATGTAATTTATGATGTAGATATATAGAAAATTAGTTGCCAACAACCAACCGAACGATACACACCTCAAGAAGGTGGAATTATTGTTATGGCTTGCAATATTCATTCTGTTGCTTTATGACATTACTACTGCCCCACCCTGTATATACACGCATGTATATAAATATGTATATGAGTCTATGAAATAGACTTATATGAAATATTAGACAATGGAGTGCAGAGGTCAGAGTAGCCCATTTAATATCGTCCTTACACATACATAATTTTAAAATTAGAAAACACGCGTTCTACTTTTGCGCCACGCATTGCTGTTATTTTTATCCTTTCTAAAACACAGAAATAAATGACTCCGGACTGGACAAAACACCATAATAAATCCTAGGACTTTACCATTTATTTATATGAAAAATTTATTTATTTAATCTGAAAAATCAAAATTACAATATTTTTCCCCATTTTCAAAAAATGTCGCCAATGGCAGTCCTATTACATTCTCCGGTTTATTATATGGTATAAAGAAACATACACAGACATAAAAGAAGAAAAAATGGCAAACAGTTATACTCTCGTCCCCACTCAAGTTGGCCATGTTCTTTTTTTTTAATGTGAATATTAAAATTTCCAATTCATGCTTAAGTAAAAATAGTACTTGTATGTATATCCACAATATACAATAATCTCCAAAATATAAGGAGAAAAAAATTCACAAAGTAGACATCTTAAAAAATCTTTTAAAATTATATGCCCAGTATTCCTAATATACTTTTTCAAAGATATTTTTCTTGTTTTGGCTTTTTATGTACTTATTTATTTATTTGTTATTCTTTTGTGGAAGCTTACAAAAGAGTAGTTTAATTTAAAAAGAATTGCATTGAATTTAAATTGAAAGAAATAAAAAAAGGAAAAAAGAAAAAAAGAGAAATAAAGTACTGAATCCAATATAGTATGGCATTCCAATGAAATTTATTCCTTTCCTGCTTTAGGTGAAGAGGCAAGATTATGAAACAAACATTCGATTGTATGGATGGACAGCCAGCCAGCCAGTCAGAAAGTCAGACAGAGCAACAAATGGACAGCAAAGGGGACACAACCAATGTGAATTACTAAACCACCAACAGCAGCAACAACGTTAAGCTCATGGAACGTGTAGAGAGTGTATAAACCACAGGAGCACGTAGAATACAAATTCTAAAATTGAAGAAGCAAAAGCGATAAGAAAAAAAAAAATAACAAAAACCCAAATTCATTTGATATTCAGCATTGGTACAGCTATCAAATACGAGCATTGTAAACGTAACGAGAGATGATATTGGCAATAAACGACGTATGAATATGCAGGCACAACCAAAAGGCAAGCAAGCAGGCAGGCAGGCAGGCATTTAAACAACTATTCGGTGCAATGCAATGCAATAATAACTTCTACTTCACTCTACTCCATTCGACATCAACTCCAATCGACTGACTACTCCATTCCATTCCAAACATACACATATCGAGTGTGCATTTATGCACTTTGGAATTATAATTTACTTATATGAATATGTACATTATATGTATGCAGGTATGTACATACTTATGTATTATGGACGGATAGATGGACTAACTGCTGGCTGTTCGCTTGCTTGCTACTTGGTTGGTTGGTTCTTTCAATGGATGCATAAATGTGCAGGCATATTCCCCACATACCACTTGCATACCAAAAACAAAAGCAACTAACCAACCAACCAGCCAACCAACAGACCATTCGCCCAAACGACAAAAACCAAATCGAACATCCCAATAAGCCAAACTCTATTCGACTGACTCAACAACCAAATAACAAATAACTAATATCTGTGCTCTGACTGTGTAAAATGTACAATGCTGATCATTAAATTAGCGGTACCAAAAAATCTGGGAAGAATTTTTTAATAAACCGAAATAATAATAATAATATATCTATATTTTTTGACCTTTTTTATAATAATGTGGTTAATTTAATATTTAAGCTTGAGGTCTTTAATCGTTTAACAATATTATTAAAAAATAATTGATATTTCGATACTCATTGAGTATCATCTTCAGGGCAATTCTCTCAATCACCTCAATCGTCGCAAAAAAAAGAAGAAAAAAAAGATTTGTCCTGAAGATGATACTCAATGAGTATCGCCATATCGATTATTTTTTAATAAAATTGTTAAACGATAAAAGACCTCAAGCTCAAATATTAAATTAACCAAATTAATAATAATAATATGTAAACTACTTATAAGCAGAGATCAAAACAACAAAATTAACTTTAGCGAAAATGCCATATACGAGGACTGTTCAATAGAAAAAGTGAATTTTTTTAATTTTTTTTTATTTTTATTTATTTATTTATTTATTTATTTTTTTTTTTTTTATTAAAAAAAAGGTGAATTTTCATTTTTCTGGTATGGCATGTACTCTCCCAGAGATTCGGTTTTTATCACCTCAATCGTCGCAAAACGCCGTCCTTTCATGAGTCTCTTCAATTTTTGAAACAGGAGAAAGTCGCAGAGAGATAAATCTGGTGAATACGGTGGCGGAGGCAGGATTATGGTATTCTTTTCGACGAAAAAATTACAATGTCGAGTGAGCAGGTGCATTATCGTGATGCAAAAGCCATGAATTATTTTTCAACAATTATGAACGTTTTTTTCCTATTGCTTCTCGCAAGCGGCGCATAACTTCAAGACAATAATCCTTATTAAATGTACAACCATGATAACTCATGAGCAAAACCTTGACATTTGATCGAACTTAGCGTGCTTTTTTAGTCTTGGCTCTTTTATTGAGACGATTGTACTTTGGTTTCGATGTCATAACCATATACCCATGATTCGTCACCAGTTCTGATCCTTTCAAGCAAATCTGGATCGTCGTTAATGTCATTCAACATTTCCTGAGCGATTCCCATACGAAGGATTTTTCATTCAAAGTTCAGCAATTTTGGAACGAGAATCACTGCCACACGCTTTGTGCCCAAAATTTGCAAAAACATTTTTATGGCATGAGCCAACCGACATGCAGACATCCTCTGCAACTTCTTTAATAGTGACTCAAAGATCCTCCATAACAATTTTCCCCAATTTCTCAACATTTTCATTGGTTTTTGATGTTATGGAGCTTCCAGGACGAGCGTCGTTATTCACATATTCTCGACCTTCTTTGAAATGCTTGCACAACTTTTAAACATTTTTCTGATTTTTTTGAGTGCAATCAGCATATGCCACTCTCAACATTTCAACTGCTTTTGAGCATTTAATTTGATGCAAATTCTTTGATCCATTTTTTCCACAACAGAAAATCGCCGAACAAGCAAAACATGTCTAACTGTCAGGGCTGCCAGGTACTTTTTTTCATTATCCCCAAATTTGAAAAAATATTTCCCCTGAAAACCCCTGATAAAATTGAAAAATCCCCAAAAGAAACCCCTGTAAAATATACACTATTGTAAAAAATTATTTTAATTAGGTTTATACTAGAAGAGATCATAAGAAAGTGCATATGTATGTATATTCATATGTATGCACATATGTATATAGACATGTTCAACATGTATGTACACATTTTACATCAAAAACGTCTGAATCGCCATCTTGTGAATGTTTCTATTATACATATTCTCTGCATTAAAATTGCTTAGCATATCCTTTGTTGGTTTGAACTGTTTACAACAGATTTGGTTGATATTTAAATGAACTTGTACTCTCAGTAATGCCTCCAAAAGCTCATACTGCATACTATTTAGAAGTTTTATTTTTGTGAACTTTCTTATTGAAAATACGCGCTCCACACATGCATTGCTTGTTGGTATCAAAAGCATATAAAGCACAGCCTGAGCCAATTCTTTGTAGTGTCTTTTACCAGCAGCATCTTGGAAGTTGTAAACTTTTGACCAAAATTCCACTAAATTAAGGGGAATATTATTTTTAAAATAATAATTCCATTCGGTAAAAGGGAGCTTATTCCAATGAGTCTCGTAAACATCTAAGGAAATAGTTGCGTCCATGAATTTAAGCAAAACGTATTTGATTGTAGAAAATTTTGGCTACGATGTTGTATTAATACATTTTTGGCTGCTGAAGTACTTATATTTTTTAAAAATGCAACGATTTTCAGGTAAACGATATACTATTTCAAACAAAAGTTTTTTTAAATACTTAATATTGAAATTTATTATTCGGGAGAATATCCCGACTAATTGTTAGAAACAATTAGTTTTCTTGCAAAATGCACAAAATGCCACAACAAACATTTTTTCAATGTTTTTTTAAATACTGCAAACAATTTTTTTTAATACTAAAATCTCTTCACTTCCTAGGCAACAATTTGACAAATCAGCTTCAAACTCTGTTCCGAAATCTACTGCATTTAAGGGAAGCAGAGATCTGGGTCGTTCAATATATCCAATATATTGTAAATATTTTTCAAAACTTTTATTTGGTTAAAAACCGATGGCTTAAATATTTTGGAATATAATACTAGAACAGTCATGTACATTTTGTCATACAAACTTCCAGCATCAATTGTGTCGCACTGAACACCTAGATTTAAACGATTTATGTCGTTAATAATTGGATTAATGAAAATAAGGAACATTCGATTGCTATCGTCTTTCATTTCAATGTAAATCATCCTTGCAATGTGATAATTTTCAGCTGTTGCTGAAAATTCAGTGTACGGAAACAAGTATGTGGTTTTAAGATATTACTGATGAAACAAACAATAATAAATAGATAAGAAAAAAAATTTATTAATTTAACGAATATTATATGAGCATGTTGTTCTAAAATTCCCCTTTCCTATCCAATTTTGTTTTATATCCCCAAACCCCAAATGAAAAGTTTTGTCCCTTTCAGAAACAAAAAAACCCCTAATTTGGGGTCAAAACCCCAAACCTGGCAGCCCTGCTAACTGTTATGCATCTCCAAAACAAACTCAACTAAGAACACATGCTTAGTGTGAACAGACCACGTAAACACACCACATCATTTTAGATGTAAAATGTATAATTCGAGATATTAACTTCTTACACAGATCATTTTACAAAATTCGTGGATATCTTTCCTACATTTCAATTTCCATACATATGCATGTAGGTACACATGTGTATATACATATGTACATACTTACATATGTGCATAGACAGGAACATTAAAAATTTCTTAAATCGTAGAGATGAAAGTATATAAATACATACATATGTAAGTATTTTTTAATTAAAATTCTTTTAATCTAATAATTTTAAAGCAAGAAATGCACTCATTTAATCAATGTAAGAATTCCTGTGCTAATTAATTCATCTGATCTGTCAAACTCGTACACACAACCCTCCACCGCTATTGATGCAACACGGCACTTCATACAATAACGCATGTAAAAACTTACTACAGTTTAATACATGATACTCCTCTTCCTCTTTTGCGAGTAAGTAGATACATATTTATATTCTATACTATGCCAACATGCCACATTACCTTATACACCAAATTTAACAGCTTTAACAACAAAAATAAAGCCAACAAAATGAAATAAAGCACAAACAACCAACAAACCACTTACTTATTTAGTACCTGGTGAATTAAAGCAAATACAATAAATAAATAAATACGAAAAATGCCATATAATCACTGCTAAAGCATCTAAATTAGCGGCAATCACACAAAAACATTCACACATTATTATAAGTACGTGGTGAGACGACGACGAACGACCAAACGACCGACAACCGACAACCGACTGTCTCCACTAAACTCAATCCAACTCGACAACAACTATGACTCTATGACTATGACAACGGCGAATGAACAAGCCAGTCAAACCAACAAACCAACCAACCAACAAACAAATCTGCAAGTAGCAGTAGTACTCACTTGTATTTATAAAATACAGCTACAATAATAGCAAAAATTAAAAAAAAAATCTACTCAGCAGTAAACGATGCCAGCCAAAAGAACCAACCAGCAAAAAAAAAACAATCAACCAAAGAGTCTGTTAGTCAGTCGGTTTATATGAATGAGCGTCAGCCAAGTTGCCTGAAAGGCAAGCAAATAATCAGTGCTGACAACTTCTTTTTAGAACAAAAAGGAAAAAGTGTTAAGAGCTTTAAATATGCAAATAAACTACACTTCCGTTCACTTGAATACGACGACACATTATTTCGTTGCGTTTATGTTAGAGTGATCTTTTTCAAATCCCACAGCAGGGTGCACGCATACATATATGTGTGTGTGTGTGTTTATTTATGTGGATAGAAAATAGTTGACTTGAAAAATTTCGTTTATAAGCTCTTGGTGGCCAAAAATGTGGTCGGTCTATCGCAGCTCCTCATAAGTACATATGTGCTGACTTGCAACTTAATATTGTGTCATCCGTCTGCATTTTTTGTTGAGTTCTTTATTGTGACAAATGTCAGTGTTTCAACTATCATAATCGTAATGAAACTAATTGTTGTGGGTATTTCATGTAGTATTAACAAGAATTAGTATTAAATCTGGACTATATTATGGCTCTAATTAGCGGCATCGCATAATCGACTGCATAACGTTCACTTCATAAATTCGGATTATTAATTCTAAAATGAAATACATACGAAGCAACTGCTAAAGCACCTTGCACTCTCCTCATTTCTTAATCGTTTATATTATGGCGATTTTACGTCATTTTCAAAAACATTTTCAACTATTTTCGTAATTCATGCTGAATGTTGCAGTTTTGCTTAATTAGACATTGAAATGTCTAAAATACTCAATATATTCTAAAAATTTTTTGTTAAAGAAATACAAACGTTTTTTTTTAGAATTGGACAAGTTTGAACGAGGCTGGTATAAAAATTTTAGCCTAAATTTTTCTTTATAACCTTTTTTCTTTTAAAAATCTCAAAACGTTTGCAGGTTTAGTAAAGAATTGCGAATAGAAAAACTCACTAATTTATTTATGATTAATCTGCATCTACTCAAGATTGATCATAATTTATAAAAGAAAATCAGATGCAGAAATGATCGCAGACACTTTAAAATATATTCGACATATTCAAGCATATTTTTTGTAGATATTTTACAGGACAACAACGGCTAGTTTTTGACTTCGAATTTAAATATCATGTATCTTTAAGTACGACTTAAATGCGAAATCAAGTTTTCAGTGCTTTTTTTATATGAAACTCAAATGACACTTAAATAGCAAACATTGCTTATTTAAAGTCTATTTAAGTTAAATATATTGACCCTATGAGTCCAATGATTTGTTTGGCAGACCATCAACAATTATTTTTTTACATTTCACAAAAATGTAATTTTTATAACAAATAAAATTATAGAAATGATTTACACATTATTGTTTTGGGCTTATGTTATAAATTTTATATTCTCCCTAAACTATAATCGTCTTCTGCGATATTTTCTTGTTTTTACTAAAGAGCTGTTTTCGGAAAACTCTGGAAGATTTCTTTTAAAATTTTGTGGTACTGCCATATTTTCATGCCACTTAAATAAGAGCTTTAATTTATTATGACTGATAAGCTGAACCCGTATTTAAATAAAACTTAAATTTAAATAAATACGTATTTAAATAGGAAGTCAAAAGATAGAAAAAATATTCTTGCTAATTTTTTTCTTAATTGTACATCTTTGTTTCACATCAGCATAGCCCGCGTGAAATTTCTTTTAAGTTATTTTATAGTTCACGATATACAAAATTATTTTAAAAATAAAATCGTCTGAAAACGCTTTCAGGATTTTTTTTCATTTCTACAAAATACTGTTTTGTGAAACAGTTTATTTTTTGTGACAATTTTTGGGGGATTTATTTTGGAATTCTTGACGATTTTATTTCAAAAATCTGATTTGTGTGGAGCCTATTTAGCATAGGAAATTTATTACTTAATATTAAATTTTGATTAAAATGTTATTTAAGCTCAAGGTCTTATTTAGTGGTTAAACAACTATATTTGAAATAATCGATATTTCGATACTCATCTTCAGAATTTTCCTGAATAATATTTTAATCAAAATTGTTATAAAAAGGTCAAAAAATATAGAGATGTTATTAAAATTAAATTAATATTTTTTTACAAGTTCTAAAGTTGTACTGGTTTCTACGTTACTTACGTTACGTTATGGCATTAGAAAACAAGAGTTTAGATTTATTTTGTTTTGATATGTATAAATCAAACTTTTGCAAGTTCTTGAAATATATGCGCAACATGAAGAGAAAGCAATCAGTAGTCCTAATTATTTGAAGACTGTCTGGAGTGTAATATATGGTACTTTATTTAATTTTTTTTCTACAAGTTTTTTAAGTGATTTAATTTTAGCTGAATTTTACTGAACGATTTAAGTACGATTTATCAAGAATAATCAAGCTAGAGCTCATGATAACATTTTTATATTTTTTGTTTACAAAACTGTTAAAAATGTACAAAAGAATCACTACTTCGGCATCACTGCAATTCACTACTCAGCTATCCACCCAACAGCTAGAGCGCACTCATATACAAGTACACGCTTTTCAACTTGTAGTTACTTGAGTGCTTGAGGGGCAACAAAGAGAATGAATCAAAAGTAGCAGCTCGCATACTTCTAACGTATTGCAATAATAAAATACTTAAACAAGCATTTAAACAAGAAAAACAAAGGGGGAAAAAGTGGTCCGGAGTGTACATCCTTCGTATTCTGGCGAGAGCTAGGAAAACTAAATATTTTTCAATTTCATTATAAAATAGCTTTATATAATTTTTAATATAAGGATTTTAAAGAAGGATTGAAACATAGATTAGAAAAATAGAAACTGGAAGATTTTTTTACGAGAGTATCCAATAAAAAACCAACTTCCAAAAAATTCAATAACATCCATAACCAGTGAACCGGAAGTAATGCAAATTCCAATCTTTTCTAATAATTATAACTTGAAAAATTTTCTCCTTTTTGTTTTGTTTCCTAATAATTAGATTTAGAATGATGTTCACAATATTAAAAAATATATATTTTTGCAAGTGCTGCAAATGTTATTCTTCCCGGAGTATATTTTATTACATTAAATTTTTATTCACACAATTAAATATTTCCATTGATGTTTTTACGGAGGGGAACGAGTAGGGCATCGATGGAGACACCGTTTTGGAGGTTTAAAATTCCGCGTTCAGATCGCCAGATGTATTAGCACCAAACATATTTCTTTGTGACTTTTTAAAATCTCACATTTACCACAACAAACCATGAACCTTGTAAATTTTGAATGCTAATATTGAAGAACACATCGCCACAATGGAAATTCTGTTCCAGATGTTTTGCGAGGAACAATTCAAAAAACCGTAAAACTAGCGTAATTATGCGTCAACTCGCTAGGTGGCCATTTGAGAAATATAATTTTTTCCAATTAATGTTATAAATTTTACACTTTCACATAAATTTTCTATGACAACGGAGCTCTTTTTCCATTTACAACAAAATGGTAAATATAGCTATCTTTGAAAGTATTTCAGGTTTGTAGACGTAATTAAAGTTAACGGAGCATTTGAAGTTGCAGTATTTATAATCAGTCATGTTCTGTAAATCGACTCGTTTGCGAAATTGACAAATTGGTGTTCCTTAAATCGTGCGATTTGATGAATTCAAATTTAAATTGGAATTGAATATTTTCAACATCGAAAACGTTAAAAATTTAAATATGAGTAAATCAACTATTAATAATAATAATAATATATATATATATATATATATATATATATATATATATATATATATATATATATATATATATATATATATATAATATTGTTTAAGTGTTTTTTTTCTTATGATGCCTCTAAGACGTTGACAAAACTGACTTTAACTAATTTTTCTTAATACTTGGAGCAAAAATATGCACAAACTATAAATTTTTTTTAACTTAAATGTATTAAAGATCATGCAGTTACTTATTAACTTTGAGTACAAAAAGACTTACAATTGCAAATAATATTATTTTTTTCACAGAACAGAGCCAAATGCCTTTGTTAAGCGTTGACATTAAGCAATTTTCTATTGAAATTTCATCACTTTTTACAAAGACATAAACCAAAAGCAATCTTATTGCCACATTTAAGAAAAATAAATTTTATTTTAAAGGTATGTTGTAATAACCAAAATTCATTATATGCCACTTTCAACTATGGGGATACTATTAAAAGGGCAAATTGTAATAATTGGCCTAGGAAGTTGAAAAAAAAATCCACTAACAGATGCCTAGAATATTGTTGCTTAAGCATGACTGACATCAAAAAAGGAGGTTATCAATTCGTGTTTATATTTTTATTTTTTATTTCTGTATACGCATAACTTTATCGTTTGTGAACCGATTTTCCAGATAATTTTTTTTCGTTTTTGAAAAGTTTAATTGTAGTTTGGTGTCATTATTATCGAAAATCCGACGAGCGATTTATTTGGAAGTTTAGTTTACAGTTTGATCTCCCAAAAATATAAGTGTGAAGAAATCGGAGGGAGAGAAATAATTAAGAAATAATTTTTATAACTCGTTTATGAACCTACTTTCAATATTTTTTTATTTAAGCAGATATTTTAATCCTTCCTAGAAGTAAAATATAAACTAGAAATAGATTATATCGGGTTTTAAACTGCATTTCCATCGGTTTTGTAATTTGCCCCCTGATTGATTGGCTCTTTGTATTGAATTCCTTTTTTTATTTTGCCAATTATTCATGTGCCAAATATTGCACACATTTGACAATTACAAGCAAGAACAAAAACAAAAACGTCTTGTGCACACATATGTATTTACGCGTGCAGCTATATAAAATTCACACACACACACACATATACAAAACGTCACTTGCATACAACAAGAAGAAGTAGAAACTCGTACTGGTAGTGGAGAGAATTCATGATGCCTTCTTTCATGGTTTCACAGTCAGCAGATTGAAGGGTTGTCGTGATGTTCTTACGTTTAAAGTTTAAACCAACGAGCTGCAAGGCCCGTTCCCCCAGTGCTAACTAACGTACATACATACATACAACATGCATACGTTTTGTGCTAATGTCCGTTTGCAACATTTTTCTATGGATGAATGTTGGATGTTCGTTTATATTCTTACACAATTATTTAAGTTGTACATAAGTACATATGTTTGTTTGTGCCTGCCTGCCTTTTTGGTTGTCTGTTGGCGTAAAATAATCGTTTTGCTGTTATCGCACACAAAGATTTGTTGTTTTTGTTGCTGTTTTCTTTTTTTTTTCTTCAATCTTACCGTGGTTCTTACTGACAAGTAGCCGTAGTACGATTGTTGTTATGAGGGCATTCCGAAAAGTGTTTATAATTCGTGCCACATAGAATATGCCACTACACAAACATTAAATGAAAGTCATTCAAATTCAATTAATCAGATTGTATTTAGATCCAGGCGAAATAGTGCACATGTCCATTTGATCTCTCTTACCAATGAACAAATTACGAGTTCGATGAAATCTATGAAATTAATAACGAATGCAACAATGATTTTGAGTTGAATTTTTAAAATACAAATTCCGTCATTATATCATATTTTATGAATTAAAAAAGGACTTGAAAAAATATGTAAGTATGTACATACATATATAATCTGTGTTATGAATTTCAACAAAAACTCAAGGCGAATTCACTTACCAGATGGCGTTGATAATACGGCGGAGTTACAATTTTTCCGCATATTTAAATAATTTTTTTTTTTTAATTGCAAAGAAATTGTGAAGAATTTTCAAAAAAGTGCAATTTGTTTTAATAAACAGTCCAAACATAAATATTGCCAAGGGAATTATTTTCAGCAAAAATTTATTTTCTTTATTTTTTTTACTAAAAGAAGTCAATTATAATGTGCACAGTATTGTCTTTCGATTGCTGATGGAAAGTATTTCACTTAGTAAAGAGCAACAATTAAGAAATCAATGAATTGCGCGCTGCGTCTAGCCCATTTGATGACTTGCCACAATTTCTTTAAGTGTAAAAGCATTTTCTTTATACTTTATAGGTTTCAAATATGTTACCGACAAGCTTTTCGTTATTTACTTAAATGTGCTTACAAAGCACTAACAAGCCGGCTTCCATTAAGGTTCAATGAGTGGTTCAACCGCTGCTTATGTATTTGTGCTTTTTGGCCTACGAAGATTATTGAAATTTTTCTAAAATTTGCTTAAGTTTAATTAAAAAAAATTAAATACATATGATTTTGTGTAAATTTTCTTATAATTTGCAGGATAATAAGATTCCCTTCGTGCAACTGATAACAATTGGGGCAAAATCAACTTAAAATAGGAGCAAATGGAAAAGTGAAACTCCGTGAACTTGCACAGAATTTTTGTTTATAAGTAATTGGACTAAAACTACACAAATTGGTGCATGTATTAAATATTCTAATAATTGGTTAAAAAGTACAGATTGAAAAAAATACTGACAAACGAGCTAGCCACATAACTACATTGTTGTATTTGTTATTGAGTTAAAACCCCCTTTATACTAAATTTGCCGTTCATTACTATTTTTGTAAGTTGCTTCGAATATTCTCATAATTTTGAAATTTATTTATTTGAGGTTTTAAGCTAGTCTATATCAGAAGATTGACAACGAGTCACTAAACTAAGTGCAACGTAGTTTTTTAACATATGTGAGTCCGATTCCATTAATATGGAAACCATTACTTATAAACAATTTTTTTATACGAATTTCCACTCCACTGCAATAGAAAAGCGATGATCTTTTCTGTGACTATTGAATATGACCGTATTTAATATCTGATTCACTGTGTCAGATAAGAACATTACAATTTACTGTTGCATCGGAGTATTGCATTTACGAACGCACCCATTACTTGTCTGTACAGAGATGTTGCATTTTATGACAGGGATGTTAAAGCGAAAGCCCGTTGTCATTCTATGGTTCGTTAGTATACTTTTATTTTTATCTTTACTTTTAAAACTAAGAATTATTCTGTGCTTTCACATACGTGTCAAGTTGATTTTTCCAATTCGTTACAATTTTGAACTTTTAAAACTTCAACAAACGCCGTAAATTTATCTTAGATCGTTTATGGTTCGAGGGATGTAATTGTCAAAAATCCAAAAAAAATATTACTTCGAAAATTCTTGTCACATCGGTTTTCAAAATTTACTTGGCGATCGAACTTTTAAAAGTGCATCGATTATCATTTTTTATTTTTGATCAAAATGGCTGCATTCGTTCGAAAGTTATCATGTTGTAGAATTTTTTGAACAGTGTTTTTTAATTGGACCGAAAATTATTCTCAAATCGAGTTTGATATTAGCGGGAGTTTCCAGCGATGGCGTGTAAGGTCAAGTATATTTTTTTAAGGGAAAACTTCAACTAGTAGCTTGGTGGATCAGGTGACAGTATTCTAGACCAGGAATCTACGGTTTGCGGTTCAAGTCTTACACAAGGATATGCTGTTACTGTTTGATTAAAAAAACATTTGTTTTCTTGCTGCCTTATATGTTATTTCTGACCAGCTCTCGTACATTTGCAGCGAAGCAGTTGAGTGCCTCTAATCGTCGTTGCCGCCACTGTTGTAATCGTAATAATGCGCGTAATTTAATAAATCGTAAAAAAGCTACTTGAATGAAACATGATTACTATTTATGATATGCGCACGCCGAAGCGAGAATTACCGACAACAACATCTATAACAACAGATATAGTAAGAACAACAACATTAAACACTTGTGTATATTGCTGCCATATAGAAAAAAAAAACAATATTTTAAAAGGGGTCTGTGGCTGTGACGACTGCTTTATACACCATCGTGCATTCATAGTGGTAACAAGTAATTTGAGGAAAGGAATATCAAGGTTGGTATGGTTAGATGTTAATGCCCACAGCTCTAAGTGCTTAAGCGTAAGAATACTCGTAACAAAATCAAGGAACAACAAATAATGGCATCAATGCTGTTAATGATGATGTACATTTTTGTTGCTGTTTCGTGGTGTTCATGACGATGAAGTGAAAAGTGCGAAATGGATAACGATGGAAACGAGAATGATGGCGGCAAAGACAACGACGACGACTACGACAAAATTTTTTAAGCCCAACTCCATACAAGTCAACTTAACTGACAAACCAAGCGTATAATTTTTTTACACAATCGCTACTATTAAATAAAATTAAAAAAAGAAGATGAACCAAAATAATAAAACAAATCGATGCTGCCAAGCCGTGCGAACAACTAAAGTTGCTGCTATAGTTCGACAATTTTCAACTTTGTTCACTTTAATTTAGTTTTCGTCTCCACCATTGACTCAATATAACTTCAGAGGGAAGTGGGCGCGGCGCGGCGCGGTGCGGTGCTTTAAAGTGGTAGAAAATGAGGGTGGGTGTTCAGGATATATTTAAGTATCAACAAAGAGCAACATACCAATATGGTTGATGGTTGTTTGGCATCACAGTCAGCCTCCGTGTAAAATTGAAATTTAATAACATTTTGTGGGGTCGTTGGAGGATTAAAACCTTAAATGTTATTACCACACACACACACACACCCATGCATGCATGCATACATGCATACACACATGCTCACACATTTGTGTACAAGTTAAATATAGAGGTTTTTTTTAAAGGGTCTTTTTATTTCTACTCCTCGTTCATTTCAATGGAAACAATATTAAAAAGGAAAACGTTTAAAAAGGGAAAAAGCGAGGTTGGATTGATGACGTGGGGTGTAAACAGAAGTTAAACGATGTTAAGAATACACAGCCATACACTACGTTCTTTTTTCATAGTGAGTTATTGAAATAAAGTTATATGCTTCTATCGACAGTGGGTTAAGTGTAAAAAAAATTTAAATTAATCAAAATAATTTGATTTAAAATATTTGTGTATTTTTTTTTCGAAAAAAAAAAAAAATACTTCATTAATTAAATTTAATTCACTTTATAAAATACGTAAAAATGAGCTTTCGATGACTAGACCATATTGGGCGCAAAATATATTTTTTTTAAATGTGCATTACGTAATTATTTTAAAAACCAATAACAATAAAAGTAATATTTAGTTAAGGAAAAATAAAATATATTGAAAAATTATAAAAAATAAATATATTGTTTTTTTTTATAAAAAAGGAAGACCTCAAACTCATTAAAAAAATAATTCAATTAATTTATAAATAAAAAGGTCGAATATCATCAATTTATAAATTAAAAAAAAATAAAAATAAAATGAAATTAAAAAAGAACAGTTAATAAAATAAAGTTATTAAACAAGTTGTGTTTACAAAGTGATTTCAGAATTTCTATTATATGATCGAGATTCTAAACAGTTTAGTATTTTCTGGTAGTAAATAAACCATTTTGGATATTGGACATTCCATTAAGACCTGATGAACATTAATTACTTAATGACAAGTACTGCACTTCAGAGATTCCACGCGATTATAAAAATTTTGACAGTTAAAATAACGCCTTACCAACTCTAAGATGTTCAAGTATTGCGCATTACGTCCGAAAGAAATGTATTTTTAAAATAAACTATAAATAAGCTACCGCTTGGATCGAACTTAAAGTCCAAACAGCTCTCAAACGAAAAACCTTTATTATTAAAATCGATTCACAATCTAGTGCAAATGGTCTTGCATCGCAACACTTGCAATTTTTCACTCTACACTAACAAAATATACGAGTTCGCACTTGATACATATTAATTTATATGTACATATATACTCTACGTATACAAACAAACGGATATCGGGTAATAACAAAAACAAAATTAGTAAAGCAAATAGCAAAAAACAATTGAAATTTAAATTTAAACAAAAACAGAATCGTATTTGAAAGTTAACCATATGAAAAATTACCCGAGGAAGACTTAAAAAACGGAATATATTAAATTCTCTACAGGAGGCGTCTAAAATAGAGGTAAAAAACATGACAGCCGGCTTATAAGCAACAGTTATTTAAAACCAAACTAGCAACTGGCATTCATAACTCATTGCAAATATTTACAATTGCAGGGATTCCTTATCTCAAATGCAAAGGATTGTGAATTGGGTTATTGATTCGTTAAAAAAAGTACTTTTTTTTATATATAAAAGAGCTTCGCATGCTGTAGATATTATCAAAATCGATTTATTCGTTCTACTATATATACTATTATACTAAAAAATTTTCAAATCGGTTTTTAGACTGTTTTCTTCAACTGAAACAACATTTACGGAATTCTTAATATTTCGTATTGTTTGCGGTTTCTAATTAATTTCAATTTATTTTATTTATTTTTAATAAATATATTTATGCAAATTTACAAGATTATTTTTTCATGTAGACATAAAGGCAATGTTTAAACCCTATAATGGAGTTCTAGTTGAATTTTCCATTTGCAGTTTCACATTTATTTCTATATAGATAAATAATCTTATTCATTAACTTTCGTGTAACAACATAAAATTTGAATAAATTTCGAAAGGTGCACATAATATTATCCTTTTATCTGCAAATTATGGGATGTATATGTACGTGTAAACCAGTGTGAGTGATATCGCTTATAGTTATGAAGTTATAGTCCTCTAAAATTGGACATGTTGGATATTTTTGTGAAAAATTTACAACTTCGAACACTTCATCACTTTGTAAAGCATCATCGGATTCAAATAAAATCGGTAACCCAATATCTTAAATAGTTTTTTGTTTGTTTTTTGGATTTGTTAATCTACGAGTACCATCCATCACTTATCCCACTGTTGGCATGAATTTACATTGTATTTCAACTCTAGTGTTATTGTTCAATGTTGATGTTATTATTGTTTTTGTTGCTGTTGCTGTTGTCGACGTTTTTATTTTTTTATTTGAAATATTCGTTTTTTTTGCTCTGCTTTGGTAGCATAAAATAGAGGGGTATGTATGACAAATTGTTGATGTTAGACACAAGATACTTTTCATTCTTTAGCCAAACCAAAACCAAACGAATAAACGACCTAACAGCCATCCAACCAACCAACCAACGAACCAACCGACCAATTCAACCAACATCCATCCAGGCAGTCACTCATCTACATTTATCGTTAGTTAGTTTCGGTTATTGTGCTACATGTTTATTTCTGTGCTTTTGTGGAAGTGAATGATGGTGGTGGTGATGATGATAATGATGTTGATGTTGATGATGCTGATGCTGCCGCTAACACAGATATCTTTTTCGCTCTAAGGTTTTTCATTTCATCTGGATTTTTTCCTTCTTTTTTTTTTGTTGTCGTTGGTTCCTTTGTGTTATAAAGCCATGGCAGTGGAAGTTAACACATAATTCTCGTTCACATGCAACAACATGTACATATTTATGTATGTAAGTACGAGGGAGTGTGTATGTCTATTTCAGTACCTTTTCGTTTGGGGAAATTTATAAAAAAAGTGCCCAATAGAAAATCAAGAAATATGGAACTTCAAGGTACATACGTAAAAACACACATAAATGCATACATATGTATGTATGTATATGCGTTTTGTAATTGTTAAATGTTTTTTTAATTATATGTGTACATAATACATATTTATAATATGTATAATTAAAAATATATACATACATATATTTTTTTGGCTTAGAATGCCGGGCGAAAACTTTTAATTTATCGATAATTCCTGAAATCTTTGATGGTCCTCTTGGTTTAACTTTGATTTGCAAAAATTTTTGTAGTAAAAATTTTGAAGAAACCAAGGATATAAATTATATAAATGAAATCTACTTAATCGAATAAAATCAATTTGGAGGTCGATGGGGGAATTAAGTCTTGTACTGCCCTTGCAAACTTGACCGTAGGTGAGCGAGCAGTTTTTGTTCTGTCATGGCATGAAGCTCTTAACGTACATTACTGTTTGGTGGACATATGATGCAAGAACAAATTACTCGAGTTAACACGGTTCCGAGAAGTAAGCCAGGGGAAGAGTTGTGTTCGTATTGGGCCGAAAATATTTTCATACAGTAATACTATTATCAACAGAACATTAGATAAATATACAAATATTATCATGCCACATATCCATTGTGTTGAACCAGTTGACAGTTCCACACATAGAATTGAGATTCTAGTCCTCGTGTAGATATTTTTAAAATATCCCATTTACCTTCCTATAAATTTTGTAATATTTTTTATGAGCTGGAACGTATTCAAATTCATTTGAAAACGGAAGCTTTTTAACAATTTTCACCATTATGCGTTAAGTTTGAGGTTACAGCAAAAATCAAACGCAATACTCGTTAGTGGTGTGATATACGAGATTCAAACTATGGTGTTGGAGCAACATTTAAGTGTGTAACAAATAAAATTTTCTATATTTCCCCTACATGATCTTTTTTATTTTTAAATGGACAAACACTCCTGCAATGCATTGTGCTGGAACTAGGAAAATAAGTTATGAGAAGGGGGGATAGAGAGGGCAGTGCATACGGACTCTCTAGTGACAGGCAGATTATTTTACAAACGAATTGCAGTGCGATTCACTGTCATATTGATCACAAATGGATGAGCTCTTAATGAAGAAAGTATTGTTCACTAAAAATAGCTGCTCTTGGGAACAGTTTCCCAGATATCATCAGAATACGATGCCACACTACTGTCATCGATGAGTCTCTTCGCCCTCTCCTGTACTCGGTCGAGTAGCTTCAAAATAGACTTTGAAGCACCGTCCCATACATGAGAGTTGTATTCCTTCTTCGGACCAATATATGTATTGGTGGTATAGGAGATTAGAAGAAGTGAACTATCTCTTACACCGTTGGAAAATAACCAGGCACTTCAATGCCTGCTATTCTATTATGGCCTTCTTGTTTTGCCAGACAGAACAAAGGAGTTTTTATAGTCCTTCGAGGGGATGTTAATCTTTTAAAATTATCCGAACGTGTTGTGATTTTCCAATTGGGTTGCTTCATTGGACCGACAACAATCTAAACCCAACAACAATAACGAAACAAATAACCGAAAGAAGAAACGTATGTACGAGTATATGTATGAACGAACGAGCATTCATTTACCAAATAATCCAGAGGTTTTATTCATTGTATGAAAATCAGGATACAATAGAAGAGTCTGTAATATGGATTGAATATGGTTGGCTGAATGCTATAGAATACATACAGTAGAATGTTCAAATTTACACATACATACATACATACATGTGAGGACATGCACACATACATAGACATAAAATTACATTGTATAGTGTACTATCAGCAATGGAAATCGTTGGATGTATGGATGGATGGATGTTGGTTGACTTAAATTTGTAAGCAAAGAAGGGATCAAGGGTAGTCAGAGGTGGGAGTGAGGATATAACAAAAACTCATTTTAATATCTCAAGAGGAATTGAGGGAAATTTTATTATTATTTTAGTAACAAACATAATCGTCAAGTACATATTGAATATCAATTGCTTTTGTTAATGGAGGGGAGAAAGATATTTTGGGCTATGTTGCCTGTTATTTTGCTAGTTGTACCGTCTGACATTTTGGCTGTGCAATTTCATTTTCATACACACATGTACATACATACATATGTATAACTGGATATGAATGGAATGGGGTTTATGTATGTACTTATATGAGTGTTATGTATGTATGTATGTATATTTACGAGCATATTTTTGTAAACCATATAGGAATACTAATCCTAACTGTGTTATAAAATCATATTAATATTTGATTAGCTTGTACCATTTTCATTTGAACATGCTACATTAAGTGACTGAATATGTTGTAGATTTCCATGTACATATGTATGTATGCAGGTATGTTTTCGTATGTGGGGACACGTATATCAGTTGTTGGAGGCCAAAGTGCAGGACTGAGTACATGTTTTGTGTTTCGTGAAAAAAAAAAAAAATAATAATAGTAAAGAAGGTAAGGCAGGGTAATGTTAATCCATGTTAGTTCAAACAATATACACTCATGTAAGCCAACAAAAAAATCTTTAAAATATAAAAAGGGAGAAAAATTCTAAAGTAAAACTTAAATAACAAGACCTCATGCTGGGGCCATTTAGCGGCAGTAATAGTATGACTATAACCGCTGCTCTATTACCACCACCACCACAACAACAACAAGAAACAGCAAACATATGCATGTTACTGTATAATAAAACCAACGTTCATACAACAACAATCATGGACTAAAGTCAGGAATACATTCGCTCGTAAAAAATACTCACTAGTATTTATGCTGTATTGTAATTTTTTGTTCGTTTTCTTTTTTGTTAAAGGGTAGATGTTTGTTTGGTTAGTTGCTTGCATGGCTGAATGTATTGTACGAATGTGTCCAAAGATTATCGTAAAAATAATACTGAAAACGTTAAAGCATAGTTTTATAGCCCAGCAAATTTATAGGAAGGATGATGGATGAACTTACTTATGAGAAGATCGAATGTTGCATTTTTTATCCAATAGTAAAAGGGCCAGTGGTAGTGGTTCGCTTAAGTTTTCTTAACACTCCTTTCAAAAGATGTCTCTCTTGCAGGCATTTGCACGACAAAACCACACACACACACACAGGAAAAAGAAAAGCAAAAAATGCACACAAACGAGAACATTTTATATGGCATGCGACAAACTGGGAATGTAGGATCTAAGGAAAGAAAGTTGGCAAAGTTTTTTTTTGTGCAAGATGAAATGAAAAAAGATCTACCTACACTGGATGCTAACAAAAGAAGTACTTGTGATTTAGAATGATGAATAATACCATTTTTTATGCTTCATCAGCAGCCTTTGAACTGATTTCAAAAAGGAAGTATATATGTCTGTGGTTTTCATGTACGCCATTTTTTCACGCCTATTTTAAAATTCCTCTTTCATTTATATGTTATCAGTGTTACGATTGTAAAACTATCTATGTTTGCCGTTTTGAAACCATAGGTATGACCTTTTCTAAAATGACCCTTTTGTATAATTTTTAACCAGTTCGTGCTTCTTTCAAAATTTATATACACATGCGACATAAATATTTACTTTGCCTCGAATAGACTTAACGTATGTTAGAAGCACATTCACTTGGAATCCAAATGAAACAAACAAATCTTTATTTTTATTTGGAAAATATACCTAATAAAATAATAAAAATATCTAATATTTTTTAATATTTGCAAAGGGGGAGACCCGTCCTTCGCTGTACACAGAACATACGTTCTTCATAGAACCGTGCAAATCGAAAGCTTAATTTTCATATGGAAACACCATGTAAAAGGAATATTGACTATAAACAATAACTTTCAAGCTTTATTTTAAGATGTGTTACACTAGCAAAAAATTTTAAGAAAAATATTATAGTTTGAAAATATCCACTTTAAATTAAATTTATTTAATGTTTGTTTTTATGGTTTCGCAGTAAATTTACTGATGAGTTAGTTTAGCGGCCAATAGTTTGTCAGCATATGAACAGCTGGAGCCACAACAAAGAAATTTAAAAAGTTAATTGTTCAATTTTTTTGTTATATAAGCTCGATAAATTTCAAGATAAAGTATTTAAAATAAAGATTTTATTTTTCGTTTTGCCTAATATATACAATGAGCTTCTAAATGTACTCAAGTTGCAAGACAAATTAAATAGATTCGTATCGAATATAAATTGTTTGTTGCCCTGTTTGTATAAAAGCATTCTAAGCCTATGTATTTAATAACTTTCATATGCGATAGAGAATTCTCATATTGTATTTGATTGTTTTGGCATAAACATATGGGGTTGAATATATTCAAACTGCTTAAAGCTCACTGATGAGTAGGTCTAGAGGCCAGCGAAATGTTGGCATACGAACAGCTAAAGCCACAAAAAACGATTTTGAAAATTGAGTTATTTAAAGCTTGAAGTCTTAGTTCTGAGTGGGAATTTATTGTTTATTTTATTTGATGGGAGATATCTCTAATCCATACAATTTAATTAAAATACACAACAAAATTCATAAAAAATGCTAAAGAAAAAATTTAAGTAAAAAAAATTGTTACTGGAAATGGCTCGATTTTGAAATATTCTCGTCGTTCGAATAAAGAGAATCTCGTTATCTGTACATACACCGATGTAAGATTGCATAAATTTACATGTATATACATGCCGGATGTATGTATGTGTGTACATATGTAGGTGTGTATATGTATGTATGTATATAGACTACATCTATATAATATTATAGGTCTCGCTGTCGATTTCCTAAGTAATTCTAGAATCTACATATCTTGGCAAAGCTTGAAAATTTCATTATGAATATTACTATTTATTGAAGGCTTTTTTGACTCAATTTTTCCTTGTCCATGCATTAATTAAATGCACTTTAGGATAACAATATACATACATATGAACATGAATATTCTAGTTGCAAGGTATTACAAAAACCATCTGTACGGGAATGTTATAGATTTATATATAATGATTTACTGCAATAAAATTATTTAAATAAGAAAAATCTTGTGACTTCTTCTTAATATACATATATGATTCTTTCAGTCCTCGAGGGAGCATAGGGCCATAACAAAGTGGTTCCAATAATAGCGATCTTCGGATCGATGGTTAACATCGTTCCACTTTATACGCAATCTCGAAAGTTCTGTTGCCAGTTGCCGCTTCCAGGTATACGCTGGTCTCCCGACTCGTCTGGTTCCCTGTGGGTTCCAATCTAGGCATTTCTTGACAATATCCTCGTCTGGTTTACGGAGTGTGTGACCCATCCAACTCCATTTCCGCTTACTTAATTCCGTTCTAATAGGCTGCTGGTTTGCTTCCATGCAGAGTTGGATATTGTTATAGGCCAGAAAATCCGTAAGACTTTGCGGAGGAATATGTTGAGAAATACATAATGGCATTGTATGTCATGTAAGTATGCCATGTGACTTCTTCTTAATTCATTATATTTTTGTTGCTTTTATTTCGTTTGTATGTTTGTTGTAATCGTTTTTGGACATCTCGAACTATAAATTACAACTGCGTTGCCAATAAATCTTATTTAAATCATAACATAGTTAAAGTAGTGTTTTGCCTACGATTCTTTAACAAGCGCGGTTGTTAGTCTTAAAGTTTTTGTTAACTCATTTGAGCTTTAAAGCTAAATTAAAATTTTTCAGTATGTGAAAAAGCTTTATCAACACATTTTGAAATGTGTCCACAAATCATCGATTCCACCATTTCATTTTTTAGACAAAACTTTGATTAAGAGATGAATCTTTCCATAAAAGCTATTTATTTAATTTTGCTTAAAAACAATTTTTTCCAAAATCATTATCACTACGAACGCAGAAGTAAAACTAAAGTTGCTACGCGGTATTTGTTACGATGTAAAAATAAAGTTGTTCATTATTTCTGGATAATCATGTTTCTGGATGTACTCGTATAACATACGTTTCTAGGTAAGCACTGTAAGTATGTGTACCAAATTTTTGGCCGTTGACTGTAACATTTTTACAGACCCATATAAAGAAGCAATAAAAATAAAATAAAAATACACCATAGAAGAAAAAAATGCAATACAAATTTTCATAAAAACGTCTAAAGGAATAAACATCAACTCATACTACACATACAAATTTAAGCAGCGTATCGTATAATAAAAATAAATAAAAAGAACCCCAAAGTGAACAGCAAAGTACTGCAACAGCATATTTAATATACTCCTTACCCGCACGAGTTCTGAACCACTATTGTGGAAAAAATAAAGTGCCAAGCAAGCAAACAAATTGTCTGTAAAATGTTCGCAATCCAACGCATATAAAAAAACTCAAAATAAACAGAGATGGGAAAAAGTGAATATAAAAGGGCGCCACTCCCTTCAAAACACCTTGTCTATAAAGTACATAAGCCGCTGTTTAAAAAAAGACTCTTTAAATGATGGGTATGAAGTGTATGACAAGCTCTTTTATTTATTTATTTTTGTTCACCCTTCTCTCTTCCTCGCACCTTTTGTCGGCGATTCTGGTAATTTCATGTTTTATTTACAGAGTAAACTGTAGCGCATTCTTCGCAGCAGCGAGTGGGGGTATAGATTTAAAATTAGTGAGGTAAGGAAATTAATTAAGAATTTTCAATTTGTTGAGTCACAGCAAAACATATTTAGATCAAGAAATTCAAACTATAAACATTTGAATCAGTCAAATCATACGATATAGAAACCGAATTAGTGAAAATGTACCTAATTAAAAATAAAAGTGACTTGGAAAAAGATTTTTAATGGTCTCAATTTTCAAAATCGGAATACATTAATTTTATAACAGTATCATATTTTCTGCTTTCGGTTCCAAGAACAATTTTTCGTTTAAGCGAAATCCGTTCCAAAGAAAATTTTGTTTAAACGAAAAACAACCGCTGAAATTTTCCATTTTCGTCCATCCAAATTTAATTATACATACATATATATATATATATATATATATATATATATATATATATATTCCCATCGATCCTATAAGGAGCATAGGGTCTCATACATATTCACGCATAATATTCGTGAAAATGGGACAATTTTTGTGAGCCAAAACCTCTGCATTTTATAGCTGAATTTGAACATATTTAAGGAACTAGAGCACACCATACATTTTTTTATTTTCTTTTTCATTTAGACATTTTTAAAATATCACTTTTAACTATCTACTTGCAAGGTGCTAATAATTTCTGCCGATATGCAGTTCAAAATGTACACGGAATTTTTTGTGTTTATTATCTATTGCGGCGATGTTATATCCATTAGTGGAGACTTTTTTTCTGTCAACTGAAACAAAATGAATGTTCAGACAATTGTTTGGTCACGTAACTTTTAACATTATATATGTATGTGTGTATTAAAACTTTTAAATTTATTTAAAGTTTATTTTCTTGTTCTTGATTAAAAAATTAATGAATTTGTGTGTATAAAATTTAATTTCTACACATATGTATGTATGTCTACAAGAAGATTATTTAAATGCAAAATTGCAACCGTGAATTTCAGCCAGAACTCCTGGCTTTTAAAAGAAGAGTATACATAATTTTTGAAATTTTGTTTTCCGTAAAAAAAAAACAAAAATTAATGACCTGACAATTGTTTGGTCACGGAATTTTGGACATTATGTATTTATTTTTTGTTATTTGTAATTAAATTATTTTCCCTATTGCTATTTAAAAATTAATGAATTTGTGTTTATATAAATAAATTTCTCCCCTCATATTCACAAGATTATTTTGCTGTGTAAAAATAAATTATTATGCGAATTTACGAATGTTAAATTTACGCATAGCTCCGTACTATGTTGTAAAGGATTTACTGAAATCGAGGCTGGCTAGTTTCCGTTTCCTGTAACCGAAAATTAATGTGAAATGTTTAACGTTTCGTATTTTTAACCGACTTACAATTCGTGCAAATTTTTTACTCGTTTTTTAATGTTTCTACACGCATAACTTTATCATTTGTGAACAAATTAAAATTTTTTTTCGAAAATCGGCCGAAATATTTATTATCGCATAACTCCTATATTTAAGCACCGATTTTCGAAATAATTCTTATTATTATTTATTTATTAATATTTTTTTGAAAGGGCGTGCTTGCAGTTTGGTCACATAACTTTTTTTTCCCGAAAATTGATTATCGCATAACTCCCCCATTCATGAACTGATTTTTAATTGGGTGTAGCTTGCAGTTTTTTAAGATGGTATTTTAATCTTTTCTAGGAGTAAAATATAAATTAGAAATAAATTACATCGGGTGTAAAACTACAGTTTCATCGGTTTTGTAATCTGTTCGGTTCGCTCTTTGTATTGAAGTCATTTCGCCTCAAAGGAATCATTAAATTCTACTTAAAAACAATTTTGAAATCTACACCAACCTTGTAATTTCTAGAAGTATTCTTACGAGTACAAGCAAAAGTAGAAAGTCAACATGTAATAAAAACCCCATTTTAATTCAAATAAAACTACACCATTGCCTGTGACTTAAATTTATTTCAACAAATAAACTTGTATGATTTGCACTTACACAAACACAGAAGGCAAATACCCAAAACCTACTGCTATACGAGTATGCACGAGTATAATCATCCTCAAAAGTTTTAAAAGGTTTCTTTTTCGTCTTTGGTTAATGTTTACCAGACACTTTAAGCAAACATGGAAATTTTTTCTTTTTACTCTCCAGTTATTACCTATGTACATACATACATACATATGTATGTAGACATGTATGTATGTATGTATGTATGGACATGCATTTAAGAGTATATTTCGAAAAGAAAAAATAAACGCAGTCATAAAAAGCGTGTTCATAAAACGCCAAAACTTGAAGAGGAGAAAAAAAGTATGCAAACACTTACATGTATTCGAAAAAAATAATATTTATTTTCTTTAGGAATTTGTTTACGGCTCACTCCTCTTAATTTATTATTTATTTATTTTTTCACTCGTACAACAGTGTGAATGACAATATAAATCCGTCTCAACCAATCAACCAACAACAAACTTATGAACAACAACAAAAACAACAAAAGCGAGCAACCAACAACGAACTGCAATGATAATAGCAAACTTTTTTTAAGCAAACAAAGTGTTAAATACTACAAAAAATTTAAAAAAAATCCATGTAATGCTTAACTCTTTTGTCTGCTAATTTATCGTTTAATTTGCATGTGAACGACGAACGTGTAATTTACTAATTTGCACTTAATGTGCGCGAATTAACCTTTTTTCTACTTATTATTATTATTATTGTTGTTGCTCTTATAATAAACATACAGAAACACATACAAATTGAATATTAGCACAAATGTTGAAGAAGAAAAAAAACACAAACAAACAAACAAACAACATCAAGAAACCGGCAACAACAAAATTATAAAAGGTGACAACACAAAAGAAAAATAATAACAAAAAAAATCGTTTCGAATGAGTGAGTAAGTAAAGTAGCGTGTTTTTCTAAATGGGAAAAAAAATTCATTTGAAATGCAATATTTCATTAATTAAACCATCAACGCCAACTGAAATTTTTAAGAGGGCCCATAAAAATTTAATTTGATTACTTAATAAGTGATTTTTTTACTATACAAACATACATATTGTTACAAAAAAAAAAAAAATCGCCAAGAACAAAATACAGTGGCTCACAGATTATTTTAACCAGCACCCAAAAAAATTTTCAATGAAAGTGATGAGCGCTACATTGTCTGGAAAATAAGAGAAAACCACGAAACTGTTCGCTCCATAACTGGCTACAAAACACGCAGTGCAGAAATCATGCTTTTAATGCTATACATATGTATATGCTCGAAAAAGCCCTTTATTATTAAGAAAAATAAAGCAGCGCGCATAAAATACGTTAAGGAACACATTGCTAAATACTGAAACGTTTGAGAACATTTTTCCGTGGATGAGTCCAAATTTTCAGCTCGGATGGTGAAACTTACGTGTGCCGTAAGCCAAATACAAAGCATGTCAGTCAATCATAGTGATTATCGTGACATAGTGTTCGTTTGTATGTATGTGGTGTAGTGGTGTAGGAAACTTGCAGTTTATTGAGAGTACAATGTAAAGTGCCGAAAAGCTAGCAATATCAGGACAACCGGTTCTATCAGGATAACGACGCGAATCATATACATATATCAGGTATTGTACAGTCATAGCTTATTTGGAACTGTTCGCACTTGTTGCAACCACCTGTACAATCACCTGATATACATAAATGTTATTGAAAACTTTTTGTGCAATTCTAAATCAAAACATTCGCAAACACCAGATCCAAAAATTACCTTATAAAAAAACTCATAAGGAGGAATGGGCAGAAATAACTCCTCAAACTACAGGAAAATTGGTCGAATCTATGCAAAGGAGACCCAATACTAAATTTTAACATAAAAAATCATCTTGATATAGTTGAAATAAGCTGTGACTATTTTATATATTTAACTATGTATATTTTTGATTTTTAATTAGTAACTTTTTAAATTTGTATATTAATAAGGATCATATTGCATGAAGCTCTCGTTTAATTTTTTTCAATATCTTGTTTCGTTTCAAAATTATAAGGGGCTGGTGGAAGTCAGATGTCACCCAGTGTATATAATTTTGACGCAAAGTTGACTTCATTTTAATAAACTTCTTGGAATGAGCAAAATTTTGTAGAAACACAATTTTTCAATAAACAAAAATAATAAAATAAAAATCATTATACATATGTATGTACATTTGTACATATGTATGTATGTATGTAGGTTAAAAATTATTTGTTTCCACCGAAACATTTTAATGGGGCTCATAAAATTTTTATTGATTTCTACTTAAAATAAGTCAAATTATCTATTCTATAACTAGGAATTCTGTTGCCATAATTTTTTTTATAAAGTGGTCCATAAATCATTAGCAATTAATTGGAATTAGTTTAGCCCTCGGTATTATAACATAAATACATAAAACTTGTGAAATTATTGAATCACTACACTAATCATGATACCATATTGACGCAAGATTATTTAGATTATATTTTAAATATTTAGTTTTGCGGACATACTCGAATAAATCGGTCCATTTGTATTCGCGAATATTGCATCAAATATTGGTATTCATGTTCCCGAATATCACTAGTATGTATGTAAGAATATCGTCTTCAAGGAACTATATATTATATTTTATTATTAGGTACTCAAGAATTATTATTGTTTTTCCCATATAACAAATTACATATGTACATATCACACAATATACGAAAGGCGAATTAATATGATATTCGCATTACCGAATTTAAAATATTTTCTGATCAATTAACAATGACCATGGACCTAATAGTACAGCATGCAACCATCTCATTTAATTTTTAAAATTAAATATGTATTTCAAAAATATTTGATAAAAAAATACTCCACTCTTTTTTAAATCAAATTTTCCCTTATAAATTCATAAAAGTTGTTATTTAATTTTTATTATTAACTCTCAACATTTTTATAATCACATGGATCCCTTAAGTGCAGTACTTGTTACCAAGCAATTAATGTTGACCATGTCTCAATAAAATGTTCAATAAGACGTACAGCTTATTAGGGCTATAGCGTCCGATCCTGGTGTTGGGGATGCCACCAGGCATGCAACGTAAGTGTTGGGATTTCGACGCGCAAGTATTAAGCTTTTACCGCCCATGGTCTTTTTAAACATTTTATAAATTATTTTGTAAATAAAAAAACTGCTGGCGTATTCTACTGTGCTGGCAATTGACTGCTTGATTGGTTACCAATTTACTTTGGACAAAGTCGAACAAATTCACTGCCAAAATTATTGTTAATTTTTTGCAAATGAATTTTGACAAACGCACTAAATTTAATTGAATCCAACGAAGCTTGCATATATGTAAGTATGTACCTTATTAATTTGTAACGAATAATTTTCTTTTATAAATTCTAATTAGACGTTGGAGAACTTTAACTTGTAAACGAGTTATTTTAAGGTTAACTCAATTCGAAAAATTTATCATGTACTCGTATATATATAAATATGAACTTTGATCGCACAGTTGTACATATACATATATGTATGTATGTATATTTACATTCGAGAATCTCTTAGAAATATATTGTTTCAGGGATGCAGCAAAATCGTCATATTTTGAACGAGGACAATCAAAGACCCGCTGTTATATATACTATGGCTTAATGTCAAAATTTGTTCAACTGTTTTTATTCCCTCTTATTATGATTGTCACGTCGACGTCGATAGTAAAAAAACCGAAGTTCTGTATTCGTTATAGGCCATAATTAACCAATATTGATGGCCACTTGTAATTTTATAAGCCATAGTAGTTGTAATATCCTATCAATAGTTCTCGATAGCGATCCCACAATTGCCAATATATTGATGTCGACTTGCTGTGACGTGAAAGCAGTTGAACAAATTTTGATATTAAGCCATAGTTATTTGTTTGGGTTACTTCTGAATAATTTTCAGTCTCTTTTCCACCTTTAACCTGCCATTTTTGACATTGTGCAATAAGAGAGTTGAGCTGGTATGGTAAGTTTACCTGTTACGAATTCACCTTGCTCAAATGTGTCTTATACATATGTACAGTGAAGGGTTAATTTCAAACAAATCAAAAGCGATACAAAATGTTAATAAATACTTAATCCCCTTGTAATGTTTCTTTTTGTTGTTGTAGTAGTAGTAGTAGTTCTTGTTGTTGTTAAACAAACATGTAATGCTTAGCACAAAATCAGCCAACTAATCAAATTTTCTTCCCAACATTCACTTGATGTGTTAAGCTTTTGAAAGAATTAATTGTTCATTTAAAAACTAATTGTTTAATAGTTGATTGATTACGAGTTAAATGATTGGAATGATTTAGAATTATTATAGTACTTGTATAATTACACGATATGTGCAATTAAAAGAGAAATTAAAAAAGTATGTCGATCTATTTTTACCATACGAGTCAAATTATCATATTATTCAAAAGCTTAGTAGACATTATCCGGTTGGAAAGGTCAACCTTTTATAATATTAAGCTTTGAAAGCGATGGAAAAACCCTATATTATTTAATTAGCAGTTGATAGCTTAAAGTGATCTTGGGGTAGACACCTTCAAGGCAACAAGTAAATGTCTATGTAAGTATGTTATTATGCGCTCAATATACGAATATTATGGTTATTAACGAAATAGTTCCTTTTTATGTCTGGTCGCAAACCATTTAGCACTTTACTCCTCTTGGCAGTTCAATAATTTATTCAGTGTAGTAATAGTATTAAATTAAAAACAAAATAAACCCATAAATTTAAAAATCTATTTTATTGCTGGAGGGCATTTTACGTTAATTTAAATACCGCCTACTGTTAGATTGAAATAAGCGATAATGATAGAATCTATTTTATAATAACTTATTAATGTTTGACTCGACGACTTTAGTCAGCATGTACTAAAGTTAATAATAGTAATAGAAAGACAGATAGACAACAACAACAACAACAACAACAACAGCAACAACAACAACAACAGCAGCACATCTAACAATAATTGTTGGCAATAATAAAGCAATACCAATATGAAAAAACCGCATTTTAATGAATATTATCAGTTAATTTGGCCAATAAATTTCAAAAATTAATAGTTTTAAACAGTCTTTAACAACTACACGTAAACCGGTTTTCTTCGTTTGGCTATTTTAAGTTTTGTAATCTATGTAATCATTTACCATAATTATGGTGTTATTTCTATTTTTTTGTTATTATTATTATTATTTTTCTATGTTTTTTATTTCCAGCTTATAAAGATTTATTGTGTGATTTTTTAGCAAAAAGAAAAAAAATCAAAAAAGGGGACAAATAAGACTGACACTTTTCAGTCTATTGATTTTTTTATTTATTTTGAAAGCTTAAATTGGCATTTATGTATGAAAAAAGAGAGAAAGTGTGAATTTTATTTGAATGATTTATTCAAAGAAAGTTTGGCAAAATACATAAGTATAAAAAGTTTTCATCCTAAATATTAGAAAATACTCATACACAATACAGAATGTTTTTCGGCTCATGATTATGAGTGCAAAGAAAAACTAATCATGATCATTATTTTACATTTGTTAGAAATAAAAGCTAGTGGACACCAAAGCGAATTTTGTGATGTATAATTATACACCAGTAGAAAGTAATAGATATTTTCGGTATCTCGTTGTCTTTTCTAATTGAGTTTACGTTGGAACTTTATAAAAAAAAAATTCGATAAATTACGTAGTTTCTGCATTGGTTAGGTTAGGTTCAACTGCCTGCGGTCTATAATGTCGTTCTTTTGTGATATCCGAAATACATAGAGAATGATAAATTGTAAATAAAAGACTAAAGAAGACAGAAAGCGGAAAACAGCCATAGTCTACATCATGGATCGAATCTGCACTACTCTACGACGGAATCCTACTTTCTACATAAAAAGTATTAATAGAAAACTACTCTTGTACATTCACTCACACGGTATCCGTTTATGCTGATTCGCCTTCCTACTATCTGAATTATAGGGAAAATTGCTCGCAATCGTGCATAACCATGATTGGTGTGGAGTGCTAAGAGAACCTTTCTACGATTCTACTGGTAAGTTAATTTTTTTTACCAAGAGGATGATTTAGGGACTAAACCTAAAATCGAAGATGAATTTGACGAGAGCAATTTTAAGTGTAATACGAACTTCTTTCAAACGAAAGCTTTCGCAATATCCGCCCCTATTCACGTTCATACGTATAATTGGCCTGAAGACCACGCATGTTATATGTATGTATGTATATATAAGTGTAGCCAAGCTTCCAAAAAATCCCAACCCATTTATAGCAATTTCGATTCAAAATTATGCTAATCATTCCAGATATTGTGTATAGGAAATAAAATTTCTATGTATTTTTTCATTATCTTGTCACAGTTGCCAAACAGCGGATAAATTAGCTGAACTTCTGCTACTCGTTATTGGCCCATAGTGAACTAATATTCCCACTAAGAAATAATTGACCCCAAAGGAACCGTGTCTTGCCTTTCTGGGTATGGGACTGACAAACTGTTAATTAAGTTCTTCTTATACAGTAGATTACTAGAATTATGTACATCTTTGTGTCTTTCTTATCTGATGGAGTATGTCAATTACCGAGGTTCTTAAGTACAGTTTAACCGCGCCTAACGTCAGGCAATTGCGCAAATCAAATCAATACGATTGAGGCAACTGTATGCATAGAATATCCTTTTCTTCCGTTAAATAAGTATCAATTCTATTTAAAGGCTTAGGCGAGCTATAATGCCATTTCAACCCATTTCATTCCGCTCTCCCTATATTAAAGATAATGTTACAGCACAAAATAGCATTCGGAAAAATTAATGAAGTCGAAGTTTAGGAAGCAAAGTTGCGATAAGCGTTTTGCGTTAAGCGAGGTTGTTCTGTATATAGTCGGACGATATTGTGCCTATATACTGTACTGCCTTTCATTAGGAACATTATGTAGAGCCTGGTTTGACTAATGATCTATGACCCATCTAGTCGTTGGACCAGACACGTTCTATTATATGAAATATTTCTGTACCCTATTTTAAAATTTTTATTGTTGTTGACATATTATACTTAATATTGAAATTTATTATTCGGGAGAATATCCCGACTAATCGTTAGAAACAATTAGTTTTTTTGCAAAATGCATTGAAAAAAGTTTGTTGTGGCTTTAGCATACGAGGTTGAATGTTATCAAACTGCTTAAACTTCACTGACGATTTGGTTTTAGCAAGCAATGAAATGTCGGCATATGAAGAGCTAAAGTTAACATATTATTTCAATAAAGGATCCACAAGTACAAAATTGTCACAATATACACCACTTTTGTTCTAGTAGTAGACCAAAAACAGTAGAAAATATACATTCAAATATAAAAATTGATTTTGTGCAAATGACAAATAGTTCACAAATATATAGTTTATATAAACTAGTTTTAAATTATTTTCAGAATCATACTGTTTGCTCCAATCATACATGTACATATGTATAAACAACCTGCGAAAATAGTACCCAATAGGTACATATGTTACCACAAAACAAAATTAATAATAAAAGATTACGAACTGTCTGTCTACAGACAGTAATTAAAAAAAATTTAGGTCATGAATATTTTCTAAACAAAACATACAAACGTCTAAGAGGTTTATGAAATAAATTGTTATAAAAAAATGTGATTAAGAAGCCTTTTAGAAATTTCATACTTTTCATAATTTTATTATGACGAACCGTTCTTCTTAAGTTATTAGTAACCATAAGCATAACAAAGTACAATAAAATGAAAGAAGGCAAATTTAAATGATGCAATAACATCATAACTCAATCATATATTAGAAGCAGATTAACTAAACAGCAACGACACATTAAAATAAGAGAAACGTTAAGAAACACTACGTCATTATGTAAATATATATGTACACATGTATGTATTAGGAATGTAACGAATATCGGTTTTTAAATATTTGCGAATACGAATATTAGAGGCAATATTCGCGAATACGAATACGAATTTTAAATTTGCAATTTAGAGGTAGTTTTATCTATGGCTCGATTTATACGTTTGCAAAATTAAATATTTGAAATTTAATTGAAAAAATTCTTGTTCGCATACACTGCAATTTGTAAAAAAAGTATCATAAAATTACTTAAAAAACGATACCAAACACAAATTTTTATCATAAAGTTACTGCATTATTAATACTGGCAGAGTACTCAAACACAAACAAATGTGTACCAATAAATTGCTTAAACAATTTTAATTTATTATTCGGGATATTCTCCCCAACTAATCGTTAAAACAATTAGAGCTTTTGTGGCTTTAGCTCTTCATATGCCGGCATTTCATTGGTCGTTAAATTAAAGCGTCAGTGAACCTTAAGCAGTATGAAAGCATTCAAACTAGGATGTTTATGCCATACGAATTAAAAACAATATGAGAATTCAATATTGTATATGAATCATAACAAAATACATAATCATAGTAGGCTTAGAATGCTTTTATACAAACAAGAAAAATAAAATAGACTCACGTTGAGTATAATTGTTTGTTGTGTTGTTTGTATAAAAGCATTCTAAGCCTACTATGATTATATATTTTGTTATGATTCATATACAATATTGAATTCTCATATTGTTTTTAATTCGTTTGGTATAAACATACGAGTTTGAACGTTTCCACACTGCTTAAACTTCACTGACGATTTGGTTTAGCGACCAATGACATGCCGGCATATGAAGAGCTAAAGCCACAACAAACAAAGTATTTCACCAACAAATTGCTATATTTTAACATTATTCAGATATAACGACAATAAAACACTTTCTTGTCTTTCATAATTGACATAATTTATGATCATTATTTGATCTTTAACCAGCTCTAACATTTCGTATGTTCAAAGCATATGCCAACTTTTGCACTTCCGCTGACAGTACTCGAATACGCGGCGATTTGTATAGGTTTTAATCTTTTGATTTCTTTTTTTTATAGTAATTACAAATCAATGTTTTTTTTTTGGTTCCAGTTACTTACAATTTATGTATGTTATGGGACGAATATATTCGCTGAGTTTGGCGAATACGAAAATTGTATATAAAATAATTATTCGATATATGTACATATATAATAGCTCGAGAACGTTACATTGCATGGATATTTAAATAAATAAAATTAAAATAAAATCAATTACATTTTAGTTTGAAGAAACGTTTGATAATATTTTCCCTTTTCAACGAAACAAAACATGTGTGTCTTAAAACATTTTCAGTATTATTTTGACAATTTATCGATATAACTTTTTTGAATTTATGTATTGGTAGCTGAAAAAAATCATAATATATGCATTTAAGATGACCGGGAGATTTCGTTTGGTTCAATGGAAAATAAAGAAAACGCGTATCATCGAATTGTTTGTGCTTATTTGTGGGGCTGTACCATATTCCACGTAAAATCAATCCATTTGCATTTCCCATAGCTTAGTAGTTATAGAAACTTATTTGCAACAACAATACCGAGAAACTGTAATTACTGATCGTTGTTTGAATCGAATATTTAGCTGTCAGACTTTTTATATATATTCTAATTTTATTATTATTATTGTTTTTTTTTTTTTGCAAGAACGCTTTCGTTTGATTCAAAACAATCTTTTTTCTAGGCGTATCTTGATAAAAATTAGCTTGTTTAACTAATACTTTTAATGATAAGCGTCATAATTCATAAAATTAACTGCTCGCTATATTTATATTTTCACTTTAGTTGAATATAGTCACTACAAGCACTTGACACCAGCTCATATCAGCAATTATATTTTTAACAAACTTGTTTCAATACAACTAAAAGTTTAATCGCACAACTGAAGTACTTTTGATCTTACGTTTTTTATAGTTATACATACTTAGATATATATATTTTTTTCAAACAAAGATTATACAAATATCACTTACCTTATTTTCATCATTGCCGCTATCACACTGAAATAAATTAAGAAAAAACAAAAAGATTCAATATCAATATTATATATATTTTTTATTTAAAAATTAATCAAACTTACGATATTAAATCCTTTTCCAATATTGTTAATTCTACTGTTTGGCTGTAAGAAAGAGTAAGAAAATATGAAATAAATGATTAGATTACAACTCCAATAAAGATTGAAGCAATTTAATTTAATATACAAAATAATTAAGATTAATTTAATTGCCTTTAAGAGATTTAACAAATGCGAGTACTTGTATATTCAAGTAATTAATGCGCCATACAACTTTTCACTTTCTAACAATACAAGTATTGGAAAATAGTCACCATGATTACCATAATTTCGTCAATACAATACTTATGTATGTAATTCTTTGTGGTAATTTTATACGAAAAAAAATGTTGATTCAGTATCCGTTTTTGTTCTACGGCTTTATACTAGTGACTTCAACAAGCTGCCGGCAGCTCACTTGGCTTACCTTTGTGATGCTACGCTCGTTAATATTATGAACTTTAATTAGGTCAGTGAATGAAATCTCAAATGGTTGTTCGTCTTCTGACCTGAATTCGTTGTATCAGGACTACGAACTAGGATAAACAGCATGGAGTCTGTATAGAGTTGAACTTATAGTACTATATGCAATATGGATTATTAAATGATGCCACATACTCGATCCATGAAAGATGTGCTCTCGACTTCATCCTTAATGGAAGAAAGATTTCTCATACCAAAGCGGAGAATTTTAAAATTCCAAGTTAATTTAGGTGAACTGTTTGAGCTGGCCAATATTCGGGCGAATGCAGAAAATCACCAACTCTGGAAGACCTCACCAACGCCGGCATTAACGCAACAGTCAGATTGAATCTACCGTATTTACAACTCCTATGGAAGTTTCGATTACACGGAAAGGAAACTAATAGAACTCAAATAAGCGAGTTTTTTATGGCCTGTGATTATACACATAATTAAAAAATACGTACTTATTTCCACGCACTATATTATATTATGTTTTGGACTTTGTTTTAAGCGATTGATATTGTTCGCCAACAAGAGGTTGTAATTTAAATTTGGTATTAATTCTAAAAATTGTTGTTTTGTGCTGACAGGTAGTATTAATTAAATTTTAACTATTTAAACACTATATTACTATATGTTGTCAGCCGCTGTTTGACGACAACTTGCGAAGTTAAATATGAATCGGGCTCTCCATGAAAGTCAAGCCAGCTACATTTCATTACTTTAGACAGAACGTTAAAGAGGAATCACAAATTTGTTTCCGCGCACTTTTATAATATCTATAAAAATCTATAAAAAATGTAATAAAGTTGATTTTCTATGGAATTTCTTTTTTTTTTATAAAACCTTTGGTGTTTAGAGTAGTGAACTCAAAATAGACATTTAAGACAATTAAGCAAAAAAAATCTTCAAAACGTCTTCATGAAATCATCAGTATAATTCATTTTAATTCTTCTAATATTATTTAATGATGTCCTTGGAAGCAAAGGTATCAAATCTAGAACAAGCTGTTTTAAAATGTCGACGGTTGCACTTCCCCAGATACCAGATTTTCCAACGCACGACAACCAAACACAGCTATTTGATGAAGAAATTAAAGCCTCTCCGTTTCCTTAAAACTTTAATTTAATTTACCGCATAATATTATGATAAGAAATAACTGCCACATTATTAAACCTTAATCACCCATACGAATGTGTAAAATTTAGCATTGCTCTCAAGTACTGTTCTTAAGCATTTTTCGGAACTAATGTAAGACTTGCTAATGTCATAACTTGACGTATATTAAAAATAATATTTGATTTTTCTTCATAAAATATTTTCTCTTGAAATGATTAGATAGATAGATAGTCTTTAAACAGGATATATTTCGCATAAAATTTTTATAATTTTTTTATGACCTTTCCCTCTACCAGCATCAATGAGATTTCTCAAGCGTTTCTTGGCTATTATTGCTGATCGCAACATCAAAAAATATGTTGAAAAATTAAATCAGCCATTTCTGTTGAATTCCAAGACAATGTTATACAAATACTAGCAATTTCGAAGTCATCTGATGTCAAATTTGCTTTGCAAACAGTGTTCAATGTTATTATTTGTACTTTTTCAAGTCTTACTTTTTCATTACTAGTATTTGAACAATTTTTTAGCTTTAACTCAGTTTCCAACTTCTGCAATATGTAAGCAAATCATTTATTTTTAAAATGCAACATATTGGAAAAAAATTTTATATGAAAAAAGAAAAATGCAAAACTTTTGTTTTTATAAATAAAAATTCGAACTTACTATACCTATAAATTAAAAAGGAGCAACAAAACTTAATATATGTACAATTTCAATATTAGTGTCAAATATTTATTATATGCAAAAAGAAGTTCGAAACGAATCAAAGATTGCTCAGTTGTAGAATTCGTTATATATAAAAAAAATAAGAAATATGCGGTATAATTTCATATTATACTATACTATATATGTACTATTACATATATGTATATAATTTGGAATATCAAGGACTATATAGGAATAACAAGAAAATAAACATATGCTTACATCGTTTAAACGGTCCTTGTGATCACTATTACTAGTACTATTACTGTTACCATTGCTGCTGCTATTGTTATTGCCACTTGCATTTAGCATTTCCTTGTGGTGATGCTGATGATGGTGTTGCTGCTGTTGCTGATGATGATGTTGGTGGTGGTGGGGGTGATGGGGATGATGCTGCAATTGTTGTTGGTGCTGTTGCTGTTGCTGAAGGTGTTGATGATGCTGCTGATGTTGTAGCTGCTGGTGGTGTTGAAGATGATGTTGGTGCTGATGATGATGTTGCGGATGATGTAAATGCTGCTGTTGTTGTTGCAGCTGCTGTTGGTGCATTTTCGAATGAACAGCACTCATCGAAGCCCCCATACTGCCGCCCCCCATATTCATGGAATTATGGTGCTGATGATGAGAAGGATGATGTAGAAGATGTAAATCTTTTTGATTAGTAATATTTAAAGCCATCGCCGTAGGCTGTGTTCCTCCTGTTGTAGGAGGTAATTGTTGTGGTGGTAGCACTGCCGCTGAAGCCGACATATTTGTTATGAAATCATTATTATTACTACTATTATTATTACTATTATTGTGCATTTTTTGATCCATTAAATGTGCGTTTGATTTCTATTTTGAAAAAAAAAAATACAAAATACGTTAGTATAACAATTAAGAAATAATGGGAATATTCGTATGTATACTCACATTAAAAGATCCTGGTATACAGCTGGCTGCCATTGAAGACATTGTTTTAAAGGAATGTGGCCCCAGACCAGGATGAGGATGTATGCTATTGTGTTTATAAGCATCAGTATTTGAGCCATGTGTTAACATTGTTGAACTAGTAATTGCTGGCGGCAAGTTTGAAGATGTAGTCGCCATTGTTGACGTTGTTGAGTATACGGATGGTGGCAACTGCGTGTGAGTTGGTATTGCTGTTACAGCTGCCGCTGTATTTGTTGATGTTGCTATCGTTGGCTGCAACTTATCCAGCGAACTTGAAGATAATGGAGAAGAAGTTATAGAATTTGCAATTGTGGCCGTAACAGTGGTTGTTGTGTGAGGAATGGTTGGTAACGAGGATGCAGCTGGAACTGCCCCCGTTACAGGTGGTATATTTGGTGTTAACGTTGTGCTCGTTACAGTTGTTGGTTTTGTTGTAGCTGCCATGGTTGTATTTATTGTTGTTGTCAGAGTGGCGGACAGTAAAGTGGACGCCAACAATGGCATTGAGGAAGGAGGCTTTGTGCTTTTCTCGATTTTATTGTTATTCACTATATGAGCTTTGGAAGTATCCATTGCCAAGGAATTTCTGTTCGAATTTTGGAAATTCGTTGAACTTGACTTCAAATTAGATCCCGCAGTCGTTGTTAAAGTCGATGCGGACGATTTAGACATTGTCGATGTGATTGTTGTGATTGGTGCAACGTTTGTTGATGCTGCCACAGGCATTATAGAAGATGGTGCCACCGAAACAGGCTTTGAGCCATCACATGTGTCCATCATAATACTGCTATCATTGCCAATATCACCAGATCCAGCTGTGCATAACATTTTAGCCTCAATACTAATACTACTACATTCACTAGCAGAACTAGAACCACTGCCAGTATTGCCACTACCATTGTGATTGGTAAATGCAGGAGTAACAGTCATCGCATCCTTCCAAGGTAAGGATGTCATTGTGCTATCCGTTGTAGTTGCAGAACTCAAGGGTGAAGCTGATGTTGTAGTCGCCAGCGTTGATTTCAAATCAACAGATGGGGAATCTATCAAAGATGTCATATTAATATCTGTTTTTACACTTAAATTATTACCACTACTATTGATATTCATGTTACTGTTGTTGCTGCTATTGTGGCTATTGTTGACATTAATGATATTGCTGGAGTTGTTATTACAGTTGCCATTGTTGTTGTTAAGCATTGTGACATTAATTGGTGTAACCCGCATGCTACTTCCATTGTTGTTCTCATTTAGGATATTATCCTTATGATGGACATTATTGTTGTGGCTGAAATTCAATGAACCAAGTCCAGCCACCATGCCAATATTAGGCAAATTGCCTCCGTTACCCCCGCTGATTGCAACGCCAACGTTCCGTAGAGATTGTGGCTGCACTGTGTCTATGATCTTTGGCATTTTGATTTCTTCAATGCTGTATGTACATGTCAGCTCCTCCAGCGCAGACAAGCGTTTTTCTTTACGTTTTTGTCCTAATTTAATTGAGAACTGCGAAAAAATAACATATTTTTATGATTGAGATTAGATAAAAATTAAATAATTAAACATTAGTTTTTATTGACTGCGCTACTCGGTAATTCAAATTTCTTTTCGTAATAAGTATCGTGAAGTATGTACTTGAAATTTTTTTGAGGGTTTTTAAGCGATAATATTTAAAAGTGTAAATAAAATAAAGATACATTGCTATAATCTTTTCCATAAAAACTTTTAAAAAATAATGATATTTCTAAATTATATAGTCTTTAGTTGTACAATTAAGATAACATTTATTAGTTTTAAAACATTTAACATAGAAGTAGTTTAGTTATTTTATTTTATTGATGTTTGCCTCTTCCATAATTTTTATGAAAGTGGTCCTCAGGAAAAATATTCTTAAGGGAAGTAGTTTTTGAATTCCACGCGTTACATGTCTAGCAACTTATTAGTAATTGGCTGGCTAGTCTTTGCGTTGAGTTAAATTTTGACATGCGGCCCATATACCGTATTCGCCATAAATTTAAAACAAATCTATATGCATTTGAAAACAATAAAAACAAAGCAATCTTATTAAAGGGAGCTTAATCAATAGTGGTCTGCATCGATATTTTACCACGCTTATAACTTTAATCCCCTTTAGGAAGACTAAGAAACACCGACTTTTTTTAATTATAACAGCTGTTATTATAATTATTTTTAATTTTAGTATATTTAATATTTTTTTATATTAATTATCTCGTGTAGGTATATTCAGTATAGAATTTATCTTAAAATGTGTCTGCATTAATTTATGATATTTGTAGATTTAATTATTCTGCTAATGACGCACAGAGTGTGATACATTTTCTTTTCAGTTCTCTAATTTTAAGTGAAGAAAATACCATAATTTCCCACAAATAGGAAATCTCATTTCTTATGCAAAATTAAATTTCACTAAACCAGATTTATTACGTTCAATAGGTATCACTAGAAGCTCCTTTCCTCGATTGGCACTCCCTGATCCCTGTGCTAACAACTACAAAAGGTTTGAAAAAATAGTTTTGATTGCTCTACCAACAAGGACAATTCATTGCAGTGTAGGCCACTATTATTCAAGTCATATTTGCTGCTGGCCTCTTTATTTTATTTCTTTATTTTATTTATTATATAAATAAAATATATATATTATATAAATAAAATAAAAATAAATAAAAAAATTTATATATTACTACTGCAACATTTATTATTTCTTGGTATTAACTTGAGCTCTAGCGGTTAATAGGCATTAAGCACTAACTATAGTATTCTACACTTATACTAAGTATAGATACGGTTTAAAAATTTTAATTAAATATGTATACGAGTATGTATACATATATTTAAAAAAAACGTACTGATAATACATTTGTACCCATATCCCACAGAAGTGTTTCAATACTGCTTAAGACGATTTGAGCAATAGATTTTATGCTTCTAAAGAGTTCTTTGTTTGATTTTTTCTACTCTGCATTGCTCTAAACCAGGATGCACCTAAGTCCTATCAGTGTGTAAGTTAAGGGCTCAGCAGCAGCTATTAGTTCGGTGTTTGAAAGCGCTGGAGTCTCAGTCTGGTGCACGCTATTCTAATCCGCAAGTCTGAACGACTTCCAAAATCTGTCAAAAACTCACTAAAGTAACCTACGAGAGCTAATTAATAGTAGTGAACTACTAAAATAAATTTCAGTGACTTTAAAATCTGTAAATTCGAAGATGTTTGTATGATCTAATATTCTAGGTCTAAGCCTTAGCTTATCTAGGAAATAGATAAAGAACGAAATGGATTTTTTTTAACTTAATTAAACTTAAACTTAATACTCGTAAAATTAAAATTGCTGAAGAACATAAGCAATAATTATTCTTAAGCAAGTATTATTTACTTCTAAATTATGGTGGAAGAGAAGTTATATTTCCTTTAAATCAAAAACAATACTACAAATACTTCTTTTTATTAACATTAATTTATAAAAATAAAAACAACTATTTAACTACAATTAAACAGTAAAATAGTTTATTTATTTATGAACTAACGCACAACAAGCTTTCACTGGCTTAAGTGTATGTCGTATGACATGGGCTATCACACCCCTCCAATCAACCTCAACCTAACCCATATACATATGTATGGTATGTAACTTTACATTATCACATATTAAAGTAATTTGGAAGGATTTCCCATCATCATTCGTCAATTTTTGGCTTGAGAACAGATCGGTGTACTTTTTCTTAAAAATTAACGTGGCATATGAAAAATCATTTCAAATTCAAACAAATCCCGCGGGAGGCAAAAGCAACACTCATATTAAAATAAAATTTCCTCAAGCGCAACATAAAAGCCCACAAAATTATTACTATTACTATTAATTTAAAATAATTTACTTACCTCTAAGTCTTCATATGTTTTAAATTCCAATATAGCAAAACCATCAATGATTTCTTCTTCCAACACCGGAGACCTGGGTAATTTCCTTCTAACGGGCGGTGGAGGTCTTGGCGGTGGCTTATCACGCGGTAAAAGTAACGTCGACGACGATGATGTCGACAAGAGATCTTCATCTAATGATTCCCCCTCACTGTCGCTGGGACTTGCCATCAAACCGGAATGGCAGTCCGGCGAGTGGGGTGGATTTAAAAGTAACGATGCAATACTGTCTGTAGGTGGTAGTAGAGCGTTATTATTTGTGCTGCTGCTACTGGAACTTGTAGTAAAAATGCCGCTTGAATTGTTGCTATCTTCGCCCATGCTGTTAGCACTGCTGGCCTGATAGAGATGATTACCGGTAATGGTTGTTGTTGCTGTTGTTATATTGTTATTATTCGCATTATTATATTGTTGGTTTTGGGAATTATTATTAAGGGCTTGGTTATTGGTATTCGACGCTGAGTTAGACGTCGTCAACGTGCTAATGCTAATATTAAGGCTATTTGGAGTGTTAGTCGCACTGCGATTATCACGTTCCGCCTGAAGACGTTGCGCTCGTTCACGTCTTCGTTTTTGTTGACGTTGCTGTTTTGCATTTAAGGAAGCTGACGAGTTGTTATTCGATGCGAGATTATTGGAATTGTTGCTGATGTTACTTAAATTGGAAGTATAACCATTTGTAGCTGCTGCTGCTGCTGCAGCCGCAACTTGAGCAGCCGCCACTATTGAAAGTTCTGTATCAGAATCAAAATCACTATTAGATGGACCAATTGTGGGCGTTTGCATTGCAGGCTGCATTGACGCGTTATTAGCGTTACCGTAGAAATTACCAGTAGCCATTGCTTGATTACTAGCCATTGTGTTGACTAGGCCGCCAATGCCTCCTGCACCAATAGACGTCAATGAGTTGGATTGATTAGGCGTAGTTAGACCGCCACCCAACAACCCACTCACAACATTTCCAACATTATTGTTGCTATGAATGGAGTTCAGTGCTAATTGAGGAGAAGGAGGCGGTAAATGCAGCTGATCTCCGTTACCAGATGATCCTAATATATTAATTCCTCCACCTCCCATTCCACCAATACTGCTGCCACCGCCGCTGGGTAACCCAACGCCAATACCGGCATTTGATGGTAGTTGCGACGGAAGGCAGACATTGTTGTTTTGTTGCAAGTGATTCGACCCAGGCGGCTTCTGATCGTGTGGATTGCTACTGCTGTCCATCGCGGGAGTTTTAACGCGAAAGATTTAAAATAACTTATTACTTTTAAAACAGGCCAACATGTTAGGCCACAGATCTTAATACTCCATTTATAAAAATGTCAATACGATGTTAATTTTTATTAAACTTGGTAGGGTGGTGCAAACCTCAATATTGACGCCGCTATGCAGACGATGACAAGAGATAAGCTGAGCTCTGCTCTTCCAGGATGAGATGTACTAAACTTAACTGATATCCAATCAGTCAATCATTCGGTCGGTCTGTTGGCTGCTAGTGAGAAGGTAGTCAATCTCGAGTAGACAATGTGTTTTTTCTTTTTTACTTCTTTTTGTAAAAACTGTGTTTCCTTTTCTTGCGTTTTTCTTCACACGCACAAAACTCCGCTTCAAAATACCGTCAAAAAATCGATGGATGCTCCGTCTTCGTCCTCGTCGTTACTTTTTTTGCTGCTGTAATCTTGTTGTTGCTTTTATTAGTGTTAGTATAGTTGTTCCTAATATTTGACAATATCGCTGTTGTTGTTGCAGCTATTTATACATACATATATTTTTAAATTCCTTTGGACACTCAGGCAATTTTTTTAATGTTTTATTAATTTATTTCTATTGATTTTTACTTCTATTATTTTTAATATAAACATTTCTCCCTTTGATAATATAAAAATATTAATTTAAAAATAAAACTTATACGTACATATGTACTTATGTATGCATACATTTAGTTGGTTTTAAGAAGCTTGACTTTTTCGGAGCTTAGAACCTTGTGGTGACGTTTTGTTTTGTAATTTTTAAAAATATTAACCTTTTCAGATTACTATGCTTTTAAACACGCACCACATTTTTCTATTGTAGTGAATTTATTTGCACAAGTAACTGTCCACGCACCATTTTCTTAATTTTATCAGTCAATTAAATTCTATAATTATATTAATTCCTTTAAATATTTGATTGCAAATTTTTATAGTATTTCTTTTCATTTTCTTTTTTGGCTAAAAATATGTGTATAATTTTCCATTACAACATTTTTCTCACATCTTTGCAGTGTAGTTTTTCTTTTTTTATTGAACACACTCTGGCACATAAGAAAATTTTATATTTTTTCTTGCCTTCTTTTATTTTGTCTCTTCCACTTATTTTTTAGTAGTGGTTTTTTGCATTTATCTTTTATTATTGACATAGCTATGTTATGTGTTATACAACTGTCTCTTTCTAACATTTGCCCGAAATGAGAATAATCAATATTTTGTTAGATTCAATTGCCTCTCTATCTTTTGTGGTGTATACTAGTCTAATCGTAATAGGAATAATAGGAAATATACAAAAACATTATAAAAGCCCGGTGTTAAGAGTTGCCATTCCAATTTTATTTCAAAACTAATTGTATCACACATGTATTAGACTCATACACATGCACATGTTATATGTATTAAAGGTATGCAAATTAGTTTTTAACAAAAAAACTTCTATTGCTAAACTGATAAAGAATTGAAATAGAAATGAAATCTAATCAAAAAATATAGTGGATGGGGCAAAGCCAATAACAAATTTTAAAATTTCCGAGCAAATAACTTTACTTCTATTATTAATGATTACTTTCACATTGACATTGTCAATTCAATTTTCACCAATAAAAAGATTAATATTACCTGTTAAACCTTTTCAGAATTCTTTATTAATTAAATTATCGATAAATGAATTAAATTATCGATATCAATTCTGGTATAAAGTTTGTGTATAAACGACTAAAATATTTTTTTGTGCAAAAAAACGACTCAATCAAAATCTGAAACGACTGATTTATATCAACAACAACATTTGAAGTTGTAAAATAAGAGATTATAACAAAGTTATTTTACTTATATTCACACTTTACTGGGTAGGTACACACACCAGTTTTTGTTAAGAGTAGTGGATTTTTATTTTTAGGACTCAATTAGAAAATATAGATGTTTGTTATACATATATATGAATTATATTGGATAATTAAATTTCTAACACTGATTTTGAAAAAATTATTGTTTGATAAAAATTTTACAATTTTCAAACTATGGATGAAGTGTGCATTTATTCAACCGCTTAATACATGTTTCAATAACAACTCTCCACAATTATCACTCAAACTAATAAAACCAAATAAATTCAAGTAATACCGCATTTTATATGAAATTAAAATGGTACATACTCCCCCTTTTAATTACAAGAAAAGAAAAGCACGTTAAATCGTAACAGTTACAATTTATTTTATTAAAAAAAAAAAACAGAGTTCATACAAAAAGAAATAAAAAAAATATAAAAAAAAAACAATTATCAAGATACGTATAAAAAATAAACAACAGAACGTGTAGACGTAGACGAAAACAAAAAAAAACATTGCAAGAAGTTTATTACCCGCAACTACATACTTAACAAGAGCGAAACGAAGATGTTATAAATTCATAGAAAGAAATGAACAAGTAAAAGTATATTCCATTAATACTTATCAAGTATTCACATTATATCACAATTATTAAAATTCATTAACCGCTCAAATTTGTTTTTTTGTTCATTTTTTATTACTGGCTTCCATTTCTTTTCGATTTCATTGTATAAGTAAAACAGAAGAAAAAAATTTGCAGAAAAATTCATTGAAAACATTAAATATGTAGTTTAAAGAAAAAGGACGTGCTGCTTTTCGAGTTCCTTTCCTTCCTCATACAGACACAAAACATATACACATGTACTCTCCAACAAAATTTTTAATTTTCTTTTTTTTCTACCTTTTGCAAAATTATGCCAAAGCCGTAGAAACAACTCACGTACGCTCACTTACACACTCTCACTCAAAAGTCACTGACTATTATCGTATAGAGGAAAATAAAAGAAAAATTAGAATAGAAACCACAAAGAACAAGAGAGCACATAAAATTGTTGATGTAAATTGTCATTTTCAACGTTTTGCACACACTTGCACTTTTGCATTTTTTTTTCATTCAACACTTAAGTTCTGAATGTTCAATTATAAATTAATACATTTTTGTTACACACAGACTTTTTATTTATTTTATTAAAAGACCATTTCTTTAGAAGCAAAAATTTTAAACTTTTTGTGTGTATTTCTTACATCGTTACATTTTTCTTTAACCACAATCACCATTTCAGTCGAATTCATATAGATTTTTCTCTTTCTCGCGTATTTGTTTTCAACCGAGCTTGAATTTTCTCCTCTTCAGAAGCATCCCGCTGCGAAAACATGTATTAAAAAAAGTAAAAAATTTTTCCGAGTTTATCTTGACCAAATTGTGTTCAACTTTTTCAAGATTTTATTTAAATTTCACATTTTGTCGATTGTGCGTTAAATGAACTATTCATTGGTACACTTTGTCTTAATTTTTATTAATTATTTTCCACTCTTTTCTGATATATTTGACCGAAACAAATTTTCTAGGCGAGCCCGACCGAACAAACGCTTTACGAAGATTTAGTATGTAATTGTGAATACCAACTCTTTGTTACGAAGTGTCTGACAGTTTTTATGCATGCTATTGTGAGTATATTTTTAATTCAATTAACACTATTAAGGCCATATTTACACATATTTGTGTGCATCACACAGTCAGACTCGGATAAGTGCAATTCGTTTGATAAAAATAACATCGCTCAGCTGAAAACATATATTCTTAAGTACTACTTTTTTTATAAATTTCATAGCAACTAGATCTAGTGTAAGTGAATTTTCATTTAAACCAATAAAACTCAAAAAGTTACGATAATATACATATAATATAATAAATATTGAAAATATTTATATGAATATGGCTCTGTTATTTGGGATCCTCAGTACAATTTATATATTAAAATGATAGAATCAGTCCAGAAACAATTCCTTTTATTTTGTCTTCAATGGAATCCAGCTGTGAATCTGCCGCCATATCGTGATCGTTTGGCACTCATAAATCTCCCTACATTAAAAAGCCGAAGAATTGCATCTAACATTGTATTCTTTTTAAAATTATTTCAAGGTAAAACGGGTTGTATTTTTCTTCTCGACCAAATAAACATCAATATTCCAAATAGGCAACTTAGATCATATGAACCCTTATATCTTAGATTTCACAGATCAAATTTCATGAATTTCGATCCATTTCGTAGAATTTGTTCGGATTTTAATAAATTTTATGATCTCATTGATTTATCCGATAATGTTAATATTATTAATAGAAAGCTTTTGAATTATTTAAATTCCAATGTTTTTACTTATAATTGTTTTTAACCTAGTCACTTATGTATTATTTTTGTAATGTCAGCTGTAAATATAATGTAGCTGTAAATAAATAAATAAATAAATAAATAAACTTGACAATATCAAAGCATTTTACTTTAACAGAGCACGTTTCAGCGAAACATGCACGTACATGCATAAATACAGACATATCAATAGCTATGAATTACCTACAACTAGCCGATTTTATACTATTTATCTATTTTTTTGCTTATATGCTATTCGACATAATGATTTTTTTATGCATATAATGACCTAATACTTCAAACGAAACACTTAATATTGAAATATATTATTCGGGATATTCTCCCCAACTAATTGTTAAAACATTTAGAGCTAGTGCAAAAAGCATTGTTTGTTGTGTATTTAGATCTTCATACGACGATGTTTTATTGGCCGCTAAGCGAAATCGTCAGTGATGTCAAAGCGGTTTGAAAAAATGTAACCTCGGATGTTTATGCCATACAAATCAAATACAATATGAGAATTCAGTATTGTATATGAATCATAACAAAATACATAATTATAGTAGGCTTAGAACGTTTTTGTACAAACAATTATACTCAAACATAAAACATAAGCAGTTCTAACGGTGTATAATTTTGAACTCGGGACCAAGAGCTCCTACATATATATTTCCTGCACAAAGAATGTGTATTCATAACTTGTATAACAAATTTAGACTTTAATAAGAAAAATATATTTTAAATAAATTATCTTTTTGCAAATAAGCTTCTGATTTACAGCATTTAATTGGTTTGCACATCGACTGTCAAAAGCACTGGAAATATTGAATGTTGAAATATATCAAATTAATATGGAATATTATAATATTCTGTTCTATTGGTCATACATATAAAAATAAAAATGGTTTTCCTGATGATACCAGTCGAGGTTCTGGCGTTATATTGAAAAGAATCATGCATTGAAGAATAATCACCTTTTTCAAAAAAAAAAAAAAAAAAAAAAAAATTAAATAAATAAATCTCAATAAAAAATTGATACATTATTTTTGTCACCTTCTTCAGCGTAAGATATCACAAATCTAGCAACGCTGCCTTTTCTTATTGCAATCATTAGAGGTTTGGCAGCCCTATTGGAGTGACTGACTACTTTGCTTTAAGAACCCTATTCGTCACTATACTTTAGTAAGCGTGGTTTCGCTTGGATTATTTCCTTGAGTTCTCTGTAAAATTAAAACATAATAATTATAAAATTTGTTGCAAAACAAAACGGAAGATACCGACAAGGAGATGGCGTCAGAAAAAAACTTCCAGCACATCAAAATTGCCTGAAAATTACAATGTAAAGTTTCAGCAAGAAATTCCTAAGGACAGTGTGCAAAAGTGTAATAAAGTATAATAAGAAAAAAAGCGCAACAAAAAGTGGAGAATATAGTTAACTCACCTCGACTACTGAGTAATCGTTAAATAAGAATCGAATTGGCATTTAGTATAACATTGACATTTGCATTTAATATGTCAAATTGAAACTATAAAGGAAGACAAAAAATACGAGCGGTAGTGAAAAATTGCTTCTTAATAATGAGACAAATCTTAAAATAAAAAGGGAATAATGTCCCAAGTGAACCTTAAAGGAAATAAACTTAAGAATAATGCCCAGACTTTAATTTTGTTTTTCGTTACCAACTTTTTATCTTTAAGGAGTTAAGAAACCTGTGCAATTTAGATTTTGCGAATTCTTTTCGTCATAATCGTTGAGGTCGGATCTGCTTTAATAAATTTTACACACTTCTATCCAACATTTTTTTTTAATTTCAAAGTGTATGTTGTGTATGTGACAGTGTGTATTATTTTTTCTTATTTCTGTTCTTAATACATGGCGTATAGTAAACTTTTTCAATAGTATTTGAGAAAGAAACTTAAAGAATAAGAGAAAAAAATTAAACTGACTGTGTTAGATTTATAAAAGAAAATATAAACTGGAATATTTCTTAAAAATGCATTAAAAAGAATTATTGAAATTACTGCAAAAAAAAACAAATTGAAGAAAATAAAGTATGTATTATACATAGTGTAACCGAGGGGAAATGCGGACTGTGTGAAGAAGAAAACTTTGTAAAATATAAAATTGTATGAAAAAAGTTACAGTTTTATCTAAAAATGGCCTTAAAAATATTTAACAATTATTGTATATGATAAATCATTAACATAAAAAAATAAGTATTTTAATAATATTTAAAGTGAATTGAACAAAAAGTAAGGCTCGTCATATATTTTACATATTGAGAAGACATTTAATTCAAGGATAGTAATTTCGTATGATATTTTGTTTCCGTTTTTTGTTTTAATTTCTCACTCTGCCTTAAAAAGAACATTTATTAATATTTTTTAATGTTTATTGACAAAAACTCAAGTGTTGAATAAAATTGTCCATTTATGGCATGAAATACATATAACATACACAGAGAGAAAAGTAAGTTTTGAATTTTTATATAAAATTTCTTTCTAGTTTATAGAAGTTGTGTAGTGTACGAGTGATGTTGAGAAATAAATTTTATATAATTAACTTTTCCAATTAGTTTGTTTGTGGCCTTATCAGGTGTTTATATGCCAACATTTCATTTCATAAATAAATTCGTTATAAGTACAATTGAATTTATTATCACAAACATATGATATTATGCTGTAAAAACCTGTTATAACGAATTCCCGTTTGTAAAAGATCTAAATCTAAAATTTATACGTTATAAATTCACTTGTTATAGAGAATTTAACAATGGTTCTACGATTCTTACGAACATCTTTTCATATTCACTTAACGATACCAGAAAATCAGATACGATCAATCTATCGCAGTCGAATTTTTAACATTAAAAACTATTTTTATATGTCACAATTAACTGCATGTTAAAAGAAAATCATTCATTTATTTATTTAGAACCTAGAGGAAAATGTAGTAGATGAATAAAAGATATTAAAGAATTTTTCAACATATGCACAGGTGAAAAATAATTTGGAAGCAGATGCTAATGGCTTCCATCTGGATATCAGTACATTCCTCTGGCACCATTGCTTTTCCATTGTGTTCTTATGATATGGTAGCACTTTAATTTGGAATGAATATACAGTAAAGCACAGTTATAATGTAATCACTTCCAAAGAATTCTTCGTTGTTTATGGGTGCCATTTTTCTGTAAATAAATTTTGAAATAACTTTGGCAAAAAACACGACATGAATGCAATAGATTAGAAAACGGACGCAACTAAAAAAAATCGGTTCACAGATAATCCGATTTCGCTTCAATATTATATGGGTCCAAACTGTAAACACACAATTTCAAGTAAAAATTTTCAAAGTGGTTCCATAAATGAAGGTGTTATGAGATCAAAAAACGGACCGTTGGATATTAGAAAAAATTTATGTACGAGATCAACTGAAAATCGGTTCGAGTTTAGCATCTATATGTCCGACATTTTCGTGGTGCTAAACAACTCATCAGTAGATTTTAACCAGTTTGCAAGGTATTAAATTTCTTATGTCCAAATAAAAATAAAATGCAATCATGTAGTAAAAAAAATATGTAACCTTAGAAAACTTTTATGCAAACAACACTACTTTATTTGACGCATCAAATCGATTGATAGAAATTTTTTTTAGTTTTCATATTTTATACATGTATTTATTTATTAATTTCAATTGACATAGAGATTAAGAATATCAAATAGATTATAAATAAAATATAAATTGTTGTACAAATTTTGCTCGAAATACAAATGATATGGCTTCTAAGGAAGTTTTATTATAATTATTATTACATAATATATGTTTAAAATGGGAAATATAATGTTTAAATCTTCTCATGTCAACAGCAGGCCTTCGCCCTGTTAATAAAAATTATCTCAAGGTTAGACCATCCGTACATGGTAATTTTCATTTCAGTAAATTAATAAAATAGATGAGAATCAAACGTAATGAATAATGAATTTCTCCCTCATTAGAACAGGTGATCATCAGCTGTTCTAAAGAAAGTTGAGCAGTTCAAAGCCCAAGCGTCAAAACTTGTTAATTTTTTCATGTTGACATACATACATGCATTTTATTGACAACAAAAATAAAAAAAATTAGACCAAAAATAAAATGATCAAAAATAAGACAAATCTTATTTTTTATTTCTTTTTCAAGTTTTCAAATTAAAAACTATGTTATACAATGATGATACCTTCGCCTATTCTTCTTCCACTTTCATTCAAATCCTTTTGTATTGTTTAAATTCTAAATTGAAATTTTTTTAAAATAATTTTTATTGTTTTCCTTTGTGACACATTAAGTGGAAAATTGATTGAAACCAATTTTCCTTTGTGTTGTAATAAGATGTTTTTTTACAGATCGGTAAAGTTGTGTTCGGGCGAACTGGGCGTTATTTTTTGTATTGTGTTAAATTTGTCTTGCTAATGAACTAAATTTTAATTGTTTCATGGCGTTTGTTTTAAACGAGTTTTACTGTGGATACATTTGTATTTACAGTGGCGAAAAGAATAATATGTGCAGAAAAAATTTTTTGTAAACATATCTTATTAAAATGCTTATTTATTTTTAAATAAATAACTAAAACTATGCATATACTTATGTATATACAAATATTCTTTTAAAAGTATTGAAGTTAATTATGCAAAAATCAAAATCCCGTCGATTTGTTGATTTAAGCTACAAAAAAAATGCGATAGAAATATTAGGCATGTTCGCCATTATTTATTAAAAACAAGTGCGTTTGTTACTTTCAAATTCTAATATTGATTGTTAGATTTAAAATGTTTAATCTAATTCTCTAGCACAATCATCTGTTGGAAAGCATTAAGTACGTATGTTATGTACAATCGTATGTACTAAGGAATTCCGAAAACTTCAGGCCAATAAAATGAACAGCAATGACAACGATCATATTTTTTATTTATTTAATTATTATTATTATTATTATTATTATTGAAAATACTTTATATACAATGTTTAACTTCAAACCGAATTAATATAATTTTTTTTAAAAATTTCACAGTTTCTCTCCAAAATATGTTTGAGATGATTTGGGATTATGCGTTATAATCTTTGCTTTGCTGTTTATGTTGCAAGTTAGATCCGGAAATAATTAGAATTATCCAGGTCGTATGGTTGTACGTCTCCAACATATGTTTTTTTTCGTGCCGATATTCTCGTACATCTCCCATTTTAATTTTTTGAACAGAACATAATGTATTCAGTCCAAATCTTTGATTTAAGTTAATCCACCTAGGTACATCCAGCGTTACATACATAATTAGATGTATGTATGTCGGTTACAGTTGAAGATACAACCTATTGCTTTATTTTGTAATATTTGTGAGTCCAACGAGCACGTATAGATAATTGTTGAGCCATACTAAAAATGTGGTTTTATCATTGCATTGTATACATTTACTGCAGTTATTGTTGATATAATGTTCCCTATTCTTTAAAGAAAAAACGTTTTTTACCTATTTTTTATATACATAATCAACATGATCTTTAAATTTCAGTTCTCTATCAATTATTAAACCAAGATATTTGATATTGTGAACCTTTTTAACAAATGTATCATTAATTTTAAATATTGAGCAACTAGTCATTTAGCTTCAATTTTTATTTATTTATTTATTATTACTTTATTAGTATTAAAAATACTTTCAAAATCTATTAAATTTTTGGTATTTACATATGTTTTATATAATAAACATTATGTTTTTTAACTATATTTATATTGCGTTCTAATTTTATATTATTTGGCAGGGAATTATAGAGTTGTAAACCTTTATAGAATAGTGACTGTTGCATTGTAGCTGTTGATGCTCTTTCAATTCTAAGATGGTACGGTTGAGAGTCTCTCACATATGTTGTTTTCATATTTAGCCATGTAGTAATTTTTTTAACATCATGTATCAAATTACTTCTACACTATTCATCTGTTTGCCCGACTGAATAAGTATACTAAAGTGTCATCCGCATATATCATTATACTACTCTTTTTCAATAACATTTCTCATATCGTTTATACTTATATAATGAACAGTAATACTCCCAAAATTTATCCTTGGGAAACACCAAAGTTATTTTTTATTCCACTTGATTTAATTCCATAAAATTTTGTTATCTGACTTCTATTTTCCAGATAATATTTTGAACCACCTTAATTCAATACCTTGTACACCATTTATATACAATTTCCTTACCATTATATCCCTGATGATTTTTTCAAAAGCCACCGTTTAAAGTAAAGAAAGACTGCCATAACTTTTTTAGTTTTTTCTATATTTCTCCACGAAATTTTTTTTTGAAAGGCAGACTAACATTTTGACAAAAAATATATCTTTCTAATTGCACTTTTATTACTTAATAAAAATTCAAATATTTTCAAGGTATTGGCCTAATCTCCTCACATTTATTTGTTTTATAAATTTTTTCTATTGGCCTTACCATTGTCTCCTTCCAGTTTTCCGGGAAGACTACCGTTTCCATTGATTTATTTATTATTTTTAGTGAAATTATTCCCGTAACTTTCCAGTTTTCTAGTATGATTTTCCTTGATACTTTAGTATAATCAGGTTTATTTCTGACTTCTTTCACTTCGCACAATGTTGTTGAACTAAATTTAAGTTTTTATTTGTTAACGGTATATTATATACTTAAGTATATACCGATTTTATATTTTCGATTGATTCTGTTATTAAATCAATACTGTCTATAAAGTAGTCATTGAACTGAATACTTGATGTTATCACATTTCTATGTTTTTTAAGAACCAATTCGTTTTTTTTTAGAAGGCATTGAAATTATTTAATAAAATGCCGTTTATATTTAATAGAGAGTGAGTAAAATTTGTAACAAGCAAAATGTTATGTTATGGGATGTGTGAAATTGTAATTAAATTTGGTATTAGAAATTATTTTAAATACTAATAAATAAATAAATTAAAAATATAAATAATTCTGGCAAAAAAAACCAACTTCAATCGAACAGATTATAAAACTCCCAGGAAATATTGGAATATGTACCTTCTTAAAAAACTGCAAGCTACACTTTCAAACAAGAAAACTTTAAGCAAAATCGGTCCATAAAAAGCGACACTTATGCGATAATTAATCGGATGAATGATAGACTCCCTCTATTTTGAATTCGGCCAAAAACTATAGTATGTACTTACATTTTCCATGGCTATACAGGACTACTCGTATGTTTTAAACATTCCTTTTGAAATAATAAAATTAAATAAAAGATCAATCAAACGGTAAAAATGTATGACCGGTCATAAATAGAAATATTGAAAATCATAATTCTGCAAATGAGGGAGAGCAATAAAGAACAAAATTCGCTTTTGCGAATATTAATTTTATTAATATGAATTACTTAAATTAAACCAGATGATTGTTCTTTTTTTTTAATTAGCATTTGTTTATTTGTTTACTATTTTATTTAAATTTACTTCCGCACAAACTGTAAAAAGATATTGTGGCACCTGCTAATACATTTATTTTGCTGTAGTTCCGCTTTGTTTTTGTTTTTGTTTGTTGTTATTTTTTTTTAATGTATAATATGTATTTACAAAATAATACATTTTAATCTAGTACCCATACAGTTGAAATGTTCTTTAAGATGACTTATTAATTGTCTAGTGGGACACAACGTTGAAAAGCATTTTATGTATTTATTTTTTTATAAACGATCTTAAAAAAAACTAGTTAGGATAACTTCTACAAAGGGAAGCAATATCTACTAAGACCTTCAGTTTTTAAACTACAACAAGAGCTCTATTAATTAGTTGAAGAAATCTTTGTACATATTCAAGACTTGTTTGGAAACGAAAATAATGTATTCTAAATCAATTTAAAAGTCTTTGTAAATATTAATTGCTTTTAAGAACGTTATAAATCGTAAATATATCCGTAAAAGACTTCATTTTGCAGTAAATATGTTGCAATGTATTAGAGAACATGTTTGATAGATATTATGTTCGTTTCACAATATATTAAATGCAATCGGGTCAATAAGATATCTCTTTGTTATATAATTATGTCCCATTCCAAGTCGTATTAATTTGTTACAGACTGCAAAACTGATAGTTCCGTTGATGTTCATTTTTTAAATAATTCCTCATGTCGATCCCTTGCACCAGATCGAAGTTTTGGACTATAAGTTCACTTGGGATGTCTGGACCCTATCAATATTTTTTTAGGAATGTTATTAATGTTGTAGTTCTGTATTGCTATTCATAGATAATTGTTGATTAACAATTTCTGCAGAGCATAAGCATATAATGGATGAAATAACGCCCAACGAAATAAGTAAAAAAAAAGAAATTAAATAAGTCCCAAATTTCCCAAAGAAAATATTAATTATTTATTTACTTATTTATTATATAACTTAATAATAAATTAATTATTATAAAGTTAGAGATTTAGCGCTAGATACCAAGGCCATCAGCTGCTGTTAGTAATAAGAAAGCCGGAAAAACAAAGATGAATTCAAATTGAGTTATAGATATTTGGTAATTTTAACAGTTTAAGTAAAACGTTTATATTATCTTTTGTAGTATGTTTTAAAAGATTGCTGAAAGAGTAATTCATTTTTGTGCATATATATTTAACGTAATAACATTCGTCAATTAAGTGCTGCATTGATATTCTTGAGTTGGTACAGAATCTGCATAGGGGTGGTTGCGTTCTTTCCATCAGGTGTTGGTGTGTTAATCGGCAGTGACCCAGTCTTAAACGTATGTATTTTTGCAGATATGATCTTGGTATATCGGATGGGTATGTAGGTGATTCACCATTTGGGTTGAATTTTTTATAAAGATGGATATAAGCACGCCAATAGTGATTTCGTTTACTCGAAAAATGATTGCGAACTGTAGAGTATGTCGTGCATTTATTTTTAGTATTTTTCTACTTCTTTTGCTGCACGATCAGCTTTTTCATTGCCAGGAATCCCGGAATGGCCCGGTATCCACATAAGTTTAATTTTGTCCGAAAATCGAAAATATTATTCACAAATCTGAAAACAAAATTAAGTGGAAATTTTCGAACACTTAATATTGAAATTTATTATCTCCCCAACTAATTGTTTAAAAAATTCAATGTCAAAAAATTTCTAATTTGTTTTTGTCCCAAGAAATAAAGCCCAAATAATATAAAATAAGTCCAACTATAGAAATTCAATATAGAAAGACAATTTGGTGTTGGACATGTCTCAAAGGACTTGGGCATGTCTCGGGAATGCAGAAATGCTTTAGAAAGCAAAGCCCGGCTTGGACATACAAGAAAGCAGAAAGTCCGCGCGCGACCAAAGGATGACTGTGTGAATATTTTTTGGAAGGCGAAGTTATAGAAATACTTTAGTAACCATGGTTGGTTGATTTTGCTCCTGCCACAAGGAATGAAAGAAAAAATAAAAAAGTTACGAATAAAATGAAAGAAGTCGCAATTTTTCGTATATGTTGCTTTTTTATATGTGTTTTCAGTAAATGAAATAATTCCAAATTTACAATGGAATTTTTGCAAAAAAAAAAAAAAAACATATTCCCAAAAAAAAAAAAATCAGAAGATATTACATAACGCAATAACTCCAAAGAAATACGAATATTTTTGCGAATCATTTATTTTTTTGGGCTTTATTTCACACAACCAAGTATTGTTCCAAACTTTGAAATACTGTTTTCCTTAATTTTCTTTTGGCTTTAATTTTATTAAATATAACATTTTTAAATCTACTCAAAATTGACATTTGTTGTAATTTTGAGCGGGAGAGCGGAAATAGCTCTATCATTTTGCTCATTGCATGGCAACTCCAATAGTATTTGAAAAGCTTTAATTTTCTGCCGTTCGTTTCATGGCCTCCACCTTAGACAGTCTTTTAAAAAAACTTTCTGGTTACTGAAAAGTCAAGAAAATCCTATGACCCCACTGGCAGTTAAAGGAACATATTTTAATGACCTCAAATTATCTACTTTGTTAGAAGTAAAAATTGGGAATAACTCACGTATTTTGACGTAAATGAATGGCATACACTAAACAACATAGACATTCATATTCTAAAACTTCGTAAATTGTAGAAGATTATACATACATAAGTACATATGTATGTTTAAAATTGAAAATATTGTTCAATAAATTATAAATAATAAAGTAAAGAAAAATGATACTGTGATTTAAAATTTGTGAAAATTTTCGGTTAAAAAAAAGGCAGTTCTAAGTATAAAAAATATAGTGAAAATGAAAAAAAAATTATTTTTTCTATAGACCGATCATAACTGTTCACAATTTGAAGGTTTCAATAATGTCCCTTAAAAACTATATATGGGTTCTTCTCATGGTTGCCGAATTTCGTCTACAAGTTTGACATTTTGTACTAGATTAAACGTAAATGTTGCTGGAGAACTTTTTAATCCAGTACAAACTGCCGATATTGAAATTCGCCAAGCTCGCTAATGCCAGCTGCAGCCTTTCTTTCACTTTATTTTATTAATTCAACAGACAAAATGAGAAGATGCACTCATATTTTGGTTAGATAGATGATATTGTCAACTGCTTTAATAAAATTAGCGATCTAAGTAGGCTAGATAAATTAAAATGCAATTGCAATAGATCATCTATGGCCTTAAGCTTCAAAAATCTTTGCAGGCAAAAAAAAAAAACATTTTATTAATTAAATTCAAGGCAAGAAACAGTGTGATAATCTTTGAATTTTTTTTGTATCCAATTGTGCTGGGATCAACACCCCGTCACCGTAAAATGAAAATCTTATGCCGTATGTAGGTAGAGTAGGCAGGCGATAAAGCATGGATATAAGGAGATATGATTTTTTAAATGTATTACTCTGTGTGGTACTCGTAGTTAGTTCCTGTATAAAAATTCAATCAGTTCACAGAAATGTCCTCTTGTATGTATATATGTATGTACATATGGTATAATTTATATATAATTACATATATGTATGTATAAATAATGTGTTAATTGATACATATCAATTTGATTATAAATTTTGTTTTACTTTAAGCTTTTTCTTTTTCTTTAAGGTTTTTGTGATTTGTACGATCAAATAAATGCTTTCGTCACATCGATAGATGTGATTATTCAGCTTACGCTACTCCAGTTTTTGTATTTATTTTTTGGATTAAAAATCGTTCGGTTACTTGCTGATTACGATTCGAAATAAAGTCTACATCAAATCCATTTCATCCAGATTAATGTCTGAAACCCTGAACTAAATTGTAAAGGTATTAATAATTGTTATTTTTCAAATTAATAATTGTTCATTTAAAATTGGAAGGCGTGTTCAGCTTTTGCTAATTATAGTTATTGTTTAATAATGTCAAATTGTTTCTTAATGTCAAATATATTTTCGGACAGGGCTTACTTATGCTTCCCTAAACTCAGTCCAAGTTTTCTCTCGAGAGGTTACAGAGTCCATCAATTATTTATTTTTACTGGTTTTTAATTACCAGGTGTTCTTTTTTCTTCAGTTGACCTGGTTTTGAATTGTTTCAAGTTTGCAACAATTTATGGCACTCCACACCAGTTATGTAAACTTCCAGAATAGTGAACAACAAAATTTAAACACAGGAGGTTCTAAACAGTGAACACAGCCTATATCTATTATGTGAACGAACATCTTTCAACCGTTGATTTTTTTAAATGTTTGTCTTATTATGTTTTGAGTGTTGTTGAGTTTTGAGTGGTTGTCTTTTGTCTTTTGAGATCAAGGCACTACAGAAAAAGTAAAAAGTAAAGTATTTTCCACTGTTCGAAAGATTGCAGGGCTTAGGTTCCTTCGGAAATTGACTTTTTAAATGATAAATATGGCCTAGTGAAATTACATATTTCTAGAAGGTTGGGGGATTTCTAGTCCTGTGATTTATATATGCATGTACATTCGTTTTAGAAATTTGTTTCCAAACAGTATAATCTCCTCTTCTTGTACGCATGAAGTGGAAAGTTTAAAAGGCTCTCAATTCATTCAATTTAATTGTTATTTACTTTTAGGAATTTTAACTCTAATTAAAAAGGCAGTGATTTATTCATAAATCGTCATTGGCATTCCATACATTGTGCTAAAGCAACAGCAAAAACATAAAGAGTTTATAACCCAATAAGAAATAAACGTTGAATGGAAATAGTAATAAAAAAGAACCGGGTACACTACGTTTTACCGTCGAAAGTTTAAACTAAGAGTTAGAAAATAAATACATACATAAATAGTGAACGATAATTGAAGGAAGCGAAAAAGCAAGTGTAAAGTATTAAAAGCAACTCGTTAAACTGCGTTTGGCGATTCCTTTTGGGATAATATTTCCTTCTTTGGAAGAAAAACTTTTGAATGGATCCTTTTGTTGGTTGGTTTCAAGAGGAACAGGAGGGTCCAGCTTTACTCACATGGTGTAAAATTTGGGAAACCAATGCGCATGAAATGAGCCAATTGCTGGAGCAACAGAATCAACAACTGCAGCTACAACAATTGCAAGGAGGTGGCAATAAATTTAATAACGGTGCTAATTTAACTGCTCGCGATCGGGATTCCATACAATTGCTTTTGCAACAATTTGGTGGCTTACGCAACAATAATAATAATAATAACAACAACAATCATAACAACAGCAATAACGGCAACAATTCTAGCGGCAATACATCCAGCAATAATTCACTTGATTCAACCACCACGACCAATACAAATAACGATTCACATATACCTGCCAACACAACCCAAGGAGGAGGAAGCGGCGGCGGTAACGGAGACGTAGCAAACGCAAACGCAACGGCGACAACGACTTTGACTGGTAAAATGCCTTCCCACGAGCGCCCCAGCTATTATAATCCATCACGTAGGAAAATTGGCCGCATTGTCGACAATAAGGCCAGTACATACAATTTCAACAAACACATGGATAAATTGATTTCAAAATACAAGGGCTGTCCGTGGCGTGTGCCCGATTTCATTTATTGCCGTGGAGTTTTAGGTCTACACCAAGAGATTGAACAGTTCTACAATTATGTACTGCCCACACCCACCGAACATGCCATACGCAACGAGGTGGTACATCGCATTGAGGCTGTGGTTCATTCAATATGGCCGTCGGCATTGGTTGAGATTTTTGGTTCCTTCCGTACTGGTTTATTCCTGCCTACCTCTGACATCGATCTGGTGGTATTAGGTAAATGTTAATTTCTTTGCTCGTTCTTTGTTTGCCGGACGAATCTAAATTTACTTCTCAATACTTTTAGGTCTTTGGGATAAAATGCCGTTAAGAACTCTAGAAACTGAACTAATTGCTCGTGGCATAGCTGAACCCCATTCGGTGCGTGTCTTGGATAAGGCCTCCGTTCCCATTATAAAACTAACCGATCGCGAAACCCAAGTCAAGGTTGATATCTCGTTTAATATGCAGTCGGGCGTGCAATCGGCCGAACTGATAAAAAAATACAAGCAAGAGTTTCCATTGCTTGCCAAACTGGTACTTGTGTTGAAACAGTTTTTACTTCAGCGTGATCTCAATGAAGTTTTTACTGGTGGCATTTCTTCATATTCATTGATACTCATGTGCATTAGTTTCCTCCAGTTACATCCACGTCAAATTCATGCCGAGACTGATAATTTGGGAGTTTTACTATTGGAGTTTTTCGAATTGTATGGCCGCAAGTTTAACTACATGAAAATTGGCATTTCCATAAAAAGCGGCGGTCGTTATATACCCAAAGAAGACTTACAACGTGATATGATTGACGGTCATCGACCGTCACTGCTGTGTATTGAAGACCCGCTAACACCAGGCAATGACATTGGTCGCAGTTCTTACGGAGCTCTGCAAGTTAAGCAGGCTTTCGAATACGCCTATTTGATGCTATCACAGGCTGTGAGTCCTCTCAACGATTGGGCCAATGATTGCAATGAACGTTCCATATTGGGTAAGTTGATTGAACACTTGTTCTGTCATGTTTATTATGATATTATATTTTCTATTAGGACGTATCATACGTATCACCGATGATGTTATAGATTATCGCGAATGGATACGTGAACATTTTGAGCATCTTGTGGTTACACGCCATTCACCCGTCTCGGCGTTAGGTGGGCCCGGAACACCAAACGTTGTGGGGAATACCACCAAGTACATGCAGATACAGTTAATGCCTTCCACAATGCTACCAGCCGGTGCTTTAGCCGGCCAACAGCAACAAATTCATATAATACCACACCTCTATCACCATCAGCAGCAGCAGCAGCAGCACCACCATCACCACCATGTTGCAGCTTTGAATGCAATGTGTCATAGACGTGGCAGCACTTCATCTGGTGATGATTCTGAGGATAGCAAAGAATGTGATGCTGACTCAACGTCGCCGTCAACAGGCTCCAATACACATATTGTGTTGGGCGCAGGTGGTGTTCCAATGTCACAAACAACATCCGCGAATATTCACACAGCTGCCTGGATGGATACATGATGAATAGTTGCCGGTTTGGTGCAGCAACAACAACAACAACAGCAGCAACATCACCAGCAATTGATACAAATGCAAGTAGCAGGAGGACCTCAGTTCCAAATGCACGCTAGTAATATCAATGCGTTGAAGACGTTGTCGTTGCAGCAGCAAACCCCGCAGCCTCTAACACAAACACAACCACAAACACACACACAAACCAGTAGTTTTATTTCCTCATTACCATCGCCACAACCATTGTCAACAATCACAACAACAACAACTACGACACAAACTACAACTCTAGTATCACCCACAACACAAACCACAAGTAAATCGACATCCACGCAGTCGCTCAATGAAATTATAATACAAAATGTTACCACAACAACAACAATTGTTACAGCTCCCTGTACAACATTCACAACAACTGCTGAAGTATCATCAGCTGTGGTATCAACAACATCCACATCAGTATCAACCCCGACATCAATATCTGCACCATCTGCTGCTGAATATCAATCTGCCTCAGCATCAGCAAAGAAAAATGTACTTTCGCCCTCACCCCCAAGGCAGCAGCAGCAGCAGCAACAACAACAACAGCAACAACAACAGCAGCAGCAGCAACAACAACAACAACATCAACAGTCATCTTCGAATAAAAGTCATTATTATCGCCAACAATTTTACGTACCACCTCCAATGCAGCAGCAGTATCAACAATACGCTGCCTCCAATCCAAATTACGTTGCCGCATCTAAACCACGTTACAGTAATCAACAACGTTTACAGCAACAGCAACAGGTACGACAGCAGCGTATGCAACAGCAGCACCACTCATCTACATTGCCGCGCCAACATAATGCCTCCACGAGTACTACGAGTTTGACTGGCTCGGCAGCGTCTTCAACTTCACATGGCATCTTAACATCCGCTTCCTCAACAATATCGATTATTTCCATTTCGTCAGAGTCATCGGTGGCCTCAAATAGATCCGATTCATCGTCTAAATCGGGTTCGGATTCTGAATCGCGTCCTTCAAATTCAGCCTCTTCCTCATCGGTGTCGGCTTCAAATATGAAAGCAGGTATGTGGTTTATACTATTATTTAAAAAGTTATTTGCAAATCCCAACTAGTTTTTGCTTCTCTACAAATTGACTTGTACATATAAAAATGTTTCATCATAAAAATTTTGTCGTTGTTTTGCTTCTTAAAAAAAAACCGATAAAGAACCGATAGAAATATTGCCAACCAGACGTCTATTTGTATACAGGTTGGAAATAATTCTAGCAAAAAACCAACTTCAATACAAACAGCCAATCGAACAGATTACAAACCCGAAACAACTATGGTTTAGTTTAAAATACGATATAATCCATTACTATTTTATATTTTACTCCCAGAGAAGATTGAAATACCTTCTTGAAAAAATAAAACAGTCGAACGAATTTTACGAAATGAATGGTCAAACAAATGTTAACAATTTCTAATTCATTAACCAGAGACGCAAAATGTTTACCCTCCCATTAAAGATAATGATTTTTTGTTTATAAAATAAAATTTTGAAGAAAACAAAAAAATAATTTTGAAAATCGGTTCATAAATGGAAGAGTTATGCGATAGTTAATATTTCGGGAGGGACATTGCCCTCCGATTTTCGAAGAAAAAAAAATTGAGACCAACCTTCAAGCAAACCCTTTTAAATATATTTTTTTATTTTATTATTTACTAGCGGACCAGGCGAACTTCGCCTCGCCCCAATTTTAAGCCTTCAGACAAACTTTCTATTTTTTCATTTGAAAAGCCATTAAGGAATAATTTCAAACAAAATTTCATACAAAAACTAGATTTTCGATTTTTCCAATTTTCCGACTTTTCCGGAGGGATTTTCCAAAATTTTCTTCCATAAAAACCTTCTCCTCGAAAATACGAACAATTGACAAAAAGTTTTACAGAAATCGGCCAAGCCGTTCTCATTTTATGAATTATTGGATTTTGCCACGCCCCTACGCCCACAGACCGAAAATAAAAAAATCGGACTTCACAGTGTCACCCGCCCGAGTATTCTGAAGGTTCCCATATTGAATGAACCCAGCCGTTTTGAAGCCATTACGTTACATACATACATACACACATCCTATTTTATATATATAGATAGATATAGATATTATTTTTTTGGAAATCGGTTCACAAGCGAAATCGGCTTCCAAACATTAAAAAAATACACACGAATTGATAACGTTCTCCTGTTTTGAAGTCGATTAAAAAATGAATTCATAACGAATATTAATTAATTATTGTGCAGTTAAGCCATTCTAAGTCTACTACGACTATGTACATACATATATATATTTTTTGTAATTCTCATATTGTATATGTTGGTATTGGCATAAACATAAATAGAATTATAATGCTTACAAACCGGTTAAAGTTCACTGAAATATCGATATATGGAACGCCTGTATATATTTTTAAACGTTTTATTTTTAACTGGTTTAAATTTTATTTTGATGTGCTTATTTACAAATGTTCGACATGCTTTAAATATAAGTAGAGGGTGTTTTTTATAGAGGTATAGAAATTTAAGTTGGCATTACTTTTCATGATGGCGACCGATTTAACAGCTGTCAAGTGATTTATTCTCAGTTTGGTTTGGCAATTCATTATGAATAGACTCATGCCTGAACAACGCTTTTCACATTTTGGACCTGTGAATTGGCCTCCAAGATCTTGTGATTTAACACCGCTAGACTACTTTCTGTGGGGCCATGTAAAGTCATTGGTCTATGCGGATAAGCCACAAACGCTTGACCATTTGGAAGACAACATTCGCCGTGTTATTGCCGATATACGGCCATAAAAGATTATCTTTTGGATAAATAAAATTCATATTCAATTATAAGATGGTCTTGGAAAACAGTGTGTCTTTTTGAAAAAAGCTTTTTCAAATTTTGTTGTATTACATGCATATTGTTTTAATGATGATGTTAAATGTTAAGAAATTAATTAATTAGTGTAATATAATCTTACGAATCCCTGGATAAAGTGAACAAAAAATTCCCGAAACGTCGGGAAAATATGAAATAAATAACTTTTTAAATTTATTGTCATAAAAACATACTAGGCCTGATTAGCTAAAACAAAACAGGAAAATAACTTAAATAAAATTCATGTCAATCGAATAATCCATCGTTGTTTTATTGCAACTGAAAGTTCTATACCTCTATAAAAAACACCCATTATATGTAAACCTTTTAAACTTATATATAAGTAAATATATTTTTTCTTATTTTTTTTCTCGTGTCATTCCCAAATATTAGATCAACCGCAAAATCGTTCGTATAAGGACAACAACGAGAAGAAGAAAAACAAAAAAGCCACCAAATCATACAAATGGAAGTGAAGTAAATAAATATTTTTTTATAAATATTTTTTTTTCAACGACGGTAAATTATGTATACATAAATATTTAAGGAAAATCAACCAACTAAACAAACTAAAAGCATTTAGAAATTGTAATTGTATGGAAAGAAAAACAAATAGCAAACGAAACAGAAGAAAACTTCTATCTATAACTCTATATCTACTCTTAGTATATGATAAGCAATATGTCACTAGCTTCACTTATAACTCAAAACAAATTAATCGAAAGTGGACAACAAACGCAATCACTTCTTACCTTTCCTCTCCTCCAGTTTCCTGATCCAAGTCAACATCAACATCATCATCAACATCATCATCATCGTCATCATAAACGAAAGCTAACGCAGCAGCATTTATAACACAATTAATGTGTTATCGTCATAGCAAATAGTTTGAATTTGAAGAAAATACAACAACATACAACATACAACATACACTTTAAAAATACAACAACGAATTGTTTGCAAAGTGAAAGAATGAAAAAACAGAAATTAGCAAATGAATAAGTTCATTCATTGGTGGTAGCTAAAGCGAAAATACTACGTGCAACACTTAGTAAATATATGTTTGTATGTGTATGAATGTATGCATTACATTATCAACATACATAAGTATATAAATGCAATAACATTGATACATTCATAAATATACTACTAATAGGCCTCAATATACTAATTTAACTAAAATAATAGTAATAATAATGATGATGATGATAATAATAATACAAATAATAATAATAATAATGATGATAACAATAATCACATTATTATAATAATAAATAAAACTAATAAGTTATTTTAAGTACATAAAAAATGTCGTTGTAGATGTATTAAACATTAAACAAACAAAATAACGAATCCGTGAATGTGTAGTTTGTAAATTGTATTGAGCACTTTACAAAATGATAAATAGAAAAAGACTATGCATTGAGAAAAGAATCCCAAAACATACATACAAACATACATACATAAATATAATCTACTATATATATATTATGTACATACTGTGTACATATCTCTCATATTGTTTAAATATTTTGAGGTGGCAAAATGATACCAAACTAATGCTTTGCGCAAATGTTTTAAATTCTATTACAATTTCTTTTCAAATGCTTAAAATGTTTGTTAACAAATTTCAATTTTACCAATCGATTGCATTGAAATTAAGTTTTAAAACACTTGAGACTGAGTTTATATTATGCAAGTTTTATTGCCTCCAGTATGAGGCAAGGAAAGAACTCTCTTTGCGGCTAGACACAACAAACATATGAACGCTTCGCTTGCCAAATGGATTAATTCCCAACTTGAGACTAATTTAATTTGCCGACTCTTCGTTGTTATCATTTGAAATATATGTTGTCCCCATAATAATTCTAAGATATTGCTTAAACTCTTAATGATTTTAAAAATTCGCTTAGAATCATTATCTGAAAAATGAATTTTAATTGATAACAATTCATGAGTCCAAGCGGTGCTTTTAAAATAAGCACTTGGGAAAAAATATCAAGGCCGAGTAATAAAAGATAAATAAAATATTGTTTAATGGATCTCCTACTGGCTGGTACTTTCCATTACATTTTCAAACAGATTGAGTTTTCCTGCAAATAAAGTAGTGCTTGTAAAACTTATTGCTAAATTTGCAATTCACAACATCATTGGAAATGATGGAAATAATGATTCTGAAATCTATGAAATTTTCAATCAAAAAAGTAGCTGGTGTAAAATTTATTTGTTAGAATTAGAATTTCATGGAGTTGAAAGTTGAACTTCGTTTGAATGTCTTAACAGAGATCATTGCATTTGGTCATATGGAACGTTGTCATATGCCATCAGCATATGAATAAATATGAAAAATTGTCATGTTCAAATGCACAAAAATTTTAATGAAGGTTATAAACATCCTGTTACTGAGAAATTTGGCAATAAGAATTGAGCCATGGAAAACACGAGTAGCTATGTACGAGCTAATTCGAAATGCAATAAGTTGAAATAAAACAATTGCAAAACCATTGCTAAAAATTACTAGTAATTGAAATTAGTTCATCTTTTCTTTGTTTGAAAACGATTATTACTACTGGCAAAAAAACTGATTAGAATTGATTTTTGAAATCAAATTGTTGGTAGATCGTATTGGGTCAATGCCAAACATACGCAAAATATTAAACAATAAATCATCAGTTGCGGTGGAAAACTTGTCTAATGTAAACTCAGTGTAATTAGAAAAAAAAATATCATGTTGATATTTATTTAAATTTGAATTGAATTAAACGAATTGTCTTAAATACAAGATTGTTGGTACAGCAAAAATACACATTAATAGTTCTAATTTATTCTTTAGAAATTATGTTCAAAAGGCTGTAAATATATACACTTCTAGACGCTACTGTTCCCATTGTGTAGCAAAATCATATCTTATGATCCAAACTCAAGTAGTTATGGGCGAAATTATAGCACACTTCTTTATTTTGTTGAATGCATGATCATGTAATGTAAATGTTTTTTTTTTTATTTTAGTTTTTATTAACTATGGAAAATTGCATTTACAAAAATTGAATAATAGATTAATGAAGTTGTAAACCCATAATAGGATAGAAAACAATTCTGTCGTTTCGCTGGTTCGGTACAAAAAAATTCTGGATAAATAATAGGGGTATTCACGTGAAAATAAAAATTTTAAATACCATTTAAAATAATGGAAAATACAGTTTAATCGAAAAATTATTACAATAGATATTGTATTTGTGCAAATCTTTATCTCATTTGCAGTTAGAAAATAATAATACTGAAATAATAATAATGTCACAATTCTTTACTTGAATTAAACGAAATGTTGGACTGTATTACCGTTGGCGATTTTCGACTTAAACTTCAATATATTGTTCTAGATTAAAGCCAGCACGCAACACTTTTCTTTACTCTACTACAAAATATTAAAGTTGGTTTCGATATTCGCCAAAAGTATTATGATTCATTATTTGTAATTGGAAATGAATTTATTAGAAAAAAAGAAAACATGTAAAAAATACATCTAAAATACATATATTAAAAAGCTATAGAAGAAATAGAAAGGTAAACTAACTTTTTATCAGAAAATAAACATTCCCAAATAATATCTTTTTTCCAAGATACGCATTGTTTTCATCTCAAGACTTTCCTTTTAAAACTTATGTAAATGTTACCAGCTTTTTCTAAATTAATTAAGGATCTTAACTTAACAGTTTGATCATTTTGCAAAGCATAAATAAATATACGCACATTTATATTTGAAATTGCCATCAACTAAACAGAAATCCACCTAGGCAATTTCGCAAGAGTGAAAAAATTACGTGAATACTCTTAATATTGCGAATAAGATTTATATTTACGTAACTTCTTGCACACAAACAAATATGGATCATAAATAAAATACAATTAATTACCGCGTAATTTTAAAAATCAAATGAAAACACAGTTTATACAATATCGAAAAAATGTTACTCAAAAAAAAAAAAATCGATATACAATACCCCTAAAATTGTTCACTGTTAAAAGCTATTATTTGTTGTCCTTTTTTTCGGCGAAAGCTATAGAAGAAATAGAAAGGTAAACTAACTTTTTATCAGAAAATAGACATTCCCAAATAATATCTTTTTTCCAAGATACGCATTGTTTTCATCTCAAGACTTTCCTTTTAAAACTTATGTAAATGTTACCAGCTTTTTCTAAATTAATTAAGGATCTTAACTTAACAGTTTGATCATTTTGCAAAGCATAAATAAATATACGCACATTTATATTTGAAATTGCCATCAACTAAACAGAAATCCACCTAGGCAATTTCGCAAGAGTGAAAAAATTACGTGAATACTCTTAATATTGCGAATAAGATTTATATTTACGTAACTTCTTGCACACAAACAAATATGGATCATAAATAAAATACAATTAATTACCGCGTAATTTTAAAAATCAAATGAAAACACAGTTTATGCAATATCGAAAAAATGTTACTCAAAAAAATCTATAAAACAATACCCCTAAAATTGTTCACTTTTAAGAGCTTTTATTTTTTGTCCTTTTTTTCGGCGAAAAACGATTGATGAAGAAATGGCTCAAATCACTAGATTCGAAGATAATTTCGAATAACAGATTTTAGATTTATACAACAGCCGTGAAAAGAAAGACAAGAAGTATTTAAAATTCTTTTTGTTTTGATACAGTGAAAGAAATTTTAACAGAAATTTGAGAAAAACTAAATAATGAAACGATTATGGATGCAACCGAAACCCAGTTGAGCTGTCAGTCGACAATCAAAAAAAAGTTTTTAGCTGCCAGTAAAGCGCTAAAAAGCAACTAAAATTGAAGACTCTCAGTTGCAATCCATAATAGATGCATAAAAGGAGGTTGTCTATCTGAATAAAATATTGAAGAAAGTGTATAAATATTATAAATTTAACTAATCATGTATATTTCACTCAAACACATTTAATAAATAATCTAAGTGTTGCTGTGTTTTCCATAATTTGTTTAGTTCGAATTTTATTGATTCTGATTAAAAAAAAAAAAAAAACGAAAAAATGAAGCTAATCATAATTTATATCTTGAGGTGTCTATTGTTGTTGCTTTTTTCCATAGTTTAGCTCTTTTTTTATTTCTTACTTTAATAACTTTTATAAAATTTTTAAACGGTTTCTCATTTACCCTTTTTAAAACCAAACGCAACTCTTTTTTTTATCATTTCAAAGGGGATTTTTTCAAAAAGATTTTTTATATTTCCTTCAAATAAAAATCATTTTTTACTAAAAAGGAAACAATTATTAATAAGTGTTAAACAAACTACCACACAAAAATATTACAATTAATTTAGCAAAAAAAAGAAAAAAAAAAACAATCAAGGAACAATTAAAACGTTGATATTGTTAGGTAAGGTTTCTCTATTTACTTTTTATTTTGCTATGAATTGCCTTACATTATCATTAAATATCTAACGTTTATTTAAGGGATTTTTAAGCAATTAAGTCAATATAGTGTTAATTAACATATGAAAGGTTTAAATGATTTCCGAGTTTTAAACACATTTTTAAGTTAAAAATAATTGCTAAATGAGATTGTTTTTTTAGTATTTATTTAACCCAAACAAACAAAAATGTATGAATTCTTAACTTGTAACTAAAGCCATTTAAAAATATTTAATTACGTTTAAAACTTAGTAGTCTGAATATGTAATTTTTTTCCATTAACTTCCTAAAAAACAATATATATATATATATATATATATATATATATATATATATATATATATATATATATATATATATATATATATATATATATATATATATATATATATATATATATAATGTTGCTAGTTAAAAATGGTCTAGTTTATTTTACATTATTTATAAGCTATCCTCTTGACCTTTATAATTATATTTACCTATAAAAACTATTTAATATTTTCAATTATAATTTTAAAAAGAAATGAACAACATTAACACTAACCCTAATTTTCATTATTATAACTATTTTATTCAGTAAATAATAATTTAATGTTTAAATATTAAAATTATTAGAAAAAAAAGACTTGTATAAAGTAAAACGTTATGCTTTTAAGTCATACTTTATTTTTATTCCTTAGCTTTCGTTTTTGTTGTGCTGTTTAGGTTTATAATATTTTTTCTTGCAACTTTAAACTCCCGAACTTCCAATTTACTGTACGCCATTGGATATTTGTAAAAATTTTAATTAAAAAAAAAAAAGATAGAAAGGAAATCTTGAAAATGGAATTTCAAGATTTTCCCATTAAAAACATATATGTATATGATATATATATAGTGTCTTTAGAACAGAAGACAAGAAATCTACTTATAAGTGTTATGTCCTTTTGTATTTAAAACTGCCATTGTGTTGCTCATAATTACTTGTTTATTTTTTTCTCCTGAAAGAAAAAACAAAAAATTATTAAGAGTTTTCCTTGTTTCTTAACAAGAACTTATTAAGAAAATTTGTGTTTTATGTATGAAAATGTGTGTTCCTCTACAAATTATATACGAGTAAAAGGTCATTTGACGCATATAATAATTGCAATAATTAATCAGGCTTATTGCTAATGGCTATTTCAATTTGTACTATCGACTTCAAAACGATCGTTTTGAAAGTGGTTTTTCGATAGAAATTCCTATCGAATTTGAGAATAACATTTCATAAAATTTCATATTATTCTCTTTCGAAATAGAAAGCAGGAGATTAAAATAATCAAACGTAATGATGTTATTTCAACTACTGCTGGTATGTATTTTGAAATTTATTCGTAAAATCGATCGGAACCCTTCACACCACTTCAAATCAATCGATTTCCATCATATGCCTGATTAAATATAGAAGTGAAAATTTTTTTTAAATCTAGTACAAAATGTCGATGACGATATTCTCCAGCTGCAATAAGCCGCAATATTTAAACATTTTCATACACATACACCATAACATTGAATAATTAAGTCTGTCCGCTAGAAACATATTTTCATAACGAAATAAATACTCGTAAGTGGCCTTATCATTAACTGTTTTCGACTTCAAGTACCACCTTTTATACTAGATTAAAGTCAGTGCCCAATATGTTTATTTCATCTAGCATAAAATGTCGAGCTTGATGCCTAAAACCGCTGATAACAATAACGCCCAAAATTTGTAATTTTCAGTACAATCAGCCGTAACGTAACTGCTGAGAAAAAAAGCATAAATAGACAGAAAAAACTAAAATCTGCACGATCTAAATTGTATTATTATTTTTGTTTTTCAATGCAAAGTATCCGATTATTATGAAAAATTTGAATTCTAAAATAATACCGTTTATGACTTTTTACCAATAAGAGCTCGCCGACCGGTATGTTTTAATTTTACAATTATTATTATTATTATTTTTGTTTCTAAAAATGTTTTGTGAAAATTTTGTTTAAAATTTTATTATAAAAAAAAACTTCGCAATTTTTATACACACATTTAATTTAAACTAAAAGAATCAAAATCTTCACATTTAATATCATCATCTACAAATTTTCTTTTAAAGTCATATGAGTGAAATATTTATTAAAAAACTAAACACAAAAGCTGCAAAATATAAATCATTATCAAAATACTTAGTACTACAAGAAAAAAGAATTAAACTACATTTTAAAATCGAAAATCGAAAACTATGTTGTAGAGAAAGATAAGAATAATAAAAGAAAATAAGAGAAAAACCGATAACAAATCAACAAAAACAACAAAACAAAAATATCTTTGTAATTATTATATTAATACTATATACTATAATTATTATAAATAATAATAATATTATTATTAATTAGTTTTAATAAGAAGCAAATAATAAGATACAACAAGAAAAACAAAACGTATTGTAACGTATAATGTAATATTTTCCCGTTATATCAAAATCAAATTAAAATTATATAATTTGTCTTACTATTTTTTTTTTCTAATTGTAACCTTTTTCCAATTTTTGAATAACTGTGTAAAATTTGAATTTTTATTTTGGAAAACAAAATTATTATTAAATAAATGCAAATAAAATAAAAATATATTAAAAAAGAATTTAAAGAAATCACAACAAACAAACAAATATTTAAAATATATACTACGTTAACAACAACAACAACAACAATAAAAACATCAAATACAAAAAAGAAAACAAACAAAAAAATCAATAAAATTTTCAAAAAATCACACCGTATTATTGCCATATTAATACGGGGTTATAAAAAATTTAAAAACCTAAAAAACCAAAAAAAAAATATTTTGTTGTTTTATTTAAAACAGTTTTAAGTAACTTAGGGAAGGCCCCTTAGCCATATGAAAAATTTTTCTTCCCAACTTCTACACAATATATTTACAGTGTATTGAAATTATTGTACAATAATAGTGACTCCCAGCAAAATAGAGGACAACATTATCATTCATTTTTTTTCTATTTATATTTAATTTATTTTACAAATCATGTGTGCATATGTATAGGTTTCATTTACTTCTACATACTCTTATATGTATTATTGTAAGAAAAATTGCTCAATATTTTGTTTAAAAATATTGATCAATTTATTGGATAGTGTGGATGGAGCCAAACGACAATAATCCAAATCCATTTTCTACAGATTTTCCCCACTTCATCTATTCCAATTCCTGTTTAACAATTTTCAAAATTTATTTTGAGCTTATTTCTAAGGGAAATTGAAAAGTATTCAATTCGCCTTGGACTGCACCTCAATGATGTGAGTCAGTGTTGGAAAAATGAAAAATTGAAATGGTACTGACCGTCAACTAAAAGAGTACTTTTTTCAACTTGTTGGTACTTTTTATGAAACATATATTTTTATTCAAAAATAAAATTGCATATATAATAAAAAAATTAAATGAAAAAAATTATTTTTTTTGTTATAAATAAATAAATATTTAAAATACTTTACTGCAAAAAATAAATGTACTTCTATAAAAAGTTTCATGAAGTGCGTGCATTGTACATGTTTGTATCTCGAATGAATTTATTTAAAATAAATAATTAATTCATGTCACTAAAAATTAATTAAGTTTCATATAAAACAATACAAAACTATTTTAACAAACTAAACATGAATTCATTTTGATATAAAAATATATGTTTCAAAAATTTTTATTTGTTGTGTGTTAAAATAATAAAAGTATTCCGTACTTGTGCAATGTATGATTTTTAAAAATGTATTAATTTTCGGGGTGTTTTTTGCCATTTGCAACTTATTAATGTGATATTCGCGGCTGGCATGCCTTTGTTTGTGGCTTAATCCACCAACTACTTATATAAGTATGAATTAATAAAAGTACACAAAATTGTACACTTCTGTTACCCTTTGGAAGCAGACTCCATATTTTGCAATGTTTTAAATCACTATTTTATTTTAAATTCTAGGACAAAAAGTGTTTTATTTCTTAGTGGTGTGCAAAATATGTATGTTTATTGACTAGTAATGTGTAAATTAGCATGTTATCGAAACCATGTACATAGTTAAAACGCTTGTTTCCACGGCACCTGCTTCGCTCTCTATTCTTGCTTCACACCCCAATCATGAGCGAAACAACTTACTTCACCATACAAAATTTTGAGAGCGAAGCAGGTAGATTCATATTGAATCTACTTGCGAATCAAGAAAAAATCCTCTCTTCTCTAATTTTTATCGTAAGTTTATCTGCACTAGTTGTCAAATTAAATATTTTTGTAAACAAAGCAAATTTAAAGGTGAAAAGTTAAAAAACATAAATTGTTTTTTATGTGTGTTTCCTAGACGTAATAATAAATTTGAATTGAGTGAAAAGTTAATTTATTTAAATTTGTAAAAGTTAAAAAACAATTTAAAGAAAAAAAAATAAAATCGAAGCAGATAGATGAGTCGTGTAAACAGCATGGTTCATAAACTTGCTTCAGAAAGCGAAACAGGAGATTCAAATTGTCATGGAAACAAGCTATAACGCTAGATTTCCAAAAAAAAAAACAGTACCAAATATGACGTGGGAGTACTGCGGTATTTTTGTTGTGAAAAAGTACTCAAAATAGGACAATAGTACTGAATTTTCCATCACTGATATGAGAATCAAATGAAAGGAATTTCTGAGAAGAGAAATTAATATCGAATAGAATCACTCTAAAAACAATCCCTCTTATTATGATTGTCGCGTCGACGTCACATCAAGTCGACAGTAAAAAAAGACAGCAGTTCTCAACTCGTAGGCAATAATTAATTAATATTGATGGCCAATTGTAATTTTATAAGCCATAGTAGTAATATCCCATCTATAATATTTAATAGTTCTCGATAACGAGTCCAAAATTGCCAATATATTGATATCGACTTGATGTGACGTCGACGTTGATAATCATAACAAATATGGCTGAAGCTCAAAAAATGGCAGTAGTAAAAAAATTCACGAACTCCGAGTACAGCTCGTTCTACCAGATACTCTAATATAAAAAAGTTAAAGCCGAAGGTCATATTCGCCAACCGCAATAAGGCCCATTGTGTCAGGCTTGTGCAATTTGAAATTCGAAAACATTCTCATTCATTTCGAATTACGGAGTAGCCATCAAAATATGTTATTCGATAGTGATCGAATTCGTATGAAATTTAATAGAATTTCGATCGATAGCGAATAAATACCATCATTCGATGGTATTCCAGTACGTTCCGAATTTTAATGTAAAACAGATGGTAGTGCCACGTAAAAAAAAAATACAGATTGACATGCAAAAGAGTTCAAATGTTCCATACGATGGTTTTCTGTCTTTATGGATTTTTTTATTCGTCTGTAGTTTTGTGTCTTTTACATCATTATTTGCAGTGAACTCTGCATGATATGAAAAGATCAGTGTATGATCCGGTAGTTTTAATTTTTTAATTTAATTTTTGTAGTTTCTCTTCCCATAGAACAACACAAGACGTTTTAATTTTAATCTTGTGAATATAAAATTTAATTTATCCAAAATAAATTACTTAATATTTATTATATTCTGAAAAAGCGGGATAAACACTTAGTTTTTTCCCATCAATTCTTACATTAATTTCTGGCCAAACGATTGGCTCAATCCAATCGATAAATGATGATACTCTAGTATAAATTGATGGTGGTAAATCGGCACAGCCCGTACCAAGCGAATTCATACCCACTACGTAAAATGTACCTTTTAATTCCATTAGCAAAGGACCGCCTGTATCACCTTGGCAGGAGTTGTGAAAATTTTCCATGTCTCCAGCACACAAATGATCATTCACGATCTTTAATTTATCATCGAATTTAAAAAAATCTTGGCACTGCGTCTTACCGAAAGCAGTCAAAGAAGCTTTAAATAATTGATTCGGGCTAAGGATGTCGAAGTTTGAATGGCCATAGCCCAACGCAAGCAATTTACCAATTGGCAGGTCATGCTTGGTCCACAAACAAGGCCTGGGATGACTTAAAAAAAAGCATATGTACATATTAACTTTGTATTAGATTTTTTTTTAAACTCAAGTTGTAGTGCGTACTTGACTTCGTGTTCCAGTTCCACCAAAGCTATATCATTATATATCGGGGTGGTTGCATTGTAGTCTTTGTGTACAATGAATCGTTTAATCTTTATGACGTCCTCTTGGGAGTCTGTCAGGTTTTTATCGCCCAAACGGACAAATGAAAGACTTGCGCTATTTTTAATCGAAATTATTAAATAGTGAATAATTATTTTATTTATTTGGAAATGTATAATCACCTTAATTCAGCACAGTGGGCCGCTGTTAGTACAAATCTAGATGAAATTAAGACGCCACCACAGGGATACCAAATTTTGCTGTCACTGGTTGATTTCCAGCCTAAAACAGCCTGTTGAAAACAAATAATAAAAATATATTACATACTAAAGATTAAAGTGTGGTTTCCACATTCCAGACGATCGATTTGAGTATTTTTTTTTGGAACTCACTAAAAAAACAGCGCTTTTTATATCAATTTTCTACTAAAGTCGACCGTCTGGATTGCGATAACGCCATTTAAGTCTTCCAAAGAGGGCGTGTCTGAAAAATAATTAAAATAATTTCGGGTAAAGAAAAATCGACTTCAATACAAAGAGCCAATCCAAGAGATTAAAAAATCGAAGCAACCGTGGGCGAGTTTAAAACTCAGAAATCTAGTTTATACTTGACTCCTGGGAAAGACTGAAATAATTTCTTAAATAAAAAATTTTGAAAATACATATGTCCATAAATGTTATAATAATTATTTCCGGCGGCCACTAATTTGTTCTGTTCGTCCGATTTCTGTTTAAATTTCTATGAAACTAAACTACACTTTGAATAAAAACAATTTTTTTTTTCAAAATCGGTTGAAGTTATTTATAGGCTATGGGCCCGACTTGCAAGCAAGCCCTTGCATTTTTGTTTTGTTTTTTGAAATTGGTTCACAAATTATAGTTATGCCTGTAAAGGATTAAATAAAAGTAAACAAATAGAGAATTCTGATATTGTATTGGAATGTTTTGGCATAAACAAGTAACGTAAAATGTTTTCGACACTTTATCGTATAACTCCGGTTTAGCTTCAGATTTGATTCTGACTTTTTTCCTACATATAAAGGGGATATTGACATGACATGATGACAATATGACTGATAGCATACCTTGTAAGTCCGCCAAATATATATTTTTTTATTTGCGAAACTTTCACACAAAATTCTACTCACGCCAGGCCTTATCCTTCTAATGCCCCATTCTCACAAATTTTGTTAAAAATTGCTGTGGATCCTTTTCCAAGTTACACTTCTTACTGAAAGACCCTGTACATATATTTACATACATACATATGCACAAATGTGTACACGTATTGTGCAAACTTTGAAGTGCCAAATCACTCAAGATCATAATTATAATATGATGTACTTGTCAATATCAAAAATTTGTGGTGATTTTTCAAAGACATGTACGAGTACACACGTATATTTTTCTTAATTGTTTTATCAGAGTCATCTTACCATAAAAGGGTAGTCATTTGATGCAGAGGTTGGTCCATTCATATCGATTGTTTCGAGTCTTTCTTTATTTTGTGAATCACATTCTGCAAAACAAAACAAAACCATTTGATTAATAATATTTTGAAATACAGTGAAGTTCGGTTATAACGAACTAGATGGTACGAAATATTTTGTATAAAATTATTGGGATCCTACTGTTTTGTGATGAATATTTTTCAAAATTTTCAAATTATTATCAATCTATTATTGAAATTACATTATATTTTGTAAGTGAATAGTTTTTATTTTGAAAGAGAGCAATTTGGAATTGGACGAAAAATTATTCTTAAAATAGATCGAACTTCATCACAACTCTTCAAAATTATGGTTTTGAAATCGACCGATTTCCCATACAGACTTGATTACTTAAAATGACTGCAGGATTTTATAAATTTAAATGAAAATTACGTTCCAATAAATATAGAGAATAGGCCTGTTTGATGGAAGCAACCCGCTGAATTTTTTCCTTCTTTTAAAACTTTTAACAAATGGCATAATTTTTCTCTTCGTTAAAGGATTGTATCCGCCCACTTCCCCCTTTAAAACTTGTCAGCAGATGTAGGCCCCTCTAGAAAATTTTCTATCCATTCTAATGAAAACAACAACAACAAAAATTGTTTGGCCAAATTTTCGCTTAAATTTACAAAATCAGGCGCAGTTAATTCGAAATTTGGGGGTAACGATTTTAAATTCTTTAAGCTGACTTTAACGTGATTATCATAAATTAAATTCAAAATTTTCACTGGGTCTTCTTTTCTGAATTGAAGACTTCTCCGTATTAAAAATAACAGGTGGAATCTGGCTGGTACGCTCCTCAAAAAAGATATTAGAAGAAGTGCTGGCATCTTTCTTTTCCGGTTCTTTAGTACTTTTATCCATATTTAAGTTTTCTAAAAAAATATTAGAGAAAGTGCTGAATTCTGGGGTTTTAGTACTTTTATCCATATTTAAGTTTTCTAAAAAAATATTAGAGAAAGTGCTGGATTCTGGCTTTTTGGTACTCTTATCCATATTTAAATTTGCCAAGAAAATATTCGAAAAAGTACTGTCTTCTGGTTTTTTAGTACTCATATCGAGGAAAATATTCGAAAAAGTATCGACATTTGATTTTTTGGTACTTTTATCCATATTTAAATTTCCAAAAAAAGTGTTGAAAAAGGTACCGGGAATTTTGTTTTCTGGTTTTTTAGTAAAACTGTCTGGCTTATTAGCGGGAGCTGCATTTGTTGATGACGCTGGGGGACAGCAAACAAATTGTTGCTCTTTTATAAAGTAACAAGTTTTGGGATAGATCTTATCGTTGGCCCATTTATCAAATACTTCGGGACATTCTTCCAGGGCTTTACACACACCAGGCCGGTTTGAGGCCTCATCTACAAAACAATCATCCCAATTGTCTTGCGGAAAGATTATAGCACCTTGAGACGATGGACGTATGGCTGGAACACACGCTGTAAAAAAATATTCTTTCTTATCCAGGTACATGCATTTAATGGGAAAACTTACAATTTTCTTTCAAGGCGATTAGAGCAACTGCCAACAATATAAGCCAAAAGCATTTCATATTGAAGGCTCTGGCTGATTGCGTTAGAAAAACAATTTTTTTTAAGCGTCAAGATCTTCAAGATATTATAACCAAGAGCGTTAGTTGCGGACTGTTTTTTACTCATTACACCTGCAGCTTTAGGCTCAGCACTGAGTGCTTTTTGTAAACCATCTTTTTATCTTGTTTTTCTCTGCTCGCTTGTATTAACGCCATTGGTGTTAATCTTGGCATTCGATTTTCTTATGTACAAAAACGCTGCTGAGCTTAAATGAATTGAGTTAAAAGGAAATGAGTCAAGCCGATCAATGTAGAGTATTGAAGCTGTTGCTGTTCGGTGTTGTCACACTAAAGGTTTTAATGACAAACCTGGGATCTTCTTTAAGAATGGTAACAGGTTTATGGTGGAATGCACGCGAAGCCTGATTTAACGATTTTTATGGTGTTTTCGTTCCTAAAAAGCAAAGAAAAGAACCCGCAATCTTTCAAGGACTCGTCGTAGACTGGATATTGGTGGGGCTCCTCGGTAAAATGATTTGCAAAACTAGGTCCCATATTTAATTTCAAATGTAGGGTATATTAATTATAAAAACTACTCTAAAAATATTAAAACTCTTCTCCACGAAACTCTTTTCCCCCAAATTCAAGTTGAGTCGCCTGATCTGGGCACACTGATGCCGAACTCTAACTGGTTTTTCTCTTTTTATTTACATTCTTAATGGGAGTGAGTGGGCATACCGGCAATTTCCCTGTTTAAATATTTGTATATGAAGCAACCAAGAGACAAGAAGTATTTACAAGATTCTAGATTTTTTTTTTACCATTATACCAGGGATGGAAAATGAAGTTTTTTTTCATTATCAAACATATTTTAACAGGCATAGTAACTTTTTAGCCTTTAGTGTTTATTAATTAAAAGTTAAATGTTTAGTATTTTCCACTGTTGTGTTAAGATGAGAGGAGCGTTATATCATCATCCTAAAACGAAATAATTGGGTCTTTTAATGGAGAGAAAAGCTTAAACAAATATTAAATTTTACAGGAAAAGTATTTTTAGTTATTATTGGTTTCAACCGAATTAACGCTTTAATTTTGACCATACCAGTTTCTCGTTGACTGAAAAACATATATATAATGGCAGAGTTTTAATGAGTTATCTATAAGATAACGGTTAGGGCACGAAATGTATTAGATCTTGCAATAAGGATTTTTGAACTTCTTACTGTTGATAGCTGTCCCCCCGGGGGCACGGATTATACATCTTGTCTTGCTGGCTTGGTGTTGTGCTTCCTAGGGTATAGGGTTATCAGGTTTTCGGACCTAGGCCTTTTTGCTGATAACCCCTAAAAACTTGTATGTTGCTACCCAATCCCTGAATTAACAGGGTAACGGGCGCGCATGCAAGTAAATTAAAGGTAAAAGTGGGTTCGCTCGCTCGTCCGGATGTGTAACATGGTCTTTCCAGACCTTGACCTTTGGCCAGTTACCTGTAGAACTTAATATGTTACTATCCAATCCCTGAAACCAGGGCAAGGGGCGCGCATATAAGTAATTAAGGAAGTAGCTTTGCCTATGCTTGTCTGGGTAGAGGTGCTACCGATACCTCAGGTTTGCACGGGACCTAAAATCGGAGGTGTTTTTAAAACAAGGCGGACCAGAGTTAGATAGCTCCAGCACTTTAGCAAGGTGTCTGTACATGGTTCTGCAGCCTGTACAGAATTGGCTACCATGTCGTCCCTATTAGGGGCACATGTGGAACCGCACCCTGTGTGTGCCTCTGGGAGGGACGACGAGGACGGTGGTGAACGGCTTTATTCACCCAGTGCGAAGAGCACCGTCAGGTTAAGTTTATGACAGGTACTGACGCAAAATCTTTGACATATTTGTTGATAGCTGTCATATTGTTGAAGGTGCTCGTACATCTGTCGAATTAGTGGACATCTATTAATTTGCTTTGCCAAATAACCATGGGCGGATATGGCGTTCAACGACACATAAAAATGACAAAATTATTTCATCACAATTAATATCTTGTTCGAGCAACGATCCTCGTGCTTCACCCATTTTTCGGTCGCCATAATCAATTCATCGAGAGGATTGTTCGCAATGTGGATGATAACAGAGTCGATTTCGCATACCTCCAAAGAACTCGGGCTTAAGTTTTGTAGAAAGCTTAAATTTAATTTGCATTAAGTCCTTAAATAGGAGTGATATTCATCTAGAGCAAGAAAAGAATATTCCATATAAAAGACGGCCTCAATCATATTTGTGATTCGATTTTCGCAATTTCACAAATTTCTATTACGCATCTAGATGAGGTGGCACTGTATTTTTTTGGTTCGAACAAACAAACATCCTGTTTTCATTGTTTCTAAAACTAGACATGGATTCCTAAAACCCCTTATTTTCATTCCCAGAGCCACATAAATGAAACGTTAGTGGAGTAGAACAGTACTTTTAAATATTAAATAGCATTAAAAAAGAAGTAATTAATATTGTATTTAATTTCCATCCCTGACGCATGCAATGTGAATTGAATCGTATATTTATAATCTTTAACATTGGGAAGGTGTTGCATGTGGCATTGGATCTAACATACAACCAATTGTTCTTCTAACGTTCTGTGTGAAGGATACACAGCAGTTTGGGTTCAAATGATACCATTCATGCTCCCTGTGATTTATTTTATGTTTGCAGTTGCAAATATTTCCCGCTGAATTATTTCATTTAATCACATTTCACTTGGTGCACTTTCCCATTTATACATTTTTATTATTATTATTACTTTTTTGGTTGTTGCAATATTTTTATTACTTGAATTTTATGCGATTTTTTGTTTGTTTTTGTTGACAAATAAAAAACCGGTTAAAGTGTACAAAGAAGGAAACATTTGTCTAATGCCTGCTGCATGATGACATCCGCAAAAGTATTACTGGAATGTGTGTGCAACAAATGGGAGATAAATAATAATAAATGGAAAAAATCTTACATATTGTTTGCCCAGAATCAATCCGTGGCCAGTCAAACCCAAAAAAATACACTCCAACGATACAAAAACAAGCAATACAGAACAAGCGGTCAGAACTTCGGCAAGAGGTAGTACTTTACACGTTATTCCCATTAAGTGCGGGAATTGCTTCTATTTCCACATTTTCCTAACCAGCAACCAATGGCAATCAAGTCAGTATATGGACGAAGCAGGAACTTGAGTGGTCTCTTAATCTGTGGCAGCAAGGTAGGGCATTAGCTGGTCTCATATAAAAATAATTTGCACACTGAGCAATTTTGCATTTACACACAAAAAGTAATAAAAAAAAATTAACAAAAACTAAGGGATTCACAAATAAGTGAAACGATTTACAACAATTTTTTGCCTTATCAGGTCTAAAATTCATGTTAAATTGATTAAATATTTTCTCATTTGTTATAAAAGTAAAACGTCTCTATTGAATTTAATCATTATCAAGTCCAGGCTTATCATTTAACGTCATGAAACTATTAAATCAAGTCTTAATTCTGGCAATTTCAATAGAAATTGTGAAGGGCATACCAGTGGATAAGTGGCATAAAAGCGAGGAACTACCCACATTTTTTATAAATACTGAAAATAAAGTAATAAGATAATTAAGTTTGAAATGTTTGTTGTCAAAAAATATAAAAAAAACTAACTGATGTTAGAAAAAATTTGCCATGTTGTAAAACGTTGCACAAACAAAAGTGATACAGCTTTTTTACACGGGCTTAATTAAAATTTTCATATTATTTTATTTATATTTATTTTATTTTCGATATTTCGCTAATTTTTGGTTTATATCGTCAGGAAATATAAAAATTATATTTGCTTTATTATTAAAATATTCATATATCCTGACAAGCCCAAAATGTTAGCGAAATATCAAAAATAAAGCAAATATTTATTTATATAAAAAATATCTAAAATTAAAAAAATAATAATAATTAGAAAATAGTTAAAAACGTGAAATAGAACTAAATAATTATTTATGAAGAATATTTTTTGGAAATAATCACCCTTATCGTGAAAAATAGGCCAATAGGTTTTTCACCTGCTAATTTATTTACCGTGGAACAACAACCGATTAAAGAAACTGATACAAGGCGAAAATAATAATGCGAAAACAACTGCAACAAACTCAGATGCTTTGTGGAAGCCAAATGTTCCAATAAAAAAACATTATAATACAATATTAATGTAAACAACAGCAAAAATAAAAAAATTAATTGGCAACTAGCTTAAAAAATAAAATTATTATTTCCTTTAGGCACTATAAGGATCAAGGTCAAATAAAAGCAAGTACTTATCGAGGAAGAATATTTGCGAAAATAATCCTCGTTATCGTGAGTAAAAGTCAAACAAAATTTGTCACCTTAATTATTTGCCGTGAGCAAAAACTTTAAAAAATATAAAAAATTAAGAAATATAATAATACAATATTTATATAAATAAAAACTGACCTTCGTAGACTAGTAGGTAGTGTACTAGACTCGTAGTGCGAAGGTCCCAGGTTCGAATTCTGCCGCAGAACTCTGGCAGTTTGTGTTTGATAAATAAAGGGAGCGCACAACAAGCCTTTCGCTGGCTTAAGTGTATACCGTATGACATGGGCTATCACACCCCTCCAATCAACCTAACCTAACCTAACCTATTATTATAAAAAAACAGTGACAAACTTTCTTCGCAACCATACATATAATAATGACATGTTGCAAGTCATTTGAACAGTGTCAAATATCACTAACGAGTACAAAATTTTTTTCTGTGTGTAAAACATTACAAATATATTTATATTGATCATAAATGCAACACCAGCTTATACAATTAGCTGAAAAAGCAGTCTGTTATTTTGTTTTTTCTAACGTTAGCATCATTGTTTCCCTAATATTAAATAATATTATATGTAATAAATATGATATTAAAGTTCTTAAACGAATAAAAATGTAATTGAATCAATTAAAATTGGAATTTTTTTGTAGAATTCAAGCAACACATTTATTCTTTTTTCGTTATAACAACGATTTAATAACGATTTTCTGAAACGATTTGAGACAATTTCAATCGCATACACTGGGAAAAAAATTCTCTTTTATATATTTTTTTAATGACTATAATTTTTATTTTTTTTTAGTACAACTGGCATGAAGCTTGGAATGAATGTGCATCGAGAAATATGTCTTTGGTGGCTGTTGATACCAGGGAAAAGCATTTAGCCTTGCAATCTGTGCTAAGGAAAAACTTTGGTAAGAATGTAAGAATTTTATATCAGAAAATTGTACATGTATGTACATATGCATCTCATCGGCGTTACGAGTGCTGGAACTATGAGGGTCTGTATTCTGCTCACACCTTCCTTTGCCAGAATGGCCTTGGGCGGAAGGTATTTTCCAAGTGGGTGTAGAATACTTTCAGAATCACCCTTCCCTCAGAGTTGGCGGTTAAATGCAATACATTCTGTTTTTCTACTGAAACTTTATCACAGCGGACAATAGTCGAATAGGCCCGAAAGTGATATCATTGTTGCATTTAAGGTTCTAGGCAGAGGGGGGTGGCTATGCGCCATCGTCGGTATTTTTTTCGTTATTAGAAACACAACTCTCAATTTAAAAGAAAATTTAATTGAATTTAATTTAACACAAAGTTTGAACATTCCGAAATAAAACAATTTTCTTATACGCATTTCCAGCGAAAGCCCCTAATTTATGGCTGGGTGGCAATGATTTGGGCGAAGAAGGCAAATATGTTTGGTTTGCAACTGGCAAACCATTTGACTTTACCAACTGGAGTCAAGGTAATCCCGATAATTACAAGGGCTTGGAGCACTGCACTCATATTTGGGATCAAACGGACTTCGAATGGAATGATGGTTCGTGCAAATCGAAAATTGGTTACGTATGCGAAGAGAATCGTTTTTTGATGGCAGTTCAAAGAGATTTTACGGTTAAGAAACATTTCATAGAGCAATTGTTTGAAGTGTAAGTAAAGTTTCCAGGAAACTTTTATATACGAGTATGTAAATATGTAAATAAATAGGTCTGAATTGGGTATGTATGATTTATGTATATGTTCTTATTTTGAGGAACTAAAATATCCAAAACTTTCTTGTATGTAAGTACATAACCTTCAGTAATACGTGCAAATAATAGAATTGTTTTATCAAAATGGGTGCTCTGTTCGGTTAACGTTCCGCGCCCCTCGCCGTAATCGTCATACATTTCTGGATAAATGGGTGCGTCGCAGGTCTATGCGAATACGTTAAAAACCAACAAATCATTTGCCAAATTCAGCTTGATTTAAGCGCTAGACTCATGGAAATGTAGACATTTGGGATGCGCACCATCAGGCACGGACATTTGCACAATATTATATTCCATACATTCGAGTAATGGCATCGATAGGCCTTTCAAGTGAATAAAGATTTTAATTATATCCAACGCGCACGTTGTTTCATTTAAATTTGAAGATAGAAAGCACTTAATGAAAGATCCTTAGATGAATGCGTGCATACATACTTACATACATACGTACTTACATACAGATGTATTTACCATGTAAATATTTATGCAGAAATATGTATTCATTTGCATTTGTAATAAAACATTCATGTGTCCATTCATCATACCGGTGTTACAAAAAAAAAAAAAAAAAAAAAAAAAAAAAAACAGTAAAAGCAATTCATATTTTCTTATTTGTGGTTGCAACTGTAATCCTAAATGACGTCGTTATTGTGACGCAATTTTATATGTATGTACATACATACATATGTACATACATAAGTATGTATGGACGAGTAAACACCGCAATGTTGCATTGAAATTCAGAAACTGTATTAAAGAAATCTGTAAACAGTCTTCCATATTGTAAGTAAAAAGTGGATGAAATCTTGGTGCGAAATGAAACAACGGAAACACACACGTCTTTAATTTGAAATGGAATTACAAATACACACATTCAAACATACTTACATACATATGTATGAATGTATGTTTATATATGTATGTATGTATGTACTTATATGTATAACATATCACGTCTTTACCACTAGGCAATATTAATTGGGCAAGTTCTAATTCAGCCTTTATATCTCCCTCTATTTGTCACTCAGCTGAATTAACATTTTCACAATTAAAATTGCCCAGTGGAAAAGACGTGATAATCCGGATTTAGATGAGCAGCTTTAGTTTAATTCAGCAGGATTCCGAAAGTTAGTCCTGTTTCACACACATCAAGTTTTCTTGATCAAGTTTCAATTCAGCTGGGAGAGAGATAAAGAAAGGAATACATACTCTCCCTATCGCTCTCCCAGCTGAATTGAAACTTGATCAAGAAAACTTGATGTGTGTGAAACAGGACTTAGAGATAGGAATATACATAAGTACATACATATATTTTCTCTATCTTTCTCCCAGATGGACTACAAATTAGAACAACTAAAATTGCTCGTTTAGACGGGTAAATAACAAACCTATATACAAGTATGTACCTGGAAGAGTTCGATATATGTATGTAGCTCTGAAAAAAAAGCTTTGTTTCAAGGTTTATTAATTATTATTATTAGTTTTGTTTCAAGGTTTATTAATTAAAGGCGTAATTTTGTATTTCACATATATAAAGAAGGCGTTCCGTCATTTTAATGTTAATTGTATTTTTTTTTTAACAAAAACAATTGTATATAATATAACTCTTCACTTCATCTTTATAAATACATACAAAAATTGCGCCATACGTCTATGAACGAGCAGCTGATGGTGAATGAAGGCATTGATCAAATTCCATGTTCAAAAAATTGTTTGTCAACTTTTTTATAAAGATTTTGATTCTCTACAACCTTACCGTTGCAGTTATCTTTTCAAAGGATCTTGACAAAGGCTCATTTTGAAGGTCTATTTACGAATATTATTTTTGTTGCTGTCGGTTTTCTGAATTCGTTTGCTTTATTTAACTGCGTCGAATGGCGTAAATTTTTAATAAATCGGAAGATACTCTTGTCAGAATATTTCGAAAGCAGTGTTTCTTAAATACTTCGAAAACTTTTTTCAAATCGAGCTCGATATTAGCGGAATGTTTCAGGAGTGATCGGCGAGGTCAAGCATATCTTTTTTCTGAACATTGAAGATTTTATGCTATGAAAGCACAACGGATAATTTCCGTTATGCATGGTGAGTACGATTTTTCGCATACGAAAAAATTTTGTGCGATCGCTCGGTTGGTACATGAATTTCGAGAAAAACTATTATGTCGTTAGTTGGATCTTAGTCTTATACTTTTTTGTATAACACGTCCAAGAGAAATTATAGGAACTATTTAATTCTTATTAGTTTTTGATATGCTGTACCGTTAAAAATTTAACAATGTACACATGTGTGTATATTCCATGTGTGTATGTGTTTGTATAACAGTATATTATCAAAAAAAATAGTGTTTCCATTAAAATTCAAATCAAATTCTTTCAAGCATAAAAAAGATGCCTCCCAGAAACGCTAAGTTGCTATCACTGAAAAATAATAAAAAAGGAATAACAGCCGGTGTTTTTACAAAACTATGTATGTGTGTGTGTGCAAATGTATGTTTCTCACAGTAAACAGTAAAGGGGTGGTAGTTGTTGCTCAAAAGCTGTATTAGTATTGCCAGCGTTAACTCCCATTTCAGGTAATAAAATCTCCTAAATTAAGGCTTTGCTATCTATTTTATTAGGTGATATGCAGTTACAAAGAAAAATTATTTATTGTCATTATATTTACATATAAAAATAATTTTATGACTTTGTGCGCGATCCGTAAGTTGCATGAAAGCTTAAGGAAATTTACAACCAGTTTGGCCTATAAAAGATATTTTAAATAACCATTCAATAATATGTATATTATTTATTAAAATAATTATACATAAGGTGGTGCAACTGTAATGTCAAAGTTTGAACTGGCTGCCATTTTGTAATGAATGAAAAAGAGATTTTTGTTTTCCTAAAAAGTTTATTTGAAAATGTAAAATTGATGACATTAGTTGGAAAAAATTATATCGCTTAAATGGCAGCCACTTCCCCAGTTGATGTACTTCTTTTTTAGACTTAAAAGTAGTACTTTTACAGCTTCTGCTTGTCTTAAATGTATATACGATTGAACGTTCATATAACAAACTTCACTATAACGAATTTTTGCATTATTTTTGAGAATACTGAGTTTTGGTAATATTTTTATCACATTTATCTCTGTAAGGAACCTATTATAGAGACGAAACTTATCCTTATAACGAATATTCTTTTAATCATACAATCGAAAAGCATTTTAATACTTTCTCGGTAAAATGTAAAAAATCCAAAGATGTATTAATTGGCACTGAAAATCTCACAATATATTTCAAGGAAGCATCGTAAATTCAACGCCGGATGAAATAAAGCTGATTACTTTATTGTTCGATTTTTTTAATCTGATGGATTCTCAGAGTGGATATTATGCAAGGATATATGTATGTTCGTTCATATGTATATATTATATAAATCATTTATGCCGTTCTCCTTGTTAGACTAAGACTGTACTTATATTATGGTATAAGGTGTGACGAAATATTTTGGTTGAAAAATTAAAATTAAGATTTACATTCAAACAATTTCATAACAGAATATATACTGTTTATCTAGTAATACGACTAGATTATATTATTCTAAATTAATTGAGGATCGGGCAATTTATAATAAAGTAATACACCTGCGTTTCAGGAATATATATACATATGTACTCTTTATATACTTATTTACTCGTATACGGTCTGCTTAAATTGATGTTTTACGTTAGAGTTCTTAGAGAATTTCGGAAATTTTTTGGGGAAAGTTGAGCTCATTCCAAGTTTAATGCAATAAAATTAGAAATTTTTATAAACGCATTTGTCAACCATCTGAAAAGTACTCTTCAACCGCAGGTATTCAGAAATCCGTATGATGATGTAATTGAATTTTAAAATTGTCCTTGTCCTATAGATTGGTCGATCAAGCATATCTCTCCAAATGAAGTTTTTGAGCAAAATGAAAAAAAAACTGCAAAAGTCTAAGTCTGGAAAATTTGACCAAGCTCTGCCAAGAAAGGGTATAATAGATTTCACAAACATGTATAACGCTGTGTTAAGATTGAAATACTTGATATTTTCCCTCACAATGGTGGTGTGCAGAGGTTATAATGGATTTTGAAATAATAATTTTGAAAAGATTATTGACTTGATATTTTCCCTCACAATGGTGGTATGCAGAGGTTATAATGGATTTTGAAATAATATTTTTGAAAAGATTATTGCCAGCTCTAGATAAATTAAACATCATTCCGCAGTACCACTTTGGTTTCCGGATTAAGCATGAAACTCCGGAGCAATGCCATCAAATTGGAACCCAAGAGATATTATTCAGTAGTTTTCCTCTATGTATAACTGGCATTTAATAAAGTGTGGCATGATGGGTTGTGCTTCAAAGTAAAAAAGTTGCCTGCAATTCCTTTTCATATATTAAAAAAATCCTATTCGGCAGATAGAAGTTACTACGTTCAGGTTAAAACATTTTAAAGCCTGTTTGGATAAAACTCTACGATCAGTAGTAAATGTTCAAATAATACTATTCACAATCATCTTCGTATTCCAATGCTGTAAGATGAAACTAGAGGGTTTAGTGAAATTTTAAGTCAACTCATCAGCCATTGTACTCCTCGATAATACAAAAGAAATCACAAGTCTTAAAAAGCGCCATATATCGGACCTTTCACAAATTATATTAATATTTTGCTTTTCTTAATGCATTTACACATTTATCTCTTTATAATTTTGTTTAATTATGTTGTTCTCAGTGGAGTTGAACATTTAAATTTAATTATTGCTCTTTAGTGAACAGATTGTAAATAAAGAATTATAGAGAGAAAAAAATGCCAAATAATAAAAAAATTCATTTTGGCAGCACTGTTACAATAAAAACACAAGAGAACACTGAGACTGAGCTTTTCTTCTCCTGAGAATATCAAATATTATTCGAGTATTTTTATAACGAATAAAGCTCTTTAATGGTTGTTGGTATAATTTTAAATAAAATTTAGTTGCTGTTTAAACGTCGACCTCAAAAGACGCGTGCTGGTAGAGTTATTAAGAAAACCGCGAAGTTTTTGACAATAAATAACGTAAACAATTTCTATTGACTAATATTAATTTCTAATGAAAATTAAACGTGTAAAATTTAACTACATACACACTTGTGTACATATCTAAGTGATTATATTAATTGTTAAAAAGTGGTTTATGTAAAACAACAATTACTAAGTTTTTAATCGCAAAAAAGTGTCGTGTTTTTTTCAAGCCAAAGGTAAACCAGTTTCTTTTCTTTTGAACAAGTTCACAACTTTTGCGCGTATTAAGGAGAATAAAAACAAAACACTGATAAAATGCGGTTTCTGCAATATTAAAACAGATCCATTTGATATGTAAATGGAAATTTTTTCTCAATTTGTTAAGTCCGCTTTATTACTTTCAAGGCCAGTTTTGTTTTTTGATAACTAATATTAAAGAAAGAACCGAAATAAGTTCGAATTAAATAATGTGTACTAGTACTTGCTAGTCATGTGCTTCTGTCCTCAAGTGTTTTTTGTTGATTTATTTGTGACGATTTCTTAATAATATTCTCAAAAAGGAAATCGGCTAAACAACCCAAACAACGACAAACAATGTATTTCATGTGCAAACTTAAATCATGATGTCATTATTATTTCAAACAACAACAACATCAACGACAGAAGAAAAAGAACAATGATAAAAAGCAAAACAAAAGAAAAGCAAATACAACACACGTTCTCCATGGAAAAAAGTGATCATTGCCTTTCTCACCAACAGTGTGACCAGATCTTAAAAAAATTACATTATTAAATTAAGGAAAGACCAACATAATAAAATTTTAAATAAAATGCCGAATATTTTCACTAAATTAAAAACTAGACCATCATGAAACTATTATCAAACAAAATTTGAGAAGAATTGTTGAATTTATTAAAAAGAATACTGTTTTCGAAAATTTCCATATGTATTCCAATACACTAATATTCCAATTATTTCTATTAATCTATTTTGTAGAAATTTATGGCAATTTTTAAAGTCTATAAAAGTGACCGAGCTCAGTATGGCCATTTGTAAACAGTTTTCGGAGTTACTTGCAATAATTACTGCTCTTGAAAAGTTTCGACAACGACGTCTCTGAAACGAAAAATTAAACTTTTTAATGAAATTTGAAATGTTAGCGAGGTTTTCGAAGTTTTGCAAAATAGATATAAAAAGAATTTTCAGATTTATTACGTAACATAGAAATAATTTTAGAAAATTTTAACCACGATATCTCCCAAACAAACACTGAATTTCCTTTTTTATAGATTGAAAAATTATAAATTTTTTTTAATAATTTATTATCAAAAAATCTCAAAATCTACCATGTCGAATTGATTTATTTATATTCACACGATATCATATTCATGATGCCATAAAATTTCGTTCCTGCGGCTTCGTCCATTTGAAACTTATAAGATCTTGATACAAATACAAGAATACATATAATTATTAGAACATCATCGCAATAACTTTCAATATAGTTTTACAAAATTCGAAGATTTGATAAAATCATAGAAATTAAAATTCGTGTAATCGCATTAAATCAATTATTTTACATTTAGGGGAAGTTAAAAAATATTCCTTAGTATGTGGAAAGCGGAATAAAATAAAAAAATTTCTGATATTTTTTATAGTGGGGAGCTAAAAAAAATTCTTTAGTATTAAAAGTTTTTTTTATGTAAGCATATGAAGTTGAACACGGTGGTTGAAATCCACTGACGATTTCGTATTGGCTCCAAAAAAACGCAGGCATATAGAAACCTCAACTCACAAGGAGTAATAATTTATTTTAATTATTAAAGCTATTAAAATTTAATAGCTTAAATAATTTATTTTTTGTTATGTCTGTAGCTGTTCATATGCCGACTTTTCATTGGTCGCTAAACCAAATCGTCAGTGAACTTTAAGCAGTTTGAAATTTCGGCATAGGAAGAGCCAAAGCCACAACAAGCAATACATTTTTTACTCTCTATTTGTTTAAACGTTGTTTCAATATTAAGTATTTATTTTAATAATTCATTGGGAGAGTATTACGAATAATTTTGATAAATATTAATTCCTTTCCAACAATAACTTGCTTCAATGGATGACTCTCTTGACAGCACTTAAAATAGAATGATTCAGTTTTCGTTTGACACTATTAGAAATATGAAAGGTAACATATGTATATGGTATGTATAAAAAGCAAGTCTAAGACAATTTTTCCAGTGAAAAATATGTTACTTGGTTTTGACACCAATAAAAATACCTGCAGAAATGCCAAAATGGTCACTCTGCTTGTGAAGTTAATGTTATTATTGTTGTTGACTTAGTGTTCTATATTTGTATTTGTTCATATTTCTCCAATTTCTCTAGTCCAATTATTTATTTTCGCCTTTCATTTAGGGTTTTGTCCACTGAAGAGGAGTTTTTTAAAGGGTAGTGTTGTCAACTTTTTAGTTTTTGGAGGCACTAAAATCGTTTATTTTCCTAAATGAATATAGGTATTTTGTTTTAGTTGTAAATGATGTTTTATATTATTCTATTGAAAACAATAATAATATTAATACAAAAGGTTTCTTTCAGTTTCAGTTTTTAAAGAAAATACTAAAATTAACTAAGTAAATATTTATTTGCATCAAAAGGTTAAGCAAATTATTTCTTTATAAATAATTATGAATTTAATACAAAAAAGTTATACCAAGAGTTGAATTATTTGAAATATCATTTTCAATGGCATCAATATCATTGTCACTATCATGTGGCCGTAATCAGTGTTCCCCCAAAAATTTAAAAATCTCCTAACTTGGAAATAATTATTTTTAAATTCCACAAAATGGAAAAGAGTAGGTAAACATTTTATTTTAAATAGGCTATTTTGAAACAATTTTGATTTACTTATTAATATCATAATCAAATCAAAGTAATGTGTGCCACCAAAACATTTTTTTTTATATTGAGGCAGTGTGTTTCTGTGTTGAAGTTGAATATGCTTCAAAATATAAGATTGTTGAAATGTGGGATTAATGCGCAAAGGTGGTCAATATTGACGAAACAATGTCTAGTAATAAAAACGCCAATTCTTACTCGTAGCTCTGCAATCTTGCAAAAGAAAAGTGAAGCAGTTTTTAATATATGTAAAATCTTTATGGCACATACGCCTTGTTAGTGTTTTTCCCTGTGGAAAAGGGCTTCTTGTAAGCCACCATAATGAATTTGCAATCTTTACATAAAGTTGACGCGATGGAAACTTTTGTATGTATAAATTATAAAATATTGATAACATTAGTTTGAGGTAACTAAATTTTATGGCTATAGCAGTTGATTAGTTTGAGGTTTTACTAACAGCTACTTATGGTACAATTCAACTCATAAAACTCCCGTGAAATCCTTCAAACATAAAACTTCTACCTCATAAATTTGCTTCTAAAATGAAAAATTCCTCCTAAGATTACGCGAAGAATGTATGTATGTGTCTAGTTATTGGTGTACTCAAGACCCATTAATAATGTCGATGCAACAGACCAGGTGATAGATAAAATGATTATCAAACTCTATATATAAAAATATAAATAATTTTCGTCAAGTTTTTCACAATTGTTTTCTCGCCCTTGATGTATTCAATTCGCCTTGCATATACCTTATAAGTGGGCTTTGGGTGTTTTACCTTACGTTACTGTCGAAGAAAGAGAAAACAAGTTAAATCAAGAGATTTCGTTTTGGTAAAAACCGAATCAATTTGCCAATGTCCCTGTTCAAGTTTAGGTCTAGTGAACGGCATTAGATCGTCCCCGTAACATTAAAGTATTTAAAAACATCAGCTAGACCGATCTCTGATAACTCTAAAAGGCCGCCTTGTCATACCGGGCATTCCAAGAGAAGAGCGAAAATCGATTCTCCTTTATGCTTCCTATAGCAGCTATTGGCATAATGTCATTAGTAAAAAGCAATAAAAAATTTTTCTGCTAATAATTTTTATTTTGCTTGAAATTTCAAAACTTCTAGCCAATGTTTGCTAAAAATTTTTATTGTAATTTTTTTGTTTAAATTCAAACAATTTTTTATACTTTCACCTTTCATGTTCATGTTTTTCAACTGGTAGATTTCTTCCAATCTATAGCTTATATAATATAAATTTTCGGGAGAGATATCAAAACTGAACTACTTTTGTGTAGGAGAAATATTCTCATCATGTAGTTTAGAAATTGCTTTCTTTATTAATATTTTAAATTAAAACTCGATGTCAGCGCAAAGAAAGTAGACCACTAAAGATTGCAAACTCGAAAATTTTCCTAGTCGAAAATTTACTAAAAGCAGCGCAAAAGATTTTGAGTTGACAACACTGTTTATGGAATTTTTTTTTGACCCATTCAAAACTTTTGCAAACAAATTCGTAAGATAAAAAATCTTAGAAATTGATTTTTGTTTGCAAAATTGTATTTTTTTTTTCGAAATGATTACAATTTGCATAACAACTTTCTTTTGGGAATCTATAAATCTATCGTTTCTCTTTGTGATAGAAAATATAATGTAGAAATAGAAAGAAGAAAGTTGAAATAGACTAGATTTGCAAGTTGAGGCTTTCATTGAAAATAAAACAATATCGATTTGATCATGATGCCCCAATACCAGCTTCTCTACCGTGGGGGTAAAGTACACCTTGAGTTTATGGGATCCTGCTGCTGCTCCCGCCTGTGCCTGTGTTCTAAGTATAACTTGCGAACATTTTTCACACAAAAGAAAAAATCTAGAATTTGATTTGTCGCAATTTGATTCATAAAAAATCAAAGTAAAATCCATATGAAGTTTCAAAAAAAAAAAAAAAAATACATTGTTTTCTCGTGTTCTGCTTTTTTCATGGGATGCGAATAATAATTTTTCGTTTCAGGCTCTGGGGATTTTCCTTTCCAGAACAATTCACCAAGTAAAGTAATCAATTAGTTTTAGACCTTTTTAAAATTAAAAAAATTTATGCCGATATCAAAATTGTCGTCATAATTCATTACAGGGTGGTGGCTGCCATCACTGGAAAAGCTTTTATTTCCGGAATCTTTTAGAATTCACTTTATGTTTCCAGAGCCGGCAAAATGATAGTATTTTTGAGTTTTTGCAATATACGATAATTTCCCTAATGGGACATTCATGACCCACTTTTGTTGTAGCACTAGTTTCAAGGTCCATTGATAAGGTCAGAATTCACAGAGAATTAAACTTTATAAAAAAGTTAAAATTTTTTTCTTTATATGGTGTTTGACCTTTGGTTTCACCATAAGTTGGGCTGTTGCATAGGCCTTATTAATGGACTTTGCGTGGTTGCAGGTCTCCTATTCACGAAATTAATTCTGTTATTACAATTTTAGGAAAAGTTCCAAAATTTTATTCTGCTTTTAGCATCTATTTCGTTGTATTTATTTTAGCAACCAGGCAAAAACTACATGATGACTTCATCCCAGTAAAGATGATTTAAGTTTTTTTTTTTGATTATAGACTGGCAAAGAAAACCAGATATTAAATATAACAAATAAATAAATAAATATTTTAACGATCCATTTATTATTATTTCGATATTTTGAAAAAACTAAACAAATTTCTTTTTTAATTTTCAAGTGTTAGATAAATTTTTGAAGGCAAAATATTTAATTGTTTGTTTATTTTTTTTAATTATTTATAATGAGAACCATGATATCGTATGGGAAAAATAAATTATTATTTTAAAAATGCAAAATAGGTGCAATAAGATTTCAGTATGAATGGGGGAAATTTTCAAATTGTTTTGAATATTTTTGTGTATAAATTTAGTCTTTCTCTGGAAATTTTTCGTAAAAATTTACAGATGGCAAATTTAATTCTAATTTTTTTTAACAGTTACTTCAAATAGTGATGGGGAACCTGTCGATGTAGAGAAAAATTTTGAATCGATTAAAATGAAAAGTACATCCAAGGTCCATGCAAAGCTAATTGATTACAGAAAAGCCGAGAATTCAGTTGCCAAACTACTTGTACTTATAGAAGGATAACTTTTTGCATATTTTTTATATAGAGTTTGACAATCGTCAACTGCGCTGTTGCATAGACCTTATTTAATGCCCCTAAAAAATAAGCTGAATAAATTTTAAGTTCACTATATAAAAAATATGAATATTTTTGCTAGTTTTTTGGCCTTTTTAATTAATTTTATTTATTACTTGCGTGTAGCCGCGACTTCGCCTGCGTCTAGAGAGAAATAGATATTGTCAGAGTAATTAAAATAATATCTGAATAAGAAATATATCGTAATTTTTGCGTATGTGAAACAACCATATTTCATGTGAATACATTTAATATTGTAGCGCTTGAGACCGTTGAGCAACCGACATAAAGAATCAAGGAGTGCCCAAATGAAATCCAGCAAGTTTAATTGTTTTGGCTCTGGGACTCATCAATATGGTCATTGTAAATGCCAACTTTAGAGGAAACTCTAGCCTTCTAAATTAAAATGGTTGAATCTGTGGTATAATTGGGACTTGGAGGAGAGATCTCCGATATAACACCATCGACTATTATTGCAATCTATCAATAATTTCAACAACATTATGACTGATGAGTCCCCCAAAATATCTCTTTTATCTTATCTAATGTCTTTTTTTTATCGATCGATGTCAATAATTTTTGCTTTATTTCCAATCATTGGTTATTTTATGTTTGTGCAAAAAATGACTAAAAGGTTTACTTTAGATAACATTTGCTGGGGAAGGTCTGTCTCTAAATAAATTTTAGTATGGGATACGAATTCTTATAATGATGAAAGAGTATCCGTTGTGTCACGGCATATTCAACACAATAATTGATAAAATTGTTTGAATGACTAATATTTCTGAATTATATACTGACATGTACATACGTACATATTTTTATATCTGCGAATGGAACTGAACCCTCCTCCTTTCAGCCATCATCTTGTGCTCTGTTGTAAAATTTGCGAACTTTTGTATTTTTATTTTATTTCATACTGAATAACTAATGTATTAATAAAATGTAAATAATATTTGTAAATTGATAACGTGCAATAACAATAAAAAATAGAACTTTGAATTACTTACTACTCCAACAACAAACACACACAGAAAAAACTTCTAATCGTATATTTATGACTAATAAAAAGTTAGTGGTTTATATTTATGGGAATGAAATAAAAAAAAATATCGTGAATTTTTTTACGAAACCTAGAAATCTAAATCGCAATAAAATAAAATGTTTTTAACTTTTGAGTTTAATAAAAATTCAAAGCAATTGAGACGTTCGGGTTATTAATTTATACCCAATAAAAAAAGAGCTCCTAAAAGTCATGAAAAATTCAAAATTGTGATCCGGAAGTAGTACGAATTCGGCTCATTTTCTGTGATTTCAACTGAGTCTTCTCGCTGGATATAAAACATTATGGGCTGGAAAACATACGTTAGGACTATTTTTTTTGTTTTCAGTGTTTTATTCCGAACTTCTGCTAAGAAGAATAGTTTTGTTGATATTGTTCACAATGTATGATGTTTTAAAAAAAGTACCATTTAAAAAAAGTACTTTTTGAGTAAGTATCTCTAAAAGTACTTTTTAAAAAAAGTACTTTTTAAAAAATTAGTACACTAAAAAAGTACCCGTTTAAAAAAGTACGTTAAAAGTGGTCATTAAAAAAGTATCCTTTTGAAAAAGTACCATAAAAAGTATCCTTTTAATAAAGCACATTAAAAAGTATCCGTTGAAAAAAATTGCTTTATAAAAAAGTACATTTTGTGAAAGATTTTTTAAAAATACTTTTTCAAAAGGTACCTTTAAAAAATACCTTGCTAAAAAGTACTTCTTTAAAAATTACGTTAAAATGTACATTAAAAAGTATCCTTTTAAAAAAAAGTATCTTAATAAAAAAGTACTTTCTGAGAAAATATCTCTTAAAAGTTACTTCTTCAAAAAGTACATTTTCAAAAAAAAAAAAAAAAACTAAGATGTTCCTTTTTAATAAGTACAATTAAAAAAAGCATCTTTTGCTTTTGAAAACACTATTTTTAATCTTTTTAAGTAGTATATTTATTAAAAAGTACTTTTTAAAAAGTGTATATAAAAAAACTCGTTTTTAACAAAGTATTTTTTCAAAACAGTATTTTATTAAAAAAGTACCTTTGTTTAAAAAACACTAAAAAAAGAACAATTTAAAAGAAGTACAATATTAAAAAAATTACATGTTGCTTTTAAAAAAAGCAATTTTAATATATTAAATTTTTTTTTAAATTTTGATCCATACCGAATGGTGCAATTCGTCCCCAGAACTCGAAATTGAACCAGATTAACTAGAATTATCAGTGGATTTTTAAAATTGTGTTTTTTATAATATTTCCCTCGCATTTTAGATTCTCTGTTTCTAATTTCTGTAGAATATTTGATTCTACGATAAAAATCAATCATTTACAATAAAAGTCAAACGATAATTAAATTATTTAGCAATTCTGTTCAATTAACTTGACAGATAGACGGATGGACAGGCAGGCAATAAGAATTAGTGGAACTCATCAAAAGAACGTATGGATAGATGGACTGCATTTTAAGTGCATTTAAGTTTTCCAATAGAGTGGGCGGACTGGCCATTAAGACTGCATGGCCTCAATATTGTCTGTTCATTTAGTTTATGTCTTCGACGCAGTTGCTGTTAGTTTTCCTATAATGTCTGTTTAGCTTGTTTTATTTTGAACACTTTTTCTACACTTTTTTTCTAAATGAAAGTTGTAGAAAAACTATTTTTAAAAAATGCTTAATTGGGCCGTCCACAACCGTTGTAAATTAGAAAAACCGATAGAAGGCAAAAGAAATTGTGGCTTTTTTCTTTTAATGAATTCTAAATACGGACACTATTTGGTACTAAATTTAAACACGTAAAGGTTTTCCCTTAAATAATTTTTATTGAAATTAAAACATTTTTTTTTTAAATTTTAATGAATTCGAAAAATCAAAAAAAAAAAAAATACACTACGAAAGTCTACAATTCTTTTACAAGCAGCTGGCAACTCATTTTATATTAAATTTGCCTTTAGGGCCTCAATGGCGGCATTTGATGGCGAACGAAACTTCACAAAATCTTTAACGAACGTGCGTCATATTCCCCCAGCCGCACGTAGTCCAATTAATTATTACCATCTGTTCTAATTGTGAAAAACATAAAAAAATATAAAACATTATTCTCCAACGGACGGAGTCTGATGAGATTTGAACTCGACCTCATCAATAATATGTTCATTCGGTGTTGCCATTATAGCTCAACTAAAATACACTTAATAATTAAAATTCCTCATGTTTATAGAAGTCAACAGCCATTTGCCAGTACCGATTTTTTAATTATTGTTAAAATGTTCGAAATTTGATCACAAATTAGAAAATATTGGAAAAAATTTCAATATCAGTAGTTCATAATCACTAAAGTCATTAGGAAATATTCAAGACTTGTAATATCCTTTTTTATTACAGAAATAAAAATAAATTTCTAAAAATATGAAATTTAGCTCCATAATTGATCAAAAATCGCTTAAAATCTAAAATGGGCGACAAAATAAAAAAAGTTACTTAAACCATGTGGAAATTTTGAAAATTCCCATAAATATTTAAAAATCCCAAAAAATGGAAAAAAGTATTAAAACAGAAAGTTATGAAAAAAATCGAAAAACAAAATTCCAGAATAGCTAAAAATATAGAAATTTATCCTTCATCGAATATAATAAAACACTTTTAAAAATTCAATAAAGTGAAAAACGTTCAAACTTCAATAGTAATAATAATAAAAACAACAACAACAACAGTAATAATAGTTAGTTTAAGTTGAAGAGAGGAGAAGATTCACATTGACCAGTAAATGGCCTGTTGTGCGCTTCCTTATGGAAACAATAAAAACCTATAGCCTTGTCATGGAGGTAGTTCCTCAATTCTCCAGTCAAAACTCTTGTGGTGAATAATGCTGTAATCCGCAAAAAATCAGGATTTTTTCCTGCACAAAAGGTGGGCAATGATAAAGGAAGTGCCCCACTGTCTCAGTGTCCTTAGTAAATGCCCTGTATTCATCATGCTCCCTTGTAGATGTGTTCGTAAGTTGGAGTATTCCATTAAGACTTTAATCAACTAACTTAAGTTGGGCCGTCTTAGTCCCAACAAGAACCTCGTGGTACGCCCCAGCTGTCTAATTCGAATTGTTCGCAAATAATAATTATAAAAATAATTAAAATAATAATAATAAGAATAATATTAACAATAATAAACTAGTTTAAAATTAAAATAGCATTAAAACTATTTAATAAAGGAAATTTTTAAAAATTATTTAAACAATATATTTCAAAATTGCTTCAAAATCATTAAAGCTGCAAAAATTTATCATCTATCTTGTTATAAAATTAGTGAAAGTTTATAAAAATACAATAAAACAGAAACAAGACATGAAAATCGCTAGATCAAAAAAAAAAAAAAAAATAAAATAAAACGGAAATTATACACATCGCTTAAATTACGAACTTAAATTGAAGAAAATTTTTAAATCATTGAAACTAAAATTGAAAAACACTAATTCTTGTCACGAAAACAAGACATTCGCAAAAATGCTTATATTGTAAAAAAAACTACAATTGGTGAAAATCGTCAAAATAATCATATATCAGAAAGAAAACTTGAAAAAAGATTATTTTACAATTCGAAATTGCTTTCAGCTCAAAAATAAGTTATAGTTAAATGTGATCAAAATAAAATTTATTAAAAATCGCTGACAGCTTAGAAATGTATGAAAATCGCTAAAAGTTCAAAAAGCAAAAAATGGATGCTTTAAAATAAAAAAAAAAAAAAATAGCTAAAAGAATAAAAAAGGCTAAAACTAATAGAAAAAAACTACAAAAATCTCTAGAATTAAAAGACGCTCAAAATAAAAAGAAAGCATTTTCTTCTTATCGTGAATAAAAGAGGAACACACTTTCACTTGCCGTATTTTTCATGAACCAAAATTATGAAAAAATCATTGAAATTGTATGAAATCAGCAAACAAAATTGTAAGAAAAGGGAACGGACACATTTCACAATAAAGTTGAATATTTAGATTTGTATTCACAAAAATATTCTTATGCTCTAGAATTGATTAACAGTCGCTTAAACTAAATCAAGATAAATCATTGTAAAAGCGAAAATATTAAAAATTTTCAAATTCACAAAAAAGCTATCATGATCCAAATCTTAAAAAGCCACCCTTTTCTCTAAAAGATGCTTTAATCGGTCACGAGCTCTAAAATAGATTAAAAATCGCTAAAATTGTAAAAGTGTGACAACTCTAAATAAGTCAGGGTAATTGCTTCAGAAAAAATTTGATATTTTAAAATCACTTAAAAATTATAAACTGAAAAATTTCCACAAAAAATATCAGATTTGGGGCGAAAATTATAAAAATTCTCTTAAATTGGAAATAATTCCCGAATTTTATAAACAAACGCTAAAAGGATAAATAAAAAAAAAACGCTTAAATAAATAAAATGGCGCAAAAACTCGTCGTACGAGCAAAAAGATCTTCGATATAAGTTGATCAATCTATAAAGTTAAAAAAGCGACCGAAATTCGATTAGAAGAGACTCATTTAAAAATAAAAATCACTAAAACTCAAAAAAGCGAAACCCTGAGAAATATTCATAAAATTTATGAAGTCAAAAAAAGAACAAAATTAATAAGAAGAAAACGGCGAAAACCCCTTCCTGCGGATCAGTAAAATTCTTATTAAATGATGGTACTTATTCAATGTTTCCAATTGGCGGAATGGGATGCCATTCCTCTATTGTGACCCAATACATACATTTCATCATCATCATCATCACTTCGTGATTGTTGTATTTCGAGCTTTAAAAATTTTTCGTTGTATTCTATTTTCTTTCTAATAAAGCAATTAAGCTTTTTGAAGCAAAATTTCTTCAACACATTTAATTGCTTGGAAATTTATCTCTAGAAATTTTTTTAGTGCATTTATGCACTTGAAATTGTTGTTGCTAATGTTTTTCAAAGAGGGAAATAATTATATTTTGTTCATACATATATTCTCCTAAAATAGAGCCTTTCACCAGCCAGCCGGGCAACTACAAGTGACTGTCAGCCAGTCTGTGTTGCTCATTAGGGGCGTTAGTGATGTGAAAGTTTGCGCATTTGAGGAGACAATTGAGAGCATTTCACGAGTAGTCGGTACTAAAATAGATTCCTTTTTCAAAAGAAAATTATGGATAATGTAACTAATTTTGTTAAATAGTGACGTAATAATTTGTCCTAGACTGGATTTATGCAATATATTTTTTTATTATGAATTTGTTGCATGGGAGTTTTTTTTATTACTGGTTAACAGAAATGATGTGGAATTAAGTATTACACTAAATTGCAGTAAATTTTTTTTACAGATTTCTTTATTAAATTTGTTTATTACAGGTCACGTTGGCAAATAAAAAAGTTTCATGCAACAAATAAAAATAAAAATCAAATCTAGTTTAAACAAAAAAATGTATACACGAAATGTTTCCTTTGTTGTGGCTTTGGCTGTCAATATGCCGACATTTCATTGGCCTAATTGTTTTAAAATTAGGCTTAGAATGCTTTTATACAAACAATACAACAAATAATTATATTCAACACGAGTCTACTTTATATTCCATGCCACATGTGTACAATTAAACACCCTGTAGGTGTTAAGGTTAAATACAATCATAACTAGTGGTTTTTTGTTTTATAAAAAAGTGTAAAATTTTCTGCCCTTTCAAGGGGAAAAAGGCATTTAAGTGTTCATTAGTAAGTGAAAATTTACTAACAAGGAAGAGCGTGCAATACTTTGAGAGATTAAAATTTTCTAAAAATTTTATCTTCGTCAAAATAAAAATGTTACATTTTTCATAATTTCATAAAAATTTTCATAAAATACAATTTGTTTAATTGGTACACACACAGTTCAATGCAATTTTTTTTAATTTTCCATCGAAACTATTCTTTTATGAACAAAGTTATGATCACAACGACTATATTCCGCAGACAAAATTTTTATCCTAGATCACATTTTTAAAAGTTTATATTTTTTTCAATTTATTTGCGGTGGCTTTAACTGTTCACATGCCGACATTTCATTGTCGTTAGTGGACATTAGACATTAAAAGTTTGCCTATAAAAGCATTCTAATTATACTATGATTTTATATTTTGTAATAATTATATATAGTAGAGAATTCCCGTATTGTATTTGAATATTTTTGCATAAACATGTTTTCAAACTTCTTAAAGTTCACTGACGATTTGGCTTAGCGGCCAGAAATGTCATCATTCGTTATTTGAAGATGCTTTTATCGTATACGATATAAATCGTATGCGTCAGTGCCTACTGTATGCAGTACCAGCAGTAAATGTTGGGAGGAAGGAGTGAATGAGACAATGGAACACTATGCCATTGTCTGGCTGGCTCTATGCCTCACAAGATATAGAATTTCTGATGCTCGGACTTTCCGGATTCTTGGAATCGATAATCGTTCAGAGCGTGCACCACGAACTGGGATGCTATAATGATAAGGTTACTGTCATACGCTGGTATCGCGCTACGGATCACTTCCGGTCTATGCGAGGTTTAGGAACTCATACGAATTTTACATATAAATATTTAATCAGTGTATCTATTAGTATCCTTCATGTGTACAGAGATGTTATAAGTATTTTGTGTCAGGGATGTCTCAGCCTATTGTTGCTTGTGATTCATTCAGTTCCTGCCAAGGACTCTTATTGAGGCTAAACTATAGCGAGTGAGCGACTATCGGTAAATTATTCGTTTCTATTGTAGCGTTCGAAAATCCGTTTTTTAATTATTCTTTGTAATAAAATCTCTATAATTTTTTTTGCACTTTAATTGTCAGCAAATTATACGGGCACCCAGCGAGTGTTGCTTCACTTTTCTTGTTTTAAATGTTCGTGTAAAAAATGTATGTCGTAAGGTGATGAAAATGATGATTCTATTTCAACAGATAAAGAAAAGAAATAAAAATGAAAAATAAAAACTAGAAAAGTCTTTTGCTGGCAACCAACCCAGTCAGCCGTCAGCCAACCAACTCAGTCAGTCACTGCCACCAAAATCTGCTCATAATGTCAGTGGCATTTGCCGCCTGTTCTTTATTTTATTTTTTCAGTTCTTCAGTTTACAAATACTCGTATTTTTAACTAAAAACAAAACAAAACAAAAAATGGAAAATTAAAATGTGACGAATTGTTTTCAGTTCGTTTCTGAAAGTAACATTTTGTTCTGCGGATATGATTTGGCTTTCCAGAATTTTAACGATGAAATATTTTAAATACTGGAAAAATTGCGTTAATTTTAAAAGGGTGTCGCATTTTTTTTCATTAAAATGTAGGTCTTAATTTTGTATATCACGTCACCAAAGTGATATTCATATGGGAAACAAAAGCAAAAGATAATAAATTGTATTGTTTCACATCACAAGTCCAAAACTTTTGATAAGCAGAGCCACGCCAGAATTTCTATGTGATAGTTTTACAATAAAATATAGAAAATATCCAATGAGGTCTTGTGTTCGATATTTTTCGCAGATTGTTGTAAAACTAACGCCCCATTTGATATTTTCGAAAATATTTTGTAAAATTATGAACAATTTTGCAGCCCTAATGCTTCGGTAAAATTCTTGCATGAGAAACAAAAACAAAAATTTTTAAAATTATTGAAACTTCAAATAAATTTTAATTGGTCACATGATTTACAAAATTAGGGCCATAAAGTACACAGAATACAGAGATGGAAAACTCATCTACCTTGTAATTTCCGCAAAGCTGCCGACACTTCTATATCGAATAAATGTACAAGGTGGGGTAAAAGTAATGTCATAATTTGAATTGGATGCCATTTTTGCTGTGAGCAAGAATTTAAAATGCCCTAAAACCAGCGCAATTATGCATCGACTTTACGTGATATATATTTTTTTCCAATTAATGCCATCAATTTCAAATAAACTTTTCATGAATATAGAGTTTTTTTCATTTATAAATTGCAGCCAATTGAAATTATGACATTACTGTTGCAACACCTTGCATTTGTATCGCGCTGAAGCAGCGCTGAAGTTACCTTCTTCAATACAGGGCTGGATGTGGACCTATTGATATATATTTTTGGATTTTTTTTTTTTTGCAATTAAGGAAATACGAATGCAGCTGTTCTGTTGAAATTCTTCAAAATTCGTGTTCACTAATACCCTCAAAAATTAATTCTTCAAATCGCTCTTATCGTCAATAAAGTTTGATGTGAAATGTGTTCCCTTTTCTTAAAATTGCCAACTTTGAACTGTTGTTTTTTTTAAGTTATTTTTTACAATTTTTCACTTGTTTTGTTCGCGGGAAATAATTTGCATGAACACTTATTTCGCCATTTATTCACGTAGAAGTGAATTTGATGATTTGTATGGATCGTTATTGAATGGTCAATTTGTTTAGCATCTTTGATCACTGCTGTCTATCTGAAAATTTTTTATTTACTAATTTTCAGTTATTGAAATGTGTGTGTGTGTGTGTGTGTGTGTTTTCACATTCTTTGGCCCATTCACGACCCCGGAGATAAAGCACATTATAAATTTTCTCGAAATGAAATTGGTTTAGTTTAATTTTTGGCATAAATGTTAGCTTTTTTAAAATGTATTTCGCATAGTTTGTGACTTAATTAATCTCCTATAGGGGCGGTGGACCTTATCCTCCCCAGAAGAAATTCAGCCCTTAAATTTGTAATTTCGAATAAATGCGAAAATTAGTTCCACCTGAAGGGCTTAAATAATTTTTTTTTGACTCGATCAGTGTAAATTTCCCTCTTAAGATAATCGAACGAAAAATTTTTAATCACGCACGGTCACGCACATCCACAATTTTTTTTTGTAGTTATTCACATACATAAACTAACCTTCGTAGACTAGTAGGTAGTGTACTAGAGTCGTAGTGCGAAGATCCCAGGTTCGAATCCTGCCGCAGAACTCTGGCAGTTTGAAAGGGAGCGCACAACAAGCCTTCACTGGCTTAAGTGTATGTCGTATGACATGGGCTATCAACCTAACCTAACCTAACCTATTTACATACATGACTTTTAACGAAAACAAGTTTTTGGTCACTCATGCTCATGAATTTTTACGAAAACATGTTTTTGGTCGCAAACGATCACGTAATATCACTCGTGATATACAAATTATGAATTAATTAATAGCACTAACTACTTTCAGAGCGAAGAGTGTAGTCAATGGAAATACTGGTGGAATAAAAGTGGGGAGAGGGGCACTCCCGTACAATGTAATCATTAATTTCATACCCAAGCGTGAAGCTTTTTGAGTATGAAAGATGCAACAAGGTTACTAGAAACTTTCGTCCGCCACGTATTCCTAAAAAAACATACGAGTATGTTTGCGTTTATTCAACAACGAAGTTAAATAATTTGCAAGCGTTAAATACGCAGGTTTTATTTATATATATCGCATCTGACACAAATGAATTTGAAAGCTTTATGGTTTCTGGCGGGTAATTAAAGCATATTTTTAGTTTTTGAAAGTATATAGTTTTATTTAACTGAAATTTTTGTTTAAAAAAAAGAAGATACTCACGCTCGCATTAAAGACACTTGAAAATATTCGTACGTCAAAAGTGCGTGATCCTTATAATTCAAACGCAGTGTGTTACACGTTTTTCTGGGTAAACAAGATTACGATAAGCTTTTATTAAAAAAAAAGAAAAAAAAAATGTCGCCATTTCCGCCTACAATTTCTATTTAAATAAATAAGTTCCATGGGAAATTTCATTTTGTTTAATACGAGTATTTTTATGACCCCTTTAAAATCTGTTTAAATTGCAATTGAAAATATTATTCGAAATTCAAAATTTATTATCTTGTAAAATCACATGGAAATTTGGTAAATATTTATAAAAGCAAGTTTAAGTTTTGTGATTTTCCATCATTAAAATTATATTGTTCTTTCAAACAATTTTATTATGGTAAATTAATGGCAGGGGAGTGTCTAGAGCCGCAGTGAATAAGCGAAACATTTCTGTGTTACTTTTTCAAAAACTTTATATTCATTTTGAATTTAAAAATAGAAATATTAAATGGCGCACATGGCTGAATGATTGGCTAATATTTTGCTTCTGTTCTATATATTTTTTCTTGGGATTTATTTAGATGTTTTTGTGTTAAATTTTAATCTTGAAAAATGTATGAGTTTTTGATGTTAAACAAATTAAATTTGCGTGAAAAATATTAAAAATTGTTTACAAAATCATTTAATGATCATTTAAAAGATACACTGGCTATTTATCTAAATTCGCAAAAGGTTAGAGATTAATATATGAAATAGTTTAGAAAAAAGTATTAAAAAAATTTGTGCAACATATAAAATAGTTTAGGAAACGGAATTAGAAGTGGCAACATAAAAAAAGCTTTACCGTTTTGATTGGAAGGGTTCTTCATCCCAGTATTTGAAAAATATAAAGAACACAGAATCGTTCTACAATCAGGAACTATTTTTTTAATCCTAATGTTTATCTTTGTTGCTGTTTTTTCCCATCGATTTGTTTTTTTTTTCTGTTGTCACACTGAGTGTGGCGTATTTGACATAGATATTACGCTGTACCTTGTGCACATTTTTACTATATGATAAGTTAGATAATAAAACACATTTCATTTCATTTTTCATAATTAAATTGTTAAAATTTTTTCTAATTAAACAAAAATGTTGACAAAGTTTAGTTGAATTATTCAGGGACTGGTGGTGGCACACTCGTCGTCAGCATTTTGAAAGCAATTTTGAAATTATACACATTTATTTAAAGGACTATAAAGTCCTATTATCTAGTTTTAAAAGCTTATTATTCCTGAAAATATTTTTTTTTCAAGCCATCTAAATAATTACAAGTTTTTATTAACAGGAAATGCTTTTGCAAACTTTTTTGCTTTTTATTACTATTTTTAGAATAAAAATAATTTTATCATATTATGTTAAGGTTGTTGCATTTATGAAAATTATACATACAAAATAAAACAACATTCGCGTTACTCTGGTTCACTTTAGAATTTGTATTGAGGCCCCCACGTTTACTCATTGCAATTCCAATTGCCAACTAAACAAAGAGGCGTCTGTCTATCGTTAAGTTAATATTTCACTTGCATTAGAGGAACTAACGAATAAATAATAACAGAGAAATTCAAATGGAGAAAAAAAGTTTTAATTTTTATGCGGATGTGGTTTCCTGTTGGATTAAGTTGACTGCAACAAATTCACTTCTACCTACAGAAATGAACTAAAAACAAAACCTGGGCCAAAGTTAAAGTACGAGTAAGTAAATATCAAACTACTCCCTGGAAAAAATTATAAATATGCCATTTAATCTAGATAAAGGCTTAGCAAATAAATTCAATGGAGTTTTTTTTTTGTGTGGGTGCAGGTTTCAATTAATTTAAGCAATTTGTTGCAAGAGAATTAAAAGTTCATGTGGGTATTTTGTTTTTCAATTTCTTTTAATTAATGATAATTCTATTGTAAATAAGGTATAAGGATTAGACTTAACTTAGAACGTAGGCATAATATTTGAATAAAATTTTATAAGTATATATCACTACTATGTACCTGTTGGTCTGGTTAGAATTTTAAAATAGTTGCCTCCAATTTTTATGTTTGCAAAAGCATTTATATTCCTAATAAGAATTATGACACTCTCTTCATGCTCTCCTTTTATCAGCTGGAAGTCGTGGAAGTATTCGTGGCATGTTGAGTAGCCTGCTTGAGGCTGGTCTCAAACTTTTTTGATGGAGGCTTCAGTGTCTAGAGGCATTCTTAACATTAATTAGCGATTGTAAATGATTTGAATAATTTTAGCTTTTGTTTGTTGTGGACTTAGCTGTTCATATATCTAGATTTTTGTTCCTATTATGATTCACAATTAAATTGATAGCTGAGCTGGAGTTGTCAAATTATTCTTACGTTTTACAACTGGACTCAACTTTAAATCAGCTGTTCGCTTAGTTGTCATCGTATTATGATTCCAACCATGAGCTTTCAAATTAAGAAAACTATGTATGTAACCGAGCTCTAAAAATTTACACCCAGTGGCCCAGTCTCGAGAACGGGACCAAATTGGCAAAGGGTAATATGCCTTTCCATAAAACTAAAAACTAAAAAATTATTTTTATTTCTATAGGTTTGGATTCACTTATCAAAGACCAATTTGAACAGAAAGTTGACTAAAAACACAGAGAGAGGAAGAAGTGTATCAGCTGACTTAGGTCAACTTGTACATCAATCCCTCCAAGTATGCATGTGGATTACATGTTTGCGAATGCACTATGTCAGCTATTGACCCGCAAAGTTGCAATGACGGCTCCAAAACAGAAAATGCCCAAGTACGGATATATATATATATATATATATATATATATATATATATATATATATATATATATATATATATATATATATATATATATACATATATATATATATATACATATGTATATATATATATGTTCCTTCCACTCTTGGATGGGGCATCGGGCTGCTACTAAGCATATCCATTTTTACACGGGTTGTTGTTGCAGTTGTTTTCCCATTTTTATTATTTGTTTCTTGCTTTGCATCAGTATTGGTAATCGGTTCTTGTTCCAGCTAAGTAGATGATTGGTCTGCTGTAGCAGATCTAGGATAATGGCGCTGCCATCTGTCGTTGCCTAGAAACAACGCCGCCTCTGTATTTTGGTGTAGTGGTGAGGAACCTCTCTAATCTTTGATTAGCTCTACCTGACCTTTGTTTGTCATGATGTTATCCTCCTTTCCAGGGAGAAGGGGTGGTCAGGAGGCTCATCGGATGGATTTTTAGGAGGGAGTTGAAGCCACTACATTTTTAAAACTTGAAAAAACCATGGTCAAATTTTTTTGTCCTCTGCCAGGGAGCGAACCTGGGCTACTCAGGTTTGTACATATGAGTATATACATAAAATTTCAGAAACTTTGAATACTTGCCACAGTAAAAATTTAAGGTAGAAAATGATGTAACAATCATTCCAATTAAAATCGGTTGTGAATCATACCACAAATTATTGTTGTTGTAACATTGAAAACTCAACTTAGTTGAGTTGTTAATCGTAAAAGGAGTGGGAATTCATTGGTGCTGACCAAATCATCAATCAACTTCAACCGGCTTATAAGGCATTCAAGCCCTTATGTTTATACAAAAACTAACATATACAATATAAGAATTCTCTATCATGTATGAAAATTAAAATATTTGCAATTATAGTTTATATTCAGACATTCTGAGCCTGAGAACGAGTTTGCAGTAGTTATTTTTTTAATAAATTTGTAATTCTCTTGAATATATTTAGTTTCCATTCATTACATTTATTTATCAAAATCAAATTGTTTGTTATGGTCAATGAACTTTGTCTTTTTATAAAGAAATACATACATACATAAATATACACACATATATCTATTTATTTATTTTATCAAATTGTAAAAAGGAAGATAAGAACAATTTTGTCAAATAGTTCAACTTTCTTTATGTACCTTTCACTCGAAAGTACTCGAGTACCTTTAAGTCAAATAAACAATAAAAAAATGAAGCCAACAGATTTAACAAATTCAAAATACCAAATGCGGCATAAACGAATATTGAAATCGCTATGGAATAAAGTGCAGGTTAAAGTTAAGAAGATAATAAATAATTAAATAAATAAATCCCATGATAAAACTACAAAATTAATGTCACAATTTGAACTGGCTGCTATTTTGTTATTAAGGGTTAGAAAAGATCTCTCGTATAATGAATTGTAAATTAGAAAACGTCAAGTGGACATTAAGGATCTTATAAAAACTGTATTGCATGTTGTGATATTGAAATTGACAATGGACTCCTCGATGTCCACTTGTTAGTTTATCTTCCAGAAAACTAAAGTGATGTACGTGAGGGGAGGGAAATGCTTTTATAAATAATATGTAAGTATATACGAGGGCAGGTCAATAAGTCCGTGACTTTTTGAACAAAACACAGGCTTTTGGATAAAAAAAATTTTATTTTTCAAGATAGTATCCTTTGAGTGCAATGTTTCTCCAATTTTTTTTTACCCCTTCCAGGTCATCAAATTATTTGTTTGTGAATAAAATCTATTTTCGCCGTGCCATTTTTTCACGTTTGGAAAAAAGAAATACGTAGTTACTTGGGGACGAATCCGGAGAATAGGACAGATTAGGGAGCAATTCGTAGTCGAATTCATTGAATTTTGCCATAGAAACGGCAGTTTTTTTTCTCAAATCCTCATTAAATCGACCCTATGGGTCTTTAATTAAGGAGCTATAGGGTTGAGTTATTATACTAAAATTTTCCTAATAAAATCAAAAATGGAAAATTCCCAAGCTGATTCACACTAAACTTTAACGCCTCAAAAAACATTGAGGCAGACGGAAACAAATATTTTTTTTTCTGCCAGAATCAGCTGTCAGAACCTTGTTTTTTAATTTAACTTGATTTTGTTGCACGGTGTAATTAGTCGTTCGACTGAAAATCTGGGCCCTGCCAATAACTAACTTTAGTTAAGAGTTTTTTAACATAATTTTTGCTTGTTCGTTTTAGACTAAATTTGTTAAAATGAAACTTTGTTGCTTTTAAGCTCAAAAGCTGCCTGTTAACCCTTTAGTAGAGTGCATTATAGTACTTGAGGTTTGTTTTTCTTTTCAAATAAAAAAAAGGAAACCAAAACTTGTAAGAGTCAAGAGTCTTTCTATTTGTAAAAACAAATAGAGCGACTCGCAACTTGGCATGTAAATAATTTGTATATCTTTGTGCATTTCCATTCAAATCTGTTTCAAATACTTGCAAATATTTATACGAATGAATACATACAAACTGTGTGTAATTGTATCTTTGAAATTTAACTAGAAAATGCAAATGATACAAAAGGCAAAAAGAATGCAAAGAAAATGTAATTTGAGTGATGAAAATAGAAAACAAAAACTTCACGCTAAACAAATTTTAAAAAATTTGCTTAAAGTTTTTTGTGTTTCATTGTTGTTAAAGTAAAAAAGAAAATTAAGTATTTTTCCATTTTCTTTTTTTATAAAAAACTACTGAACTCTGAACTTTTAACCCAGTTTCAAAGAGTCGTTCGATTTGTTGGCTTGTGCATGAAGGTCCTTTCTGTTGTTTGTCATGTGGCCAAAGGACTTCGTAGTTTCTTTGTTTTTTTCTCTTCTCTTTTTTTGTTGTTGTAAATTTTCATGATTGCACTTACTATTACAGACTTAACAATAAATACTTAATTCTAAGCCATACAGCTGACCCATTTCAATTTTCATTATGTATAGGGAGGGTAATGAATGGGGCTTCCCAGCATTTATGAATTTTTTTTGCTCCGTTTTAAATGGAACTTAACTAGAAGTATTTATTGCTTTAAGAATTACTATTGTGTGTTTTATTAAGGGTTGTATTTAATGGCCATAATTCACTACATGACACTAAATGACATGTGGCAAGTACAAATAGAACAGTTTTGGTGGCACTTAAAAGTCATTGAATGAAACATTATGTTCGCCATGAATATTTTCATAAATATTTATTTACAAAAACACTTATTTTTTAGTTGGGGAGAATATGCCTAATAATAAATTTCAATATTAAGTAGAAATTAATTGAATTATTTTATTGAGTTTGAGGTCTACTTTTTTTTAAACACAATATATTTATTTTTTTTAAATTTTTTTTTGATTTTTCAATCCCTCTTATTATGATTGTCGCGTCGACGTCACATCAAGTCGGCAGTAAAAAAAAGACAGCAGTTCTGAACTCGTTGTAGGCAATAATTAATTAATTGTAATTTTATAAGCCATAGTAGTAGTAATATCCCATCAAAAATATTTAATAGTTCTCGATAACGATCCCACAATTGCCAATATATTGATGTCGACTTGATGTGACGTCGACGACGGCAATCATAATAAGGGAAAATATTTCAACACCCTGTGGGTGTCTTCTTCAGGAAAAAAATATTAAAAAAATATTATATAAATATAAAATAAAGAAGACCTCAAACTCAATAAAATAATTCAATTAATTGAAAATAAAAAGGTCGAGTAACATCATCAATTTATTAAGTATGAAAAAAATATTTACTATTTTAAACTTTTTCCCAATAAATATAACGAGGTTTAATTTTTGGCTTAAACTTCTTTTATACCAAAAATTTTCCCATTAAATATATTCCGTGCAAAGATGCTTCAAAATAAATTCAGTGATAAACTATTAAAATAATTTTAGATAATTTTGAGATAAAATAAGAAAAATATAAAAATATATTATATCGCCAAAAATAGTTTTTCGCACAGAATGTTTTTCATTAAAAGTCGCCACAAAATTGTGTTAGAAACTTCGTCGAGAAATCATTATATTCATTATAGAGTCTTTTTTCTCAATTTGTTTATATTTATGGTATAATTTTTCTGAAATGGAATATTATGAAAAATTCAATAGGACCGACTGTAGGGAAAACATCACGTGCTAAACTTACCCTATTATTTTTATCCTCTTACTAGTGCAGTGAAACTTAATATTAATGCCAAAAATGCATGTTTTTTATTATTCATATAAATAATAAGGGCATTCACGATGTAAGGTGATCAAATATTGCATCTATCAAATATGATGTCCATGTTGCAGTAGAGTGCGAGAGCGGTTTTCAATTCTGTCGCATTTTTACATGAAACATTCTAAAAATCTGTTTCAATAATCATAAATAATTTTGTGAATTTCTTTTATGCGAATAGTAACAACATGTCAACATAATATGTCAAAGTTTTCTATAGATTTATATGCAAAACCAATTTTGTTCAATGATTTTTTTTTCGTTTAAATAAAGGATAATGAAGCAAATTTTAAATATGTTTATTTTGTTGTTTTGAAAACGTAAAAACGATGTATTTGCATCATTTATAGAGTTGAAACTGCTCATCGTGAATGCCCTTAATATAAGTATATAAATACATAAACTTATCTTTGAACTCCACTGTAGCTGCATGTAGTTCCAGTGACACTTGCCATTAATTTTTCCCTTTTCCCTTTTGTATTTTAGTTTTGAAGTTTAATAAAAAATATTAGTTATAAAAGCGAATGATTACAAGGCAACGAGAAAGCGTGATGAGAAAGTGGTTGAAAACGAATTGGAACACACACGACATGGGGCTTGAATTTTATTTAAGGGAAGTTTTGTACCCGCTTCATTTTCTTATTTCGATAACTTGCATTTTTTTTTGACACTCGTAACGATTGGGAAGCATTCATTTGTTGCAGTTAAATAAATCTTTCAAAAAGTTTTGAAGTTTAAATTTTTTAAATAAAACACGTTTGTTTAAGAAAATATTACTTATCAAAATGACTGGCGATATTCTCCCAACGTATTATTTAGAAAATATTTTTAATAATTAAAGTTTTATTACCAAAAGCCCCTTCTATTGGTCAAAAGCTTTTTGAAAATATTTTTAATAATTAAGTTTTATTACCAAAAGCCTCTTCTATTGGTCAAAAGCTTTTTGGCTAAATAGCCTTTCAATCAAATACTTTATTATCACTAAATAAAGGCGGCCATGTTTCTTCAATAAATTGCCGTTGCCGTTTCGGTTGTGTTTGAACGAAATTGCTTACTTTTTCCCCCAATGTGCAGATGTGTAAATTTTTATCGCTTTTGTTACTTTTTTTCGGCAATAGAAATATATCTAATAATTCTTTTTATAAAATTTGTTTTATAATTTAAAATTCCTAGAAGTGAAGATAATAACCATAGATTGGGGGCTGCTACACCCCCTCTTCAGTGTTCAGTTTTAGTGGGAAAAGTTTCTAAAAAAAATACAAGCTTTTCAACAGCTTTTCAATTTGTATAAGTTAGAATAATAAAAAAATTCTCGTATTCTTTTCTTACATATAATTTGAAAAGGAAGCTTTAATTTACATTCAATCACGGCCGACTGAAAAGTGGTAAAATACTTGATCCTGATGAGGGTGAATTGCGGGTTCTAAAAGTAAGCAAAATAGCTCGCAGAATTCAGGATTCGCCTGTGATGGCCAGTGCAGGAGCTCTGACTTCGCTTCTTAAGGGAAGTTACACTGACGGATTTACTAGGCTTTGTGAAGAATGCTGGTTCGTTCTGTGAAGCTCAAAACGTAGGCTGTAGTTTATTCCCATGGGTCTTATAAAGGGCCTTATTGCCTCCAAGTGTACTCGCAACACTTGTTGTGAGCTGTCCTGTTGTTTTGTCTTTATTAAAATAGCTTATATAATGCGTCCAGATTTCCAGTGAACAGTTCTATGAACATTTAGAATTTAGTGAAGACATCTAAACATTAGTAAAACTCACTGAAATAACCATAGAAACCTCGTTTCCAAATGGCAAATGGCTTTAATGAGGTCAATATGATTATTTTTGTATGCAGTTACTGTTGATTTTGCCACTCAACATAAATATTGTTGCTGGTTGCACATGTGGTTAAATGTATATTCTTCTCCACCCCCAAAATTCCCAAAACACTAATCATAGGTTGTTTGCGATAAGTTAAGGCGATCAAACCGAAATAGAAATATCAACGCATTACTAAAGCCATTCTAACGACTCATGGTAATGCAAACATTTTTTAAGACGTCGCAAAAACAATAAATAATCAAATAAATATAAACCTAAGACTCAAGCGATGCGTGAAAACTACTTCCTTTAAATAAAATTAAATTTAGACATTTGTTTTTCAGAAACACTGAAAGAAAAACAAGTTTGTTTTATTGAACGCAGTCATGATCAAATAAAATATCAGGTTACGCTTATAAGATTCCATAACATAATTCACAATTTTGAATTACCCGAATGAATGTAAATAAAAGTAGTTTGAAAATTTTCTCAAATTTGTTAAAATTTTTTGAGAGCTGAAGGCCTGTCCTCATTCCGTTATACAGAGTGGGCCAACTTGGACTGACTGATTTGGCATATTGTAGCCGTTGTGCTGCATCCCTCGGCAATAATTCTGGGGCCAATTGAATTTTATATGGAAACATCTTCAGATCAACTTTTAGAATACGTCGTAGCGATGTTCTGGAGATGTTCAATTAAGAAGCTCGTCGACAAGTAGACACAGTTGGATCCGTGTGAACACTTTCTCGTACAGCTTCTATAGCTTGCTCAGTGCGAGCAGGACGACCAACATTTCTTCGTAGTACATTACCCACTGAACCGAAATTCTCAAAACGGGTCATTAAGCTTCTTATCATGTTTACACTGGGAGCCTCTGCAGTATTAAAATGCTGCTGACGGTATTTTCTTTGCGTTGTAACAATTGATCGCCCGGAAACATAATAAAATTAAAAATTTTTTACACGTTCTTCCACTGAGTATGATGACATTATAAAATTTTATAAAATTCTGTATTATCTGCAACAAAAAAAAAAAAAAAAATTAATAAAATAAAATAAAAAATACAAAAATTATAAGCATTTCAAATCAGTCAGTCAAATTGGCCCACCCATTTCTTTCATTAAGCGCTTTCTATCTTCAAATTTAAATAAAACAAAGTGGGTGTGAACGCCTTAACCATCCATGGTAATTTGGCAAAACAGGCTAAATCACTGATATTCAATTTGACAGATATTTAGCAATATGGTCGCCATGAACTGTCAAAGTTTGCAGGTTTCCATTGAAAGGCTCTTTATAAAATGTTGGACCAAGTGGCGGACATGACATGACAATATCATCAAATTGCATAAGAAATGTAGGAGATTAAAAAGCCGACTAAAATATTTTCAGTGTTTTGGTCCTCCATCGATTTCGCTTTGACGAGATAGTCATTTACTGGCACAAATTTTAATATTCCGTGTTGTCCATATTATTCACATTTAATAAATTTTTCTTTAAATTTTAAACAAATGAAGAAGCTTAATATGTACGAGAATATCAGTAAGTTTTTATGTATGTATTTGCAAATTAAAAACTTGTACCAAAAAAAGTGTCGGATGTGCCAGTGTATCACACAACTTTCAATTGTACCAAAATCACATTTAAATTAAATGACAATTAATTGTACAATAAACCACAAACAGTGTATCAATAGTTGTACGAAATTGGAAAAACTCGCTTATTTTCTAATCCATTCTTTTTTAATTTTTTCATAATGCTGACGCTTTTTTCTCTAAGTGTAGATGTCTAGTTGTTTAGATATGTACGTATAAATATATTTCGTGTTCTAATTATGTATTTACCAAGTTGAACTTAATTTTTAAATGACATTTTGTTAAGTTTATTGTAAACAAATGCGTGTCATTTAATCATCATTATCATTGTCATAGATTTCATAATTTTGAGTGTCTTTTGTTTGTTTATAAATTAACCCTTCAAAGCCTACTGGTAGCGTTGGGAACCAAAAAAGAAAAAAACTAAAAGTATGTTTAGCGATTTTTTTAAGTTTTACCTTGTGACGTCTAAAATATTTTCTGATTCAAGAGCAACCGTTTGCACTAGTCGGCACTTTCATCTGACTTTATTTGACAGTTGCATATTCCGGTATCGTAATGCGAGCGGAAAAACTTAGACCATGTAACCTTGCAGTTGAAACTACTGCAAAAGTGCTGCGCCCAATGTCTGCTGGTAGTTTGTGTTAATGTCAATAAATTTGCCTTAATATTTTTTTTATTTCCTTGAATAAAATTTTTAATTTTTATAATTTTTTTTTTTTTTTTTGGTACCGAATATACGTCGGCAAGGTCTGTTCAATACAAAAATTTATTCATCAATTTCTATTTTAACCCCTTCAAAGTATTCAGTTTTGCTATTCACTTATTAATATGGCCTCTAAGTCTCAGCGATTCGGTTTTTATCTCCCCAATCGTCGCAAAACTCCATCCTTTCATGGGTCTCTTCAATTTTGGGTACAGGAAAAAGTTGCAGGGGGCCAAAAACGCGATGTTTTTTTTTGTTCGAAATTCAGGAACGAGGTTCGCTGCCACAAGCAGCGAAAAAATTGTTTGGCATGAGCCAAACGATATGCCTCTGCAACTTCTTTAACAGTAATTCGACGATTCTACATAACAATTTTCCTCACTTTCTCAACGTTTTCATCGGTTTTTGATTTGAGGGTACTTCCAAGAAGAGCAACGACATTTACATCTTCTCGACCTTGTTTGGAAAGCTTGTACCACTTGTAAGCATTTTTCAGAGTACAATCACCATATACCATTCTCAACATTTCTAGTGCTTTTGAGCACTTAATTCCATTATTTACACAAAATTTTATGCAAATTCTTTGATCCATTTTTTTCAACAGAAAATCGCCGACACGTTTAAACGTTATGTCTCTCACAAATGAACTAAACTAAACACAAACAAACTCAACTAAGAACACATGTTCGAGACAAGTGTGTCAACATAAAAATAAAAACAAATCGCTAATCGAATGCACGTAGCCGAGAAAATAAAAAATTAGATGCGAAAGGAAAATGCGTAAACGCAATAAAGGGTAGCAATTATCCGATTAGGTACCATTTTTCTTACGCATCGCAATAGAGAGTAAACCCCCAGTATATTAAGGGTTAAATGAACACAAGAAAATATATAAATGAAGGTTTATTTGCCCCCACGAAGTCACTCATGTGTAATTTTCCGGAAATATTTTTATTGATCTAAATCAAAATTTCTATTTATCACGATTTTTATATACATATTTCTATAGAACTTCAGAAAATATCATGAACTGTGCAAATAAAACTTGGTTTTCGGTGTTTTCTTGAAAAATGTTTGAGAAACACATGATTTGTTTTGTTGACGTTGTGACTGACGATGGATATCTGGCTTTTTGGTTGAATAATTATTGTTTTTTCTTTTCTTTAAATGTGTCAATTTTGCTGTAGGGAGCACCGAACCCCTACCACAAAAGGAAGAAACAAAAAAAGTTTTCTTAAACCATATTGTTGTTAAACGAATAAAATTTACAATAAATTGAAATCTGCATTCTAGGTCGGTTAATTTGTTGGCGTGCGTTTGTTTATACAGTAAGCGCCAAAATTTTCGTAACCGAAAGAGCAAATTTTTTGTGGGCAGCTCGGACAAAAATTTTTGTAGGTATACTCGGAGGTCGTAAGGCCCATTGTGATGCCTAGTGGAATAACTATACCTTATATTTTCCTACCAAATTCTAGAATTCGAAATTTAAACAGAACATTTTACAAAGCTTAATAGATCAATCAGTGGCACTTCCCCGAGAAAGTCCAAGTCTTGAAGAAAAACGATTGCCTACATGTCTAAGTCTAAGTTCCTGCAGAGTCTACAGAAAAGTCGCATAGGAAGTGTTGGACTGACTCTTCCTCCACTTTGTTGAAATAGCACCTGGATTGACCACCATAGAAGATTCGGTTAGTGCCGCATAATGGTGTCCACAAGCGATCCTCTCCTAGGGGTTAGAAGATGTTTACTCCTATTTATTATTTTGAATATTCCACAGTTGAAGATTGCGGACCACTATGGTTTCGTGTTTTTTTAGCGCCCACTCCTTAAAGCGATTTGAAAGCTCAATCAAGGGAATACAAATATCCCTTCCTGAGTTCACTGACGGAGGCTGCACTTGCGCACTCTTCAGCCCTTTCGTTGCCTAATTAATGTGTTAATAAGTTTTAAAATAGAAGTTGATCAAATTAACAATTTGTTTTACCGACTTTGCTATTTCATTCTTTTGTTTTCCAAAAATTTAATTTCAAAATCTTTCATTTTATTTTATTTGTATATTTATTTCAAATTACAAATTATATTATAGCTTCGGTTTAGTGAATCAGATGAAAGTCATAGGTGAGCATCGAATCCACAACTTCCACACCGATAACACAGCCACAACGTTATTTGATGGCTTTTATTTAAAGGGTGTTTTTTATAGAGGTATAGAACTTTAAGTTGCAATAAAACAACGACTGATTATTCGACTGACATGAATTTTATTTATCCGAAAGATAATGTTGTGGCATTACATTTTAAATATGATTTCTGGCATATGACCGCCATGGCTGGCGCGGATGTAATCCAATCTGGACGTCCAATTTCCGATGACTTTTTCCAACATTTGTGGCCGTATATCGGCAATAACACGGCTAATGTTGTCTTCCAAACGGTCAAGCGTTTGTAGCTTATCCGCATAGACCAATGACTTTACAAGATCTTGGAGGCCAATTCACAGGTCCAAAACGTGAAATTAGGCGGTCACCAAACGTGTCTTTCAATAAATCTATTGTGGCACGAGCTGTGTGACATGTTGCGCCGTCTTGTTGAAACCACATCTCCTGGACATCATGGTTATTCAATTCAGGAATGAAAAAGTTGGTAATCATGGCTTTATACCGATCACCATTGACTGTAACGTTCTGGCCACCATCGTTTTTGAAAAAGTACGGACCAATGATTCCACCAGCCCACAAAGCGCACCAAACAGTCAGTTTTTCTGGATGTAACGGTGTTTCGACATACATTTGAGGATTACCTTCACTCCAAATGCGGCAGTTTTGTTTGTTGACGTAGCCATTCAACCAGAAGTGCGCTTCATCGCTAAAATGGACGTAGTGCGCTATACGTTTTCCGCACAGAACCATTATTTTCGAAATAAAATTGCACTATTTGCAAGCGTTATTCAGACGTGAGTCTATTCATGATGAATTGCCAAACCAAACTGAGAATAAATCACTTGACAGCTGTTAAATCGGTCGCCATCTTGAAAAGTAATGCCAACTTAAAGTTCTATACCTCTATAAAAAACACCCTTTATTTATTGCAAAAAAAAATTTAAATATACTCAAATTTAATATTAAAAAAAGTGCAACATTTTTCACCCTTTCAAAAAGGATAAATAAAAAAGTTTAAATCCTGTTAGGGAGTTAAACTTTTTAAATTAGAATCATAAATACTTTTTTTTAGTAAATTGATCAACAAAATGTTACACTCTTTTCAGAAACGAAAACGAATTAAGCGTTTTTTATTCAAATCAACATTTTATGTAATTAAACACTGTCTACACATTTTTTCCTTTTCGAAAAATTATTTTAAGGAAAATGTGTACATGAATTCTTAATTTCACTTCTCTGTCTCTATTTGTTGTATTAGAATGCTGTCATTTATAAACCAATTGAGAACTTTTCGTCGCTCTGTTTGAAATTCCAGATTTGTTCGTTATTATTATTATTTTTAGATAAATGAACAGTATGTCCCACTGTTCACACACGCCTGCTATGATTAGAAAAGTGGGCAGTGACACGTCTATAAATTTAAAAAATCTATTTTTTCTTCCTAAAGGATTTTTATGAAGAGTCTGCACTTGCAGTTTGATTGTTTTTCTTTGTTCCATTTGTTACACTACAAAAGTGGGCAGTGGCGCCCCCATATAATGTAAATATTCTTTAAGGGCATACTTCTAGATAGTTTCCATTTGACTCTTTCGAACTCGGTCTAATTTTTTACAATTCATTGGGAAAGGCCGAGGCAGCATCTGTAGTAATAAAGTCTATCATTTCAATGTTCCCAGCCGTTCAAATGGCCGCTCTTGCTTGGCATATTGACGTGCTTGTGTTTTGTTTCTATTTCTTTATACTCGTACTTGACTCTCTAATAACGTCAATTTAAAGACGGCTTTGTTTTTTGATAATTTATAATCTAATATTGTTTACATACTTTCAAAAAAGTTAATTTCCATTTCAGCCATTTAAAATACGCGGACGAACACAAACTTTATTTAAATAAAGTCACGTTCAAGATCAAGGTTTTTTTTTTGGTTTTTATTGTAATTAGTAAAACAAAAATAGTGACTCATACTCATGAGCTAAATTATTTACTTTCAAAACTAATAATGGAAATATATCGATAGAAAACATACGAGTTATAGTAAATTAGTTACAAAATAATAGAAAAGTATTTTTAAAAAAAGGCTCATTAAAGAAATTACAATTTTACTATACGAGGTTGGTGGGAGAAGTATATTTTGGAAGAACAATTTATAACTGTAACCAATTCAGATGTACATATATCATTGCCTAGAATCTCGAGTTTTTCCCTTAAGCTCGTAAAGACATTAACTGGATGGCTTTATGATGTCACATTGAAAAAATAGAAGTTGTTTCCAAGGAATGATATTTTCATAGCTTCCAAAGGATCCGTTAGTGGATTTTTTTTTTAAATTTCCTAGGATTCAAATAACAAAATTTTAGGCTAAAATAGGAATTACTTCTACAAATTTGTGAAAATCGATTTGAAAATACTTCCTTTTTATAAAAAATATACATAAAACCATTATTTGTCTTAAACCAATATTGAAAAAACTACTTTCACATAAAAAACAATTCATGACTACTGGCGAACCATTACGCCTTACAGATGTGGAACTTAGTGGCAGTGACGATTTAAATTTAGTAAAAAATTAATTTCTACGCAAAAAAAGTCATAAAAAATTTACTTTTCTCCATACAATGAAGATAACTTTCAAATCGCTGAATAGGAATCGAAAAGAGAACATACTGCAATAATAAGTCATATGTCAAAGTCATTGAAAATGATTCAAGTTTGCTCTACTTCCCGATCCTAATTTCAGCATTGCCATGACTTCTTTGGATAGCCTATTTTAATAGGGTTATTTAAATACTTCTCTTTACATTCCTCTGTCAAAAAATAATGAAATGTGTTTTCACCCTGATTCCTAAAATTAAGTTTTAGTCGGATCTTGGGTTTTGAGGATCTCGGAATCTATTCAGACTATTTTTGCAAAGATGTCCATACGGACAATTACGAAACCATCGAAAGGCCCTAACGCTTGTAGTAGCAATAGTGCGAGACTTTTGCCACGTTGAGACGCATAGTGTCTTTACTAACGACTCCTTTATAGAATTTACACACGTATTCCAATTGCTCAAGGAGGATAACATTTTTTAAGTGTCGTGGGGATATAAAACGGTTCGATATGATAAACGTTGAAATTTCTCAAAAATAATTATTTCGAAATTTTTTTTAAATACATTTCAAACTACTGCTGCAACCGATCCTAAAATCAAATCACTTCATAACCTAAGAAAAGAACTCTTAATTGCTTTAAATTTCATTAAAATATATTGATTCGTTGCAGGGATATCGTTTTTAAATTTTTTCAACATTGACAATCTATTTTAAGTAACTCCGAAATTTTCATCAAATCGATTTTTTCAATTCGATACAATTTTTCTACTTTTAAAATGCCGTGAATTTTTTCCATCGGGTTAGTTGACCCAAAATATAACGTTGACGAAAAATTTCGATATTTGTTTAATACTCCGAAAATTATTGTCGAATCGATTTTCTTAATTCAATAAATTATTTCCACTTTTAATGTGGCGAAAATTAGATTCGTTAATTGGCTCAAGTGATGTTGTTGTCGAAAAATTTCGAAAACAGCGTTTTTTCAACAACTCCGAAAATTTTTGTCGAATCGGTGTTCAAAATTTGAAAGATGACATTTGAAAGCAATTTTTTATGATTACTCCGAAAATATTTCTATAAAACAAACTGCTCCAAAAAACTTAATTAAGCCGATTTTCTGTATCATATTCTTGTTTGTATATAGAAAATTCTACCCATTCACGCAAATTTGTTCAAAATCGATTAGGTTTGCGAGATATTGTTGTCGAAAATTGTCACCTTGTCGCGCTAAAAATCGAGATTTTAACGAGAATATGCAGAGCTGATGCGTAAGGTGAAGCATATTTATTGTTAAGCTAACCTCATCCATAAGATGATACTCATATATTATCTGCCATTTAATTCGGAGTCTGTCTGTGCCGGAGAAATTTATAATTTTTTCTTATTAAAATTTCACAAACTTGTTACACCATTTACTCAGATGTGTTTTGGATCTAAATCTAGATAGTTTAGAATAAAGTCCGAAAATTTATTTAAATTTTACAGCAAATGGATCTTCATATACGATTATACAATTTTGTAGTGCTACAAATAACAATAAAATTAAATTTGGCCCTCAAGTACAATATAATTTAAGGTTATGACAACAAGGAACTGTCAGACGTATTCTAATTTGCATAATGTCATTTGGATTAATGAGATTTATGAAATGTTTCATATATTAATCATCAGGCAAATATTGTAACAAATATCATTTTTGCTATTGATTTTTTTTTCTATTTAAATGAAAGATTAAAATGTATTTATCTCTATATAATTGGATTTTCAATAACTTGATACATTTGCCGTACTGATTGACTATACAAGAAATATACTACATGGGTACAGTTTGTCAACTAAATGTTTACACAACGGAAAAAAGGGTTGGATAGTTTTCGTAAGCTTTGTTAAAAAAATTTTATTGTTTGAATAAAAATACGTAGTAAGACATTTAAAAATGTTTACCATGACAGAAAAGTAAAACAATGTGTGAAAGTGGAGTTCGGTTATAACGTTCACCGGTTATTATGAACTATCGTGTAGCCGGTCCCAACAGTTTTGTGCAAATATTTCAAGAACTACTTTATAACAGATTTTTAAGTACCAGTATTATTCCGCTTGCATAACCAAGAAAGGTCGCCAAGACTTTATTGGATGACATCACCTTGTCCTTGGGTGGTGCCGATTCATCCTGACAAACCGACTATTTTGAGTGATCATTCGAAATTCAAACCACTGATCCATGTGATAGATATGCCTATGGGTTCCATTGTTTCGGGTATAGAAACCTAAACTGGGGGTCCAAAACGTTGGGCATCTTTCGTGCTTGCACGGTCCAACGAAATTCAGTAAATCACTTGTTTACCATTGAAATTAATGGTACAGAATTCCCATATTATTTATTAAGCTTAAGCCTTGGTTTGAGTGATGAGATTTTTCCGAAAAAAATAATGCTTAATGAGCGTGCAAAATTAATTTTTATCGATTTTCTCTTCAAATCACGCGGTAGTCCTGCTATCATGGGCTGTCATACACAATGTAAATGTTGCAATTTGTTGAAATTTTGACAGGAGTCCAATGACATATGTATGCCTCTCGACAGAAGCAGTGTTGCCCTTTCAGTTAAAAAACGCGAATTTTAAAAAGTCACGGAATTATTGAGCCATCCTCGTATATTTTTTCAAAATCAATATCCTTGATTCTCCAAATGAGTAAAGATATTTGACTAATATGATCGACTACATTTTCAATTTGGGACGATTTTCCGTCATCCCACGTCAAATTTGGTTTGTAAACATAAAAAAAATAGACTACATTTTCCATATAGTGTTGTACGTGTGGTAGTATTCCAAAATTTTTTCAAAATGCTCACCAACCTTAGCAAGACGTTAATATTTCCTTAACTTCAATTTTGTTGTTCTTACGAAAGTATTTCCCATATGATGCACTACCCCTTGGGAGCACTTTACACGCATATATTTTTTAATGTTTCCTGTCCAAATTCCAAGATTTTTTCCTTGTAGTCCAATTGCGACTACTGTTTAAATGAAATGAAATGTTTATATTAATATAAACATTTCCGAAATATTTTCCTTGTGCAAATACTTATGTGACAAACTGTCTGTACATACATGTTTTGCCAGAACAAATACGAATATGTAAAAATGACAACTTAAATTCATATGAAAAAAAAGTAGAAAAAAATAGTATAGAACATTTATGCGGACAAAATCGGAAAAAGAAATATTGTATAGTAAAGGAAATAGATGTAAGTTCGCTTGCAGAAAAGAAAACGTTTGAATTTTTCACATTAATTATATGAAATAGAGGGATGATTGATATAATGCATCTGGCGAATGATTTTGTATGGGAACAAAATGATGGAAAATTTTTCATAACAATTTTGCATTAATGTGGCCCAGGTGGGTAAATGATCTTCGATTTAAAACGACACGAAGGAAAGAAATTCAATGGTATTAAATCTGATAAAAATAATAAAGAAAGTCATAATTCATTGTTATTTGAAATATTAGCGTTCGTGTATTTTTTGATGCTGTACTTATAACTAATTTCAGCACTGCTTATTGCTGCTGAGCTAAAGCCTTCATTTATACAATTTCTGTTTTAGTCTTAAAACTCCCAGTTTGCAGTTCAACTGGTTGTTGACATATTCTTCGGTTACAATAATATCATTAACTTTCAACTGTGTGAGTCAAACTAACAACTCTTGTGGGAATTTATGCCCCTGCAGCCAGACATAAACTGATGAACGAACGAACATACATTTCAAAATAATATTTATGTATGTTTTTGTATTCATTACAAATATGAAAAGCATGAACGCACATAAACACGACAATTGTAGGTGCGATGACTGTTTAACCCGGGAAGATTTAAATTTCAAAAAATATATTTGTACATATTAAAGGTTCTCGTTGTAGTTCTACACTCTCCACTCCAATCTGTTGCAATCCACTTCAGTTCACTTCATTTTGTAATCATATTTAACAAGTGACTGTAAAAGGTTTGTCATTTTTGTTCATTGTCATCATATTCTCCGGGCATTTTTTTTAATTAAAACAAATGTTTGGCTTCGCATGTCTTTATAGACATACAAATATTTATTTATATGAATTGTTATGAATAAATGTATGTATTTATTTGCATGTATATTTAATGTCATTTTCTCTATAAGCGGAAATTGTGTCTTTTTTTTGCACGTGTATTTGTTGCAAATATATTTTCCCCTAAAATTACTGTCTGCTTTCAATTATTTTGCTAAAAACTATTAAGCTGAAATTGTAATTAAGCAAATTCTAATATTAATTAGATTGGAAATTAATTAATTTATAAAAAATACTCAGTAAATTCTTTATAAAAATTAATTTAATATTAATTATTGCAAACTTCTTCCACATTTTTGATTTTTATTTAGTCCCAGCAAAAAAGGGCTTCGAAAAAAAATATTGAGAATGAAATCCGCAAGCAGTTCAAACTAAAATCATTTCCTATGTTTTTAACATAAGATTGTCGTTACAGGATGTCCTCTTTTTCTATTCCTATTCACCGATTTGGAAGTTATCCTCATTATGTGTAAAAAAGCGAAAATTTTACGATTAGTTTTTTGTATAGAAACTAATTTTATATGAAAGTAGAATCATCTACTTGCCACTTACAATAAACTTTGCATCTGTAAGGACGTTCTAACTTGGACAGTTGATAGCGGCCATTTTGTTTAGATTATATCTGTCAATTTGAGTGCCATTTATTTAGTCGGGAGGGATATAGTGTTCAACAGCACGTCCAAATGATAAAATTATTTGATCAAAATAGTCGTTCTGTTAGGGAAACATTCCATACGCTTCGCTCATTTAACGATCGCCACAATCGTCCTAACGAGAGGACTATTCGCAGTGTGATGGATAATGGAATTTGTTCCCAAAACGCACTCTTATTTCCGAACAACATGTTGATCATTAGAAGCACATCCATTTGTGATTAATATACCAGTGAATCGCACTACGCATTACAGAACATCAGAAGCTCTTGATGTTCTTGGCATTAAAATCCAGTGTGATGTTCAATGGACTGAGCACAGTTTTCAAATGCCTTGTTTTTTAAGACGGTGTAGGAGCCACTTCCCTGCTTCTGATCCATATACAATTTGCATCACCTATATCCGTCTGAATATGGAATAAAACTCTCATGTGTGGGCCGGCAACAGTATTGCCGCCAACTCTAGTGACTCAGTGGACTATCGAAGAAGTGTGAGGTGTATCTCGCTGTTCTGTTGTCACTGCAACAATAATAAAATCGGGGAATTTATTTCCGAGACTTGCTCTTATTTGCGAACAACATGTTTTTTTTTTATTAAGAGCGCATCCATTCATGGTCAATGTGCCAGCGAATTATAATACACATTACAGAGAAAATTCGTTCTCTGGCCGCACAAATTTAAATGGAATGTCCACAGGTACTATTCGTTCCATCCTCTCTTCCACATCCTACTTTCCTAGTACCAGCACAATGCATTAGATAAACAGGGCGATTTTTTTTTTAAATCAAGGAAACTGCCTCGAATGTCATGAATTTGCCCAAAGTCGGCTTATACGTTCGATAGAAATGGTTGTCAAAAATCTTCAAAGAAAAAGTCAGTGCTTCCTTAAATAATTCTGAAAATGCTTGTCAAATCGTTTTATTTTGGTCGCTAATAGTGTCTTAAGGCTGCGTGAAATATTGGAAATTTTAGAAATATTTGATCGAAAATATTGTTCAGATTTAATTATATCAGAAATTCTTTTTAAATCGAGTTTGGTATTATTTATTTATTATTCATTGAATTTATTTTCAGTTTTTATAAATGAATTTCTTAACAGTTTTCATCAAATAAATATGCCAAGTTAAATAGGTTTTTAAAAACATTCAATAAATAATAATAAATGATACAAAAATATCGCATGCGCACACTTTTTCTGCAAATACTTTAACGATTTTATAAAATTTTTAAAATATGACATCGCATGCGAAAATTAAAAAAAAAATAGGGGCATTTATCTTCATATTGAATTTTAAAGGGGGGTGGCAGTTATTCTGGGATGGGCAACGGTTCCCAAAGGCGCTTTTTTTACATTAACGGCAAATCTTACCGTTAATGTAAAAAAAGCTCAACAAATTAACGGAGAGATCACGGCTGATTAGCCGATCTCAAGTCAGCTGTCAAATTCCCATATAAAAAAAGTTTATAACACAAAAAATTATTGTAATTTTTTTACCGTTTTTGTTGTTGTTGTTTTTTTATCTACATTCTTTTGTTTCGTTACTTGTTTTTATGTCACTTATTTAGTCACTTTATTTTTTAGTGATTTTAAATTAAATTAAATCAAATATTCATTCGTCCAGTAAAAGAATTTGAAAATTAGATTCACATTGTCTTTTCAAGTTATTGTTGTTTATTTATTTATGATTTATGTTCAGTTCATTGTCAATAAAACTATTTAGTTTCACCAATTAAATTAATTTTTTTTGTATGTAACGATTGACTAGAGATCGAGATCGTGTCAATAAAATAAAATTGCAAATACGCGACAGTTTTTTATTATTTATTATTTTTTTTTTTTGCTTGGCTTGATGATGACATTAAAATCTTTGTATTTAGACAAAAACAACTTTTCATTTAATTAATCAAATGACGTCATTTTTTTCTTTTAATAAAAAAAATAAAGATCACTGAAGGCTATTGCAAAAAAAACTCTGTGTTTAAATTGTTTACAAAATCATGATAAAGTTACAGAATGTAGTTAAAGTACTTAATAGTCATAGATACGATCATTTGATTCTATTCTATGCCTTTGCGATTAACGATGAAGAGATGAAGATTTTATTTTAATTATAATGTGGGATAAATAAATTAATCGAGTCTTGGTATTAAATGACAACAAGATTATTTCAAATCAAGGATTATTTATTTTATGACACTGTGAGACAACGATAATATTAATAAGTGCCCTATAGAAACACTATTTATTGTGCGAAGCTTTTGAACATCATTTTGGAGCAACAAATAGCTGCTCTAGAAATTTCCTCCCAAGATGTTTTATAATGGTTTTCCAAAAGCCTTGTCTTCAATAAAAAATGGAGTTATGTGTAAAATAGCTGGTTTGGAAAATTTTTGCCATGGTTTTCTGGACAGATATGCACTCTTTTGACGATCTTTTGTATCAAAATGTGACTGCATTTTCTTGATGGTACATTAAAGTCCATTCCTTCGGCGCACCTGTGAATGTGGTTGTGTGGACTTTAAACAAATACGTAAATTATGGAACTAAAATCAATTGTTTTTAAGTCAGTCCATTTGTTTACACCAAGATCAAGCAACTTAGACCCCAAGAAATTTAATTTTAAAAATCTAGTCTTGGCTGCACAGATATAAGATTTCTCTCAATTAAATATTATCAATTAGAAACTAAAAATTTGAATTAAATAATATGTAAATTTAATTATTTGCAAAGCTTAATTAAGAAAAAGTGTATTTTATTTTTATTTATTTGTACACCCTGTGGGTGTCTTCTTCAGGAAATACAAACTATTTAAAAAAATTTTTAATACAAAAAAATTTTAAAATAATTTGAGTTTTCTGAAGAAGACACCCACAGTGCGCAGAAATATTGAATATTATTAATAATTAAAAACGAATATATTGTGTTTAAACAGATCTCAAACTTAATATATAATTCAATAAATTGTTTCAATCATTATTTCCCAGTCAAATTCTGCATATTATTAGAGCTGGAAATACACATTTTATTAAGGAGGGACAGGACCGGGCAACAGCCATTTTGGAATGATCAGTACACGTTAAAAAAATCAATTGCGCTTAATTGAACTTTTTAATTACTAGATACAATTAAAACCTTATTTGAAAACTTCCAAACAGAAACACTACACATGTCGACATTTCGTTAGTGAGAGAATATCCCCCTCAATAAACTTCAATAGTAAATATTGTTCAATTAATTCAAATACGTATACAAATTAAATTTTCTAATTAAAACCTAATTTTTTCTATGAATTTTTCAAGAAATTTGTTGCAAGTAACTATTTTCATTTTCTAATGTGGTGAGAAAAAAGATCCTTTACAATTCAATGTCATACTATGTATTTCTTATTTGTGACTTGATGTCTTCACTAGCACTCGCATCCATTAGCAAATAATAAGTTGCATGCTAGAAATTATGCATTCGAGAACAGAGAACGAAGCCGACCATGTTCAGGCCAGCGCTGCGGCTAAGAAGAAATTTATACAGATGCATTTAAAATAGAAACAGGCTGCAGAGGAAGAATTCTCTTTTTTTTAATAACGGGAAGTAACACTCAGGCAATGAATGAATGCCAACTACAAAGGTGTTATTTCTTTTGTGAAAGGGACAGTATAGAGAGAACAGGTGGTGAAATGAGAAAACAGAGAGAGAGAGAGAGATAGTTTAAATTCTTTTTACAACTCTACTAACTCAGTACTCAGTCATAAATTGCTTTGCAGTCAACGCGTTAACTACTTCAGCCAACAGCACCCTCTTCTCAGGATAGACTTGTACATTGTTTTTAACAAAATTGCAAAATATGTATGTATGTCCATAATTAACGTTTGTTATATGATATAATTTATTTTCAAAACTATATATGTACTCGTATACACATACATAAGGGCTCTTGTTTTTCAACCCTCACACAAGCTCAGATTTCGCAAACAGCCTCTGTCCCAAATTGTCGCGCAATGAGAGAGCGTACTGTGCTTATACATATACTTATACAAGAACTATAGTGACAGTGTGCTTGTGTGCCAGACATGAACGTTGGTGGAGGGAAAATCAAAAAATTTCTATATTTAGTTTGCTTGATGAGAGCATTTTGATAATTTATGTATGTTGGGAAAAATTCCATTAATTAGGCTATGAATCGCTACCGCTCTATTCCCGGGATTTAGCCACCAATTGATTAGTTCTTTTTTCCAAACCTGAAGAAATCGCTCGGCTAAAGGAGATTTGAGCCCAACCATGAAATCATTTCACAAACAAATATCGACAAATCTTATTTTTTGGAATGTGGCGAAACGTTGTACAAAGTACATTGACTTTATTGAAAAATAACATGATTTTTTAATCCAAAAACCTGTGTTTCACTTATTGACCCGCCTTCGTATATATTGCATGTACATACATATATAAGTACTTAAGTGTTTGCACACTAGGGCTAAAAATATAAGAGTTCTTCTTTTTGAAATAATTGCCAGCCATTAACACACTTTACTTTGTGTCGTCCTAAATTTTTTTTTAAACGCTTTGAATAATTAATTATAAATGTTGTTATTATTGTAATATGATATTACCATCTGGTAACCCACTAATAACCAAACAATGTAATTGGAAATTCATGCACTCAAATGTTGCAAGTGCCTAGTCAGACCAGCAGACAATTTGCCAGTTTAATTTGTGCAATTTTTTATTTTTTCTATGAAAAAAATAAAACATCACAATTTAATGGACTTTTACTTTTGTTTAACAAATTTGCAAAAAAAAAATTCTCACTCGAAATGTAATAAATCAAACGTATAATGACTGAGTGGCTGACTAACTGCCTGACTTGGCAAACAAATTGTATATCATGTCATGTCATGTCTTGGCAGTGCAATTTCCACCCTCTTGAAATAAAATAAACACACTCGCATTGAAAACAGTACGAACGAACCGTATGAAATTTTTCTAAATCAGACAATGTTGATTTTTACAATTTCCGGTCAAAATGAAGTCAAGCAGCAGCAGACTGTTGCTGTAGCCGGCAGTCACTAGTCACCCAATCAAGCTAAAAGTGCAAACAAGTGAATGGTAGAGTTCGAGAGTTAAACAGATCCCAAAGGCATAATTTTTAACCCATCCTGTGGAGGTTATTGGCTGCACAAACTCATTATGGGGTCGGTGATGGGCAATATTTTATGGGGTTGTTGATGGTGGCCTCTTAACACGATTACTAAACCACTTGGGCAGGAATATGCAAATTTCATATTCAGCAGCATGGGAATGCGAAAGTATTTTAATGGGTTTGTGGCTGTTGAAAGTCCTGAATGTGCTAAAAAAATATTATTGCATTTGTAAATTTCAAAAGCATTAAAATTCATCCATCCATTTTGTTACAGTCACCAACACATGCACGCATAAATAAGAGACAAGAAGTCTAGTCGGAAATTATGTGAATGATTTTCTTTTTTATGTGTCAAGTGGGGCAAATGACCCTTAATGGAAGAATAAATTTAAAATATATATTTCCTTACGGCAGCAGAGATACCCAAACTATACAACAACTTTTAAAATGTCCACTAAAGACGTGTTACATTTTCCACTATTTTTAATTAATGTGACTTAAACAAAAGAAAAAGTTTTAAATTTGATGGCAACGACCCCTCACGTTTATTGGTCTATACTACTCCTTTCGTTTGACGGGTTTTTAACAGAAAATTTTTAAACAAAATTTGTCTTAGAAAACTTACAACGCACAAAAATAATATTAAATAGAAACAATTCTTGTAAAAATTAAAAAAAAACACATTTGAATTGCACATTATGTTTAAATAACCAGTAACACTTTTTTTCGCTAACAAACTTAAAAAAGTGTAAAATTTTTTCCCCAAAACTTTATTAATTTTAAGTATTTGCTATAAATGTATTGAGAGTTATTAAAATTTTCCAATGGCGTTTTCGTTTTTAACAAAAATTTTACACATATTTTGCCCCTTCTGCATATTTGTGTTCGCTTTAATAAAATATAAACAGTAGTGCAAAAAAGGACATGTTCATTTCTAAACATGTTGCACATAAAATATTTAAGTAATTTACATGTTTTGCACTCAACTTTATTTCTATATTAGATACTAAAAAAATTTTCTAACCATCTCAATGACTTTATTTATAAAGGGTGATTTTTTTTAGCAACTTACTTTCTGGCAACACTGTTTTTGGCAGCTCAGCTGTTTTCGTTTAATGTGTCACTGTTAAACATGCTCAGTTTTGTCTATAATTTAACTCTAAACCGACTTACAAAACGAACAACGCTTGCAGATCATTGAATTATATTATCAAAATTCATGCTCGTCCACTTTTTTTATCGGAAAATTATGTTCAGCGACGAAACTCATTTCTGGTTGAATGCATACGTAAACAAAATTGCCGTATTTGGTGTGAAGGGCAGCCAGAAGCATTGCAAAAACGCCTAATGCACTGTTTGGTATGGATTATGGGCCGGTGGCAACATTGGACCGTCCTTTTTCAAAGACGAAGAAGGCAGGAACGTTACTGTGAATGATGAGCGCTAACGTGCGTTGTTTCCAAATTTTGTTTTTGCCTAAAATAGCAGAACTGGACTTCGCTGATGTGTGGTTTCAATAAGACGGTATTACATTGCCACACAGCACGCGAAACAATGGCCCAATTGAGAGGCGAGTTCACGTAACAGTTTATTTCACGTTGGGGGCCGGTCAATTGGCCGCCTAGTTCGTGCGACTTAACGCCTTTAGACTAGTTTTTGTAGAGGTATGTTAATGCTCATGTCTATAGCGGCAAACCCGCCACGATTAACGTATTGGATACCAGTCGATATATTAGGGAGAGTATGTCAAAATTGGACACAGCCTATAAGCCACTTGAGCCGTAACCGCGGTCAACATTTATATCATCGTCTTTAAACATTGAATTACATATATAGATCGTTGTATCGACTCAAATAAAGATTTCGTACATTTCTCTAAATTTTATGTGCTTTTTTTATCAAATCTGCTCTAAAAAATCACCCTTTTGTTTTATTTTCGTTGACATAATTATTTTTGTGTAAAAAGTTAATTAAAAATTAATAAATTTTGTAACATGGACATTAAGTTATTCAAGCAAATATTTTCATTCTATTGTGAGCTTTAAAAAGAAAACTTGCTGCCATTTTCCTGGCAATAATATTTGGACAAAAGCATTGGTAGAAAATGATAATTTTCTTATATAAAAAAAATTTAAATTTGGGATATTTTCCCCAACTAATCGTTTGAACAATTAAATTTTCGAAAATTGATTGTGTGTTGCTGCTTAAGCTGTTCATATGCCAACATTTCATTTATCGCTAAACCAAAGGATGTTTAATTGCAAACATGTTGCAGGTGCATAAATTGTTTGTTGTGCTGTTTGTATAAAAGCATCCTAAGACTAATATGATTATGTACATATTTTGTAATAATTCTCATATTGCATTTCAAAGTTTTGGCATGAAAATATACGGTTCAATGTTTTCAAGCTGCTCAAAGTCCACTGATGAGTTGGTTTTAGCCACAACTCTGATTGCTTAAGAGATTAGTTTTGGAGAAAATATCCCAAATAATTAGTTGCAATATTAAGTGTAATAATATATTAATTCAAATTAGTCAAAATAGTGTTTTAAATACAATTTCTTAACAAACGTTTGTTAGTCTTGTGAAGTGTTTTTCCTTTTGGCTAAAGTGAACCTCAAGGCCAAAGTAAAATAATTATTTCGTTTTATTTGACCTTTTGATTGGTATTTTTTTATATAATTTTTCAAACAAATATTAATTTAATTTTAAAATTTCGCTTACCTTTGGTTGGTATCGTCAGATTGAGAAAGAGTCTGAAAATTACCGGTTACATCAACAGATTCAATGCAATAAGGGATAAAGTCGTAAGGACGATATCAATAGCGGCCATATTGTTGAAGGTGCATCTTTCCAATTGGCTGTCATTTATTCAGTCTATTTTCGTAACTTACCAGGGACCGATATGGCATTCAACAACACGTGCATATGATAACAGTCTTTTATAAAAATGGGTGCACCGTTCAGGACGGTTCCGCACGCTTCGCCGATTTCTGGATGAGTGGGTACGTCAGCAAACAAAATTGTCGAATTCGGGACGATACCGATCCGTATGAGATCCAAAAGCGTACAAATCATTCTGAAAAAGTCACAGTTTGATGAGGATTTTGTCATAGCGGTGTCATCGATCCATACATCTTTGAGAACGAGTTGCCCAAGTCATCACCGTAAATTTCGGCCGCTATAGGTCGATGATTACCAACTTGTTTTGAGTTGGATGATATGGACAAAAACGTCATGAGGCTTCAACATGACGCCGTTACATGCCACCTTGGGTTTTTCTTAAGTTACAGGTCTATGCGAATAAGCTACAAAGCACAGCGGCCCTCAAATGCCAACATAATCCATAATTCCATCGGCATGAGTTATGCGACAGTGTTATGGAAAATTAGACATTTCAAAGAAATCTTAGTTGTATCCCAACTATATTGCAAGTTTTAGGCAGAAATAAAAATAAAATAATTTAATGATCAAATGTTAACATGAACTTATTTCGAATATTTCAAAACAAATATAATTTATTTGCCTTAATAATACATTGTTGCCGAGATCACAATATCATTGGTGCAATCATGTCACCGTCATGTTTATTCTCTCTCTCTCTCTCTCTCTCCGTGTGCAGGGTACTTATATTGCAAATAACTCATCTATCAAATCGTAATGCATTAGGGGCACAACTGAAATTATTTTTTGCAGGTAGTGACATAAAAAATTTATAAAAATATTCCATGGCATCCGTGATATTTTACACTAAAACCTGCATGAAAAATATATTAAATTTTTTTTCCAATCAAACACTTACATTTCTTTTTTCAATTTCTTTCAGGTTAAAGAACTCATGACAACCATAAAATAAATAATCATAAAAAATATAAAACAAAAAACAAGAATAAAACTGCAACAACTTAAGGAATTTCATACAACAAATCAAGGTTGAATTTGAAATCGAAACCAACTTGGCTGACACACTTTCAAACTGAATCAAACAATCCAACATTCATACATACAACGAGCCAATCCAACAGACAGACAAACAAATCGTCAATAAAATAGTATTTAGAACAACAGAGTTTTGAGCAGAGTTAACGGCAACAGCGCCAAAACAAACAACATTATGTCAACAAGAAGTCATCCACAAATGGCACCGCCACCACCACCGCCCAAACCCCACAAAGCCTACACCCCGTATGCAAATGGCAGCGCTAATGGCAGTTTGGCGAATGGTAGTACCATCAGTAATGGCAATACAACTTATTTACCAACAGACTCAATACACAACAGCCAGAAGCTAAATGGACGTAGTCCTTGCCACACGCCACCACGTACGGATCGCGAACAAGTCGTGATGACTCCGAAAGGAAAAACAGCCAACAGTACAGTTATTTTGATCGAACGCAAACTGGTGGATGAGGTTAGTGATCGTGTCCATGTGGCGGGCGGCGATCACACGGGCATCATAATCAACAAGGATACGATTAGTGGGCAGAAATCTCAAACGGTGGCAGCGCAATTGTCCCTGGAATTTCGGGTGTTTTTGGTGAGCGCCAACACAGGCAAACATTCACAAGAGTCGAGAACATTGAGATTTTGGTTTAGAGACTGGCTAAAGAATGACGATGAACAGGCTCACATTGCCCAGGACTTTTTCAAGGAACTGGTTAGTCCCAAAGATTTTCCCCGAGGTAAGCGCAAAAAAAGAAGGACCTAAATTTTTTTTATATTTTATAGGGACAATTTAGTTGGTTGTATATGTGAGGCAAAGGCCATGTCGTGATAAATTCCTGTGTCTATATGGTGTTTGAATAAACCAACATCAGATCAGATTAAAATAAAATAATTTAAAATAATAAAAAACATAATAGAATAAAATAATATAAACTTAAATAAAATACATCAAAATGAAAGGAAATCAAATTGAAATGAAATAAAATATATGAAATAAAAAAATTCAAATGAAATAAAATTACAGTGAATAGAATAAAATTGAATAATATAAAATAAATAATATAAAATAACCAAAAATAAAATAAAAGAAAATAAAATGTAATGCAATAATGTATAATAGAATAAAAGTAAATTAAAGAAAAATAAAAGAAAATCAATCAAAATAAAAAGGAATAAAATAAATCAAAATAAAATATAACGCAATAAAACGAAATGCAAAAGAAAATGCCATAAAACAAAATAAAATAAAATGTACTAAAATAAAATATTGTATAATAAAATAAATGAAAATATATAGAATAAAATAAAATATAATATTATATAATAAAATAAAGGAAAATAACATAATAAAAAATAAAATAAAATACAATAAAGTCAAATTAGAATAAAATAAGAAATAAAGGGGAATAAAAGATTAGATATAAAATATAATAAATAAAAAAAATAAAGCGAAATAACAGATAATAGAATAAAATAAATCGAAATAAAATGGAATAAAAATATTAAATAATTACAATCAAATGAAATAAAATTAATTATTAAAATAATATAGACTGAACAAATTAAAATAAAATAAAACTACCAAAAATAAAATAAAACAGAATAATAATAATAGAATAAAGAATAAGAGAATAAAGTAATAAAATCAAATAAAATTAAAAGAGAAAACTAATGAAAATAAAACGAAATAAAATAAATTAAAAAATATAATACAATAAAATGAACTACAATAACATAAAGTAGAATGTAATAAATTAAAATGAAGAAAAGTAAAATAAATCAAAATAAAATAAAATTTAATACAATAGAATATAATACAATAAAACAAAATGAATAAAATAATAATAAAAATTATTAAACGAAATGAAATAAAATAAATAAAATATAATATAATGCGGTAAAATATAATATAATAACATAAAAGAAAATAATATAATTAAAAATAAAATAGACTTCATTTTAAATTACGCAAAATAAATCAGAAAAAATTAAAAAAAAATTAAATCAAATAAAATGAAATAAATCAAAATAAAATATAATACAGTAGAGTATAGAATGTAATAAAATAAAATTAATCAAAATAAAACAAAATACAGTAAAATAAAATAAATCAAAGCAAAATAAAATGTAATAAAAAATGCAATACAATAAAATATAAAGAATATAATAAAATAAAGCAAAGTAAAATAAATTAAAATAAAATTATATAAAATAAAAGTATATATTAATATATACATAAGGAAAAATAGAATAAAATACATAAAGTAAAATAAATTATAATAAATTAACACAAATTAATTAAATAAAATGAAAATAAATAAAATGTGAGTAAAATGGAACAAAAATTACGTGATTTCAAATCACTTGCCGCTCATGTGATTTTCGATGCTTTTTTAACTTTTCGAAAACAAAAGGATTCATCTGATTTTTTTGTGTTGGTTTGATGACATTTTTATTGTGAAATGGAAAGTAATAAATTTTTTTTGTAAAATTCACAATTTTTTTTTTTTTTTTTTTTTGGAATACGAGTATTTAATTTACAAATCAATTTGAATTTGTAATGTGCGTAATTCCAAAATTTCAGCTGTCAAAGAGTGGCGTGTTTGAACCTCTAGTGAATTTTCAGGTCACACTTTAAAATGATTAAATTTTTAAATTTTCTTGAATTAAATAGTTGAATTTTAAATTTTTTACACATTAGCATTACACATGTATGCATTTCTATTAACTAATTATTCATCATTTGTGCTTCATAATTATTTTCAGATTATGTTGGTTTTATTAAGAAGATAATGAAACTCATGCAAAAAGGTTACAATGAAATTCAATCTTTGGAAATTGAGCTCCGAATTCTAGAGGAAACCGCAGAACCGCCATCCAGACCACGTAAGTTTTCAATTCACATCACATTTAAATTCTTGAAAAATACATTAAGCAATTTAAATTGAAATGCTTTAATTACTATAAATTAATTTAAATTGTTTAATCGTTTATCTAATTATGATTCTTTATTTCTTTTAAAATGAAATTAAAAAAATTTCAACAACTCTATCTCTACTTGTAAACATTCTATTCTGCTCTGCCACTCTGCCCTCAACTCTTCCACCATCAACTTGTACTTGCTCCTCTTGCAACTGCTACTTTCACTCTTTGATTGGTTCGATTTCGTTTCATTCAATTTGAATTTACAACAATTGCAAAAAACCCAACCAAACAACAACATAAAAAAAATACACACGTTAAGCCCGGAATGGTTACATTATCTATTGTTATGGTGATTGCAATCGTAAATACGAGGAGGCTTTAATGGCCCAAAAACAAACAGGTGATGGCGATGTTTTAATGAAAGCAATATGGCTTGACATGTACCATGAGCAACTAACAAGGCGGAAGTGATAATTAAACCAAACGCTTTAACAATTTTTAATATAGAATTTTTTATAATCAACCATCCATCCATCCCATCCATCCATTCATGTGCTCTGGAATAAGACAGTTCGTTGCGCTTGCGGTTTGACGTTGAACTACTCTCCTCTTAATCACATTTTTATTGCAATTTATTAGTGTCTAACACTTGTTCCTGATGTTCAGATATAATTTTTTCATAATTTTGGTTCGTTTTATTTATTTATTTGATTTTCTAATTGTAAAACTGAAGGGTTTTGCGTGGGCAAAGGCACCAATAACCGAATAGTGTCAGCACTTAACAAATTTATATCATGATGATTGTCAAACTATTTTCTTTACGGGTTGTGACATTTGTCAAATCTGCTGGTTGTAAAATAAAAGGAAGTAAAGTAAATGAAATGAATAACAGAGATAAAATATAATGAAAGAAAATATTAATGAAAAAATAGCGTCTGCATCTGTCATTTATTATTATTTTCTGCATATTTTTTACGTCACAATAGCAACGATACGTTTTTAGTAAATGCCAACCAGCATTGCGTATGTTACAGATTTTGCCAGCTGATTCCTACGAATGCGATACGTTTTGCCAATTCGCTTCGCTAATTTAAGCCTGACTGCAACATTTACGTATGAATATCGAGCCCTTTGGTATAATTTAATTTCACTGCAAATGCGGTGCCTTTTTAAAGTAGATTTTTTTCTAACCGTTTGGATGGCGAAGAAGTTAAGAGTCTTGGAAATTTGTCAAGAAAATTTCGAACTGGCCTGTAGTTCAGCGAAAAGGACGTAAGTGCGCCTCCATCTTTAACGGCGTGGTAATTCAGTGGTAATTCAAAAAAAAAAAAAAGGAAATTCCGTAAATTCCTCTTAGACAATTTCTTTTATTCAACTCCAATATCATTTCCCTTCTTATTTAAAAACCCTTTATAAGGAGGAAAAAGTGTGAAAATGATTTTCATATTAAATTTGACGTTCATCATGATATAAATTCATCAAGTTAAACATTGTTTATATTGCAATTTTCTTTTTTTCTAATACGAAGTATTATTATTTTCTTTTTAATTTTTAATTAAAACTTCATTCATTCATTTCACCCTACGAATTGAAAATATTTCCAATTTATTTCATTGTTTGCAAATTTTCTGAGAGATTTTCTCCAACACATTTTTCATGTAGTTTGTTCATTTTACAACAATATCTAATAAGTTGTTATTGTTATTGTTTTTGCTCAAACAGTTCAGTTTTCTTTGCATTGTTGTTGTTGTTTTTCTTTAATATAAATGTTATTGTTAATTTCTAATCATTCTTATCACTGAATGAAAGCTTTTGCGACACGCGTATTGTGGCACACGAATTTTGATTAATTTAATAAATAAAAAAATAATGAATAATTTATAAAAAAATTAAATTTTCAATAAAGAAATTCGTAAAAAAGTGTTTTTTTATATTTAAAATAAAAAGGTTTTTCATTGGATACATTTTACATTGAACTCCCTTAAAGAATATTATAAAATTCGCAAGGCTTATTATAAAATTTCAATTTGATCAGTTGTTTTTAATGAGATGTATGCATCCCGTGTAGGGTTTCGTTTTCGGGAAGCGTCGGGAAATAATTTCCGGCAATTTGACACTTCTCGACTCCCGACTAATATGTACTAAGAACGCAACATTGCTTTTTGATCACCAGATTCCGGGAAATGAAAAAATTTCCCGATGCCCGAGAAGCAACAAAAGTCGGGAACTTGCAATCCTATGCCTTAAAAGTAATTTCATTTAGAAAATAAAACCTCATAAATCTTCAACTGATTTATAAGACGGATATCAGTGGGTCAGAAATTATTTATTCAGTAAATTATTAGAAAAAAAATATAGACCAATACACTCCTACGCATCAGTAGTATGGTGAAGATCAGCGAAGAATACCAAGATATTGGAGATGGTTCAGCGTATGTCCTTCTTTAGCATAAGCGATGCTATGAGTTCCACCACCTCCAATGTAATGGAGACTATTCCATGTGTTTAACTTATAGATAACGGTTTAGGATATGACGCAGCTCTCGTGGCGAGACGTCTACAAGCGGCGGGGGAATGGATCGAATGCTACTACATATCAGGCTATCCGCTTATCTATATTGGAAACTGTGAAAAGGTCCGGACAAACGTTGGATATGTCTGATCGAATACCTGAAAAGAGGGTTAATACTAACTGATGCCGATAAAATACTCCTGAATCAATCGTACCTAGTGTGGGCACCTGTGGGGGCATGTTGCTACACGAATAGTTCCAAACTATAAAGAGTTCTAAGCTGTAATTTACTTCCGTCTGCCTACGCACAACACGTTCCTCGTGTAAATTTAAAGAAATAATTATCGTTTTTAAATTTTATCAAGATTTTCGCCTAATGGATCCTTTGGAAGTAATGAAAATGCCATTCCTTAAAAACAAGTAAAATATTTCACTGGGATACATTTAAGATTATGAAACAGATTTTTATAGAGTTTTTATTTTAATTGGACAAATAAAATAAACTCAAAAATATTGTTTGGGCTGGTGTTGTTTCATTAGAAATTGTTTAGGTATTATTTTAATAGGCGTAGATATATTCACCCAGAGGAAGTTTAGCCACCACACCCATGATTTATTTTCATTCGTATGTAATTTCAAATAAATTACATAATTTTGATCTTTGTTTAAGCCTCCCCCTCAGGTGTTGTGGACCCGCCCTTTGGAAATTTTTCTAGCTACCCCCATGTTTATTTCATACAAAATAAGGCCCCAAAAATTATAATACCCCCGAAATCAGTGTCTTATTTGGGGTTTTATTTAATATTTGGTTTGTAGGGTTGTTTCCCGTGGCGTTCATTTCATGTGGCTGCATTTTTTTCACTTTATTTTGTGCTCGTTTGAGAAGCAGTTGAATATGACTTGAGCATGGATTAAAAGATTAAGGACTAATTTTATTCCCTAAAGATTTTAAGCATAAAATATTAAAAGTCCTGGAGTTGTTTATTAAATGCATGCATGAAATTGGCTTTAAGCAAATAAACACAAACATTAATCAACCAGCATCCTAATGGCTGCCAAGGAAAGTCTCTTTTGCACCCAAAACTAACATCTCCAGCTCGATTTGGTACTCTGTAAAAATGCATTAAAAATTTACAAATACAAACGATATTGTGGTTTTTGTAACAACAAACATTTTAATTGAAATAAAATAATTTAAAGGCAAATTTAACATTGTAATGGCCCCTTTTATTAATCATTATTTTTGATTTTGTACATTCTGTTGCTCTGTTTTATTCGTTATTTTTTCTTTTTTTTTCTTTGCTGATTAATTTAAAGCAATTATTTTTAATTTATTCATCATTTCATTTTTCTCCACAAACAGTATCCATGGATGAGGCACAATTCGAATCTCCACCATTGACACAGGAAAAAGTACTCGAACTAATTGAGCAGGCCTATCCGAATCCCATAACACCAGAAGATTTAGCCAAGTAAGATAAATTTTAATTAAAGTCTCTTTTTGTCAATTAAATTTTTTTTAAACACTTAATTGTCTTGTTTTCTGATAGAGACTACGGCTGGGAGGAACAGGATGTTATTTTGGTATTTATGTCACTGAAAGAAAGAGGTTTAATTAAATCAATGGAATATAACTCTTATACCAGAATCCATCATGAAGATAAAGAGATTAAGGTGGGGTTTCTAATCGTATACAAAAACCGCAAAACGAAAGTTTTAAACTCAAATTCGTTTTCAGGTCGTCAAACAAATGCCCACTATAGCCTCCAATAAACAACCCACGATCGCCATTATAACCGCCCAATATTGTGAGAAATTAGCAGTGGACGCCATGTTGGAAAATAAGGAGACCTTTGTGCGTTACACCACAGTGGGTGAGTTCTAAAGAAAATAATAATTTTTAATTTTATATTCATTTATTTATTTCGCCATAATTAAACAGATTCTAATCAAAAACAATTTTTCTCTTTCTCCAATTTTGAAATCGTTATAAAAAAAAAATTATGAAAAATGCGGTTTCCAACTTAAAAAAAAAACGTTTCAAACGTTTGTAAAATACAATTAACCAATTAACAACACACTCTTTTAGATTCCGATCCCAATCTAACGAATTCTCTGAAAAAGTCCAAAAAGAAAAGACGTTTTGGTAAGAAAAACTTAAAACCAACTAGAGGACAATAACTCCAATAATAATCCTTTAAATGTCCTTGTTAAAATTAAATCTAAATTAAACATCAGGCTTTTTATGTTGTTTGTATTAAAAAAAAAATAACTGCCTGTTTGTAAAAAACAAAAGGCAATAGTTTTTTTCAAACGGGCAGTAAATGTAAATCCAAAACATTTTCAAAATCTTGAGACTATTATATGGCAACTTTCCGAATCAGGAATACGATTTATGTTTTCCTTTAGCAATAAACGATAAAATGGTATTAAAAAAAATAAATATCGCCAAAATTTCCAAATTAAATACGAGCTTCGAATATGTACTCAAAATGCTTTAAAGTTTTCCAAAAGGTATATTTTTTTAAATTTAAACCTTTGGTATTGATGTTATAATAAAAACTAAAAATTCGAAATTATGTTCGAAATTTCGAACATTAATATTATTCAAACTTATTTAAATATCTGTTTAAAAAGATTTTATCTTACTTTTCATGAATTCGAAATTATGTTCGAATAATAAAGATAACAAATTTTAAATGCATATATTTATGAAAATTTGAAAATTATTTGCATACGAGTATATAAAAAAGGAAATATTTTTTAAGCAAAACTTTTTTTGAAATATGAAATTCGCGAAGAGAGTCAGGTATAGCTCGAGAAAGTCTAGTTCTCTAGCTATATTCTGATAAATGAATTTTAATTCTTCCCTCGGCGAGGAGGAAGTAATGAACATCCTTCATGGCCATCCGATTAATGCAGTTGCTTCAAAAATTGAATTGAATTGTTTGAATTTTAACCGAAAATTTTGACACGAAACTACACTCTTGATTGAAATCGAAAATAAACACAAACGTGTGACAAATTCGTGTGCTGCCGTACTATTCCGTGATTGTTGATAAAAATTGATTCATGCGAAGCACCATAATAATTGTTATAAATGGTTATAAAAAGGTCGTCTCGGAAGGATTTTGAAAATGTTTTCTCCATCTCAATTGGTATGTGGGTAATTTTAGTAATTTTAAACATGTTTTATGTTCGTTTGTTTACGTTGTCCCGCCAGAATACGTTTTGGTCCATTTTTTATGTTGTTCTCAAAATTGAAGCACACTTTTTTGACCAACACCATTCCTGTAAAAAAATTTTTGTAACACATCCACCATCGACAAGCTTTCGGCGACCCGCACCTTAACTACACTTCACCATTTCACTTTGGTTTCGTTTAAAATATAAAAAATGATGATTCAACAGCATTTCACTAATCCCCTCATGTTCTGGTTTTTCTTACTCTTCTCTGTGATCTTTTAGGTGAATCTAACGTTTACACACTCGGCAATATTGGTGCGCATCGCATTGTCAGCACAAAGTTGCCTTCGGTGGGCAGTACTCGGGAGGCCATGACTGCCACTGGCAATACAACCACTCGTCTATTGGGCACATTCCAAAAGGTTGACTTTGTGTTTGTGGTCGGTGTGGCTGGCGGTGTGCCACATTATACCGATTACAAGAAGCATGTGCGCTTGGGCGATGTGGTCATTTCGTATGTGGACAAGCAGAGAGCTTTAGCGAACAGGTAATGGGAGGATTTATTTCAATAATTTTTACTTGATTTAAACATTTTATATTTATTTTTAGCTCAGAGAAGCCCTACGTTTATGTCTATAAAAGCAGTGAAGATGTGAAGACTTACTTCCCCATTAATGATTCTCTGCAACAGATTGCCGAAAGTCTCCACCTGAATATGGAGGCCAGACGGCCGTGGGAAAATTATTTGAAAGAGGGTCTCAATATGTTGCAACAAAAAACCGAAAGCGATTTCAATCGTCCTGCTGCAAATACCGATAAGCTTTTCATGAATATTGGAAACAACGAGGTTATTGAAGTATCCCATCCAATAGGAGCCGATTGTGTTGATGGTCTACCCAAAACCCGCCTACACTTGGGCCCTATTGGCTCAGGACGAGATTTGGTCCGTAGTGATAATCTACGCATAGAATTCGCCAAGAAATACGGTTTGTTAGCAACTGACGTGGAAATGAGTTCTGTATTAGACAGTATTATTGGCAACTGCCGGGAAAGCTTTATAATCATTAAAGGTATAAACAAATTTCTCATACCACATTTACCAAATTGAATTCATCTATCAATTACTTTATTTGCCAGGTATTTCCGACTATAAAGATGGTACCACTACCCGTAAATGGCAAAACTTTGCTTCATTGGCTGCAGCCTCGGTGGTCAAATCCATAATTTGTGGCATGGATGCTCCCACAAACGTTTAAATAAATCAATATAAATTATTGAAAATTATTCAAAGGCATTTAGGGGTTTTTTTTTTTGCAAATAAGTATTTATTAGTTTTAGTACTAATAACTAATTAGAAACAAAAACAATAATAAAATATACACACATTTAAGAAATTTATAACGACATTACGCCTCTTTTTTGACCTAAAAATATCTAGAAATGCAACATAACCTAAGATTTTTTTTCCTACCACAATTTGATTATTGTTATGAATTTCCTTTTTTTATGTAAAACTTTTGTTATTTTTATATTATATTTATATTAATATTTTAAATAGGAGCATAAATTTATATTTTTTGTTTTCCTTTTATTAATTAATGTGTAAATAGTTTAATAAAAATTAATAAACATTTTTTAAGATTATACGAGTAATAAATTATTTTATATCAATTAAATCCATACAATATAAAATAAAAAACAAATTCTCTAAAAATTTTAACTTGATTTTAAAACTTAATGGAATACTCTAACATTTTTAATATTGCATGGCATTATTTTGAAACATTTAATTATATAGAAATGATTAAAAAAATTTTCATAGACAAATTATTTACGTGTTGATAATATTTTCTTTTTTCTCCTACGTATTTTATTATGTAATAAATTTTATACATAAAAGAATTTTTTTTTAGTATTAAAGCAGATATTTATCCGAATTTTCCAAATGCAATAATGGAAGCAACACATTCTTATAAACTCTAGGGGTTTTCAAACTTGATTTGAATTGATTCGAAAAGTTGTCACAGACAAATTGTTTAAATTTTGAGAATTTCATTTTGCAAAATGATTTCTTCTAGAATCTATAAACTTAATTCATTTCAAAGTTTAAGGTCTCTTTCATCTTTTATATAATTTCTTCTAGAATCTTTGTAAAAAAATTATAAGAAATTTCTCAATAATATTATTATGCATAAATGAATTTTCCAAATATTCCAATAGATATTTTTCCGAATTTTGCAAATGCAAAATGAATTGTGTCTATTTTCCAGCAAAATCCCCAACTCTTATCGAAGAGAGTATCTCTATAACATTTCAAATTAAAATTTTTTTTCTTACATGAATAAATGCTGGAATTGGAAAACTATGATTTTCTAATTTTACAAACCAGTTACATTTTCTCGAAAGGGAAAAGCACTCGGCCAATGTATGCACGCACATATGTAAGTAGACAAAAAACTTTGTCTTTAACAGCATATTGTTAACAAGCTTACCAAAACTTTGTTGAAGCATTTAAGCTTTAAATACATTAAAGTAGAATAAAAATCATATTTTTTGTGTAAAAAACTGTATAATAAAATTCATTGCCCTTTTAATTTCCTCCAGCATTTTTCTAAAAAAAAAATAAATTTGAAAAAAGAAATTTTTTAAACAAGGAAGTGCGAAAAAAATAGTGAAAGCTCTCGGTTAGACTCCTCTTAAACATGTGCTATTCGCATATCCTCTACCATTTTCGGAATAATTGATTAACAAATAAAAATCCTTCTTCTCAATGTTTCGAAATCATTTTTTAATTTCTAACAAATACATATGCTGTTGGGACCTTTGACTGAGGGACATACATACATCCGGACATGATAAGGAGTTCTTTGCAATATTTATATATCGCTTGCGTGCAATTTTTGAAAAAAAAAACGAAAATCCTCTATTTATTTCATTGATGATTTTAGTGAAACTTTTTGCTGTTTAGTTTTCACCCATTTAGAGCTTTTGAAAATAGGATCAAAATCCTTTTTCTCGTCCTCAGATGCTTATTGTAGATTTTTTTAATGTTTTCTAAGAAACACAAACCGCAAACACTTTTGATGTTCATTTAGAATTCATTCAACATTAATTTTTCGCTCATCTCATGTCGTCAATGGAATATAGGACCTAAATTCTTCCTTTAGTTTTATCTTTTTAGTGTATTAAAATGGTTTTTTAACTTTGTTTTTGTGGTTTTTTTTAGAAAAAGGCAAAACATAAATAAAGTAATATTAAGTGGTCCAAATACAAGTATGTTTTCAAAACTAAATAATGTGTGATGACATGGTGATAAGCCCTGTGACAGGGTTCGCCATCCTGCTGAAACTAAAGATCATCGGAGTTCATATCGTACCTTAAACGTCAAAAAAAGCTTAAGGGGCAAAGTGTTTTTATGAACTGCGTCTGCACTAAAATTGATTTTGTTGTTAATTTGTGATACCACTTCTAACGTTTATAAAAGATAAAGATTTAATTTAAGGGACCGTAAATTATCGATTTCGATGAAAAAGTCAAAATCAAAAATGATGCTACTTAAGCTTCGATATTTTCCATTTCAGGCCATAAAAAGATCTTAATCATGACTTTGTAGCTCTCGCTGTTGACTGAAATGGCGTTTATATCATTTTGGAAAAAATCTGGGCCAATATTGCGACCACTTCGGAATCCACATTAAACTGTCACGCTTTATGAATACATTGGCTTCGCGACAATGACGTGCGATTTTTCCTATCCCCAGATAAGGCAATTTTGTGTGCGGACATAGTCACCGAGATGAAAATAGGCTTCGTCAGAAAAGATGATTTTTCGGCCAAATTCGATGTCCAATTTCTTTGGAATATTTTCCAACGCGCAAAGCGACTCATTTGATTTGTGGAGGTACGACAATGACTGACAGTCAATAAATAATTCGTTCAGAAAATATCTATCAATGTCAAAATAACAGTATATGTGACATTTTAATAAAAGTTTGGTTTATATTCGACTAAAAGTGCATTAAGCTGTTAAACGCAAAAGTTTGTTCTAGTATTAATTAATATGTTCGTTCTTACGATAGAAATGATTTTTTCCAGGCCTTTAAATTTGGTTTTCTGGACCGTTTAAAGGAATTAATGTTGGTTTCCCCTTAAGCTTTTAAAACTATTTGTTTAGCCAACTTTGTTGGTACCTCTTTTATTTTCTTTGGTACCTCTTTTTTTCTGCCAACGCCACTTTGTTTGATAAATTGATTTTATCATCTTCAATTTTATCGCTTTTTAAATAATTTTGAGGATTTTTCCGATGTTAATTTTTTTTAATTTGGTGGTTCTTGCTTTATTAAAACCTTTTAGGAATCCAGTCAACTTTTCTAAATAAAAATTTTCGGGCTAAAGCCATTTACACTCCCAAATATTTAGAAGTAATTTCTCGAATTCTTTAGTTTTTTTTTTTAATTTTTGCGTTAAAGTACTTCAACCAAATATAAAACATTCGGGTTATGAGCGGTTATATCGGTTATATTTTTCTGCATTATTTATTTATTTTCGGTTATATTTTAACACTATTGCCTTTCCCAACCTCTAGAGTCTATGACAGGGGAAGCACAATAGATCAACAATGGTCGCAGTGCAAAAGGCCATTCTGGGCCAAACCCCCATTACATTACATTATGACTCTAAGAATTAATAATAATCACTCCAAAGTTCCTTTCATTGAATCTCTGACAAACAACTTATTGCGCAATCGATGGTTGGAAAATCCTAGGGAAATATTTATTTTGTAATAAAAGATGTTGGATGAACTTGAAAAGTGTTAGAAAGATATTCGTATTATGACTAAATTTGAAAAACAAATACATAATTCCACTCATAATTTTAAATTACTCCTGCAGTAAGTTTTCCAATCCTGCATTTTAAAAACATACCATTAGGTAGAGATATCAGAATATTTGAAAACACACTCATTATTTAGATACAGATGTTAGATACACCATATTAAAAAGAGAGATGAAAACCGTAAACTTAAATTTAATAAAATTAAACTCTCAATTATTAAGGGGAGCTCACAACAAGAGAATAATAAATAAGTAAAGCACACTAAAGGGCCAGAGATGAGCACGTGAAAGCAAGTGAGGGTAAATGCATACGCAGAACGGCATCGAGCAGTGTCAAAAAATTTATGGAAAACTAGGAAATTTGATTTTGAAAAAATTTATGACACAGACGTCATATTGCTCATTGACTGCAACAACGTAATATCTAAATAGTTAATATTGTTCGAACATTAACAATAAAAAACTCAATATTTGTTTATTGTTTTGAAAATATTTGTTTTTAAGAAATTTTCTTTTCATTTTATAGAAACGGGCAAAATATTTAGCAAACATTGTTCAATAGGAGTAGGAGTCAAGAATAATTTGTTATTTGTAGTGATTCCTTTTGAGTATATTATGTGAATCTCAGGTAGTCATGTTTACTTTTAAACCATCTCTAATCATACTTAAGATCCCAACATTTTTGGCGGTAAAAGCTTGAGTAATTTTATTGTATAAAATGAGTGGAATTCCATTTGAAGTGATTATTACTTTCTCTATCACTTCATGGTTCCACCTCTAATCTAGTATTATTTTCACCTCTCAGTTCTGTGTTGCGCATTTACTCGCATCAGTGTTGCCATAATAAATTTAGCTTACCTCAGCGGGGCTAAAAATTTCAGACCTTTCTAATATTCCCTAATGTATATATTAGAATATTTACACATAAATATACTAGTATTTAACATTTTCTAATATATTTACAACAGATCAAAAAGTTCCCTTCCATTTCTGCAGGAATTGCTCTATACTCGTGCGTTATTTTAGGTATTTAGTATAATATATATAAAAATAATGCAATACTCTGTGTTTAATGTTCGAAAAAGTGATTAAATCTACTTTATACAAAATAGCTAAAAATGTGAGTACATAAAGTTAGAGAGCTAAAGAGTTTATGCGAACATGTTACCACGAACATGGTAACATGAGTAGTAATGATAAAATCAAGGACATACATACAGAGAGCGTAGACGAAAACTCTGGTAGCTTCTAAACTATGTACATCCTTTCAAAACGCCTACTTAATTTTTCATGTTTAAGGGTAGCACGGAGTGCTCTTTGAATCTCACTTTTGACGTTTTCACATATATTTTTACGCGAAAAATTAATATTGCAGATGTGTGTTTGAAGAATTAATTTTTTATAAAAACAGATAATTAACTTTTAATTGATTACAAAAAAAAAAAATAATAATCGTGAAATTTTGAAAATTCCATAAACTAATAATTGACAATAAAAATCGCTTTTTTCACTTGAGGGGAAAAAGTTTACACTAATGATTATTACATCCCTGAAATAGGTAACAAATGTCAAATATTACATGTACATACTAAACTTTCTAAACCGCGTACTAGCAAAGGGAAAATCGCTGAAGGAATTTACCAAAGTTTTTTTTACACACATTTTTGGTATATGGTGAATTCTAAATTCAAGCAGAATTCCATACTAGGCTTTAAAAAAATTATTGGAATTATTTATGGAACAAGGTTAGGTTAGGTTAGGTTAGGTTGATTGGAGGGGTGTGATAAGCCCATATCATACGACATACACTTAAGCCAGTGAAGGCTTGTTGTGCGCTCCACTTAATTATCAGACACAAGTTCTGCGGCAGGATTCAAACCTGGGACCATCGCACTACGAGTCTAGTACACTACCTACTAGTCTACGAAGGTCAGTTTATGGAACAAAGTGCTCCAAACGTTATTAATTTTTCTTATAAATATTAAAATAAGAAAACATCTGCTGTGTTAGATATTACAGGTTTAATAAAACTTAAATTTATAATAGATTAAGTCCAAAATGGCAACATTGATTCTAAGGCATATTTTCTCACACACTTTTCAAACCCACATATTACTCATGTATAAAAATTTACTCAATTTTCCACAGACCGTAAAATATTCAATATGAAAAAGTCAGTCGTTTAATAGCGGCCGAATGTCAAGGTTGTGCTTTCGTTTCACGGTTTAATTAGTAGATATTGAAAAAGCCACGTGGGTTTTTTAACAACTAAATTTTAGAAAATTCAACTGAAAATCAAAAGTGACTGCAATTAAAAGTGAGTTTCCAGAGTCAACAGAGCTTTTAAAGAAAATTCGTTAAGAATACCGTGATTTATAAGAAAACAAATTAAGCACATGGTGTGGTATATGTATGTATATGTACATACTTACATATGTATGTATGTACATACGTATGAAAATACATACATAAGTATGTATGTATGTATGTATGTATGTACCATATGTAATATGTTAATAATATAAATATAATAATATGGATTATTGTTAAGAATCTATAAAATAAACCAAATTAATATTTGCGTCTATTTTGAAAAAGGCAACAGGTTTCGCAAACTCGAATGTGCATTTACCACTCAAATGATGAGACCGCGTCTCACGAACTTTTTAGTTCTTCATGTTTTATTCACTTCATTGCCAAAAATTATTTTGTTACAAGCAAAAAACACATACATACATACATACATACTCATATCGAGTTTTTTTTTAGCAATATTGCCTTTTTGATTTGTTTACTTTAATGGAACATTATGTCAAATATCCAAAAGTGCGGACATACAAGTCCGTTTACATATAAACAAAAACTTATAAAAAAGAAACGTCAGCAAGCCCAGTCTAATCATCACTTCTATATAATTTTTAACGCATTAAAAGGATCATTATTGTGTTAGTAAAATACAATACATGCTTCTATTTCTGCTGCCTATTGTTATTTGTTTAAATTTAACAGTGTTTTATACCATGTCTACATACAGTGGCGAGCAAAAGTAGTTAGAGCATTAATAATATGTAAGATGTTTAAGAAATTTACAAAACTGTGGCTTTAGTCTAGCTTAACGAAATTGCTCAAATGCTTTACACGTAAAATTTGTTCTTCATAAAATCGCGAAAATCGGAAAATTAATTTTTATAAAGAAAAACCTTTTAAAACGAAAATTACTATTTAGTTGTATCAATTGGAATCCATTTTCATGTTGGCCTTCTAGCCATTTATTTGAATCCTTTTTCATATTTTCTATAGCTACAGGCAACGGGGTAAATCCTATCCTGAGCAAAATAAATGCCTTCCTTCAGCATCACCAAATATTACAAATAACACAATATTTAAAAAATTTGATTGTGTAATACATTTTACTACTGTCAAAAGCAGCTGTGTTGAAAACAGAAAAACGTTCAAGAAAAAACTGAATGGCACTTAAAAATGTAAACATATATAAAACAAAATAGGAATGACAGCTAAACATGTAAAAGAATAAGAAGAAAAAATAAACACACTTTGACATATCGAGCCTTTGGTGCAATACCGTAGTAACTCAAAATTTGAATTTTTTAAGGTTATATTGCGAAATTATTCGCCTTGTCGTTTTTTATATTCTGTAAAAGTTTCATAAGAATATTCTGTATACTCAGCTCTTGAGAAAGGAACCAAATTTTCTTTTACCATTAAGTTGTGTGTAAATTCAAAACTTTGAACACAATTTCTGCAAAACAACCTTTTTTGAATTATTAAGTTATTGCAGCAAAGGCTCGATATATAAAATGTAAAAAAAAACTGTCACTGGATCTTACGATGACCTGCATAAATAGACCTTGGTGTCGAGTGCCTTCGTAGACTAGTAGCTAGTGTGCTAGACTGGTAGTCCGAAGGTCGCAGGTTCGACTCCTGCCGCAGACTCCGGGTGTCTCTGCAGATAAGCCAAGTAGCTTCGCAGTTTGTGTTTGTTAATTAAAAAAAAAAAAAAAAAAAAAAAAAAAAAAAAAAAAAACTGTATTTGGAATATGTTTACACCACTTACCGAGTTATCAATCGTTATTTTATTATAATGTACATATTGTAAAATTTTTACCCGACTTAGACGAGCCAGTCAGCTGAGTCGCATACGTGGCCGACGGCTCATAACGTTATACATTTGTAGACGGCGGCTGTTAGCTTTGCTTGCAGTCCATCGACTTCCTTCCCTGATGGAAGCATAAACTCAGCTAAGCCAACAACCAATACTAAATTTTTGAAATAATTATTTTGGAAAATATCTTCACCTCTGTTTTGTTAATTTTAAATAAATCATAAAATAAATCTTATTTCTTATTAATTATGAAAAACTGATATGGAATTATGATCCATAAAAAGTTGAAAGCTTAAAAGCTTAAAACATTATTTTTAAAACAAATTAATTAAAAAAAATTGAATTTTTTTTCATGGAATGACCTTTTCATTGCTTCCACAGGATCCGTTAGTGAATTTTTTTTAGACTTCCTATGATCCAACTAACAGAGATTTATTTTGAAATAGGAATTACTTCCACAAAATTGGTGAAAATGGATTTGAAAATACTTCCTTTAATCTATGTATGTACATAAAAACATTATTTTTTTAAATCAATAACAATTTTCTAAGAAAAAATATCGTCACCACTGGCGAATTTGTATACTTATTGCCAGAGGTAAACAGACAATTTTATTTTAATGTAAAGAAATGAAGCAATTACTTTCAATTCTGAGTTCTTTGGTGAGAGTTGACTAACAAACCGATGGACTTAGCATTTAGAAATTCAGTTAATTTATTGATAATATAATTTCATTATATATCTATTATGTTTGAGATCATAAAAGATCATTTTCGAAGACACTTTGACATTGAATAATATCAGACATCCTTCATTTGTACATGAATATAATGACATTTAAATAGGTTGTCAATGAAGTAATTTGTTTACTACATTTTTAAGGAAATGCTACGAACTTTTTCAAATATATGAATCTGTATTACAATTTGTTTAGTTTTGCAAACTTTGTATTCCAAATAATTTCTCTCGGAACCTTTCAATAGTTTTAGCATCTAATAAGAAACTTGGAAGCGGGTTCTATTGGGATCATACTTTGTTTTTCGAAACGAAGCAAAATTTTTCCGAATTTCATTTCACTACGAATTGAATTACAAATGGACTCGCCTGACATTAGCACCTGACTTTTGAAAATTTTGTTTCATGCCTTGAAAAATACACACATTCGCATTTGAGTCTTTAAAATCTTTTACGTCACTTTTTTCTAATTGAATCTCCATCTCTCATGTATGTATACATCTTATCTTAAAGATTTAAATTTTTGTGTTAGAGTACGTTCGTAAATGCAGCACTGCGCTGCAACCGAAAAGCAAACGTTCTGTTTATGTTAATACAACTACAATAATGCCTTTTTACTATATGACTATTGTATACGACCCATAATTTTGTACATCATCTGCTTGACAAAGAACGTTTTGATGTATTGTTGCAGCGCAATACTGCATTTGCGAACATATCCTTACTGAAGAAAAGGGGTTCCTCAATGTCCTGTTCATATACAGGAAAAAGCTTCGATATGGAAGTTAACAGCTTAAAAACTTTGATTGAGTTATTACTATCTTGCATTAAAGGAGCGAGGCGTATATAAATACATACATATGTATATACATACATACATATATATGATGAAATAAGGAAATAGATAAATTTTTCACCAAAATATTTGAAAATATTTGAAAAAATCGTTGTTTCTCTTTAGAGAAAAGAAGAAGTTAACAAGATTCGCAACTTACGTTATTATCCGAAAGTAGTGAAAATTTGGATCTATTCCAACGATTTTAACATATGCTTGTCATTGAAAGATGTTCACTCAAATGTAAGAACGAAATAAATTTCGTTATTTGGGAAATATTTGGATTTCGTCAAAAACTGATGTTTTTTGATCATTCAATAAAATTTGATATCAAAATGAATCAAATATCGATTTTGCAAGGAATCGGGGAAATAGACTGCAGTGAAAATTTTTAATAAATATACTTTCTCCTTTTCTAGATCCACATTAATATACTGTCATCAGTTAATCTCTTGACTTTCAAATGGCCACGCCCAATTGTTATTTGGTACTGGAAGACTCGACCGTTTTGTGCGGACAGTCATTTGGTGCCAAAGCTGCTGTGGACGGTGAGGTAGTTTTCCAAACTGGGATGGTGGGTTATCCTGAATCCATGACAGATCGCTCGTACAAAGCTCAAATATTAGTATTGACTTATCCCTTAATCGGTAACTATGGCATTCCCGATATGGAGGAGAAGGATGAAAATGGTTTGCCCAAACATTTGGAATGGTTCGATGGCATATCGATAGCTGCCTTGGTGGTTGGGGAGAACTGCGAAACGCCGTCACACTGGCGCGTTAAGCAAACATTGTCGCAATGGATGGAGAAACATAATGTGCCGGGTATAAGTGGCATTGATACGAGAGCTCTCACCATGAAAATACGTGAAAATGGAACCATTTTGGGGCGCATTGTCTACGAGTATCCCGAAAATTTACAATCACTGCAATTCTCTGATCCCAATCAACGGAATTTGGTGGCAGAATGTTCGGTAAAAGAGCCGATGGTGTTCAACGAATTGGGTTCACCGCGTATTTGTGCCGTAGACTGTGGCTTAAAATTGAATCAAATCAAATGCTTCATTTCCCGAGGAGCAAGAGTGGAATTGGTGCCCTGGAACTGGGAACTGGACGAGTCGAAATTTGATGGATTGTTTCTCTCCAATGGGCCCGGTGATCCAGTTGCTTGCAAGGAGACTGTAACTCAAATACAAAAAGTCCTAAAATCGGGCAAGAAGCCCGTGTTTGGCATTTGTTTGGGTCATCAATTGCTGTCCACAGCTATTGGCTGCAAAACCTTCAAAATGAAATACGGCAATAGAGGCCACAATTTGCCCTGCATTCACCATGGTACTGGGCGCTGTTTCATGACTTCACAAAATCATGGATTCGCTGTAGATATCGGAACTATGCCATTTGATTGGGAACCCTTGTTTACAAATGCCAACGACAGCACAAATGAAGGCAAGTGAATTGACTTTTATTTAACCAAGTTCTTATAACTCCGAATTTTCTATTATTACAGGCATAATTCACAAACAGAAACCTTATTTCTCAGTACAATTCCATCCGGAACATACCGCTGGTCCCGAAGACCTTGAATTGCTATTCGACTCCTTTTTGAATGCCGTTAAAAGTCAGAAAAATCAGGGAGCCTCTACCATCAGTTTGCGTCAGCAACTAATAAATCGTTTGATGTACGTCCCCGCTCCAGAGTCGTTGGTGGAGAAAAGGCCCCGTAAAGTTTTGATATTGGGATCGGGTGGCTTGTCTATTGGCCAAGCTGGCGAATTCGATTACTCCGGCTCTCAGGCCATTAAAGCCATGAAGGAGGAAAAAATTCAAACTGTTTTGATTAACCCAAATATTGCCACCGTACAAACTTCGAAGGGCCTGGCGGATAAGTGCTACTTTTTACCTTTGACCCCGGATTATGTGGAGCAAGTTATTAAGGCTGAAAGGCCCAATGGTGTACTTTTAACATTTGGTGGTCAGACCGCTTTGAATTGTGGTGTAGAGTTGGAGAAGAGTGGAGTTTTCTCCAAGTACAATGTCAAGATTTTGGGTACCCCCATCGAATCCATTATAGAGACCGAGGATCGGAAAATATTTGCCGAACGGGTGAGTGAGATCGGTGAAAAAGTGGCTCCCTCTGAAGCCGTTTACTCGGTAGAGGAGGCTTTAAGTGCTGCCAAGCGTATTGGTTATCCAGTAATGGCTAGAGCGGCCTTCTCTTTGGGCGGTTTGGGCTCCGGTTTTGCTGATAACGAAGAAGAATTGGAAAATTTGGCTAGACAGGCCTTGGCCCACTCCAGTCAACTTATTATTGACAAATCTCTGAAGGGCTGGAAGGAAGTCGAGTACGAGGTGGTGCGAGATGCTTTTGACAATTGTATTACCGTGTGCAACATGGAAAACTTGGATCCTTTGGGCATCCATACTGGCGAAAGTATTGTAGTTGCTCCATCCCAAACACTCAACAATCGTGAATACAACATGCTGAGAACTACCGCCTTGAAAGTTATTCGACATTTCCGTGTAGTGGGTGAGTGCAACATTCAATATGCCTTGAATCCTTATTCGGAGGAATACTACATCATTGAAGTCAATGCCCGTCTGTCCAGAAGTTCTGCTTTGGCCAGTAAGGCCACTGGTTATCCTTTGGCGTATGTAGCCGCGAAACTTTCCTTAGGGGTGCCTCTGCCCAGCATTAAAAATTCAGTCACTGGCGTTACCACTGCTTGCTTTGAGCCTTCGTTGGATTATTGTGTTGTGAAAATTCCCCGCTGGGATCTTTCGAAATTCATCAGAGTGAGCAAGAATATTGGCAGTTCCATGAAGAGTGTGGGCGAGGTCATGGCGATTGGCCGGTGCTTTGAAGAAGCCTTTCAGAAAGCTTTGCGTATGGTAGACAATTCCGTCAATGGCTTTGACCCCTATTTGCAAGTGGTTAACAATGATGAGCTGAAGGAACCTACCGACAAGAGACCCTTTGTTTTGGCCGCGGCCTTAAAAGCCAACTACTCCATTGACGAGCTCCATGCTCTGACCAATATCGACAAATGGTTTTTGAACAAAATGAAAAATATCATTGAATATTATAACCAGCTTGAGCAATCTGGATCCACGTTGTCCTCCCAGCAGCTGTTGCAAGCTAAACGCATGGGCTTCTCCGATAAACAAGTAGGGCAGGCAGCCAAAATTACGGAGTTGGCGGTAAGAACCTTGAGAAAAGAAATGGGTATCATTCCGTATGTGAAACAAATCGATACCGTGGCCGGAGAGTGGCCGGCTGCCACAAATTATTTGTATTTGACCTACAATGCCTACGAAAACGATATAGAATTTCCTGGCGGCTATACCATTGTGGTGGGCTCAGGCGTCTACCGCATTGGCTCTTCGGTAGAATTCGATTGGTGTGCCGTTGGCTGCTTGAGAGAACTTAGGAATCTTGGCAAGCTCACCATAATGATCAACTATAATCCCGAAACAGTCTCGACAGATTATGACATGTGTGATCGTTTGTACTTTGAGGAAATTTCATTTGAAGTGGTCATGGACATCTATGAGCTGGAGCATTCCGAAGGCATCATATTGTCTATGGGGGGACAGTTGCCCAACAACATAGCCATGGACCTGCACAGACAACAGGCCAAAGTCTTGGGAACCTCTCCAGAGTCGATTGATTCGGCCGAAAATCGGTTTAAATTCTCGCGTATGTTGGATCGTAGGGGAATTTTGCAGCCCAGATGGAAAGAATTGACAAATCATGAGTCCGCTATTGCGTTCTGTGAAGAAGTGGGATTTCCCTGTTTGGTAAGACCCTCTTATGTCTTATCGGGAGCTGCCATGAATGTGGCATATTCCAATCAAGACTTGCTGACATACTTAAATGCCGCTTCCTTAGTGAGTAAAGAACACCCTGTCGTTATTTCGAAATTCTTAACGGAAGCTAAGGAAATCGATGTAGATGCTGTGGCTGCGGACGGCGAAATCTTGTGCATGGCCGTTTCGGAGCATGTAGAGAATGCTGGCGTACATTCCGGTGATGCCACATTGGTAACACCACCCCAGGACTTGAATGCTGAAACGTTAGACAATATTAAACGCATTACGTGTGACCTGGCTTCGTTGTTGGACGTTACGGGACCCTTTAACATGCAAATTATCGCCAAGAATAATGAGCTGAAAGTAATTGAATGTAATGTGAGAGTTTCCAGATCCTTCCCATTCGTGTCGAAGACCTTGAATCATGATTTTGTGGCAACTGCTACCAGAGCCATAATGGGTTTGCCTGTGGAACCGGTCGACGTGTTGCATGGGGTGGGCAAAGTAGGTGTTAAAGTGCCCCAATTCAGTTTTTCGCGTTTGGCTGGTGCTGATGTTCAGTTAGGCGTTGAAATGGCCTCGACCGGTGAGGTGGCCTGCTTTGGAGATAATCGTTATGAGGCTTATTTAAAGGGTATGATGTCAACTGGCTTTCAAATTCCTAAGAAAGCAATTCTACTCTCAATTGGCAGCTTTAAGGTAAAAAATGGTCATTTGAAATGAGCTAGATCAAGTTTAATAAGGAAATAATATTCCACTTTTTTCAGCACAAAATGGAGCTTTTACCCTCTATTAGAGATTTAGCCAAAATGGGATATAAACTCTATGCCTCCATGGGCACTGGAGATTTTTATGCTGAACATGGCGTCGATGTAAGTAAAAGATATATTTTTAATTTATTATTTTACAATTATTTCATTAAGTTTTATTCATATAAAATTATAACATTATGGTACGAGGGTTGAGGATTTAAGTGTCCGAGGACTGATTAAAAACTCCTTTCAGTTGCAGAGTTTTACGTTTCAACATGTCGCGTATTCGTGCTCTTTTCTCTTCGGCCGTCATATGATTAAGAAATTGATTAGTATTCTGTGTAAGATTCTGGAATAGCTCTGAATTCAATATGGGCGAAGAGTTCATGAAATCCTTTGAGCTTTTTATTTTATTATCCAGATAAGAGGTTATTGAAGTCTGCTTAACGCTATGAGTTGTGTTGTTACAAGATTTTTTCTCATCTTCTTCCAAATCTTCATCTGCTGAATATTTGTCTTCGTGTAGTTTTGTTTCCATTGGAGATCTTAAAATACTTGCTGGACTGTGACCTTGTGGTTTTTGTATGGGATTTGAATTGCTTTGAGGCACGGTGACAACCTTGTCCCGAAACTTGATTGATTTACTGGGTTCAGGTGATTTAATATTTAATTCTTTATTGCATGATCGCAAACAAGTTTTAACGTCTGCTAAGGGACTCATATTACCCGATTTAACCTCGAATACCGTGTTTCGAAATTTAATAGATTTTTTAGTTTTGGGAGATGCTACAACTGAAGTTGTTTCATTTTCATCTACTGCTTCCTCTAAATTGTTGCCTCTTGTATTATGAAATTGCAAGCACTTTTCCATTTCCCTGCAAGTTATCAGCTTCTCTTGTGATGGTATCATTTCTTCATATAAATTAAAGGAACTGGTTTCCATATTTTGTGGTATTTCTGGCAAAACTGGTTCCATACTGATTCGTCTCGGCAGCGAAGGCGGTGGCACCATTAGAAAGTCTTCCTTGTCATAAATAATTTGCAATTCCTCATCGAGATTGTGTATCGCGGACAAATATTCTTTAGCTCCCATGTCACAGCCATAATTGTGGTAAAATTTGCATAACCTTCGTGCCTGCGATAAGTATGTTTTCGCTGTGACAATGGATTTAAACTGTATGGCCTTGGCGGCCATTTCCAATAGATGGTCCAGAACAATTTCCAAGACGTTGGTACGTCGAAGGTTTTCCACACCTTGATTTATTTGAAGAGAGTTGCTGAATTTCATGTTGCGTTTGAAAAAGAACTGTAAGGAAGTAAAAATTTTAATGAAAATTTCGTGGCGAAATCAATTTAGTTTATTTTTTAAGCTTAAATTCTATCTCAGATTATTTGATTTGCCGATATTTCAGTAATATTCGACTACAATCTTCAGGATATTTGTTTTTTGTTGTTGTTGTTAATTTTGATATTTACATAAATTAAATATCCTGATAATGGTACTCGAAAAGTACCGAAATATCCTTAAATGAAATAAGGTAGGCCTTAAGAGCTTAAAATAAATAAAGAAATTTAATTGATTAATTCTAATTAATTTAATTAATTAATTCAAAAACTAGAAAATTCAATGGCGTTTTCTTTTATGAAGAAAATTTAATATTTTGATGAAAAATTTATAAAACAATGATTCTGACAGGATTTTGTACTTTAGCTCTTGTTAAGGAACACGAAATTCCTCTTTTTTTCTCTTTAGAAGAGCAAAAAATTTTACACTGTTTTCAGAAAAGAAAACATCCGAAATGAAATGTATACAAAAAGTGTCATAGAAATCGAAATCGTACGAAAATAAAGAACCAGGGGGCAAATTACGGCATTCGATATCGATCGAAATTTCAAACAAAATTTTCTTCAATTGTATTGAAATTTCGATCGATATCGAATGCCGTAATTTGCCCCCAGTTTAGGTTCCTTAAAATTGTTCATTCCATTTCTACTTTTAAATTTAAAAATTATGGTCTAAATTCTATTTACACGTGTAAAATAAATTGAAAATGAAATGTTCATTTATTTTGTATTCACAATTTTATCAAAGTGACTTGAAAAGTAACAGACACGATTATCTTTAATGCCACGTCTTTTTTTGATTCTCTTTGGAAGCTGCTTCCAAAAATCCTTTACATTTATACGATGGCATTTTGTGTGAAGCCAAAGCAAAAAAGAATGTGAAAAAAGTCACGGACACAGAAACCGTGACTTTTTTCTACCCGGTTTGCTTCACTTAGCCGTTCGTCGACAAATCAAAATAGACATGATTTAAACTCGTAAAGTCAAACTGATTCCAAAAGTAAAATTTTATTTCCTATTTGTTTCAAATATAATTGGAGTATTCCGAGAATCACTTTCACTGTGTAATCCGAAATCGTAAACAAGTCATTGTATGAATGATAACATTTTTCATAAAAAAATCAACTTAATTTAAGTAAATGAATAATTATTTAAAAAATAGTGTTTTTTGCTGGCTTAGCTGAGTACTCGAATATGCCTGCCTTTCATTGGCGCTAACCAAATCATCAGTACTCTTTAGCTAAATCATGTTTGAGAAGCATTCAAACTCATATACTTATACAAAAACCAACAAGTACTTTAGAAGAATTCTATAGAATTCAGTTAAAGTTTTCTGCTTACACCTTTGTGCAACTGAGAATTATAAAGAATTCTCATTTAGTATTTGTTAATTTTTGTATAAGTATATGAGTTTGAATGCTTTTCAAAGTGCCTGTTTACATTGGACGATTTTTGTCGCTGCAATTCTTAGTTTGTAGGTAAATAGGGGGAATAGAGCTAATAGGGGAAGAGAGAAACTAAAGAGAGTACACATAGGCATGTACTCTTGCAATTCCTTTTTCCCGCAATTCGTAATACGTAAATTCCTTGTTTGTTTACCGCAAGAATATACTTAAAAAAGAAAATATCAAAAATTACATACGTATGTATGTATGTATGCATAAAATATCTGCGACAAAAATCGTTCAATGTAAACGCAAATGCAATTTTAAAGAAAGGAAGACAAAAATTGCAGCGACAAAAATCGTTCAATGTAAACTGGCACAAACATGATTCGGCTAAAAAGTAATAATGATTTGGTTAGCGCCAATGAAAGGCTAAGCCAACAAAATACAATATTTTTTTAAATAATTATTAATATTCTTAAATTAAGTCCATAACAAGTTGTATGTAAAATGGAAACAACTTCATGATTTCAAACTCATCACTCATTTAAAGTGCGAAAAATGGCGTAAATTTATAAACATTTTCTGAAATTGGAAAAAAGGCATAAACTGTCATAAATTTTAAATATATAAAACTGAAAAAGTTGGAAAATGGACTCAAAGAAAATACTAATAAAACATATTTAAAAGTAAATAAAAAAATAATGAAACAACTTCAAGATTTTTCTACACTCCCAAAATCTGCAAAAGGGAGTTGTTGAAACATGGAAAATGTAGTTTATCGCGGATACCAGGAAATTAAATCTAAAAATAATGGATGATCGAAAAAAGCCCTAAAATAGTTTATAAGCCGTAAAGTCCCAAAAGGTGGAAAAATTACAACAACAAAAATTCGCAAAAGAGCTTTAAATTGATTCAAAATCTCTAAAAATGTAAAAGAACAAATAGGAAAAAATCATTTGCTTTAAAGGTGATTTCGTTACCAATATCTCTATAATTTATGATCTTTTTTTAATAATTCTAATTAAAATATTATTTAAACATAACGTTTTATTAAACTTTTAAAAAGTTTTATTTGTAATCGATATTTCGATACTCTTTGAGTATCCTCTTTAGGAAATTGTTTAATTAATCAAGTCAAATAATATTTTAATCAGGGTGATTTCACCATATTTTCTATCTTTTATGAATACAACTTTTTAAAAATTTTCCCCTTTTGTAGTTCAAGTGAATGAACTAAATTTCAAAGTTTCATCGTATTTGCTCTAAAACTGATTTTTGCGAAATTTCAATATACTTTTTTGTGCAATTTTTCTAATTTGCCCCACCGTTTTCATAAAAAGAGGAGAGACAAATTTTTTTTGAAAATATGTAAATTTTCACTTTCGCATAAATTGTGTGCGACTGGATTATGGTCTAAATTTTTACCTCCACATCTATTGACTCAATTGAACGTCTTTTGTTCTGCAGTTCCTGTTTCTTCATTTCGATATTGTGCCTTAACAAGTATGTCTTGCGTCTTAGTTTTCCATTTATGCGCACATGATGTTGTTTTAGGCCCACCAAACCCTTGGCTCCTTCATCGGGCATTATACACGATTCAGGTTCGTTATCTTGCCTCAGATCTCTTAAGCAGCGAGCATTTTTCGCCAACATTTTCAATTTCACCATGTCATTTTCTCTGAGATTTTCAAACAATTTCTTGAAGTTCATCTTTGGAAAGAAATCATTGTTAAGTTCCAAATTGCGGAAGGCTATGATGAGATGCATCACTGGATTGCCTGTGATATCTGCCAAAATCGTATACAAGCTGTTGAGAGAATATTCGGGTATGCTCTCGAAAAGGTTTCGCTCTCTTATGAAATAATCACTTAGGTGCTTCTCTTTTACTCTCTGCTTGAAAGAATTAATGAAGCGGAGCAGCACTTCTCCTAGAAACTCCTCCGGCCAGGCAGTAAAGTCTCTCTCGCATTCCCAAAACAAATGCATGCGCAAGTGATCCAAAGCGAACATCAAGGCCTTGTTACTTTCCACTGGCTCCACAAAAGCTTTTATCAAAGCCTTGGTAATCATGTAAACTTTCACCTGGGCACTAGACAAATGCTGCTCTAGATAACGCTCGGCCTTGGGAAACACTATCCGCCACTCTAGTTCTTTAAACGGGTTGCGTTTCTTTTTGGGAGCATAGCCCAGAGGTATGACGTGAAAACCAAACGTTTCAATGCGCTTGATCATGGCCCTTGAGGGCCATTGTATCTGCTGGCCAGTTTGCGGGTTGGTGCAAATGGGCCGGTCTCTCAAACGAAACTCAAAGGCGCATTTAGGCCAATCCGATACATTTTGTGCTGCATATATGGCCGGTATCAGTTCGTATTTGCTAGTGTAAATCGAAGTGCCCCGATAAGTGGCATCATTTAGTTCTGTGTCTGTAATATTTAACTTTGAGGCCAACTTCTTGCGTACCAGTTCCCCAAAATATTTCATGAACTCTCGGGAATTTAAGTAATTTTGGGCCAATAGTTTACGTCTCTTTTCCGACTCTATTCTATATAATTTGATGGCCTGCAAGGTATCATAATCCCTGTAATAACTCCGCTCTCTCTCGTCACAATCACTATTTTCAAATTCACTTGCACTCTCCTCCTCCTCTTCATCATCGGTAAATTCATCTTCCTGTACGGTTTCCACAAAATTGCCCAATGGAGATATACAAGATTCTGGCAAAACTTTGGCATCTATGCTATTCTTTTCCCGCCCATCAGTCATCTTAAGCTCCTCGAGAGGATGTTGCGTATTTAAGTGTGATATGAAAGCGTAATCATAGTCCGATTCCTTGCTTTTGTTCAGAGCATTTAGGACAGTTTTACTGCTGTAAGGGCTGGTGGTGCCATAACCCGAACTGCCTTCACTGTAAATATCTTGGAAATTCTCCCCTATTCCGATTTTCGACTGTTTGTTATCCTCACGCAACCGTAAGCGCACATATCCCTTCCATTTGATATTATTAAGCATCTGCATATAGTCCTCCCTGCAGGGAGTCGTGTCACGGAAATCGAGCTCCAGATCGACTTTACAAAGCGGCGATATGGAATCATAATTGGCATCATTGGGTCGAGCGATATCGATATTTTCAAAGACCACGTACATGGTTTGTACCTGCAATTGTTGGACATGGTGCTTATCGGGACCATGGCTAAATTGGGAAATAGAGAGTAAAGCTTTGAATGAGAACTGGAGGGCTTTCTTCCTTTTGTATATGTATGAACTTACAATGGCTTGTAGCAAATCCATTTGGATACCGCCATGTCCAGAGGGCTGGTGAGCAGCATCGAATGCTCTTCCAAATTTTGATTGAATAGCTTTTCGGTGTTTAACATTTCTTCGGAAATTGTGGAAAGTTCACTGAAAATTGAAATTTAATTATTTTAATTTAATTAGAATAAAAAATATATTTTAGCAAAAGAAGATCCAAGAGAATATGATGTTCAGGATGCCTTTAATGAAAGTAATCAAAACCTGTGAAACTCAGAATTTTGAATGCTGTCAGTACCGTTTACTCACTAAAATTTAGATTAAAATTTTCGTTAAGTAATTGGGAATTTTCCACTATTTATTTATTTATTTCAAAAGTTTAAAAAGTTGAACTTTTATGCGAATATTCCCAAAAAAAAAAATAATTTAAAAATTTTATAGGACATTAAGCGATTGAGAGAGTAATTTTTCCAAAAATTAAATAAATAAAATCTAGAAAATAAATCACAAAAATATTATTCAAACAAGTGAGAAAGAAATTAATAGGAATTGTGGATAATCATAAAATTATTTCAAGGACATATGGAAAGCACTAATCTTGGGGAACGTTAAAAAAATTTTTTTGGGTGATTTAACATTTTCAAAAAATTAATAATTCTTCATAGTAAATATGTAAATAATCAAAATATTGACAAAGAAGTGGGGTCGTCTAAAGCCATTTTCGCCTAAAGAGCTTTCTTGAGAGGAGAAGGTTGTTGCAAAAAATACCATAAAATGATTGGCTATAGCCGTTCTCCTTCCCCTTTACAGTTTTATTACTTTGTGCATCCAGTCTTGCCCATCCAATCAAATATGTACTTCTGTTTCCCAAAGCCTTGTGAATAATGGTCCATTTTTGGAAATTTCGTTTTCACTTTGGCGATTATTCATTTAGCGAATTAAGTTATTTAGATTGAAAATAAATAAATATTTATTATTATTATTATTATTTGTGTATAGTAAAAGTTTCATATTATTTAATTGATTTATAGCAGCAGCACTTCAATTTTAAGCACTTTTAACAGGCAACACTTGAAGAAAGTTGTAACAGAAATTCAACTTAATTTCGTACACACAAAAAAAAATTGTCGGTCTTATCATAATTGGCGGTTTTTGGCTTAAAATTCAGCAGCATGTAATTATGTCAAAATAAAATGCACGAAAGTTTTCTAATGTTTTACAAGGACCAAACTTTATCACAACATTATCGCAGAAAAACGAATGTTTCGTGTGAGAAGGTTCATGTTTTACAAAAAAGGCAAAACACTTTACTTATTAATTTTGAAATTTTGTTTATGAATACGAGTATAATAAACACTTTATAACAAAAAATTTTAACAACTTCAAAAAGGTTTTAAGATTCGTTTTTGAACTCGGTTAAATTTTTCTGTGAAAAATTTTTTCTTTCTAAAGATTATTTTTAATGTTCCTGTGGGAGATATCCTTCCCCTACCCTTTCGCATCTTGGTCAAAATGAGGCCACCTCTGGAGCATGTCAATTTTAAATATCTCTCTCTATTATGATCAGGCCGAGGTACCCTTCCCTCCATTCCTATTACAACATATTGGTGATAATGGAGACCTCCTCTGGAGCATACACTTTCATATAAAATTTTCAAAATCGATCCGCAAATAGGGAAAAATTGCTGTGTATACAACAACAAATAAACATTCAATATATGACCTTCCTCTTGTTTTAAGCCGGTTGAAAATATGATTACGGGCTTTTTCAAACATTAAAGTTGGATTATCTGTTTAGTAACATGTGGTAGACAATGTTAAATTTTGTGTTATTTTGCGAAAATAAATATCTTTGTATAAAAGTTTTCTAAAACTGTTATATTGCTCTTATATTGATTTTTGGTTTTCATGTTTGAAAAGCTTAAATACTTTTCAAACATGATTCGGCTAAAGAGTGCTGATGATTTGAATAGCGGCAATGAAATGCAGGCATATACTCAGCTAAGCCAACAACAAACAATAAATTGTGTGTTTATTGTGGCTAGAAAATGGTAGTCCTTGACGCATTTCGTCCTTACTTATAATAGATTAAAATATTAGACCTCCAATTATATTAGGGATGCCAATCGCACGACATTATACCAAATACCGGGATTTGCAAAATCCAGTACCGTCTGGCGTCCTTAATTTTTATATAATATTTTTCAAATGATAATTATAATAAAAACTAACTGCGGTATTCATAAAACATATTGTATGTTTATTAAGGGCTTATTTGACAAATTTCTATGGGATATTTGTCAAATAAACCTTTAATAAACATACAATATTTTTTATGAATAAGGCTGTAAGTATTTAGTGAGACAGCGTCAATACATTCCCACAATCATATTATACAGCTTAAATAATGTTGCATATCATAGTGCACAGAGAAGAAACAATAGGAATTCGTATGTCCTTGCAACTAATTAAAAAATAGTCTGTAATTTTGAACATATTTTTGTTTGGCTTGAGTTCAAATATCATCAGACTCCATTAGAGAATGATGATTTTATTTTTGACTACAAAGCAGTTTATGGCTGAGAACCTGGGTTCGATGCCTGTTCAAGACAAGCCCATGTTTTTTTTGTGTGATTTACTTAGAGTGACGTTGCGTTAATTAGTGTAGGACTGTTTATATGTGATGGAGCAGTAGCACTCCCTGGTCGCTGAACAGTAACAGCGATTGCATACTCTTCTACGCTTAATGTTTACTACATCAAAGCGTCCTCCTTCGTCTGTAATGTTGTTAGCAGAATCGTGGGCGAAGCTAAAACAATTAGTAAAGTATGGGTACAACCCACATGCAGCTTAAGAGAGACTTACGTAATGCGTCTACTTAACACGAGAGGCGCTGCGCTGCTATAATACAAAAGCAACGCAGAATAGTTGAGTTGTAAAACAGAAATTACCATCTCTTTCTCTCTCTCTCGTCTAATTTCACCACTTGTTCCCTCTACCCTCTATCCCTTTCATAAAGAAGTAACATCTTAAAACTGAAAGTCCTTACCCCATCCTCTCTATGTATGTATATGCGTTATATGCGTTTCTGTGCATTCTATGCCCATCTAAATTCAAGTTACAAACAATGCGGTTTTATGCGGCAAGTTTTTTATTTTAATGAGCTGTAGTGATAATAAATTTTATCAAATAGTAACAATTTTGGCAAAAATAGAATGTGAAATTGCGGTTTTGAAAGAATTTATGAAATTCATTGATAATAAATGATAATATTTTCGGTCTACAAAAAGCTGCAAAAAAAGGCCTCCGAAGAGGAACTGATTGCTATTTATGCATTAATTGTCTTAGTGTAACTTCTATTTAAAAAAAAAAACTTCATTCCCTAATGGAGTCTGATGGGATTTGAACTCGAGACCACCTAAAACATGTTCAGTTGTTTACCAAAATACAAAATACGATTCAACTGAAATGCACTCAATCTGTAATTTTGTTTTTGCTATTGTTGGCATCATAATATTCTGATTGATCTCTGCAAATAATTAAAATGCCAATTGAATAAATTAAACTTGTTACTCGCAGGCATTAATAAATATTTCCTATTAAGGGGTATAATTTGAGAAGAGTGCAAAAACTTTTTTCTGTGTTGTGACGAATGCATTTTCGTCGACTTTGTAGACGAGTTGAAGATAAAATTCATATCTTGAAAAACATTAGGTGAATACGAGTACGAACCTGAACTTATTCATGTGCAAGCGAGTGCTGAACAAATAACCGCCTCAAACAAAAACGAAAGGTTTTTCCTGTTTATTTAATGAGTCGAAAATAAATACTCTAGAACTTAGGGTGAAAGAGGAATAGACGTACTCGTACCTTTCATAATTTTTAAAAAATTGTATAGTCAAGGCCATTTGATTAAGAATAAATTGACACAAATCTTCATTCAACTGCTTCTGTATTTTGCTCTCCATCTCGCGATTCATGTCGCCGCGTCGAAAATCGTAACGAATAGTGGAGTGATAATTAAAACTCGGATTATCTGCACTATCCCGCTGACGTGAGCCGAGTTGGCTGTTTCGGCGTAGTTGATCTTTCGTTTGATTACGGAACGAACTGTGCTTACGTGGTCTGATCTTACGTCGTTGCTTTTTGGCCTGCTTCTTTTGTAGATGAACAATTTGTCTTTTCTCCTTTTCTTGCTGCAAACGGGCACGTTCTCTTTGCGACTCTTTAAATTGCATTTCTTGCAAAGGACTATTTGGTTTCTGTAGAGGTTTTGAACTAGAACGACCCATTTTTTCCGATTATTGTATTGTTTATATTTTTACACGTTACACTTCCGAGATCCGCATCAAATTGGTGACAGTTAACAACTAAAAAATCAAGAATTTTATCACTATTCCATCGTTATCAATAATTTTATTATGCGGGTTGTGAGTTTTTCAATGTTGCCCGGCACTTTCAGTTATTTCCAGGTTTATTTTATTGGTTTCTTTCTTATCAATAAATATTTGCTTTTTAAAAAATAAATTCAATATGATATTAATTGCTGTTATTTGCTGGTGATTTCTTTACAGGTATTCTATTTTATCTTTCCACCATTTACTGGTAATTTCTTCCAAACTTCTTGTGTCTTCAATGTTGTTCTTTTTTTCCTTAGAAGTATCGTTATCATTATCTGGTTACTGAACAGTTGTGAGCATAAATATAGAATAAATACTTTCACATGCGTTCTATCATTCGAACATTTTGTATTCATTCGGCATTATCGTGATGCAAAAGCCATGAATTGTTTTTCTAAATTTCCGGACGTTTTTTTCGTATTGCTTCTCGCAAGCGGCGCATAATTGAAAAAAAAAAATACTCCTTATTAACCGTATGAGCATGTGGCAAGAACTGCTGATGTATGCCACGGTAATCGAAGAAAACAGTGATCAAATCCTTCACATTCGATCGAACTTTTCCATTGGCACGATTGGACTTTGGCTTCGATGTTATAACCATATACCCATTATTCGTCACCAATTATGGCCCTTTTTAGCAAATCTGGATCGATCTGGAACGTTATTCAACATTTCCTGAGCAATTTCCACGCAAGGGTTTTTTTCTTGTTCAAAATTCAGAAATTTTGGAACTGGCTACGTGGCCAGACGTTTCATGCCAAAAATTTGCGAAAAAATTTTATGACAATATTTGTCCTCTGCAACTTCTTTAATAGTGATTCCGGGATTCTCCATAAGAATTTTCCTCACTTTCTCAACGTTTTCATCGGTTTTTGATTTGAGGGTACTTCCCAGACAAGCGTCGTTATTCACATCTTCTCGACCTTATTTGAAAGCTTGTACTACTTGTAAACATTTTTCTGATTTTTTTTTAATAAAATCACCACAAGCCACTCTCAACACTCCAAGTGCTTTTGAGCATTTAATTTGATGCAAATTCTTTGATCCATTTTCCACAACAGAAAATCGCCGAACAATCAAAACACGTCTAACTGTTATGCCTCTCACAAACAAACTCTACTAAGAACACATGTTCGAGACAGGTGTGCCAACAGAACAGACCTCGTATATATTCTCTGATATTATTTTCAATGTGTACCCAGACATGCCAATAATGGGTTAAGCTTTTTTACACTCTCTAAATAAATTCACTCTCAATCTAATGTAATATTTTTTAATAATTTTTTTTATGAATTTTTTCTTGGGGGCTTGTTCTCTACCCTTCTAGCACCAGGTCCTTTTAATTTAAAGAATTACTTCCTTTAATTTAATTATTTTCAATATTACGCCAGAATTTTTTCTGGTGATTTGCAATCACATTCTGTGATTTATGATCTCCCAGTGAAATTATTTCTGTGATATTTTTCCTTATGTTTTGTGATCGGTGTCAAAACTACGGTAAGTACGGATTTTCTTAAACAAAGTACGGAACGCTCGTCTCAGTTTTCAACCACGAACTTATTTTCAAATTTCTTACCTTTAAATTTCATGTGGGGAGGAGAGCGAAACATTGGAACACTATTTGTGCCAATGCCCCGCCTTCTCACAAATAAGGTCCCGATATCTTGGGGGTGACATCTTACCGGAGATAAGCCGATTACGGGGAATATGCTGGAGGAAAATAAGGAACTTTGTGAGTGACACGGAGATTCTCTAGACCTTTGGGTCAATTTGTTATGGTTAAACTCAAAGTAGCGCACAACAAGCCTTCACTGGCTTAGGTGTATGTCGTATGACATGGGCTATCATACCCCTCCAATCAACCTAACTTAACCTAACCTACTTTTAAATTTGCTATTTCTTTGCACACAATTTATTTACAATTTTGTGTGAACGTGACCATGAGTTGTACAAGTTAATTGAACTTGGCATCAATCGAAAGGAATATTTATTCGTGTTAATATTTACAAAGACCTACATTTCCTTTATCGGTCACTGCAATAGATTAATAAAAAGATCCTTGATCGTATTTATCTTTATTTTAACGACAAAAGTCTTCCCAGAAATCAGATGAAATATAAAAAGTGTTTATATCACATTGTGATGATTATCCAAATTTAAATTAATGAACATGACGTTTTCTTTTCTAAAAATGTATAACATTTTTGCCCTTTCAAAAAGGAAAATAGGGAAATACCATGCAATATTGTGAGGGAGTTACATTTATTAATTTAAAGCAATAAATCGATTTTGTTTAAATAAATAAATCAACCAAATGCTACAAATTTTTTCGAAAAGAAACCGGTATTCATTGTTTTGAATTTAGTATGTTGAAATCGGGCTTCTAAAAATTCTCATTTAGTTCGAAAAAGCTCAAGTACATACGAATACGAAGTATTTGTAAAAATTCTGCCAAAGGTTGGCCTATCAGCTGGGAACACAGTCAGCTTAAATCAACCAAAAAATAAATAGAAATTTTATTAAATAAAATTTCCTGTGATTGGAACATGTTTTCCCCGTTTTAGGAATGTCATCGTTCATTTAAAAAAACTAGTGGCGAAGTCAACAAATTATTAAATGTATAAGGGTAACCAAGTAAAAAAGTCGTTAATTTTATTTTTAATCGCTTCAGATAAATCATTTAAATTATGTCGCTCCTGACGTCCCAGATTATATTTGGAATATCCCCATATACCTAAAATGCATTATAATAGAGAAATTCATTTCCATCCATTTGAAATAAAAATATTTAAAGAAAAATCCAAATATTTTCTTTTCTCCAAAATTTTAGGTCGAAAGTGTTCAATGGACATTCGATAAAAATATGCCCGAGGATTTAAGTGGAGAGTTGAGGCACTTGGCAGAGTTTCTGGCCACCAAGCAATTTGATATGATTATCAATTTACCCATGAGAGGCGGCGGAGCTAGAAGGTGAACACAACTTCAAAATTTTAACTCTACACCGAAATTATTTCTCTTGATTTTCTAGAGTTTCTTCCTTCATGACGCACGGCTATCGCACCAGACGCCTGGCTGTCGACTATTCTATTCCTTTGGTAACTGATGTTAAATGTACGAAATTGTTAGTGGAATCTATGCGCATAACGGGACGCAGGCCGGCCATGAAAACGCATACCGATTGTATGACCTCAAGACGCATGGTCACCCTGCCTGGGTTCATCGATGTGCATGTGCATTTCCGCGCGCCAGGCGCCACGCATAAGGAAGATTTCGCCAGCGGGACGGCAGCGGCATTAGCCGGCGGTGTTACAATGGTGTGTGTCATGCCCAACACAAACCCCTCCATTGTCGATCGGACTTCGTTTGCGCTGTTTCAAGAGTTGGCCAAGGCCGGATCACGTTGTGATTACGCGTTGTATGTGGGAGCCTCTGATGCCAATTGGCAACATATTCATGAGTTGGCTGCCCAGGCGGCTGGCTTGAAAATGTATTTGAATGATACTTTCAGCAGTCTGAAAATGACGGATATGATTGTTTGGGAGAAGCACATGCAAAACTGGCCCAAACGTGCACCGATTGTGTGTCATGCCGAGAAGCAGACAATGGCCGCTGTCATCTTAATGGCCCACCTCTTGGATCGTGCTGTGCACATCTGTCACATAGCTCGGAAAGAAGAGATTATGATTGTCAAAGCAGCCAAGGAGAAGGGCATGCGTGTCACATGTGAAGTTTGTCCGCATCATTTATTCCTGTCCACCAAGGATATAGATTCGATTGGTGCGGGTAGAGCCGAAGTTAGACCGGTATTGTGCTCACCTGAGGATCAGAAGGCCTTGTGGGACAACATTGACTGTATCGATGTATTTGCCACGGATCATGCCCCCCACACTTGGGAAGAGAAGAACTCGGAGAATCCACCGCCAGGCTTCCCCGGCATTGAAACCATTTTGCCTTTATTACTGCAGGCCGTCGATGATGGTCGTTTGTCTTTGGAGGACATTAAGAATAAATTCCATCGTAATCCTAAGAAAATATTCAGTCTTCCAGACCAGCCGAATACGTATGTGGAAGTAGACTTGGACGAAGAGTGGATAATAAGCAAGGAGTTCATGCACTCCAAGGCTAAATGGACTCCATTTGAAGGCAGGAAGGTAAAGGGTAAAGTGCATCGGGTAGTCTTGCGCGGTGAAGTGGCCTTCATAGACGGTGAAGTTCTGGTGCAACCAGGATTTGGTCAGAATGTACGCAGCCATTACAATCTTAGGTCACTACTGCCGCAATCTATGGAAGCATTGGAAATCAAAACTTCCATCGACAATTTAGACATTGCCAAATCATCGGATCGTAGTGTCGATTTCGTTTCTGACTCCCAGACTAATGAGACTTTTGCCAAATTGTTATCGGAGATACCCGCAAAACAGAATGTTCACTTCTCTGGCGACCCCAGCTTCTTGCGTCCGATTTCGCCTTCACCTCGTTTGCGTTGTGATTCGGCTAGCAATGCCACACTGAAGGAACTCATACAGAAGACTGCGGCTACTGCTCCCATCTCTCCCGTTACGCACAGTCTCTTGGGGCGCCACATATTGTCAGTGGACATGTTCACCAAGGAGCAACTAAACGACATTTTCAATCTGGCTCAAATGCTCAAGAGCCGAGTAGTCAAAGACCGACCTGTTGATGATTTATTGAAGGGCAAAATCATGGCCTCGGTGTTTTATGAAGTGAGTACCAGAACATCTTGCAGTTTTGCTGCTGCCATGCAAAGATTGGGCGGCCGTGTTATTTACATGGATGAAACCAGTTCTTCGGTGAAAAAGGGTGAAACTTTGGAAGACAGCATATCGGTAATGGCTGGTTATTCGGATGTAGTGGTACTTAGACATCCTCAACCGGGCGCAGTGGGTGTAAGTATTTCAAAGCAGACACTGCTGTCCCCAATCTAATAATATATTTTCTTGTCACGTTTCAGCGGGCCGCTCAACATTCTCGCAAGCCTTTGATAAATGCCGGAGATGGTGTTGGTGAACATCCTACCCAGGCTCTCCTGGATATATTTACCATACGCGAGGAAATCGGTACCGTCAATGGTCTCACTATTACGATGGTGGGAGACTTGAAACATGGCCGCACCGTGCATTCGCTCGCTCGACTTCTCACGCTCTACAATGTGACCATCCAATATGTCAGTCCCTCTAATTTGGGCATGCCCGAGCACATCGTACGTTACCTCAACTCCAAGGGAATAAGCCAAAAGGTCATGGACAGCCTAGAAGAGGCCCTACCCACTACCGATGTTTTGTATATGACCCGCATACAAAAGGAGAGATTTTCCAGTGAGGAGGAATATGAAATGGTGAGTTGATGGAGACAAAACTTTGGCAAATGTGTTACTCAAGTATTTACATTTTCAGAGCTGCGGTAAATTCATTGTTACTCCTAAACTCATGACCCGCGCCAGCCGTCGCACTATTGTTATGCATCCCTTACCTCGAGTATTCGAGATCAGCAAGGACTTTGATTCGGATCCCAGAGCGGCCTACTTCCGCCAAGCGGAATACGGCATGTATATACGCATGGCTTTGTTGGCCATGGTATTGGGTTGCCGCACCTGATGTGCCCGTTCCCTTAATTAACTTCAAAAGGCATTTCTTTTCTCTTACAGTATAGTTTTATATAAGTTAAATATTTTTTTACATACAAACTATTTTATAAAAATCATTTATGCTAAACTATTAAAAAAGTAATTAAAGTTTAAAAGCTTGATAAAATTAAATCTAATACGAAACAATCAGACATTCCCACATCGTCCTCCTCAGATGCTTTCAGCGCCCAAAAATTCCGTTCAGTCTTCTCGTTTAAATTTCACGTCTATGCAATCGAAATTCGAAAGCTGCCCACTAACTTCTACATCAATAACGTTCTATTTGTATGGCGGTTTCTCTTTGCATTTCCATTTCGTCTTGCCAATGGGTCCTTTTCTTTTGCTTGGGCTTCTCCAGAGCATCCTTTAGATCTAGTTCGCTGCTCTCGAAAGCCTTGTTCAAGTTACTGTGAAAGTTGCCCTTGTTCCTGCAACAATTCAGCTCGTCGTCGCGGGCACAGATAAGAGAAATGGATCTGGCTTCCAATTGCTTGGGATTGTAAATGATGGTTGTGGAGGAGCATTTACTTTGGGTTTCACCAGCATCCGATGTTTTGCCTGTAGTCGAGCCAGTTTCGGAACATTTGTCACATTCATGTTGCTTGGATTTCTTGCAAGCCACTAGAAATATTAGCACAGTCAGTATGACTATGGCTGTTGCAAGGCCTGCCAGTCCTGCTATCATGGTCATCATTTCGTGGGGTTCGCCATCAGATGTTACTTTTGTTACTGGAATAAAATACAAACAAATAATTTTCGTAAGTTTAGATATTTTGCTTTTTAGTGAAATTTTTATAAAGGCAAAAATGTTACACTTTATTTTAGAAAAGAAAAGAACAGTCTTAAACATTTTTGCGACTTTTTAAAATTTTGTCATTTAATCTTCAATAATTTGCGATTTTAATCAATTCCGGTACATTTTCTGGCCTCAAGAGAAAATTGCGGTTGTTATACCTCAAGATAAAAGAAGAAATATAAATAAAATGGATTAGAAGGCTTCTGTCTGTTTTGAAAATGCTCTACCGTGTGCAGCCCTGAAGCATCGACGCAACGTGGGGTCCACAAATACGACTCCCTCTATTTTCCTTCTTATAAACTATTTTTTTAGCACCGGCACGAGTAGAGGTCATCTCTTGAGTGTTTGTCTGATTTAAAAAAAAACGTACTTATTGAACACACCTCGTATGCTGTGGGGAATTTATTTCTCGAATTCTCTAATTATTAACACACAAAAATATTAAATTTTTGAGAACGTTTTTTGTCTCTACATAAAAAATTTTACTTACTTATTGAACCCACTTCGTATATGCGAAAAGTACCAATAACATTCATACGATATCCAAAAATATTATATATTAAGGATATTCGTTTGAATATTCAAAAGAATATTTTTAAGAAAAAGTTCAACAAGTATCAAGTTGAAGTTCAAATTCACCTTCAAATAAAAACAAAAATTAAAATTAAAAGCAACAAATGCAAAGTAGTTGTCAATGAACACCTTAAATCGTAAATTATTGTTGTAAATTTGTATTATTTATGAGTACGAATAACTTTTAAAATACATTTTATATTTTAAAACAAACAAATTACGCATAATTAAGAGGAGAAAAAGGTGTTTTGTTTTACTTGCGCCGCGCCGCCATTTGTTTAAAAAATTAAAAATTATATTCGTTCATTTAACTTTAAGACAATTGCAACTGCTGATTGCTGAATTTTTATTTATTATTTTTTTTTGATCCAGTTCAAGTTGGACGGACAGACTGTTTCAAATTGAATTTAATGTGCAACCTCGCAAGTGCACTCATTTTTATTGCATTCAATTGTGTAAAATGAAATTGTTGTAAAAAATTCATGGATATTAATTTTTTACTATTGTATTTTTTAAATTGTCTACGTCTACAATCTCAGTGTTTAAGCGTGAAAATTCTAATAACAGGACGAAATAATTTATTTTCCAAAACTCAATGTTCCTGGTCCATTACCAGCAGGTGTATTCAAAAATCAGACAAATAAAATAATTCCCAGCCAATTAATTGTGTATGTATGTATGTACGCTTGTGTATGTGTACGTGTGTTCCCACTGACAGCTGCACAAGCAAGAGTATTAATAATGAATACCGATTGCGGCGCAAACTTCAACTTCCTGTTTTCATAAATATTACTCCTCCCCTTCCCCCTCCTGTACCAACAGAAAATAAATTAATAGAACATTCTTAATTGCAGGCTGTCCTAGTTTGTTGACACGCCTTTCAACTGTCAAGAACGCCGGGCTTGACATATTTGTATTGAAGCATTTGGCCTTTTAAATGTCAACAGTTTCACAAACGGAAATGCGTTTCTAAGCCTTGAAACTCACGCTCTAGACGCATTTCAACAAAAAAAAAAAAAAAAAATGACAGAAAACAACTTTCAAAATATTAAACAATCGTAAATTAAAACAAACAAAACAACTTTTAGCAACTGCGAAACAATTCAATGACGGATTTCTATGCTTAAAAATAGTAACAAAATAGTTTATGGTTAAAATAGTAAAATTTAATTCTAAATTAAGATTCTCGCAATTGTAACAGCACGAAAGCAGACAATGTCACAGTCACAGTTGGACTCTCTACATTTGCGTGGCTTGTCAACTCAGTTTTCTAGTTGATTTGCAACAAATAATTTTTTCTAATTTGTTTAATTCTTCCCGAAGAAAAGTTGTCTATTTGCATAACAGGAATTTTTCTTCAAAGTCCTCAATATAGAGTTTCTTACAAAATTCTTTGTTTCAAATCTGTTTCTTATTTCTCTGCTCATGTTCCTTTTAAATAACGTAATCATTTTTAAAATCGTAAAAGTTTTAAATGTTACTTTTGCAAAAAAATCTCTGCTCTGTCAAAAATTAAGCTTGTCAACGTGAAAAATACTCCTAAAAACTATTTTTAAGGGATTTCAAAAGATCATATTTCAAAATTATTTTTATAAAAGTCCTTTTTATAATGTTCAAGAATGGTTTCTTGAAAAGGAAATTTGTAACTTGTACTTTTCATAATATTAAAAAAAAATACTTTTTTCAGAAAAGAGTATGTTTACGGGATTTACTTCTTTGAAAAGGTACATATTTCAAGAAGCACTTTTCTCAAAAGGCACCATACATAATATGAACTATTATTAAAAAGTACTTTTTTCAAACGGTATATATTTTCGAAACTGCCATTTTCAATAAGCACTTTCTTACAAAAATTTATGTTTTTTTAGAAAATTTTTTCAAACAAACATGTTCTCTATAAGGTACTTTGCTCAAGGGAAATTTTTCAAAACCTAATTTTTCCAAAGTTCAAAGTTCTTTCGAAAGGTATTGCTTTTAAAATGTACTTTTTCCATTTTAAAAAAGAACTCTATTCAAAAGGTAATTTTTTCAATAGGTACTTTTTCTAAATGTACTTATTTCAAAAGGCACATTTTTCAAAAGGTAGTTCTTTCAAAAGGTAATTTTTTCAGAAAGTACTTCTTTAACTTAATTTTTTTGAAAAGGTTCTTTTTTAGAAGGTGCTTTTTGTAAAAAGTAATTTTTTCAAAATATTCTTTTTTCAAAAGCTACTTTTTTGAAAGGTACTTTTTCAAAAGGTACTTTTTTCAAAACGTTGTTATTCCTAAACGTACTTTTTTCAAAGGTACTTTTACAAAAAGTTTTTTTTAAAGATACTTTTTTCAAAGTGTACTCTTTGTAAGTTACTTTTTTCAAAAGGTAATTTTTTCAAGGGATGCCCTTTTCAAAACGTACTTTTCTCACGAGGTATTTTTTTTTCTAAACATATTTTTTTTAAATGTACTTTTGTAAAAGGTACTTATTTCAATAAGTATTTTTTTCCAAATGTACTTATTTCAAAAGGCACATTTTTCAAAAGGTACTTCTTTCAAAAGGTAGTTTTTTCAAATGGTAAATTTTTTCAGAAGGTACTTTTTTAACTTAACTTTTTTGAAACGGTACTTTTTTAAAAGGTGCTTTTTGTTAAAAGTACTTTTTTCAAAATATTCTTTTTTCATAAGCTAATTTTTCGAAAGGTACTTTTTCAAAAGGTACTTTTTTCAAAACGTTATTTCTAAAAGTACTTCTTTCAAAGGTACTTTTACAAAAAGTTTTTTTAAGATACTTTTTTAAAAGTGTACTCTTTTTAAGTTACTTTTTTCAAAAGGTAATTTTTGAAGAGATGCCTTTTCAAAACGTACTTTTCTCACGAGGTAATTTTTTCCTAAACATACTTTTTTAAATGTACTTTATCAAAAGGTACTTATTTCAATAGATATTTTTTTCCAAATGTACTTACATATTTCAAAAGGCACATTTTTAAAAGGTACTTATTTCAAAAGGTAGTTTTTTCAAAAGGTACTTTTTTCAAAAGGTACTTTTTTCAAAAGGTAAATATTATTTTTAAGAGAATTTTTTTTGAAAAGCACCGTTTATAATATAAATTATTTTAAAAAAGTACGTTTTTCAAATGGGTCACATGTTCGAAAGCTAACTTTTGCAATAGGCACTATTTCTTGCAAAAATTTACGTTTCTTAAAAGTGGTTTTCTGCAAGGAACATGTTTTCCGAGAACCACTTTTTCCACAAAGTAAATAAGGCCACTTTTTTCAAAAGCTGTAATTTGGTGAATCACAATCGGCACAACGCACTATGCACGTGAGCCGCAGTGATGAAGAAGATCCGTATTCTTCAATTACTCCACTTTCTCATTTATGAAAAATCCGCTGACTTATTCAGACGAAGTCCATTTCCGAATATTCAAGGGAATATTATCGAGAAGCCTTTGCATGTTGAACGTGCCTCTGTATGCTGCGCTATGTGGTCGGCAGGTGTGATTGGCTAATTTATTGCAAAGATATGCATGAAACTTTTGGATAAAAGAATGGACATCACGTGCTCACCAAACGCCGAGCTCCATTTATGTTTTTTAATTGAAATTATAAATTTTTCGTAGTTTTTTTTTTCGAAACCGTTGTTCTTATTTAGTTTACTTTATGTAAACGTTTACGTATGTATGTATGCATGTATGTATGTATGAATCATATGTATGTATGCATGTATGTATATCTTATGCATTACATACATGGTATGACCACAATAGATCAGTAGGGGCTCTTTTAATGATAATGGCCATTGAAAATTTCCATTTTCGCATTTTTTTTAAATCATTCTGAATTCATCTCGTTACCGTTTTTATTATAAAAATACTTCCCTATTCTTTCTTTTATAAAAAATTATGTTTGCCAATTGCAATTTGTATGAGAAACACGATTTAATTAAAAAAAACATGGACAAGAACTTGAAAGAAAAAAATTCTATAAATTGTTGAAAAAAATCAACAATTTGTTTAACACAAACGTGTTGTACACAATTTTTGGGACACACCTCTTTAATGGGAAAAAATCACGGCGACATGACAAGAGATAAAAAAAAGAAAAAAAACAGAAATTTAAAATAATAATAGGAAAAATAAACGCATGCAATTTAAATTAATTTCTAGACTTTTTTGTTGTATCATGATGCAAATTAATGAGAGTTTTTTTTTCGTTGATTCATTTTATTTAAGGAGTTGTAGCGGGTATAAATTTTCAAAATTTATCTGTTACTTCCTGATTTCAAATAAGTTTATAAGTATATATACAGTGGCCGATAAAAGTCTACAGACGACACATATGTATTTTTTTCAATTAAAAAACCCAACAAAGTATATTTTTATTTATGAAACAAGGGACAAAATGTATGAAAGCTGTGGTGCACCACCCAACAGGATAATAATTTAAAATTTATTCTTCAGGTAGGATCTTAAGCAACTAAATACATCTTCACAGAGTTCAGTCTTGCAAATTCAATTTTATATTACCTGTTCCCAAATGGTGGGAAATTAACCAGAAGAAGAATACCAAAAAGATCTCGATTTTAAAATAGGAATTTTCAGTTGTTCTAAGTGCAGATGAATAGAAGCTGTTGCAGGCGATCGTTGAGGACCAATAGAATATTATTATATTAAAAACAAAAAGTGCCACATTTTATAAACTAATTTAAGATATAAGTAAGTGAATGTTGATTTGAACCTTATTTCATTTCGCCAGTATTTTGGTTTTTAAAGTTTTTTTTTCTTGTTGTGATACAGTTTTGTCTCTAGTTCTATAAACAAAAATAGACCTCAACCATATCTACATCAGAAAATTTATTAATTGTCTTGTTGGCCTTATTATATTGAAAAAATATGTGTTGTATGTAGACTTTTGGCGCCCACTGTATGTGTATACAAAAATACACAATAATTGTATATTGTTTCTCTTTTGAAAAATTGTTTAAAACATTGATTACAGTTGATTGACATTTTAAACAAATGACTGACTGCCCGATTGGAATAAAAATTACTAGTTTTATTTGTAAAAAGACATGATCATTATTAAAAAAAGATGTAGAAATTAGTATGAAATTATATGTCTAATTTACATCGATTGATAACGTCTGTAACTGTATTTGGAAAAACTATACACCATTTCCAATAGAAATTGTTCATTTCAGCGCACAATTTTACAATGATGCAGAAAGTGCAAAACGTGCAAATCTGTATAATTTGTTAAGGCGTTTTCTTTTCCACAAAAAAAAAACTTAAACATTTTATTGATTAATTTATAAATCAAAATCGCTATAATTAAAAATCACTCCTATAAGTTTGTTTCCATTATAGAATACTGATTGTGGATTGTTTATTTTAAAAGGCAAAAAAATTTACACTTTTTTTTAGAAAAGAACGCGTTTTACAAAATGCTATTGCATATTGTTAACCAAATGGGCTTTATGGGCTCCAGTTCAAATCTCATCAGACACAGAGACCTCATCAGCACCCGAGTCTAAACCCAGGGGCAGATTTTGTGCAAATATTAATGCTACTCAAACCGATTTTGATTTTTTTAACTTTTTACATATTATTTCTCCACATTAACAAAATATGCGAATTTGAACATGATACAGGTCTTCCAATAGGGACTTTTAAACTTCGACAGTCCTACCGCCAAGACTTTACGCACTGTGGTGGTTAAATTTGTGTCCACTAGTTCAGTAAACAATGAACCAATACTACTACGACGACAAAACGAAAACATTGCCATGGTGCTTGGGAATGTGCAGGAGAATCCCAGGCTGTCGATTTCGCGTCAGTCACAAGATCTTGGCCTTTGGCAAACAATAACTTGACGAAATTTGCATCGTGACATGGACCTGTAGCGTCACAAAATTCAACTGATCCAGCAGTTGACGATAAACGACCATAGATAACGTCTGGGCTCTGGAGCAGTTGGAAAATGACCCCAATTTTTATAAAGAAGACTTCATTCAAAATGAATGGGTACAACATGAAACAAAATTTTCGAATTTTGGACAATACCAATACCCATAGGATTAAAAAGTATCCAATGCATCACGAAACAGTGTCTGTTGGTGTGAGTTTCGAGCTGGCGGCGTTATCATTCCATATTTCTTTAAAAATAATCTCAACGGCCTGAAGTGGACATGTGATCCCAATAGAATGGCTCTACTGATCAGATATTTTATGACACATTAGATATATTGCATGAGCGATTTGAGGTTGTGGTCATCTCACCTGAAGGTGATGTGACCTGTCCACTGAGATCGATTTCATCCCGTTAGACTACATTCTAAGGGGGGCTTCCTCAAATCGCCGTTCTATGTGAATAAGCTACAAACTACAGCGGCCTTCAAAACCAACATCAGTCAAAGACAGCCTGATATATGCGCCAAAGTCATAGAAAATCGGACATTTTGAATGCGAGTCACCCGCCCAGTCGAGGCAGAATTTTGTACGAAGTTATATTTCATACATCCCGGCATTAATAGGCCTTTCAAATGAGTAAAAAAATTAATGATTTCCTACACACACTTGTCTTATTTAAATTTAAAGATAGGAAGCACTTGATATTAATTTCAAGAAACCTTCCAAAAAAGGGAAAAAATATCACAAACAAATGGGTCATTCATGATTAATTAAAAACACTTACAATTGCAGAAGCTTGAAAATCCCAAATGCACAAGGTTGTGAACTATGCTACAGTATTAAGAGTTTGCACGGTGCTGTTTGCTTAAAATCGCATCTTGCGAATTTGCTACACATGTCGCAGTAAATTGTGAGCGCACTTCTTAAATATGTTGCACTCTTGCATATTTTGTATATTTCATTTACAAATTTCATTTCATTGCCCCATCAAAAATAACAATATGGCGCTCGATATGTCAGGATGGTTTGTTACGTTTTATTCAAAACTGTGCAAATACGCACAAAAATTTTTTCGTAAAGTGTTTTGAGTGCAAATATGGCAAATTGCCAGAAAAAAATTTGTAGATTTTCTTATTGCGTTGTTAAAAACGTTATAATTTTTTACACATTTGCACATCGTTTGCACGGTTTGCACTACCCAGTGTGAGTGCCCTTAATATTTTGCAAATCCAGTAATGCAATACCATTACCCCGAGAAGGAGAATTGGACTAGTGTATATAGTAGAGCTTAAAAATATTTTAAAGGTCGATTAAAAATGTATTTAAATCGAGTATCGTTCAAAAGCGGGTTTAAATGAATTTGAAAAAAAAACTTCAGCTTTCGCTCAAAAACAGATTTGAGCCCGTATAATTAATTGGTGGTAGTTTTGATTAGAAATAATTTGTTTAAATTTTCTGGAGACGGACAATATATGTATAAGGTGGTGTAAAAAACATCATAATTTGAATTGGCTGGCAATTCAAAATGCGGTAAAACGAACCCCTTTGAAGATGGGCATTTGAGCGATATAACCTTTTCCAATTAACGTCATCAATTTTTCACTTTCGAATAATAATTTTTTTTAATGAAACAGTGATTGATTTTTCATTTATAACAAATTGGCAACCAGTTCAAATTAATGCCAGCATTTTCCCGTAAAATAAGGTTCATTTAACATTTTCAGTTTGGTTCGTTCAAAATTTGGATGCAATGCATCGTTGGTGGGCAAAAAAGAAATCTTTAAAAATATTTTACCAAAGAAAAGAGCAGTAACTTGTCAAAAATTCCTGTATTTTGCTTTTAGTTTAAATTTAAAAATTTAATATGATCAGTCGGAACAAATATATGACGTGATGGTTATTTAAATCTGGCAAAACTAATCTGATATAATCCATATATATAAATTTATCAATTTCATCTTCAGCTTCCATGCTCAGAAGAAGTCAAATATTTTGAAGGCATTAACTTAATATGACACTCTCCATATCGATCGTGGAGAGTGTCAAAAAAAAGATCACTAGGGCTAATTGTGCCGCTCATGTGCATGCATGATAGTGAATGAAAACTTGCCACTCAATATTGGATGTGTTATACAGAGTCTAGTTCAATTGTTGACACAAAAGATTTATAAGGCATTTAAGTGATGTTCTTGGGACAGGCATCCAAATTTTAACTGAACATTGTTTGAAATTGAAATCATTCATGCCACAATCAATTAATCAATCAAATATTTCAAAACAATGCAAATCATGCATTAAAATAAAAATGTGACTTAATTTAATTATAACATCTAAACTAATAAAACACGTTTTGTATTAAAATACGATGAACAAATTAAAAAAAAATCAATAATTCAAACTGAATGAATTAATTCTAAATGAATATTCAGTAGGGAAAAGTGTGATTTTTCCCAAAAACAATTAAAAATAAAATAAAGCGCACCATTTATCACATTAAAAAAATTTTATAATAATAATAATAATAATAAATAACTGTTATTAAAAGTGCAATTAAATAAACAAATTAAAACACAATCAATTAAAATAAATTTATTTCGAAACGGCTTCGGCGAGCCCATCATCAATTGCATAAAATTTTTTATTTCGAATTTATTTCTAAAATTTTGTCTGTTAAAAATGAATATGCAATTGCAAATAAGCAAAATAAAATTCAAAATAATTAACGTAATATAAATTGTTTAACTTACTGGAATCCTCAATAACAAAACGTTTGGTGTTGGAAGTTTTGAAAACTATAGATGACGACGACTCCATGGTCAGACCAGGTACTTCTTTATAAATATTTATTTGTTTACTTTTATTTGTCTTTGTTTTACTTTTTTTTGTCTTTTCAATTTAATGTAAATTAGATGAACAGTCACAATTAGAATAAAATTATGGCAAGTCGGACTGAAGCCTGACAAGTTGATGCTGATAACGATGTTAATTTCGATGTTGATGTATCGAGTTGTTAATTTAATCAAATAATTAATGTCTCCTCAATATAACAGTCACAAAGAAAAGCAAACTGGAAAAGGAAAGAAATAAAATAAATATAAAAAAAATTTAATACGCAAGAAATAAAATTATTGTTTCGTAATTGATGTAAGAAAGTTTCAGAATTTCATCACACTAAATTAAAGAGCTTAAAAGTGAACCACAAGCACTAGAGCCGACTTTGCTTGTGCTCTATACTAAAGTTGTTATGTGTGATTTCAAGGAAAGCTTATAAAAAAATTTTCATATAAGACCTCTAATTGTACAATGCATTGCGCTGCTGGAACTACGCTCCCTGACAGGAAAAACCTGTGCAGGGAGCGTATTCCACATGCAAACCGTTCGGCAATATGAAGTGAAGCTTAGTGACACATCTGTCACAAATAAGCTCCCTGACTTCATTAGATCACATTCCATTGTAGTACCGATAAAACAGTCAAACAGACTTCACGTTGCGTTCGATGATGCTCCAGTGAGTCAATAGATTTGGTTGCGCTCATCATTATGATCTCTCATTGATTATATATATTATATCTTGTAATTCCTATAAGCAACATGTTTATATCGCCCATAACTAAAAATGGATCAGCCTGTTCGGTCATACTCATTCGGAAATTTGTAACAAGATCGCGATTTGGAAGTGAAGTGAAATTTTCATATGTGATGTTAAATATAATAAATTAATAATTTCATACTCAAATAATTCTGGCTAAAAAAACCGACTCTAATAAAACGAGCCAATTGAACAAAAACCGTTTATTTCTAGTTAATAAATTTCTTCCGGGAAAGTTTGAGATTTACCCTTCTTGAGAAATACTCATTATACTCATTGTATCGGGCGGCCACTTTGTCCGTCCCATTTACACTTAAATTTCTGTTAAACCGAACTGCAAGCTATACTTTCAAATAAAATAGCCTTTTCAAAATCGGTCCATGAATGGGGCAATTATGCGATAATCGTTATTTGTCCGATTTTCGAAAAAAAAATTAAATAAACACTTTCAGACAAAATAATAATAATTTTTAATTCGGTTTATTGATGTAGAAGTAATGTGACAGTCAATATTTAAAATTTTTTTATTTTTAGAAAAAAATTTTGAAACCAATCTGCAAGTAAACACGTTCAAACAAAACAAAAATTTGGAAATCGGTTCACAAATGATAAAGTTATGCCTGTACAAACATTAAAAAAACGCGTTTCGAAAATACACACGACTTGTTAATCTCCTTCTTTTTTCAAGTCGGTTAAAAAAGAACTTTGTTTTCATAAAAAGTCGCTCCATGGCTTATTGACAACCAATTCTCCATACATCTACATCATAAATGTCTAATGCAAAAATGGCAACCAATTAAAAATATGATATTACTTTTGCGCCACTCTGTATATACGAGTACAGTTAGAGACTTGATGAAAACTCGAAATCTGAAACTTCCTTTCCTTAATATTATTAACAAGTTCTAAAATATTTTTTTAGTATTATTGAAAAATAAATTTTCATTGAATTTCTAAAACAATCTTTAAAGATTTTCACAACTTTTTTATATTACAACTAATGATAAAAATTCGGTAAACTTTTCTAAGTTTTGACTCAATAATTGTTCAATGGAGTTATAATGTTATTGCCATGGCCCCTACGAGTATACATTGGGTTATAATTTGTAATTAGTTCCTAGTGGTAATAACTAACAATATTTAAAATATAATGTTGTTGATTTCTAAATCCACAATTTTTGTTTATTCATTTGTAATGCAAAAGTCCTATTGAAACGTTCCATATAAACGATGAAGTTTTTTTAACACAATAAAGTTGAGCTTTGAAAATTTCCCAATAACAAGAACTTCCAAAAGGAGCCATTAACATCCAAAGCTTCTAATAGTGCCAGTCCGCATCATTTATAATAATTTTGAAATTCTGTTTTTTAAATCCCCTACTCATTGCACAGTGTCAAAACACAGCACTTTTTGCATCCCTGAGTGTTTTGTACATTTCCAGCAAAAAAAAATTATTTTCTGAAGAAGTCAACAAGAACCACAACTTGTGATCCGAAAGTAAACAAAGTTCGGACCTTCTTCAGTCATTTCAAAATGTTATAATTTTTGGATCCATGTTCATTAGATCTGAAGTCATGTCCAAGATGGCATGAAAAAAAAACGATTTTTGGGAAGTACTTCCCGCTAGCTATTCATCCCACAGTGTATAATATTACCCCCCATTGGACTTTATGTAAAAGTCACCCACTTAAACAAAATTGCATTTTTGGTCATATAATTTAATTTTTTATTATTATTTTATTATATTTTTTATTATATTTTATTTTATTATTGGCGACTGGATTTGAGAACTCGAATTTGGGAATATTTTGTCATCATGACACGCTTAATGCGCTTACCACCTCATCCATATGAGCGTATAAAACTGTAAAGGTGAATTTACCCATTCGTTCTGAACGTTCCGAACGCTTTTTTAATATGTAGTGTAACGTCTCTATTTTTTTGAGAGTGAGAGAAAGAGAGCAAATTTAATGCGGAACAACAACAAAAATTTCGTTCAGAACGAATGGGTGAATTCACCGTAAGGGTACTCAGTTAAGGTGAATTCACCGGTTCGTTCTGAACGTTCCGAACGATTTTTTTTATATGTAGTTTGACGTCTCTATTTTTGAGAGAGTGAGAGAAAGAGAGTAAATTTAATGCGGAACAATTTTTGCTTGAATTGGTTTAATTTTAATTATCCTCCCGAACGAATTGAACTGTGCTGCCAGATATATAAATTTTTTATGCAAAATTGAAATGAGCTGCCACATCATATTATATGTACATATGTATGTATTATAATATACAAATTTAATTGTAAATTTTTTGTATTTATTTAACTCAATAGCTATTAGAGCATGCACTCGACTTAAATTCATTTATATATTTTTTATTTTATAAAAATTTGCTTAATTTAGAACACAGCAAATTGCAATCATCTGCCACTGTGCTGCCTGCTTGTAAAAGTAACACACAGCTTTTACAGAGTTGTTGCATATGGTAGCTTTGTTTCTACAGAATATTTGTTCGGCGCGGGTGAATCTTCTGTGAGCAAACTCTCAGTAAACTAAAATTGTCTCTCAACGAAAATTTCCTGCAGAACGAACCGGTGAATTCACCTTTAATATAAGCAGCGAGTGGCTGTGAGAGTAAAATGTCTTGGGAGAGGCATAGTTAAAGAGAACTATTTAAGAACTTAAGCTGAATTGAAACTTGATCAAGAAAACTTGACGTGTGTGAAACAGCTCCAAGGAAATCAAGAGATTTTGATGTAGAAAAAATGCAAAGGCCTGTTATTACAAAATTCTCCTTTCTAACGAATTTACTATAAAGGCAACAATTTTCCTGACAGTAAGATTTTGATTTTTTTTTTGATAATTTCGAAGCAATGAATATGTTTTCCTTAAGAGCAACTCTATGTTTTCTTTTCCATGGGTTAATATTAAATCGGAATTAGACGTTTGGACGTAACAACTTTAAATAATCCTAATATCTTGCTTTTTCTAATGTGAAAGTAACTCAATTATAAATTAGAGGAAAATAATGCGTTCATGTAAATTTAAATAATATTTTCAAAAAATTTAGAACAGATTTGTAGAAGTAATTAAAATTTTCGACAACATTTTATAGATTTAGCTTTTAAAGGGTGGCAAATGATAAAGTGGATTTTTTTAGAAGCAATGAAAATGTTATTCCTTAAGAATGACTTTCACTTCGTTTCTCTCTATGTGTTTTAATTTTGAAAAAATGTCTATGTGTTACAAACGGCATGTGAATAAAAATATTCCTTCTGCGTCTGAAATCATCTTAAAGAAAATTCATTGAAATCAGTTTAACCATATGCAAAAGCTTATCATGATTAAGTTTAACTAAATAAGGCCCTATTTAAATTTTCTTAAATTTAAAAGAAGAAAAAAATTTTGGTATTGGTATAGTACTGGCTTGATTTAGGATGATCGATGGTTCCATAATTAAATGCGAAAGAAGTCTTATCGCAGCATTTTTTTTTCAATTATTTAAATGTATTTTTGAACACTAATGACAATTCGAGAAACTCATCGTTCCTTATTTCGACAATTAATGGAGAGCACTTTATGTTCTTGAGCAAGATTTTCATATTTGAAGCGCTGGCAATTGGCAATCGAAGAAGCCTTAGCTTGTAATATTTTCTAGACTAAGCGAATGCACAGTGGGGCACTTCGCGGTAAAAGTTGGCAAAAAATCTATAAATTTTTTTTTAAATTAATTCTTTGTCATAGAATTACATTCCCTACATAGACGAATTAAGTATCAAATCATAAAAGTTTACTTAAAACAAAATAATTCATATGATTATTCTTATTAAATAACAAAAGTTAATAATACAAATCAAACCAAAGATGCTTCGTGCCGGTTTTGCTGTCATGTTGACGTGACTTTGTCAATGACTTTTGCATACAACATAAAAATAATTTATTTCTTCCTGAAAGTCCTTTTCCCCTATGTCCTTTAAAGTTTATGCCTTGGAAAGCTAAAAGCTTATCCATGCCCAAGTCTTTAAGTTCAGAAGTGTGCTGGATATCCTAAATATTCGTCAACACAATAAGAAATTACGCCTTAGAATTTAGTTTTCGCTCGATAAATGGCCATAAGTCTAAAGCTCAAAAAAATTTTCACACTGTCCGAAACACTTAGAAATTAAAATTAATAATTTTAGCGATAAATAGAACAAATTCTTAAAATTTTCTTCAATAGTCGAGTCACTTCAGCGATAAATATATGCTTTAGTAAACCCAGAAGAGGGAGAAATTTAGCCCACAACCAAAATTTGTCCTTCTTATGGAACTTTTAGTAAATGATATAATTTTCCTCTTCGTTAAAGGACTGAAGCGTCTCCTTTCCCCAAGAAAAGTCCTCACGCATTGTAAGCTCCCATAGAAAATTCTTTAGTTACGTCCATGTACTGTAAAGCAACAATACACGATTCAGCTTTATATAAAAATGTCTCATAATGCCTTTTTCATTTCAATGTTTCTTAAATGAATTTTATATGTAAATCAGGAATATTATTAAAATATTATAATTGGAGGCAGTTACAACTGAATGAATGCCCTTTTTGCAAATATACTCGTAGATGTATTGAAATAAAATATTTACGAATATTATTGAATTAAAAAAAGATTTAAATCAAATATTAATTAATCCAAAGCGTAGCAACACACTCTAGCATTTTTTTTAAATTGCGACAATAGTATGTCTTAATTAAAGCAATTGTTTTCAATAAGATTTTTATAAATATTTATTAGACTTGAATAGAGTTGCGTAAAAAATTATTAAATTTTGATTGTTTCATTGCAAGACTATTGCAACTTATCAATCAATTTAAAATTTAAGACAACGAAAAACAAATCAAATTGAAATTAATTTTCATGAATGAGCTTAATTTTTTTGCTAATCACAAAGGGTGTTTCTCGAGAAATCAACAATGGCTAATAATAATTTTTGACAGATATAAAGCAAAACACAATTATGTCCACACAAAATCTCCGTCAGGTTCGTACTGCCGGTCTCTAGAGTGCTTGGTGGTGTCGGGATCTGACGTCTGACTGTTAACAATAATATGACATACATATTTTGCTAACCTGAACTTGGTTGTGATGCATTATAGGGCGTGGCACAATTTTGTTATTTTAGAAAAGTCCTTTAAATGTCGTTTATTCAATAGCAGGACGGACTTAGTTATCTTTTTCGCCCGAATATCCAAAACAAAAAGAATAATCTTCCAAAGAAGTATTTAAGATTCAGAAGTTGTGATCCGCAAATTTTAAGAATCCGGAACATTTCTAATGATTTTATTTCTTCTCTTGTCTTCTAAGGCGAATTCATATCAGGTAAATAAATACAAATAATAATAAAAACAAATGAACAAGTTGTGATATTGAATAATGAAGGAATTTAGAAAAGGAATCAACAGCTGTATCGATGGGCCTTTCATATCACTGAAAATTTTTGATAATATTTCCCATCTTAATGAAAGAACCTAAATTTGAAAAAATTACTCATTATCGTTTTCAATAATTTTTGTATTTCAGTGCATCGTTTTGTATATTCGTGGTTTCGCTTTGAATCATTTTATTTATATTATATAACTCCAATATATTGTCCATAAATCTTTTGTATGCATATTTGGAAAAGCAAGAGCTCCCAATATTTATTCAGTTCAAAGTCACTTTAAAAGTATTAGATTAAAAAACATGTTGTCCACTTTTAATTAGTGAAAATCGTTGAACTTAGTTAGGGCGAAAATCGTTAAAATATCAAATTGTTTTATATGCTGATAAGTCTTTCAAAATGGCTATGTTCTCTTCTCTTGTCTTTTACTCTCTTCTTTGCACTACTAATCTTCTTTATTATACTCTTTCATTTTTATGCTCTGCTCTTCTTCTTTCTTTTAATTTGGCGGGCTTTACCTCTCAATGTTGCGATATGTTTAATAAAGGATCTCATTTTGTAGCACGAAACGTTTCTAAATGTTTGAAATTTTTATGGAAAAAGTCCAAGTATGAAACGAACTCCGAAAATTTTTCAATCAAACTTCAAACAATTCAGAATGTTTCGTTTTGTTAACACATTTGTCTTTTTTACTTTTCACCATTTTTTAAATTTTTTCTAATTTTTTTTCACAATTTTGTGTCATTAAAAATGCAAACATTCAAGCGAGTTTTGATTAGTGTTGGTTGGACATTAAACGTAATGGAAAGGCCTATAAAGCAATCTTAGCTTTGATATTACATTAGAAATTACGCCAAAAAATACGCTTTTCAATTTCTATCATTTATTCTATAGTTTATAAATTAATTTTGTATGCTATAGAGATTCAGGGATTTGTTTTTATTACAGTTTTGGGAATAAAAGATTTAAATTCATGGTATAAGAAATACAAGGTAGTGCCACTTAAAATATTTTGACAAGTATTGGGTTTTTTGATATTAAATTTTTTTACAATTTTTTAGGAGAGCGTTGCCACATTTCGAAAAGGGATAGAAATTCCCAGAAAGTTCAATAAAAATTGTGTAGTTTGAAATGAATAAAATTTTGTTGCGAATTAAACCTTCAATTTATAGAAAATCAAATTTTAAGGATATCAAAATCTAAATATTCATCCCGATCCTGGATATATTCCTCAAGAAATTCTTCATAATGAGACTCAGGGCATTCATTAAAGCGACTGAAAGATAATTTAGCAGTGATTAACTGTGGAAAACAAAAATACGTTCAGACATAAAATGATATTTATTAAGCAAATTTCCTATGTACATACATACATAAGTATGCATTTATGTATATATATTCCCAAGTTATTTACAATCACACACATTCAGTGATTACCTGCTTTCAAAGGGAATGGCATTTCTATTAAGCCTAACATTGTGGTCATTGATTTTAAAGTCATCTTGGCTGAAATGGAGAGCACAAACAAATGACTCCTTTTTTAAATGTATTTCCTCCTTTCTGCAGGCATTCAACCACTCTTTACATCTGAATGGCACCAACGGTACTTTGAAAAACAGTATACCGGAACCCTTGCACTTCGTTTTTGTGTTTTTGCAGGCTTGAAAGATGCAGCTCATATGGTTCTTTTTACCTTGTATTCTTATACCATGCTTAAATTTATATTTTGACAGACAAAGAAGTAAAAACTTCAAAACTCTATATTAGAAAAAAAGTAAATAAATAAATAATAACTATCCATCACTGGGAGTATTTGCAATTTTGCGTTTTGTTTCGAAATATAAATGATTTATTATTATTAATATTTTTATTACTATTATTATTATTACTATTAATATTATTTTTTATTATTAGCACTCCAAAGTAATGCTAACGCTGTCCCGGGGTTCTTAGTCGGTACACTTTTTAGGTGAGCCCGACTTATCACAGATGGAAACGACCCTCTGTGAACGCGTTAACGCATTTTTTACCTCCTTCCAACAAAAAATTATTTTTATTAATATTATTATTATTATTATTGTAATTATTTCAATTGCTATTATTTTAATTATGTAAGTATGTATTAATGAAAATAAGTTTTCAGCCTTCTTTTGCACTATTGATTTAAAAATTTCTTTTACCAAATATTTTCTTTACCTTTTCTTCCTTCAAATTTAATTTTAAAAACTATTTATTTGAAATCGATTTTAAATATATATTTTATACAGATTTAACTTTATAACTAATTTTATTTTTCAAATATTTGAACATAAAGAATCAATTTGTTTATTTTCGTAACACCAACTTTTTTGAAAAGTTTTTCTCAGTTTTTATTTTTAAAAAGTTTTTTATTTCGTATTCGAAAGCAAACTTTAACTCTGAACAAGTAGTGATCGACTAAAAGTTTTCAGAAGTATAACGTTCGGTTACAGTTTTAAAATGTTTTTTTTTTTTTATAAAAAAAATAAGCAAAGAAGTCAAAAACTCTGTTCGTCAGTTGTTTGATATTTCGTAGCCGATGACGATCGAGTATGGCGTTTGCGAGCAAGCGAGCGAGAGCATGTGGTAGAGATTAATAAGTTTGAACCTTTTTTGTTATTATGCGGCTGGATTTTAAAGAGGGGGCGGCGTGGGCAGGTAAAAACGGTAAGTGGAAAATATTTGTTTTGTTGTTTGTACTAGACGTACTCGTACGTGTGAACAGTAAATATAATTTTTAGTATAATTTTCTTAAATTGCTTAATGAAACTGATATTTAAGCTGTCGCTTTATTTTCTTTTTATTTTCCATTTTGACTTTAAGCACAATTCATTCAAGACGCGATCCGTTGCGATCAAACAATAAATGCGACAATTATTTGTTATGGCTTTGAACGAATGTGTGTGTACAAATTATTACGCAAAAATGGGAAAATTATGTAGCGAAAAATTTTCCATTAAAAAATTTAATAGCAGCATCAATTGCGTTCAGTAGTTCGGATTAAACTAAAATTAATTATCGCGACTATATAACTTAAATGATCATATCTGAACTACTGATCCAAAATCCACAGCATCATAATCATCTTTTAATTTTTGTGTGACTTCGTTCGTTTTGGTAACCAGCCAAAAATCCATGATAACGTAAGAGCAGCATGTGCCAAAGAGTTTGGATAAAGAATTATCAAGACCCGGTATCAATTTATTCAAAATCCCCATTTTTATCTGTTCCCGATTTTTTATCTAGTTTTCAAAAAGTGATAGCTTTCGGGTTATTGGAAAAATTAATTTTTTAGAGCCAAATTTAAACATTTTTCACTACCATATTTAAATTGGTTGTTAAACACTGTTAAAAATGTGTGACATCAACGATCAATGGTCATAGAGATCTAAACGAAGACTTATAAAAGATTTAAAAAAATTGATCGATTACACGAAGCACTCTTAACAAATGACAGCTTTTTTAGGGACTCAGTGTTACTTCCACGTGTAGCGTTTAGGACGCCAAATTATTAATGAGGAGCTTGCATTTGGTTTATAACATCATCAATATAATCGCATCACAAACTAATAGTGTTAGAACGAAAGTGTGGAGTTGTAAAAGTACCGATTTATTCAATATATTTCTCGCTTCCCAATACTCATATGCAGCCAGTAAAAAAGAGTTCGGAAATAATTCAACAAGATCCTTAACTTGCTATTCGGATGAAGTGAGTGCACTCTGAGATCATTTCTAATGATCGTAAAATAAACTTCTTTTTACAAGATCTTGTCTTTTTTGGTTCCAATTCTATGGATTTTAAGTTATGTTCAGAATGTTTTGGAAAAAAGAATTTTTGAAGACACTTCAATTGCTATTCGTAATCTATTTTGTGTACTTTGACCCCGAGATACTGGTGTATTTTTTTGGGGGGAACATGGTAATTTGTTTAGAAGCTTTCCCCTAAGTTTATTTTCCGTACTAATAATAATAATATGTTTTACAATTATTAATAAGAGTAATTAAATATTTTGTAAAAACGGTAAAAACTGAGAACATATTTGATTTTATGAATTAATTAATCGAAAACTGAATTAAAATGTATTTGAAATAGATGCTCTAAATAATTTTCATTTGGTCGATATTAATGTCTTGTTTGCTTTACATCTTTTATTATTATTTTTATTATTATTATTCTTTGTACATACACAGATTGACTTTTTTTAATAAAAAATGTTTAAAACATTTAACTAGCGATTATATTTTTATTACAGTCATTAATCAAATTTAATATTGTCATATCAAATCATTAACTTCGCAAAAAAATGTAAAAAAATAAATTATTAGAATTATTCTTGTTTTTTTTAGATCTATTGTACGAATTATTTAATATCAAACAATAACGACTGTACAACCAAATAATTCTAGCAAAAAAGCACCTTCGTAATGAAGAGCCAATCGAAAGGATTTCAAAACGTATGCAATTATGGGCGAGTTTAAAATCTGATATTATCCATTTCTAGGGTACGAGTATGTTTTACTCCCAAGGAAGATTCAAATATCTTCTTAAATAAATGGCGGAGTTATGCGATAGTCAATATTTCCGAAGGCCACTTTGTTCGTAGCCAAAAATCCTTAAGTGACAAACACAAAATATTACAGGAGAAGTGCTTCTATTAATTGCCTTTGCACTAAGTTGTAGAGCAACTGCAAAATTAATTTTGCTCTAAATTTGTGATGGCAGTTGTAACGATTACAGAAAAACTATTTTTCCGCGGTGAGGGCACATTCAAGTCATAACTAGTTCCAGATGCTTCAAATCATTCCTATTTCATTAATAATATTTGTCGAACATAAAGGATTTTATATATTAAAAAATGGGGTATATTTTATATTTCCTATTTTGCCGGGAAATGTACCCGTGTTTTCGAAACCCTGCCAAGTAAATAGCAAATTCCGCGTATATATTATAATGATATATTTGTTATAATAATGCACACTTCCATACATAAGCCATTTAATTTGTCTATTTTTATTTTAATTATAAAATAAATCATAGCGGTGCCGTCTTTTAATAGTTAATTGATTCTATCTGATATAGTCTAAAAAAATAATTGAATAAAATGTCTATAAATTTTAATTAAATATCATAGTGTTTATACTTATCTATTTCTATAGTAAAAAAAAATTGAAATTTTAGCAAAAAATTAACGCCGATTTTATTCAAAAAGATTACAGTCGGTGCACAAAATATGTAAACACTTAATTAAAAATTATGGTATAGTTCTGAAAAACTCCGTTTACTTTTTTATATACAGTAATTTTGGAATATTAATTTGAAAAAATGTGCCAAATCATTTACTTAACTTAAATCGAGATGAAATGATAACAAGCGAACTCACCTCTACAAAAGCTCAATTCTATCTGATTGTAAAATGTCAAAAACAGCAGACTAAAAGTTGAAAGCAAAAGAAATTGTTCAAAAGTAATCAAAACAAAAAAGCATATTTCCATATTCAGCTATGATATCAGCTGCGTTGTCAATTCCACTTGTCATGAATCAGTCTCGATTTAAATAATTGAAAACTTGGTAAATTTTCAAATTTTGTCATTTAGATCTCAAACTCTTTTTATATTTAATTTTAAACGGCTTATACTATATCAATACACTTGTGCCTGTGTATGTACTCATATATTATACAATAAAAGGTGGCGCAAAATATTTTCAGAAACCAAATGACTGTTTCTCAACCAAAAGAAGTAAAATTTACTGTGTAATGTGTTGGCTACATTGCACAATACTCACAATTTCCCATTTTTAATCACTTTTTCAACTTAAAGACAGACTTTCGTGTCCTGTTTATTAATTTATATTAAAAAAAAACTATTACATTTGAAACAAGAATATTAAATAATAAATAATCTTTAACGAAAGACAGCGCTATAACAAAATTAAAATAAAAATAACGTTAATATTTAAATGCAGCTTTTGAAAATGTGTTTTCCCACAATTTTAATTTCTCATACGATGATATTTTGTAATATTTAAGTTTGCGGAATTGATCAGAAGATCGTGCATCATTTTTATAAAATTATTAAAAATGATGCTGATGATAAACAGATTGTTTGTCTTCTTCCCATTTAAATAATAAAACTCGTTGTTTGTAAAATAACAGTTCAAATAGTATTAGAAAATTGTTATTTAAATAAATTACAATTAAAACAACGAAATTGATACCATTCGCGGAAAATTTTTCGCTTTGATAAGATATAAAAAAATAATGATCTCATTTTTAATTGGAAAAGTTTTAATACATATATTTTTGTTTGCTTACCCAACCCAAATACTTGAGTTTATTTCACTTCATTCAGATCCACATGTCGTGTTTTTATATCAACGAGAACACAATAAAAAAATTTTCTATCAGTTTCTTAAATTTTTCGGGCAACGAATGCCTTCCCCTGGGGAAACACGATATAGTGAATTATGTTTTTTTTTTTTCAAAATTCTAATCCAACACAACCCGGATGCACTGACCAATTCTACGGGATTGGCTCTCTCACAATTTCACAATACTGTCAATCACTTTATTACAAGGATGTCCAAATACACTCTGTTATAATTGTAAATTAGTGTTAGAGACAGAAAGAATTTAAATTGAAATTGATTGTTCAATATACGCGTATGTACAGCGGAAAAAATATTCCAACGTTTTGTTGAAAAAGATTTCTGTTAAATTTTCTACGAGTTCAGTTTCTCTTCAAGAAAAAATGTATAAAGTATTAAATTATTTAAATTATTAATATCAAAAAAAAAACAAACAAACAATAAGAATAGTAACAATCCTTATCGAATCACAAAGTGCGTGTAACCATCTGTACTCCTAAAAAAATAATTTCGTATTCTTCATTAAATATTTCGCTACATGTAATTTTACTTCAACGAAATTTGAATGACAACTACATGACTTTGATCATCTTTGTATAGAGTCTTTCCCGGCCAGCTCGCTCGAATACAGCCTGATTTATGTCCCAGAGTAATAGAAAATTTTTGGGATGCGCGTCACCCAAACGAAGCCCGGTGCCGCCAATTGGGTTGATCGTGACGCTGTACATTTTTTGCAGTTCCTTTGCCAAATCCGTGTACTTGTTAATTTTTGTACTTATTGTGGCTTGGATGTTCCGGTTCAGAGGGATCGCAAGTCCATATATTTCTATTTTATTTTGTTCCTTACAAAACACAGCAATATCAGGCCTACTTGCCAGTATAGTCCGATCTGTAATTATTTCTCTATCCTAGTAAATTACAGCGGATGAATTTTTCAGTGCGGGTGGGGGCTCATAATTATAGTATGCCGCCTTCTTTGTAAGAAGCTTAAAACGCATCGCAAGCTTTTGATAAAAAATTTTGTCAACACTGTTGTGTCTGTTGTTGTTTTTGTATAATCTTAGCTTGTCAGAGTGGTACAGCCGGCTATGATATGCTCAGTAGTTTCCCTCACAGAACCACAATGCCTACACGCATCACTAGGAATGCTTTCCCCTAGAATATGCCTTCTATAATTCCTTGTCGGAATTATCACATCCTGGATGGCAATAGCATATCCTTCAGTTTCAGAGTATATTATTATTATTATTTATTATTATTATTATTATTATTATTATTATTATTATTATTATTATTATTATTATTATTATTATTATTATTTATTATTATTATTATTATTATCATTCTCTTATTCATATTGCATAAAAGTTGCTTGTTGTGTAAATTGCGAAAGTTCACTAGCCTTCTACGAATATATTTTTTGCATACCAGGTTGAACGCTTTCAAATATGATGGTTCAAGGTCCACTGATGAGGTGGCACATAAGCTAATTGGGAGCCCACAACAAATAATAATAATAATGTTTGGAGGAATTATTGCGAGATTAATCCGAATAATTTTGATAAATTATTGTACAATTTTATTTTAATAACAATGTTATTAAATACATATTGATTGAATTATATACATACATACATATATATTTACATATATGTATGTACATATATAAATGAATCATTTATTATTTGTTGTTGGCTTAGCTTTGTATATGCTTGTATTTTATTGTCGCTAACCAAGTCATCAGTGCCCTTTTGTCGAATCATATTTGAAAAGTAATCAATTTCATACATATATTTATAAAAAAAACCCACAAATACTATGTGAGAATTCTATATAGCTCAATGATATTTGTCTACTTATGAACTACGAAACATATAATAGTCTTAGAAAACTTTCTTGCAAACATAACTTTTAATCAATAATTCAATCACAATACGTTGCTCTTAGATTATGATCAGTACAGCCATGCTATTTCTTAGCGTGTGTTAAATTTAAATATTCGACATCATTTTAAACTTGATTGAACAAAAAAAATATATATTAAGAAAAATGAAAAGTTGAAATTAAGAACTTTAAAAATGTTTCGGAAATGGCATGCGGGTATAAGAATTACCTTTTATGAATAAAGACTTGTTTTTTGCAGGTTATACATACTCGTATGCATACGTATACAACTTTTTTTCTTCTTTTTAATAAAACTTTTCAGAAATTTGTCTCACGTTTTTTGGTGATAAATTAAAAAAAAAAGCAATAAGAAATTCAAAAAGTTTTAACACGAATTATAGCAAAATAAGAACCATGACAAAAACATTTTTACACATTTCTTTCTTTGTTTATATTAAAAAAATTTTTTTTTCACATTTTTTAAAATAATTTTACGCAATTTATGTACTATATTATAAAACTCTGTTTACTTCTGTGTGATCTTGTACGTCATATATATACTTGAGAGACACTCGTGTTATTTATTTAAATATAAATAGATGTTTTCAATTATAAAAAAAATTATGCTTATTTATTTCTCAACTTTGCGTTTTCACTATTGCGCCTATTTTACATTTTTTTAATTTAATTATATTTTTATTTTAGAATTTATTTTAGAATTAGAAAGTCTTTTGTACAATTTGCTATAAATTTGAAATTAAACTAAACGATTTGTTAGCATTCGCCAAAAGAATCGCATTATGTTCACATTCATATACGAGGACAATTCCAAAATAAAGCTTAAACATTAAGCGATTATGGAAAAAAGTTTTATCTGCAAGACTCCTTCTGTACCGAAAGTTTTCAATTGAAATTTTATTATATATATTTTTATAGGCGGAAGTAGAGAATAAATTTTAGGAAACATACTGTTACATTAGTTTCCTGTCCTAGCTTATGCAATTGTGAGACCACCCTCGCATGCGTTTTGTTTTCAATTTGTTTATAAACAGTGTCTATTTATACAGGTCATCACAGATCTATAACAAACACAATGGATACGAAAATATTGTTTGTGTAACAAGCCGCCCAACTTTCAAAAACAGCTGATTACATACATACATGATAGAGCGTCAGTGATGGCAACATATTACTTTTTTGTACCAAATTATTGTCCTTGCAATTTCATCTGGGGCAAAGCAATACTGACAACAAGTGATATTGAAAATAACATATTGAAGCAGTTTAAAACAATTGCGAGAAATTCATATTATAAGTTTTTGGAACGAAACTCGATTTTAAATGACTCAGTAAAACAATACTAGAGCAATTTTACATATTTCCGATAAATCACACAAAATTTTAATAATATAAATAATCAATTCACAGATCTGACAAATGTGTAAATATTAAAATCCTACAATAATTTAAGTATTAGCGACTTGTAGGCAAAATGCGCTGGTTGAAATAATGAGATAAATGAATTAATGTATATTTGTTAGAATATTCAAAATAATAATCGAAACTAAATTGGCACCACGAGTACGAGTATCTGACGTATATTTTTTTTTGTTTGCTTATAACACATAATGCACAGTACTTCGACGTTGAAGAAAATTGGTGAAATATAAAAGGTATTATAAAAAAAGGTAAGAATAACGTCGGCCCTTAGAAAAAATAAGCGCAAGAAAGTGGGAAACTTTTTAGAAAATTAATGATTTAAGATAAAATAAGGCACCGAGTATAGTTAAAATTTACTAAAATTTGCATAATTTTTATATAATACTTGTTAAAATCGCCACAAGAATATGGGAACCACCTCTCCCTCTTTTATTCTATTCTTATATATGTACATTGATTTAAGATAAGTTAAACTAAAATCGAAAAATATAGCTTGCAATCTATGTAAAAAAGTTTTTTGTTATTGTTTTTGATTTCTTGTCATTTGTGGACCGAGGACAGATCTCATTTTAACGAATATGTGATAGAACTAGGGGAAACGGTACCTTCCATACAAAGTACTATTTAATGCTTTTATGTCTTCCTCACTATATGAGCAGGAGTGTTCAGAATTAGTTCGAGTTACAAATTGCAGAAAAAAACTTTCAAGTGCTTTTTAAAATTATAAAAATAATATTTCAAATTTAGCGACCTCTTATTACGACAAAATGAGTTTATTATAAAAACGGCCATCGCAGCTCTTCAACAAACACAATATTACAAAAAAAATTTTGTACAATAAAGTTTTCTGCTGCAAGCAAAACTTTGTGCAAGAAAAACACAATGACGCTAAAAAAATTTAAGCAAATAAAAAGGAAAAGATAATAGCCGGTCAAAAATGCAGCACAACTGAGCTCCTGCGATGGTCTTATGTTTTTTTAATTAGATATTTAATTACGAACACAATGCACTCTTTTATACATCTGACGCGGTATTTTTTAAAGTGGTTTTTGTCTATGAAACAAAGCACTGTGCAGAAAAATATAAACAAAAATGAAGACCTGTATATACATATATACTTTGTTTATAAATAAAACTATTTTGTTTTTGTTTTTATGATTATTTTTAAAATGACAAATAAAGACAAAAAAGGCATATAATTTTCTCAGTAGAAATATTTTCTCTCTCTTTCAGTTACGTATACAAACGTATAAAAACCATCACAGTAGGATAAGAAAACTTTTATACAACCAAAACAACAACTAATTTACTCCCATGCAAACAATTTTAATCTAATTTTTGCAACTCTCATTTGTTCTTTGAGAGTTTTTATATAAGTTTTTCGAGGTGGGATGTAATTCGAACCATAATCAGCATTGCCAGTAGTTTTTATGTTGAAATCGGGAAAATCGATAATTGTTTAAAAAAAATCATAAAAACATAAATGCTTCATAATGAAATTTATAAAAAAAATCCGAACAAAACTAAATTTTCGCATGTTACTTACGACAAGTGTAAATAAGACAGAAATAAGTAAACGATTTTAACTGGATGTTTGGACAAATAATTATGAAAAGCTACGAACATATTTAGTAGTAAATTATGAATAAAAATTTTAAATATGGGCTTATTCGAAAATACAGCATATTACGTTCGGAAATGCACCAGCTTGCAACACTGCAAATATCATGAGTTCTAAAATGCATCATAGAATGCGCATATGATGCGCATAAAAACATGAAAAGGGCATCACAAATCCGGCTAGTGACGATTCTCGTAGCATAAATTTCTCTCTTTTCACTTCGAAACTCTCTGATTTTTCAAGAAACCGGATTTTTGAAAATGTTAGTACCTTTGTCATTAATCTGCTCAGATATGTTTATTGTTTTTTCTTTGCTATTTTAAAAAGATTGTTCTTTTTTGTTAAATAATATAACCGACACTCGAACCGGATTCGCTAAAAGTCCAGGTTTTGCAAAAGCCATTATGGTTGTAGTATTTTTTTTAGATGAATAAGTTGTCTTGCAGCCATTTTGGAGACTTCAAAACGTTTTTCTAGAGAACTTTTTTCAAACAAAACTATCTGGTATTCAAAACCGGTTTTTGTATAAACCGTTTTTTTTAAATCCATTTGTTACCGGCATTTTTTATAAATTGACTTAATTTGTGAACTATTTTTCCATGACAATTTGTAAAATCTGATTATATATTCCAAAGAAAATAACGGGTACTCGAAATTATTCTTTCGAAAGTGCCATTATGTGGGTACTATATTATAGTTACTTTACACGACCATATAAATTGTTTTTACAGCTATTTCTAAGCCTTTATTACTTTTTCCCCAAAGAAAATAACCAGTACTCAGAACCGGTTTTATTAAAAACCCGGGTTTAGAAAAAACTTTAACGACAACCCTCCTTCTGCACAAGACCCTAAATAAAACCGATTTTCCCAACAAAGATTTTTTTCAAATAACTCGAAACCCTGTTTTCAAAAATTCTTTCTTCATTTATATCTACATATATTAGCAGCAAAAATTCGCCCAGAAGTTTTCTATCCATTGTTTCGACAAAAAAGAAATTTCCCTTAAATAGTAAAAGATCAATCAAGATCCATAATGGAATTTCTTCCTCAGCATGAACCTCAAACAAATACAAAACTTTCGCTTGGAAAAAAAAATATTTATCAAATGTCATTGAGTCACGTGTAGAGATCGTGAATAATTAATATAATTTTCCTTTTCGTAATATTTTTAATAATCTTATGGTAGAGATCATGTTAAAAATATTGTACAGATTGTAAGCTGCAGTATAATAAATTAATATACGAGTATTACAAATTTAGTCAAGTCAGACAACAACTAAGGAGACACGTAAGTATATACATACGAGTATTTGAAACCCAGTTAAAGAATAATCTTTCAAATTTAAAAGTCATGAATTTTCCTAACGAAGTGCGATCAGCGTTTTCTTTTTCATCTCATAATTAATTTATCCAACTCTAACGAACGGTCACCGCAGCCATTACGTTAGTATTTTGTAATAAATATTCGTGTCCATTATAATTGTTGTGTTTTTCAAACAATTGCTTTTTTTAAACATTATGCAGTTATTTTTATTTCAATTGTTATTTTATAAATATTTTGTAATATTAATTAACCATCATTAAGGTGACGATCATCATAATGATGACGATAGATGAAATAAATAATTATTGCATAAATTACGGGTGCAAAAAGATTATTGACCGGCTTGAAGCAACAAAATTTACTGACTGACTGTCAGTCTGCTTAAAATTGACAAATTGAAAACCTTATTCTGTATTTATATGGCTGATTGATCATGCCATACCGTGGCAAGACAAATGACTAAGGAACATTTGAAATATGATCTATAAAATACTTACGCCGCGGCGCATCGCCAGATAAAAGTTTTTTTTTTATTTTAACAATAAATTTTAAAACAATTGTTCTTTAAAACGTAACAACTATGACTAAAAAACTAAACAAATAAAATATGTTTTTTCCAATTTATGTTCAATAAAACGTTTATTTGCTGAAAGCAAATTTATAACAAAAAAAAAACAAAAAAAAAAACAATTTGGTAATAAAAGCAGCAGTACAAGCTTTACGTCACAGAATGAAAATGAATAATTTCTTTACCTGGACATTTGTAAATTAATATTGGATAAAGTAGAACAATAAAACTTTATTAAAAGCTTTTTTTAAATTGAAAATTCAAGTGAAAGAAAACACGTTTTAAGGATCATTTGTAAAAATTTTTCAAAATAGTCTTTCCGAAGATGTTATCTTTTGTGAAAAGCACTTTTTGTAAAGATACTTTTTGTGAGAAGTGCTTTCAGTGAGACATACTTTTTGTAAAAGGTACTTTTATTAAAAGGTACTTTTTGTAAAAGGTACTTTTTGTAAAAGGAACTTTTTGTAAAAGGACTTTTTGTAAAAGGACTTTTGGTAAAAGGTTCTTTTTGTAAAAGGTACTTTTTGTGCAAGGTACTATTTGTAGAAAGTACTTTTTGTAAAAGGTAGCTTTTGTAAAAGGTACTTTTTGTAAAATCTACTTTTTGTAAAAGGCACTTTTCGTAAAGGGTACTTTTGGTAAAAGGTACTCTCTGTAAAAGGTACTTTTTCCAAAAGGTATGCTTCGCAAGAGATTCCTTTGGTATGTGGTACTCTTTGTACACGATATGTTTTTGTACTATTTGTAAAAAGCGTTTTTTGGCAAACGTTCAATTTGTAATAGATACGTTTTATGAAAGATTCTTTTTGTTTAAGCTATTTTTTGCATTAAGTACTATTGGTACTTTTTTTGGTACCAACCATGGAACCAAGTAAGCGAGTGCTGCCTGTTCAGAAAAAAATACTGCTGCACATTTTTAAGATATTTTGTACGCTCGGCCAAAATCGGTTCATTTCTTTATACAGACATACTAACACTTCATCTTGTCAGAATCTTTTAAGATGGTACTTTTCTAAAGATTCCTATACATAAATATTTTTTAGAGGCGAGTTTTCAAAAGCAGTTTATTTTTGAAAAGTACTTTATTTTAATTAATCTGGGTTACAAGTAATTTTTTCAATTTATATTATTGAATGAAAATTTATATTTACAAAATACTTTTTCAAAAAGAACTTTTCTTACTCGTATATAGACGATGTCAATCATTTCATAAGGCGTATAGGCCGCGTGATGCAGTAACTAAATAAACAATACACTCTATTGAAGTACTACCTCTTCACAGTTTATTTGCAGTTGCATCATAAAACGCAGTTGCAACGAAGCGTTCAGTATGAATTATAGAAGAGTATTTCAACAAAAATAATTTATTTTTTAAAGATTGATAGTTTTGATAAAATTGCTTTAAATGTAAAAGTAAACTTTATTACGAACACTAGAACACTGGAAGTGTAATGAAAGACGTTAGATTTCGTAATTTGAAATTTATATTTACGATAGATCACAATAAATTGATTTTATTACTGCGCAGAAAACAAATTAAGTGTAATTAAAAACAAAATTAAATAAAATAAATAAATAGAGAATTGTATCGCAGGATAAAACAACTCTCTTGCGTATCACGCTTAATCACTCACGCCATATTATCCACGATCCCATGTCGATATTCCATAATTATTATAATTAAAATATTAATTAAACAAATTATTTCCATAACTTTACTTTTATTTATTAATTTTTGTAAAATTTAAATACAACAATAAAATTGGTTTGACTTATTTAAATTGTTTAAACTACCAATAACTAAATTTAATTATAAAACTTTGGCATTCGATGCTTTAGATTAGGATTCGGATTCAGACCTGTAAGAGAAACAATATCCGATTTCATTCGCATTATGTATGTACATACAGGCTTAAAATGTCTATTTAAAAATTTGCTAACAAATTAGAATATCGAGCAAACTTTTTACTAAAAAAAATTCGCTTAAACACTTGAAGTAAAGGCCTCTTTCATAAGGTACTTTCCTTTGAAGTACTTTTTAAAAGGTACTTTCATAGCAGGTACTTTTTGAATGACCTTTCTCAAAAGTTAATAATCCAAAATGTTCTTTTATAAAATTTAATTTTTTAAAAGACAAAAAGGTACAAGGTAAAAAGGTACCTTTTAAGAGTCACTTTTTCAGAGATACTTTTTTAACATATATATATGTTCCCATCGATCGTATAAGGAGCATAGAGCCTCACTTTGTTAACATACTTTTTTTAAAAGTACCTTTAAGATCGGACTTTTTAAGAAAGCTACTATCGTAAAAGGTACTATTTTAAAACTAATTTTTTAAATGGTACCTTATTAAAATGAATTTTTAAAAACATCTCTTTTAAAAGGGGCTAGGAAAAAATATTTTTCGTAATATAATTATTTAAAAAGATAATGTTTTAAAGGTACTTTTTCAAAGCATAAATTTTTAAAAGGTACTTTTTCAATAGATATTTTTTAAAGGCTACTTCCCTAAAAGGTACATTTTTAAATCTCGCGTTTTTAAAAGGAGCTACTCTTGTGAAAGATTCTTTTTTAAAGTAGTTGCTTAAAAAGTACTTTTAAAAAATTTTCCTTTTCAAGTTTTTTTTTACAATTTATTTTTAAAAAGTTTTTTTCTACAAGGTACTTTTTTAAACGACAATTATTTAAAACGTACTTCTTTGAAAGGTAATAATAGGTACTTTTATAAAAACTTTTTTAAAGGTACTTTTTTAAAGGTACATTTTTTAAAGGTACTTTTTTAAAAGGTACTTTTTAAAAGGTACATTTTAAATGTACTATTTTAAGAGGTACTCTATTTAAGAAATACTTTTTATTAATTTATTATGAGCAAAATGATACATTTACAATTCAAATTTTGCTTACCTTTTCCTCTAGCGCCAAACAAACTAGACATACAACTCCATTGGCAATTTGTAAAACGCCCGCTATTGAGGCACATATCCCCATCGCTTTAATCATTGTCAAACTATCGCTTCTACAATTTTCTACGCCCAGATAGGGAAATATAGAGCAAACGGCTAATAAGCCCACAATAAAGTTATAGATGATGCACTAAAGGGAATGAACTTTAAAATAGTTGCCAAATCATAAATATAAATGTTTGTTCTACCCCTGGATCGGCGCCAATATTGCTCGACTTAAACGCCATACCTATTCCTATGCACACTGACATTATTACGTCCGGTATAATACCAATGCTTAGCAACAGTATATGGTTGGACAGTTCTTCGTTGACATGCCAACCAGCAATACAGGCGGAATCTGTTTCACCACTTAAAATAAATACGCACAAAAGTTTCATCACCTGCGCAATCATTTGTTTAAAACGAGATTTTATATTTAAAATTTTCTTCTTTCAGATTAATTCGTTACAGACTCACGCTGACAACTGCAAAGAATGACAAACTTATGATCTTGGTCACTTGTTTTGATACCTGGGGAAGCGGCATGTGTACGAAACTCTCACATTTATGCAAAATCGTATTTCAGTTGTGTGAATTGTTTTATTTTTCTATTTTTTTTTTTAATTAAAATTAAAAGTTGATTTGACTGTCAAGAACTGAAACTGTCTGGCAGCACGAACACGTTATCGGGTTTTCGATAACTTTAAAATTTATTTAATCATGGTTAAGTGAGTCCATTAGGGTGATAACTCTTTTTTTCATAATTCTCATATATCGAAATATGTGAGTCTTGAGCTCTAACGGTAAAAAGTAAAGAATGTAACTGCCTGTTTATGAGAAATTAAGATAAAATTCGTTTCGTCTATTTGTATTGAAGACAACAGTCAGGGATCGAGATCTTTTGTCTGGTATCCACCTTTTTCATAGAATTAACCAGCGTCCTACAACGTTATTACGACTTCAGGGTAGCATGGAATTAAAACTTTGGTTATAAGGTGTTACTAGTACGTCTATTAAGTCGAAATTTTCGAGTTTCGCTGGAGTGTTGGTTATATTGCTTTAATGCCAAAAAAAGAACGACTAATAATTCCACTACAGTACATGAAGCTGACTTAATCCACAGAATTTTCTTTGAAAGAAATGATACCATTCCAGATCCCATTTCAGCAAAACCTAGAATCTCGACATGTCCCAATAATTTGATACAAAATTTTACGTCCTTGTTGTCCCTGATGAGTACTCTCGATTTAAAGAGGAAGACCAGTTATAAAGTTTTCTTGATCAATTAAAAAAAAAAAATAAATATGTTGCTATAGTGTAAGACTGGCCTTCGTAGACTAGTAGGTAGTGTACTAGACTCGTAGTGCGAAGGTCGCAGGTTCGAATCCTGCCGCAGAACTCTGGGAGTTTGTGTTTGATAATTAAAGGGAGCGCACAACAAGCCTTCACTGGCTTAAGTGTATGTCGTATGACATGGGCTATCACACCCCTCCAATCAACCTAACCTAACCTAACCTATAGTGTAACTAATTTAGCTCCCCCAAAGGATATAGTACACTTTATTTATAAAAGAACACTAAATCCCCTTTTTGATTTTCGAAAAGGCAAACAATTTGCACTTTTTTTAGAAAAGAAAACAATATAAGTAAGCGCTGTTGTCACATCCATTTTGGAGAATTCATTGCCCTAAAATGTCAAAATGCTTATTTCAAAATTTTACACAATAAAATGCTGATATTCTTGGTCATGTGATATTCCCTGAGTAATTTTAAACTGGGCTTACATTATCAATATTTTTAGTGCAATTTTTCGTTTTGCATTGAAATTGGGTGAATTTTTATTGATGCAATTTTCATTCTCCTTGTATTTTTTTATATTGAATTGATTCAACATAAGTTGACAAGTGTAAACCCACTCTTAGTTTATGCAATTTTCGAATTTACAGGACAGAGAGGGGAAACTAATAGAACGTAGTATGCAGTTTATTATACTGCAATTCTCTTTTGTTTACTTATTCACTTTTTACACACAATGAGAGAATATCATATGAAAAGTGAAAATGGAAAACTAGAATTTCAATGCAATTTTAAGAAAGTTTTATTTTAGACGGAGACTTACTTAACGATGCAAATGATAATTTATAGGCCGACGCTTCAAAATTTATAAAGCTACAGCCACACGATCAAGTTTTGCTTTCAAGTTTTTTACGCATACTGCTTGTCAAAATTCATTTGAGTTGATAGTTGTGACGTAGTTTGAAAGCAATTTTTCTTCACTTTTAAATCATTTCGCCTATTTAATAAAATATTCGTATTCCACAGAGCTTCACAGCTTCTGTACAGCTCTGTGAATCACAACACATCATTAGTACTTTAAGCACAAACATATTTGACTATTTGATTTTATTTATTTTTTTATTTACGATACTTTAACTAAAGGTTTTCAAATGCTGCAAATATTTATTTAAAAACAACAAAAACTTACATATATCGGCAAGAGATATGTAGAAAGAAAAACGAAAAATACTTTAAAAGAATTGTTATCAGCTGGTTTCTTGAAGGCAAATTGAAACACTCAACTTGAAAGCGAAATTGAAAGCAAGTTCGTTTCAATTTTTTAAAGTATGAGTGTATTGGAGATAAAGTGTGAATGTATTAAAACTTGAAAGGCAAAACTTGATCGTCTAACCCCCAAGTTAGTAAAGATTGCATGAAACTTTTTTATCTCTCAATTCAAATCAATTCTCAGTCTATACTTTTGCTGCCGCCGTCTAAAAGGTCTTTACGCCGGCTTCGTTCTTTCGTTGAGAGCTTTTCAAATAAATTCGTTGCATTTACGAAATTAATCTTTTATCTTCAAACAAATTTACATTTTGCTTATGCCCATTAAATTATTATCCGCAAGAAATTCAAGGGCATCCTGTCTCTTTTGGTTTCCGATAAAGTAATATGCGCCAGAGTAGAAGATAATGTAATAATATTTGTTATTCAGTTTTTTATGCAATTAAATATATTACATGCAAGTAATATTCATCGGCATGCCATTATTATTTAACTTTTATAATTTAAGCCCAATGCGAGAGTATTTAAAATTGCTTCACTCTGTGTGTTTTATGGGTTTTTAATTTTTTAATTTTTTCCTCTTCTCTATATACAACTTAATCATGTGAATATAGTTTTACTATTTATGGAGAAAAATAATAGTTGGTATTTTAAATAAACTTAAAATGAATAAATAAGTGACGAAAATGTTTAACACATTTTAATCACGAAATCGGTTTGCATAATCTTTAATAAAATACAGTACAAACTCGTTCAACGCAACTTCCCGATTATTTCAACCCACAAATTGTGAACGTTGTTGACTCAGGTAACGCAGTTTTGCATCCCACATTTCGTGGTCTTCATTAGTGTTTTCTTAAATTTAGCCTATTTAGAAAAAAATTAAATCTCAGAATAATATTGACTACTTTAATGAAACAATAGTACGATAATTTTTCGTTATTGGCCACTAATCGTATCAAGAAATCAAAAAAACCATTTTTTTAAATTTTATATATCCAGAGACCAAAAGTTATGGAATTATTTATAAGTTCTAGTTTTTTTTTTTATAAAAAAAACAATTTATTTTTATAATATTCTATATATCTTCTTCAGGAAATTCAAATACTGAATATCCTAAAAAATAAATATGTATATTGATTTTATAAAAAAAGACCTCGAGCTTAATAAATAATTCAATAAGTTAATTAAGGAAGATATACACTGGACATCATCAAAGAACCAAAAGAGCCCAATCACAAATGATTTTAATATTTTTCCTCTATACATGGAAAAAAATTCTGTAAACTTATATTGTTATATAAAATAATCACTGGAACTTCCTGCTAACATGAAGTTCGAGGCTTCTCGCAGTAATTAAGAAGCAGTAGTATCAAAAATTTTCAACAACTATATTTTTCCAGCCAATTAACCGATTTCCAGCATTCGAAATAATTTTGAAGTTCAAAGAAGTGACGAAACTTCGAAATCCAATTCGCCAACAATATTCAGAAGTATTAGAAAAATGCTGTTATCGAATATGATCGATAGCAAAATCTCTCGAACGAATAACACGATTTTAGTAAGACTGTCATGTCAGCATTAGAAAGAGTATAGAAAAATAATCGAACATTTAAAATCGATTTGAAAAGTAATTAAAAGGTCCCGGTTTCCAAGAGTTATCTATCGATAACAATATTTTATGAAGGATTAAAATGTTTTTTTTTATCGAAATTGAGGTACTCGGAGTAGTTTTACAAGTTTCGAAAAATAGTCGAATATACAAAATTGATTAAAAAAAATTTAATTTAATTAAGAGCAACACTTGCATAGAAAATTTTCGGCAACGATATTTGTAGAACAAATTAATCGATTTTTATTTAATTTGCTGCAATTGGTTTTTTTTTAATAAGAGCTAAAATAAACTTTCAATAAATCTCGTAATTTATCATGTCAAATTGATTCATATTCATAATGCCAGAAATTTCTTTCCAACCGACTCAGCTATTCGAAATTTGCAAGAGGTTTACATACCAACACATACCATACAGTCATTTTCAAAAAAACAATAGCCACAGAAGCTTCCTAGAACATCAAAACACCGTCTTCCGGAAATTCATTTAAAATCAGCAACTTCCCATTTTTTTTAAAGCCTCAAATTAAAAATTATTTCAAATGGATGTGAAAACAATAAATAAAGTTATGGCTTTTGTTTCATCGTGATCGTTAAAAATAATCACTTTCTAGGGGAATGTGTGAAATATTTAAGTCGGCTTAATGACAGCGTTTTCCATTGCACAAGAAAGCCTAATAAGTTTCATGATGTTTTTCAAACAACAAGCCCAGTAATCGCTAATTTAATAAACAACTAGACAATTGTTTAATTCAGGTTCAATACACGCTATTATGCGCTTTTTTATACAAAACAAACCATTTTATTTTATATAAAAAGTATGAAATGCCATAAATTAACTAATTATATAATTGCTAATTTAACACTTTTTACAATTCGAGTAATAAGACCACTGGCGTAGGTCGTAGGCTGATTTTGAAAAGGGGTTGGTGATAAATCGAGCTTTTCAGTTTTGGCAATGCCACAATTTTTGTTAAGTTTTGGGAATTCACTAAAACTAAATATAGATTTCTAGGGATCTATAAAAACTTATTAAGTTGCCCTCTTACTTATTTGTGATTAATGGCGTTTTCATTCCTGAAAAAATGTGTAGAATTATTGTGATCAATTTACAACAAAAAAATTCAATTTGTTAGACAAATTTCAAAAATTTAACTCCATTACAGGGTTGTGTGCTCCTTCCTAATAATTTTTCCCTGCTTCAAGAACTCTAAATTCTCTTTTATCTCTTTGATAGAGCAAAATAAAACGCCATAATTTTTGTGGTCGTAATTCTTCTCATAAAAACAAAAGCAAATGGGTTTTTCTTAATGAGGCTACACCATCTCCCCCCCGTTGAAGTTATTTGTTAATGATATGTTTACATACATTGATCTTGTATTAAATCTAGTTATTATTCTAGTATTATTTGATATTCTACATATATGTCTGCTTATATTTTACTTCACTAAAAACTTTTACTATAAACCCTCCCATCCCAATAAAAACATTTTAAACCACGCCAATGACGAAAAAACAGCTTTAAAAAACCTGGATTGACAATCAAATGTTGTCATCATTCGTGTTCAATAAATTAAAAAAAAGGTTTCCGTAATTTCTCTAATTTCCCTCAATTAAAATTTCCCACTATTACGAACAGTATAATACTTTAAAAGACAATAATAAACAATTCACTTTTTTATCTAAATCTAATTACTTTCCAAATGCCAATTGTCGTAGTAACAAAATTGCGAATTCGCTAGAACTTTATTTGATTGTTTACTTTTGTAAAAAAGGTATTACACAATTTATTTGTTTTTATTTTTATTTCAGACAAATTTTAAAGAATTATTTCTACGGATGAACTAATGGCTGAGAGTTTGATAATTTTCTCACCTATCGCCTGGGCTATGGCATAGACCTTATTAATGGTCCTTGAAGAAGACAGAAGACTAAAAAATTAATTAAAAGAAATAAGCAAATATTCAAAACAAATGAACAAGTTTTGACATTCAAAAATGTAATAATGTTTAAACATATTTATAAGCTGCCCTGTCAATTCCACTTCTTGTGAATTCGCCTTAAAAATCACTAATTTTTTAATGATTTCGTTTTCAGAATATTTGAATAAAATCTTTGAAATTAATAGAAAATTACCAAAAAAAAAAATTAATGATATCTAACGTGTTTGAAAAAACTAGGAAAATTTATGCAAAATAACAAACAAAAAAATGTTTAAATAGAAAATTTAAAAACAAAACAAATTTTTCATTGCGAAATTCTAAGAAAACTTTGAACCTTGTAAGAAGCCTTAAATGAAAAATTGATCTAAAATTTTTAAGATCTTAAGACTTTATTTGGAGCCGCACCAAAATGTCACAAAAATCTATAAAAAAAAATAAGGCAGATAATCGCCCATGTTCTGAGAAACGCATATCGCTTAAAATTTGCGTTTTCGATTTGAAAACGCCAAACAGGTGTTCTGGCAAACGAAAACGCTAGAAATCTGGCGTTTTCAAACCGCTATTGTATGCTGAAACGATCTGGCCATTTTTATTTAAACTGCATTTGAAAGAGAAAATAAAATTATGTAAAATTTTAATTTAATATGTTTTGTTTTATTTTAAGAAAAATTTTTCAAATTTTTTCACAATTTTAATTAAAAATATGCAATTTAAAAATTTGCTTTGGTTTTGTCAATTGTCGGTATCATTTGTTTCCTTATAAACTGGCGATTTATGCAAACAGCTGGTCGCCAGTAAATCGTTTCGTTTTCAGAACATGCTTAAGTGCGTTTTAAAAACGATTTGCGATTTGAAAACGCAGCGTTTGTCAGAACATGGGCGAATGTTACAAAACAAAAAACCAAAAAAAAAAAACAACTGAAATTCATGAACCTAAAACATTTTTGAAAAAAGATTTAAAAAAAATGTTTAAACCAAATTCTTACTATCAAAAAAAAATCAAATTTTAGTCAAACTAAACTTTCTGTAAAATTAAAAGATTTTTAATGAAAATCTATAAATTTTGCTTACTTTTACATTCGAAAATAAAAAAAATTTCCGAAAACTTTGTTTTTAAAAATAAAAAGTTCGTTTTGAAAAATACTGTTTTATAAAAACCGCCGCTGAAAAAGTTACTTTTGAAAAAACCACCCTATTGAAAAAGTTACTTTTGAAAAAGGTACCTTTTAAGAAAGTGTTTTCTGAAAAGAGTACCTTTTGAAAAAAGAACCTTTTAATCAAAATACTTTACAGATATTGAAAAAGTACCTCTAGTACTTTATGCATGAAAAGTGAATCTCTTAATTAATTTAAATAATTACTTTTTTAAAAAATACAATTTAAAATTACTCAAACTACTCATTTGAACAAGAATAACTTATGAAAAAGGTACCTTCAGATAATAATGCATTTTGAAAAAATACCTTTAAAAATGCATTTATTAAAGTACCTCTTGAAAAGACATACTTTTTGAAAAAAGTAACTGTTGAGCAAAGTACCGTTTGAAGTACTTTTTTTTAAATCAACTTTTAAAAAAGTGCCTTTTGAAAATAGTACCCTTTTGAAAAAACTTCCTTTGGAGGGGACGTTTTAATAGAAGTACTTTTTTAAAAAGTACCCACCGTCTTAAGAAAATTATTTTTGGAAAAAGTATCTCCCTCTCAACGTATGTTTATCTTTCGAAATTACCATTTACAAAATACGATTTGAAAATAGTGCCTTTTAGAAAAAAACCCTTTAGGAAAATTCTCATTGAAAAAGAAACCGAAAAGAATACATATTTGATTATATTCTTTGCTGATGTACCATCGACCTACATCTTTCAATGTGAATGTTTGCTTTAATCTTACATTCCTTATTATTTCGTCGTCTTGCTCGCCCCGACCTCACCCAGCATGTGTTGAACAAACTTATTTTTTTTAATTTTGAAAATATCTATTTTTAACCAACTTCACATAAAGTTGGGTCATGTACAGATGCACACACCAAAACGAACAGTTTCAAGGGAGGTCGCTTCATTTTAAATTACAATAACAAAAATCTATTTTTAAATAGAGTAAATCTATATGCTGCAAGCAAATGTCTTTGTTATGAAAATCTTCCACTTCCAGTTGTAATTTTTAAATAGAGCACAAAGGATCGATCGAAAGTTCGTGTTGCGTGTGTGAAAACAGGAAGTTAATGAAATTGATTTGATAACGTTAAAGTAAAATTTTGGCATGGCTGCTTTCGGTATTCGCGATATGAGTGGAAATGCTGGCATTAAAATCTGTTGTTGCACTATGTGCACCTGCATAAATTTCGGTTTTGTCACCTCCCGCGCAGGACTTTTAAAACTCTTGCAACTGGGTTTGGCCACTTTGTGCGAAGGCCTTTTATTGAAATATGGCGTACCTTCGGCGGACTCAATTGGCCAAGCTTTGACCAGCTTTTTAACCACAACTGCCTATTGTTTCACCACAACTTCCATTTTGATGATTTGTTATTGTTTTTCAAATAAATCATATGGACTGATCAGACAGTCATTGTTTGTAAGTTGAATTAAAGTTCTAGTGTACAAAAAAATCGATAATTAAAAAGGAAGTGTATGTAATCGTATGTATTTATTTAAAAAGAAACTAATTGTGGCTCAAAGTTTATTAAGTTGCGGCCTCTTTGATAAATTTTATTAAAGAAGTTCTTTGACAAGTTCTGAATTATTGAAATCATTCCAGGAAGTGTTATTTAATGGTGTGGCATGCAGTATGTATTTTAGTGCTTCAAGTTATATGGGCTTTGCCTGCGTTGTTTGGCTTCATCCGCAGTTCTTAATTAAACCAGGCTTCTGGGCATATCCTGCCATGACAGCAGCTTATGTGAGCTTAAGAGCAATCAATTTGAAAAACTAAAACTAAAAACAATTTCTTTTGTTTTGCAGTACATGGGTTATGCAGCAGGAATTCTACATGGCTTTGATGCATTTTTGGCTTTCAAACATTATAGAGGTTTTCGCTGAAATTCTCCACATTTTCATAAATATTAATTTATTTAAAACATATGAAATGTAAACATATATTTAATTTATACAAATGTAATTTTTTTAAGTATGTTAGTTACAATATTTCAAACTGTCTAATTAATGTTAAGGAAATAATGACTTAAGCCATAATTAACAAGGAAAGCTACATGGTCGATATGTAACATTTGAACAACAGTGAACACAAAAAAGATTTATTAACAAAAATATATATGTAGACTTATTATATTATTAAGACTTTTAAGATCCTTTAAAAATTTGTTTGTAGAGATTTTCCATTTCACTCAACTTTATTGTTGGCCTTAAATTTTCTAAAAAAAAAATAATAAAAAATAAAAATCACACAAGAGAACTTTAATTTGATTTCTAATCTAATAAATAAATTATTAATAAAACTTACTTAATATTTTTATAAGCCAGGCTTGATTCATAATCTGCTTTTAATAAAGCGATACGAACCCATCTGGGTCTTTCGTGTATGGCTTTATGTATAACGAATTTCAAGCCCAATAATAAATGTTCGAATAGTACAAATGATAAATTGGGCGTGGAAGGTAACAAATTTGCAAAGAAATCCCTATTAAACAAATAAAATAAGTGAACATAATGTAATAAAAATATTTTTAAAATACATATTGAAGCTCTTATCCAGGTATGCGATAGAGATCGATCGATTTCAAAACGATCCTTTTGAAGTGGAGTGATGAATTTCAATTAACAGGTGCATCAATCTCATTTTGTAAATAACTAGGAAATTCATCATATCACATTAAAAAGATCGATTTGAAATCACACGATCGCCATGAATTTACATCACATGAATGATTACCTGACATTTGGCTGCAAATATAAAAGACCACAATTACTCAATAACGCCATAACAGATAACAGTTCAAAGGCCGACTGCCAGGCTCCAATATTTTTGGTACGACGCGCAAAGGGGCGCTTGAAAATGTTACAAAGCTAAAAATATATAAATAAAATTAAATCATATAAATATTACATCTGCCATAAATAAGCTCTAACAAAGATTTTTAATAAAAGCACCTTTTTTAATTACATATTAACTTATTAAAAGAAAAATAAAACTATTCTTTTTTTGTAGATAATAAGGTTTTAAACTTTCAATAAATTAAAGATATTTTCCATTAAAGTATTAGATAAATTTAGTCAACCTTAAAATTTTAATTAGTATAGTAATTTTGAAAGAAAAATAACGTCAGCATTTAGCGATTTGAAAAAAAAATTACTAGTGCACAACTTGTTTGTATACACCAAACTTTTCTTTAAGTATTTATTTGTAACTCCAAATGTTCTTTAAATTTATTTAGTGAAGTAATAGACTGATCATATAACTAGAAGATGTGTCGAAATTGCCTTATAATTATAAAAACTTAGGAATATTATATCGAATTCGCACAAATTTTGGTGCATTTGATGTAGATCATAATGTAATAATAAGTGTTATTATGTAATAATAAGTGTTATTGCAGTAGATTTTAATCTTGTTTTATAAAAACTATATTCGAACTGGCATTATCACCAGCTTGTCTACTTTTATACGCACCTTAAATAAATCAATATGCATGGCAAATATGTTATTAATTAAGGCACCAAAGGCAGCAAATGGTGCAACAGCTGCGAACAAGACGACATAACCAAACTGTATGCACATTTGTAAGTAGTCCTCATACGTTGAATGATATTGATCTAAGCCAGCCTCATAGAAACATTGCTCAAAGCGAGCAAAATCACTAACTAATGAACGCTTTTCTTCATCAATCTCATTATGTAAATATTTGAAAAATTTTTGCCTAATAACAGCCATCAAAGGAATGCCGATTTCTTGAACAATGCAGACCAACTGGAAATAGTAATTAATAAAGACACATACATATATCCGAAGAAACTTTATTTAATCCATTCTTACCTGAAAAATTAACAACTGCATCATCAACTGATACTTTAATTGCTTTAAGTCTTGCAATACGAAAGCAATATAAAACAAAGAGAAAAAATTATTAACAATTTCAAATATCATTAGCTTATTAACGCGATGACGATCGTATTGGGAACGGGTTCGGTGATTTTCCGCGTCTGTTAGGAGCGTGGCCAGCTTTTCATAGGCCCACGAAAAGATAGCAATCAATATAGACTGTACTATTACGGGCACATATAACAGCCAAGAATCTGGACCAAAATCGGCCAAAACTTCTGCTTCAATTTGAAATTGATACAAAGCAAAATAAGCCGAAGCTACAACACATATGCCTACCACAGGATAGGAAACCAAGTACATTTGCAAATAAGTATAACGCATGGGATATTGTAATGTTAGTTTATTGGTTATAGGATCTGGCTTTAGAACACCTTTATATTTGGTACGTGGCTTGTCCAAACTGCTCATTTCTATGGTACCCCAACGATACGAATATCCCGCACATTTGCGTTTCCAGAGTTCAAGAAAAATCTGACAAGATGAAAAAACTTTAGAAAGAATAATATTCATGTACTGATATACTTACCGTTGTCCACATTACGTAAAAGCCACACACAACAGAGATATTAAAATTGCCAAAATATTGCACAATGCCAAATAAAGTGGGAAAAATTAATGCTTTGGTATAGAATTGCGTGAAAGCGAAATACAAGCCGATGCTGGCACCAAAATAATTACGTATATCCTCAATAGGCATGTTACGACGTCGCCAATTGAAGGAAAATTTTTCTAAATATTCCTGAAAAATTTTAAATATATTTGTAAGAGATTAACAGATCTAGATCATTAAATCTTACCAAGTCGTGTAGGGGGAATAAATCCTCTATCACACCACTTTTTAAGTATGATAACAGTTCTGGTTTAATAACATCTTTAATTAGAACGGGTGACTCACAAAACCTCACAATATCTTCTAGAGTCATGCCGGGCAATAAATAGTCGGAGACTGAGTGATAATTAAACTTTTGCATGCTGCCTGTAGTAGTTAGTTTCGTAAGTTCAGCTTCGTCAGCCAAACGAAACAAGGTATCGGTAGAGGCAGTTAAGTACAAAAACTTTTCACTTTTGCTAACCATTTCTAAGGTGGTGTGTATGCCGAATTGCTGAATAATCTTCTCAACGTCCTGGCATTGTCTTAGTTTAGCTTTTTCGCTAAATTTTATCACAACATAAGTCTAAAGTTGTTGAAAAGAAGAATTATAAATTTAAAGAATGATGAATTTAAAGAAAAATCAGATATCTCACCTTCTCATCCTTTTCCTCAGTTGTTGATCTTCCCAAGCCTCTTAAGCTTCTTTGGCGACGAAATAATTGATTTTCTATGATACTCTGAGGACGCTTGGTTAGCAAACCGCCACCTGTATATCATAATTTATTAAATTTTTGTACCGAAATCAATTTTTAAATAATATTTACCTTTATTAGCTGCATTTTCAGCCATTATTTAACAAATTTTGTGAATTTATTATATTGACTTCTAGCACACCTGCAAAATGTGTTTTTTAGCTTTTAGCACACGCACAACGTTTCTTTCACTGCCACACAAATACCATTTTTTTTAATAATTCTTCTTTATTTGGTCCATATAAAATTAGAACCAATGAAATAGTTGTCGACTTCAAGCCAAATAAAGCAAAATCACAAAATACAATAAATGAACTAATAGAATTCGGTGATCACAACAAAGCAAGAAACCGGGTAAAGGCAACAGCTGTTTGTAATGAAGTAAAATGAAATTAATCATAGTTGTATAATCCCGTACCAAATAAGCAGACAACTCAGATAAGTATTTGGATCACATTCCGTTATCGGCCGTGAATAATTAATCTACCAACTGTAAGCATCGCTTTAAGACCATTTCTATTGTTCATTTCTCATGGATAAGGCTTGGCGTGGCACTAAATCATGAACAGCATCAAGCCAAAATAAATAACTTTTTAAAGTAAAGAAGTTTGCTACGTTTCTTATACCTGAATGCAGAAAGTTATTTGGTTATAGATTTGTGCGTCAAGTTAAGCATTTGGGAGTATAATAGTGATAAACCGATCACTACCTACAGCGAAATTAACAGGTTTGTGTAAAATAAGATATACAAACTCATATCAGCTAGTTATTTTGTTTTTATTTGAACTTTCTGTAGGGCGAGTATAAAAGCTCAAGCCAACATGAACGTGTTTTTCAAGGAATTTTTAAAAGCCTGTAAATAAACCATGCATATGTATTTTTTTGTTAAATAAACACCATCTTATTTAATGAACATCATCAGTTTTGCCTAAAGGAAATCAAAACTATTAACCAATTGCTGATATGTGATGATTTAAAAATATATATCAAGTGTAGCATGTTTAATATATTCCTCTTGAGAGGAATAAATATAATTTGCACATGACCTGAACCAATATATGTATAAAAACGTAATACAAACGTAAAACCCACAAAGTTTTTATCTGTTATACGCCTTAGCTACTATATAGAACTTCAGTACTTGATTGAAATTTATTTCTGTAATTGGTTGCCAATAGTACTTGTCCACCAAAAGCAAAACGGGTTGTGTTGCACAAATTATATATAAATGTTTCTATTAAACTGTTTTCATGTTAGAATTTTTTTAATTGAATGTAACATTTATGTTGTTAATTATGCTTTAGAGTTAAAAGAGAAGATACACAATTTACGATAATCTAATTGTTTAATATTTAAAAAAAAGTGGTATATTACTGTTAATGACATTTTTTGTTTCAGAACACGTAATTGGAAACGTACCATAAGGAAATATGTCTTAAATTAACCACAACTACAAATCAAATAAGAATTACATGTGCTCATTGTTTATCCGCTTATACAACGGGCTATTTAAAATAATTAATACAGGCTGGCAGCACTGAACCGTAAATTTGTTGTTGTGTGTCTCTTCTCGTTTTGTTGTTCTCAGTGATGCAATTGATTTTTATTATTTGTTTAACAAATAAAATTCCATTGGTGAAAATAAAGGCTGCTTGTAACATATTCCATGTAAAATTTAGTTATAATATTGAAAAGTAAACTATTACTATAAAGAATTAAAAAGGAAATATTAACAGGTGTAAAGCCACCGAAGAAGAAGTTCGTGTGTAAGTAGAAATCAACAAGAGTCTATGAAAGATTTGATAGAAAGTATAATTTTGTGTGCAATGAAAGTAAAAGTTTAATTTGTTGGAAAGCAAAGTGAAAAAATATAAAATTTAGCATCAAAAAATTTGAATAAGAGATTGATCTTTGAGCAGCGAGATTTCCAAACTAACCTCAAAATACATACATAAGTACATACATACTTACATTCATAAATCAAGTTTTTGGACTAAAGAAAAATGTAGGGAATAGTAAAAATAAATGTTTATACTAAAAGAAACTGCGAAGCAACTGTAATTTTCGCAGTAATTTTTAACCGGTAAAGTTTAATTTGGCAAAATGTTGGGTGGATTAATACCGTTAAAATGGTCGGATATACGCATTTTTCCTGCACGTATGTCCACCACCCAAAAGGTAAGCAGAATATCACCTCTCTGTTTTGATTTCTTAACTAATTTATTTATTTGTACATACAAGGTGGTTATAATGTCGATAACGGCTGGCGTTGTACTCTTGGGAGTTATGTCACGCTACTTGCGTCGACGTAAATCACCACGGCCGATTCGTCGAATACGCAAGTATAACGGACGGCGTACACGAAACAGCATGCGAAGTCCCAACGATATGATTTCAGTAGCAGGTTCCAGGGCTTCTGCACGGTCTGGCAGTCCAGTTGGCTCGACCATTGCTTATTCTCAGTCTGATCGTACGTCGATGGCTAGTGGTTCCATAGGAGCCGGAGCCCTTGTTTCATCATCAGGTCAGGGCCAACCAGTTATAATGACTACCCAACTAACCGCCCAACAATTGGGCGTAATGGGCATGGAAGCCTTAGATACAGTTATAAATTTCTGGGAGGATGCCTTAGCTGCTCATTATTCACCAGGAGGTGTACCTGCGATCCTTACAACCGCTGAAGAATCGGAATTTTGCAGAGAGATACAAAATCTTCTCGATATGGCGTACACTTTGCAGGAACAAAGTGAATTACTCTTTTTAGATCAACGTTCAGTTTTATTTCGTGATGAACCGTCGATAGAAGAAGCCGATGAAGATAATTGGCGTGCTTTAGAAGATGTCGCCGAGGACGATAAGCAATCGCAACGTTCTGTCAGCATTAGCCGCAGAGGGTCTGATCCGAACTTTGATTCAGCTGAAAGTTTCGCTTCTGCTTTAGATCAAGTAGCGGACTTAAGAGAATTTGATAGTTTTGGCGAAGCGGATTTTGAAGAATTTCCATTATATCAGATGGCATTGAAACAACACGAAGAATCACCCATACCATATCGCACTATACGCTCTGAACTAGTGCACTGTTCAAATGAAACAGAATATTTGGTTAAATTGCATTGTATTCGTTTGGGATTTCAATATTTGTTTAAGGTAAAATTATCAGTTAAAAATTTGTTCTTAGTGATTAATTTCCTAAATGCAAATTTCAGGATCCAGTTTTTAGCCAATGGGTTGTTGATACCGGTCGACAAATCCTCACTGATTTACTTTGTTTAGGTGATAAAGACACTAAAGAATTTTTGGTGGGCTATGAGGATTTCATCAATTATATACAAGATGAATCAAACTGGAGTGATATTCAACAAGAATTGGAACAGCGCAATGTTAAAGCAATGACATTTTATGATATTTGTCTAGATTTTATAATTCTTGACTCATTTAGGGATTTGGACGCGCCACCCGGCAGCGTTATAGCGGTGGTGCAAAATAGATTTTTGTCCAATGGTTTTAAAGAAACTGTAAGTTATTTTAAAAATAAATAACAAATTTTATAATACAATAACAAATTAACAAATATATATAATACAATAACTTTTTATTGCTTTAGGCTTTAACCACAGCAGTTTGGTCTGTTTTAAAGGCCAAAAAACGTATGCTTAAATTTCCTGATGGTTTTATGGCCCATTTTTACGTCATTTCTGAACAACTATCTCCTCTAATGGCCTGGGGTTTCTTTGGACCCAATGAAAGCTTGAAAGAAGTTTGCCACTACTTTAGAGATCAATTGTTGGGTTTTTTGGCTGACATTTTTAGTTTTCAGAAGACTCATTACACAACATTGGAGGAATTCGCCCATGACATTTTAAATCACATGAAAACTAGAGTAAATAATATTAGTGTAAAATTTAGTCAGTAAGAGGAAATAAGCATTAGCATTAAAACGTTTAAACTTCCCTAATATTTTATTGGTTTTAAAAACTTCAGCATAACTTTAAGAGACAAAAAATAACAATTCCATTTGTTAAAAACAAGAAAAAGGAAAAAAAAACTTGAAATTAAGTGTTCACAGAGATAGATTGTCATAAAATTTAATTATTGGGCTCTATATATCTTGAAAGATTTAACTATTTTTTATAATTTCAACAGTCTTAATTTAGAACCTAGTTGTTTCTTTATTATCAGGAGTCCTTATATATATTAAATACATTAAATAAAAATAGCTTTATATAAACAAAAACAGAAACTTATTAAATATAGTTTTCTTTTTAACTTTTTTCTTTATATATAATTATATTGTTGACTAAAAGATGAAAATACGTTTTAATTTAATACTATTTTCTTACTGGTACAAAATAAGTTGGAAATTGTTATTTTTATCAGTTCTTCTATTATTAAATATAAATAAATTATATTAATATTTCTTTTTTGCATTAGATTTATAATTATTAAAAAGTGAAAGTTTGTTAAAAAATAATTTTTTTTATATAATCTTTGTTGACTTAAATATAATTGAAAAAATATGTTAAAACTGTAATTATAAAGAATCAATTAAAGTTATCTTTTACTTAATGTCATAAAGATCAGCTTTTGTAAGCAAATATTTTCTAAATAAAGTGTATGAAAATAAAACAAACATTACGATAATGATTATTCGAAAGTGGTATCACAACATTTCCGTAAACAACATATTATATCCTTTTACACGCGTAAAATGCATAATTAATGCGAATAAAAAAGGCAAATACTTTAACGAGTAAAGATATATAAACTATTTGAAATATCAAAATGTATGAGAGTGGAATATTGTATACAGATCAGACTTATTTTTTTTACATCTTTAAATTTCTCTGCTTGATCCGTTTCGACTCTATTACCTCTTGACTAGAGTTTCTTTAAACGTTAATAGTTGCATCAAAACTAATCCATAAACTTCCCGAAATATTCAGATTAATCATAAATATTCGCAAGGATTTTATATCTCGAAAAAAAACTATCAACTTATGAGTTCCATGGGAAAGAAAAAAGGAGGAGAATATCAAGTCAGCTATTTTGCATACTGATATTTTAACTTTTGTAATTGCACTCAAAATTATAGATCCGTTGAATTCTACTAATCCCAACCAGTAGTGTTGAGAAATCTGATAAGGTCACCTGGACAGATGTTCGGAAGAAGATCTGTCCAAAAATTTCTATTTCAAAGAATATCATGCCAGGCATTCGCATAGAAGATGAAAAAGCGTTTCTTCAGTTACGGCAGAACGTACCATAGCGAAGTCCTAGCCTCACAGCGTGTCTGTCTAACGCCCAGTAACACCTCAGCACCTGTATGAGTCTTCAGTTCATCAATTGAACTAAACGCTTGTCATTATAACATGGCCGTATTTTTGCTAATCTGAGATTTTTACGACAGAATTGCTGCCTGGCTAACAACGACAATGCCGATTTTCCTACAGGCATACCTATCTATCTGTACCCTTCTCTTTATCCTAATGAGTAGTATATTTGCTTGAAATACACCTTCTTTATTTGCAGGGCGTTAGGAGTACCCTATGTCAAGATTCCTTTGAAAAAACCAGAGCCCAGTCCGCTGATCATTCTTGGTCCACCAGCGTGCGCCCCAGTGTCATAGTTTATTTCGATATTGGGAGAAAGGCTTTGAAACCATATCAAAATCAAGCCTATATGCCAAACGGTCGCAGGGTTTCTTAAAGTTAGGAGAAAGCTGCTACAAGATCTTAGTGTGGCCACACATCGTTGTTCTCCAGCAATCAGATGCGTGTAACACTGCGGCACTACAGCTAGAGATGGCCACTATATGTAAGTCAATCGAAATTAAATTTACTATGACATCCAGAGCCTCTGAGGGGCTAGTGTGTAGACTGCCAGTAATAACAATAGCTCAGGATTGGACATATAATCCTCAGATAAATCCATTTGAATATTTAAGAGTTTAATCCCCATTTTGCCATAAATAGCTGTAGTAAGCAATTGTAGTCCTGCCACATACCCGCAGATTTTTGCCCTTCTCGTAGTTAATTGAAACTAGGGGAGGGGGAAACAAATTTATAATAGGAGGAAAGAGAATGCAAAAAAAAAACTCAAATGGATTTTTTGTTTATGATTGGGCTGGTAGAAAATTTTAATGGAATTAATTAATAAAATTTAATTTAATTATTTCATTATAGCATTTCATTTTGTATTGCTTTCGTAACAACTTACTTGTTTAAAATAAAAATATTTACTACTTTTATTGCATTTCTAAGCACTTTTACACGTGACTGTATATAAAAGTGAATTTCAGTTTCCTGTTTTATTTAAATAAAGCATCCGCTCGCTGAAAACAATTTGGAGGGAAGTGTGTAATTTCTTAACAACTTGGCAGCACTATTTATATTTTTCTTGTTCTTCTCTTATTAGTGGAATTGTTTGTTTTGTCTGTTTTGTTTTTAGTCTTCATTCCGCCGGTTGATCAACAAGTAGAGCTGGCAAACTATCGATAGTCACGCCATTCGATATTTTCGATAGTTTGATGGAAAACTATCGATACTATCGATAGTTGTAATTAAATGTTCAGTGTGCTTTTTTAAGTAGGGTATTATTCTACCATGTCGTTATTTTTAATTATTATTTCTTTATAATCCTTTTGTTTTAGACTGCAATAAATTATTTTTTTATAACAAATATTTTATGCTTATTTATAAGTCCTTATTTTACAAATTTACAAGTTTTGCAATTAAGATTTTTATAAACATGAAATATTTTTTATAAATAACACAACTGTTTTTATATTTTCAATAAACAACAAACAAACCAGTATTAAGTAAAAAATTAGAACATAACAATTTTACAATTAATTGTTTACATTTTATTTTATTTAAAAAAAACATGGCAAAAACATCAAACTTAAAATAATAAAGAACAAAACATTTTTAATTCATTTCTAAATTTTTTGAGATTAATTTATGATAAAGGTTTGTGATATATACAAATGTATGTATATTTAGATGTAATTTAATGTAAAGTAATGGGGGTTTGACCCAGGATGGCCTTTTGCACTGCGACCATTGTTGATCTATTGTGCTTCCCCTGTCCTTAACAGTCCAATACGTTCGCAAATAGGATCAGCTCCTTCAATGGGAGCATTAGCAGACCCTCTTCACTCAGCGTATATGCATGTAGAGTCCTGTCACTCCTGTGGGACAATGCCCCACAATTTGCTATCAAGTGTTCCATCGACTCCTCATCTTCACCGCAAAATCTGTAGATGTCCGTGTCAGATAAGCCCATTATGTATAGGTGGGCTTTGCAGTGAGCGCCCCTAGCAGCGTCCGTAGGCTTTTCCTGTCCAGTCTTAGAGCCAGATCCGCCCTCCTAGCGTCAAAACGTAGGAATTTCTTGGAGTGACATAATCCATTGATGTCATTCCAACGTTGAATCTTGAACGATGTCCATTTCGAAATCTCCCCTTAAGGAGACTTTTGTTGAACCCAAGAGAGAGGGTGGGTCCTATGAAGTTCCCCTCAGCCCCTCTTCTATTTAGATACTTTGTACTTGTATATCACATATTTATTAGCTCTGTAATAAAATTCTTTATAAACATATTGTGCTTATAATTCCTTTGTTATCCAATTATTTTTTTTTTTTAGTAAAGAGCAAAAGAGTAAATTTTAGAAAAAAAAACACATTTTAACGATAGTATCGCTATCGAAAAAAAACCATCGATAGTGCCGTACAAACAAAACTATCGATACTATCGATAGTACTATCGATGGTTTGCCAGCTCTATCAACAAGTTAAGAAGATGAATTTATGGAAATTGTCCATTTAAAGTGCAATTGAAACATAATTTATTGATGTTAATTAAAGATAATTAATGTTATTAGTGAAATTATAAATTAGTGCAATAATTACTGAATACTTTCTTGCCATATATTGCATTATCATATGGACTTGTTCATTCTTGTCAAACAATCTGTGCCTTTATTTGTTTGCAATTTACATGAGCAACAACTTGATGTTTTTATTTATTCTTTTATATAAACAAATTATATTGTTTTTGTGCATGTTGAAGTGGCTTAACAACAAGAGATCTGTTTCATTTGTTCTCCGCTTGTGTTGTTTAAAAAGTTAATTGTCGCTGTCATCAACTATGGGCAGTGAGCAGAACAAGTCAATATAAGAAAAGTGTTTTTTGTTGATGCATAAATATTTTGAAAATTAAATTGGCCTGTTTGCTTTACAAGGTTAATGAACGAGGGTATGGGTGTACACATTCGATGTTTCTGTTACTATTTCCGTTCAAAGTCATCGGCAAGGTAAGTGTTCTCCTTCGCACCCATGAATTCCATAAATAAGAAATAATCAATTATCTATACAGTCTATACATATAGATCCTTAACAGCTAAAAAATCTTAAAGGACAAGCAAAAAATTTATAATATTAAGTTGTAGGATTACTTCTACTGTAAAATTGATTTTGCTTTAAATTTGTGATTTCACTTCTAACGATTTCAAAATTTTAAGATATAATTTTAGTGGTCGTAAATTATCGATTGCGATAAGAGAGTGAATATAAAAATTGTGTAATTTAAGCTTTTTTCGTTCGGTAAGGGCGCGATGTGTACCTATTTATACATAATAGTCGCCTAGTGGCCGAAATTTGTCCGTATAAAAGGAAAGTTTAAAAAAATTGTTTATCAGTGGTCGTCCAGGGACCGAAATTTGTCAGTTTTTTTCAATCTTTTTAGTTTAAGCAACATCCAATTAATTTCAGTGATTGTCTCGAAAAATGTTTGCAATTTTTTTTCGAATTTCCATAATTTTCTTGATGGAAAGGACTTTTGAAAATTTTTGGCGTATTTATAATTTTAGTGATTTTCAGTAATAAAACCAAACATTTTCAAACGTTCAACATTTGATCCCACATTATTCTAGCTTGCTTGTCTGGCGGGTATATAATATTTGTTGAGTATGTGTTTTAAAATTTGAAATACTTATAAGTCCCCTTTCACACACATCAAGTTTTCATGATCAAGTTTCAATTCAGCCGGGAGAGCGATAGGGAGAGTATGTATTCTTTTCTTTATCTCTCTCCCAGCTGAATTGAAACTTGATCAAGAAAACTTGATGTGTGTGAAACAGGACTAACTCTTAAAATACTCAACACCAATTTCAATAAAATCCACACTGTCGTTCTCTCTAAGGAAATGCATTTGAGTCCACATGTTTGTGGTAAAAATCAATACCATTGTCTGATCGCAAGAGGGTTCTATAGTTTTTACTTCACTTATTAATACAAGATGGGGCAAAGTACTGTCATACTGTCACCATCTACGGTTACGGTGGTACCATCAATGTCTTAAAAAAATTAACGGCCAGTCACCTTTTCATTTCAAATGCTGCATCAAGCCGTTACTTTGAGGGATGCAGTGAAATAATCGCACGTTCTTGAGCTGTATATCACTCCTCTACCATTCTGTAGTCCTAAAGAGTACCTCTCGATATCAATTACTCTGATGATGTCTTGAATAGCAGAAACACTCTACTTCCAAAAACTCTAGAGTATCATTAATTAATTAAGTGAAAATATAGTTTTATTGTTTTTTACGAACTATAACATAAAAATCATCCATAGGATTTTAAATTATGACTGTTTTTGTAGATATAGGACCTTAACACATCAAAGCATCAGATGTCATAAAAGAATTTTAATTTTGTTGCATAGTGTAATTATTAGTATTTGTAGTTAATAAAGTTAATTACAAAAAAATTAATGGTATTTTCATAAACTAATAAAATAATGATCTTATAATATATTATTGTGATCCGGATAACTTTGTTTGTCCCACAGTAGATTTTTTGATTAAATTAATTTCGATTATGTGTAAAATTATAAAAATATCGGAGCCGTTGACCGCGCAGCAAAAAATACTTTTTTTAAATATAGGCATATTCATTGTTTTTGTTGTAAAATATTGCCTACGTGTACATGCCTATTGTGCACGGCACCAACCTATAAATGCTGGGAGACAGGTCCCGGAGGTACGGACGGACTACGTAACTTCTGTCATGGTTTTTAACAAGTCTTTTTCTGTCGACATTCTCAGCAGGGATCACTGGATAGAAATTACAGTGGTTCGGAGTGGCGAAATATCGATCTTTACTCACGGCTTTAAAGTGGACACTGGTACTGGGTCAGGTATATACACTGAGAGCCTTGATCTTTCGGACTTACTCAGGTTACCCGATACCTCCATCGAATTCCAAGCAGAGAAGGATCAGAGACTTCTGGTTAGAGACCAGCTCAAACGACATTTTGTGGATAGTCTGGCTGCTATCAGGCCCTTGATTCGAAAGTGGTCAAATCGAGGTATGTGCTGGCATGCATTGCATCTCTGGCCCTACTATAACTACATGGGGTTAGAATAATGTGAATTCCGAGCTATGAAGGCATCAAAGGGAAAGCGAAAGGGTTCATGAGTGTGCGAAAGCAGCCTCGGTTTTGGGTCTGGCTAACTCACATAGATTTGTCTAATGGAATTAGAGCGTGGAGGCTGAGAGAAACACAGCTTAGGTGGTAAACGATGACTACATAGGAAATATCCAGGACTCTATGGCGTGCGATTAAGGACAGCTTTTCTCTCTTGCTAGGAGGTAGATAGCACTTCGGGTTGGTATTATCGCTAGGCAATGTGCGATCGGCTGCATGTCGTAGCATCTAGGATTCTTCCACAGAGGAAGAAGTGCCGGCTCAACACTTTCTATAGGACTGCCCTGCTCTGTAGGAGGGCAGACTCAGATGCCTGGGAAATCGCTTCTTTCGGAACCTGGACTATCTCAGGGAAGTGTCACTGTAAGATTTATTAGGCTTTCTAAGGAATGTCGCTTGGTTTTCTGGAGCTTGAAATCCAGAATTCTAGTGCCGATGTGATCTAACCCAACAGCATGATTAATTTTTGAAGAAATTGCAACTAGTTCAGCTGCCAGGTGGAGGTAGCAACCACCTCTTACTGTATAGAGATCAACATCAGCCGAGAAGTTGGTTAACTTTTCATCTGCCATCTTCCTTTTGAACTGAGATCAATTGTAAGCACATGATGTTATTCATATCTAGTGTCAGGTTTGGAGGAAAATATTATTTTGAATTTTCCAACAAACTGATGATATTATGCACTACACGAATTCCCTTATTATTATCAGATATAATGATCCTCCAAAAGGCATTATGTGACTCATCCTTTGAATTCGCGTAAGAGTGTGCTCTCATGTTAATAGATCTTTTTTGAAGTGAAATAGAAAAGTGTGTTGATCTGAAGTCTGTCTGTTGATCGAAATATCAATGAGTTCAATTCATTGTGATGTGATTCGAAAATTCAAATCTTTTAATTTTCTTCACAAAATTAATTCATTCAAGGACTTTAATTTAATTGCAGTTTCCAATTCATGCTGAAAGTAAAAGCACATATGAATCATTCTTTTACAGCTCTGATACCTACATTTGATTTATACACTTTGGCCAAAAGGGCTTATTTAAACGAAAACAAAACAATTAAATTTTCAAATATTTTGACACAAAAGCACACATTTTAACATCCATAAAAGATTCATTCAAGAAGTTGATCTGTCTTAAGTACCGGCATGAAATTTTTAAGCACCAAAGAGTGCTTGGCCATATTGGAAATCATATCTGGGGTAAGGATTTCTGAACAATATTCTATGGTAATGTCCAATTTCTGATAGCTATTCCTGAATTTCAGAGCTTATGCATATACAACTTTTTCTTAACCGATTTCCATGACGAAAAATTATTAGATCTAATTTTATTTCAACATCGTTGTATTAGCATTTCCTTGGGTTTCATGTGCTTCTTTAATGCTCTTGGCATCTGGTTTTGGTTTTCAAATATTCGAACGACAAAGATGTTAAATCGAGTGCATGTAAGTTTTGAATTCTTAATTGAAAATATGAATGTTACTTAAAACCATATCAATTACTGCTTACAGAAGGTCCTTGTCTATCTAATTTTGAATAGTCTATTGATTTCTACTCACTTTTTGTATAAAGGCAAGTATGGACCTTTGGTTTGGGGTCATTTTGATCAGAAAATATTTTTCGATGAAGTAGAGCGCATACAGTGGAATTTCATAATTGTTTTGATAGTGCTGGTTCTGTCTGTAATCATAATCGGTTTTAATGTGAATTTTATATGTTTTCGTATTAAACATCTATTGAAAAAGAAAAAAAGAAATCAAGTATAATAAATGCATTAAAAAAAGGATAATGAATGTGATATTTTGCAAACAAAAGTCGTGAAAAGACTCGTATACATTTTGTATTGCTACGACTTCATGTTCATGAATAAACTTAATTGCTTTTTGCCTTAACAAATAAAAAGTAAAAAATAGCTTTTTTATCTAGGTTAGGTTAGGTTAGGTTGACAGGAGGGGTGCGATAGCCCATGTCGTACGACATACACCTAAGCCAGTGAAGGCTTGTTGTGCGCTCCCTTGGGTTTAACCATGACATATTGACCCAAAGGTCTAGAGAAACTCCGTGTCACTCACAAAGTCCTTAATTTCCTCCAGCATATTCCCCGTAATCGGCTTATGTCCGGTAAGATGTCACCCCCAAGATATCGGGACCTTATTTGTGAGAATATTTTTATCTAAATCAGAAAATAATATCCCTTGTTACAATTAATCTCCTAATAAGCAACACTAAAGAGACAATCGAACAGATTACAAAATGGGAGCAATAATGAAAATCAGTCATAAATGGTTGAGTTACAATATAATCAATATTTAGATTTTCGTAAAAAAATTATGGACCCCAATGGAAGCGTGTCCTTTCACCAAAAAAAAAAAACTTGTTTGAAAATCGGTTCATTCGGATTAGGGAAACGTTTGCATCAAATAAGTTTTTTTTTTATTCATAAAAAATTCAAAATGACCAAACAATTTGTGTTGTGGGAAACGTTTGCATCAAATAAGTTTTTTTTTATTCATAAAAAATTCAAAATGACCAAACAATTTGTGTTGTGGTCAAACTGCGCGCATTAATTCACACTTTTTGCTCAAACAGTTGTCTAAGGCGAATTCATACCAAGTAAACTCAGCAGTAAACCAAATACAACTCTATTTTTCCTCAGTGGCAGTCAAAACATTAGAATAATAGTAGAAACTAAATGGAAATTATCAAAAGAAATCAAAAGAAGTGAAAAAAGTTTTGACATTGAGCAACGAAAAAATTCACGAAAAAAGTTATCAGCTGTGCTGTCAAATTCACATGTTATAAATTCGCACTGAAAGTACGTATCAGGTGGAATTCGTTTGATTGAAATCAATAAAGAATATTATTTCTATAGTTATTTATTATTTAAAACCGAAACAGATCATGTGAAGTCGTTTTAGGAAATTATTTTTAAAAATTAGAAATTTTAATAATGTATCTATATTTTTTGACCTTTTTTTAATAATTTGGTTAATTTAATATTTAAGCTAGGAGCGCACAACAAGCCTTCACTGGCTTAAGTGTATGTCGTATGACATGGGCTATCACACCCCCCCAATCAACCTAACCTAACCTAACCTAATATTTAAGCTTGAGGTTTTTTATACTCAATGAGTATCGAAATATCGATTATTTTTTAATAAAATTGTTAAACGATAAAAGACCTCAAGCTTAAATATTAAATTAACCAAATAATTAGAAATTTTCTCAGATTCAATTAACCGAACAGAGCCGAACAGGCTTTCTCTCGCAAGTGAATTATAGTAAAATTATACGTAAAACATTTTTCTTATATAAACTTTAATTGCCAAATAAATTTTGAATCAATACAAAATTAACCCTTAAGCACATTTTAACGTTTGACTTATTTCTGCCATTCAATTTCAACTTTTTGCTTTATTTATTTATTTATTTGGTAAACTCAATACAACAAGAACACATCTTATACTAGTAATTTGGCATATGAAATAAATTTTTTGTACATAAAAAAAGAAAGAAAAAAGTGGGGAGAACAACATGTTTGTAAAATGATAAGTTAATAACTAAATTAACAGTGGAATGGAGATTTTATCTAAAAAGTAAAACAATATTTAAAATTTCTTATATAAATAAAATATAATGAAAAAAAAATACACAAAATAAAAATAAGTTACAATTAAGACAAGTAAACAATTTGTCCATACATTTGTAAACAGTAGAAAATAATTACGAAAAGTGCTTAAATACGGCAGATTTAAAATGACTTGCATGGCTTATGACTTAGCTGGTGGCTCCAAACACGAATTGAATTAACGAAGAGATCGATTTGGTATATTTTATGCTGTTTATCCTGTGTTACCTCCCTCTATTCGACCTCGAAATTTTATTTTTCGATACAGGTGGGGTGTAGAAATAATAGTGTTCGACACAGCAGTAAATTATCAAACGTAACATTATAAATTTGTTTTGCAAATTGTGATTTGCTCCTGCATCTTGCAATGGTGCTATACGTTACATTTAGCCTTCGTCTACTTACAGCTTCACAACTCGCAAACAGCTGACAACCATACATAAGAGTTGGCAATAAATATGTATGTAGGTCTTGGTTAATAGCATCCGTATATGAAATGGTGGGAAATATTGCGACATCCAAAGATTCCGGAGCATAGCAAAGGTTTTCCCGCAGTTTATTTTAATATGATCTGACCAATTTAGTTCTTTATTAAAGATTACATACACCAAGATTTTTAGCCGATTCTACAAAAAGTATAGTCGTGTATTGGTGGAAGGCACTTAGTGAAAGCAGCTGATTTGTTGGGGTTTGAACTAAATCCATTTGCAGATGCCCATTAATAACGTTTATCAATCGTACACAACTGGGTGCATCTGCAACACTACTAATATGCAGTTGCACATCATCCGCATACATTTGTATTTGACAATGTCTTACATACAATGGAAGGTCATTAGCATATATAGAATATAACAATGGGCCAAGTATCGAGACCTGCGGTACACCTCTTGCCATTGAACAGCTTCTGGAGATGTTTGAATCATGGTAAACACTTTGACTTCTATCGTTTAGGTACGATGATAAAAGTTTTAATGCAGTTGAGGGAAAAATACACATTTGTTTTAATTTATGGCATAAAATAGAATGATGTACCCTGTCAAATGGCTAAGAATGATCAAGCAGTATAAGAAATGACATCGTTTGGCTTTTATCAATTTGGCACCTTATTTCCTCAGTTACGCTAATCAAAGTACTAGGGCAGCTATGTTTTGGTCTACATCCAGATTGCCTTTCGTTTAGCAACGAGTTGGTATGCAAGTAAGAATTTAGTAGAATTTTATGACAAATATTTTTGTGGCACACATTTCATCCGGCCACATCGCTAATTAAGTGGAGTTTTTCGCCGGTTTCTGCGAAAGGGGACAAAAAAGACCCGTGTATCGAGCATTAAACGTGTTGAAATCTAGAGTTAGAGGGTTTACATCAAATTGTAAGGCTTACTATTGGGTATTACAATTGTGGGTGGATAAGCACGAATTAACCCTTGACATTTTAAGTTTTGACTTGTTTCTGGCGTTCAAGTGGAATTTCAATATTTAGGATATTGGATCAGCTATATATATTGGACCGCTATATCGCTGCTAAAGGGTGATTTTTGTCCTTCTTCAAAACAGGTGACAAGTAAGACCCATGCATCGAAGAGTTAGAGGATTAAAATAATCTTCCACAAAAATGTTCGTCTTAGTCTTTTACATAAAACTTTTACCTAAAATGTAAGATTTAATACAGAGTAGTGGGAGTGGGGACTTAAATGAAGGCCATATGTAAATTTTCAAAACGCCGATACAAGTAGATATTTTTCTGATCCCCCCGACGAGGATCATTCGTTAGAAAATTATTTTTTGTTGTTTTAGAATGTTATTTGATAGCAGCATTAGCAATTGGTAGATATAAAATTTATCCTCCAAATACATTTAATTTCATGGACAAATGCGAGTACTTGTGAGAAACACATGTTTTCCTCAAAATTCAAAATTATTCTGAAATAAAAAGAAATGGAAATTACAAACGCTTTTTTTAGAAAATTTAATATCAAATATTATTCAATGTGATTGTTGCAAAATTTTTAAACAATGGGCCTTTGCAAATTTCGCCTACATCTTCGATATTTAGTACTAAATTAAAGGAAAATGTAGCTCGAAATCTTAAATCCAGTACAAACTATCCAAGTTGAAATCAAAAATTACCAACCGAATATTTAAAGGTGCAGTCATGAATATTTTGCTTAAATTAAATTGATGATTTAGAAAGCGAGAGTCAATTATCTTTGATAAAAGTCTATTGAAAATCTAAATTTCTCTGTTGTAAGCAAATCTTAAGGCTCTAAAAAGTATTTTAAATTTCTTATGAGTGAGTGTACGTGATATAAAATATTTATTCGTCGCAGTGTGTGAAGAAAATTTTAAGGATCTCAAGAGGGATCTTCCACAGATCTAATTAAAAACGTTTACGTCGCTTCATCCGTTTGGCTGTAATTAATTTTAGCCACAACAAACGTTAAAATTATCCATAGCGCAAGCGTTTGTTTGTTTTTTCTGTTGTAGTTCGCCTTGTTTAAACTCTTGTATTATAATCTTATTTTATTTGATTATATCGGTTATTGTTAATAAAAAATTTGTATTTTTTTTTTTTGCTTAAACACATACAATGTACATACAAGTGTAGTAGAATATTAATATATAGAATTAAATACGTAAAAAAAATATATTATAAATACATATAAAATAAAAAAAATATATCATACTTGTTTGGAATATTCTCCAAATACGTATATGACGTTTCTTAAAAAATATTTCAAAAATGTGCGTAAATTTTAAGTAAAATTTCAAGACTATTTGGGAACACCTAGATTAATTTTATCCATTTGAACCATTAATGCTGATCCTTCAAATGCCACGATATGACCGGTGAGCCAAGAAGGAACTGATGAAGTAGAGACAAGCATTAACCAAACCCAATATACTGGCGGCCAAGTAGCCATCGTGTTTCCTGTTTCTGTCAGTTACAGAAATAATCAAGTTGATTGAACAGGCCAGTATCAAAATGGCAGCAACACTGTGATAAATTAATTCCTAAAATGAGATGAAAAATTTGTTAATATGCATGTCCTTTATTCCTTGAGGTAAATTTCGAAACTTACATAAATTGTTTTTGATATAATTCCTCCCGTGCTAAGGGACGTCAAGCAGGCCAGCAACAGACAAAATGTACCAATCATAAATGTGACGGACATTAAAAAGGCAAAGATGACACCATCGATGCCACCGGCCCAACAGTAGCTGTTTACTTGGTAGTAACTGAAGATACCAACCATGGCAGCACCAATGAGCTACACAAATAGAATGAGAATTTAAGTTCGTTAATTTTTGTGTGTGTTAATAATAACAATAACAAATAACGGCTTTTCTTACCAGTTCAAATAATTTTAATAGACCGGAAAAGGTTTTTAAGTAACCGGTATTCAACACTATATAGGAAGTGTTAGTGGTGCTGGTGGTGGTGCGGGTAATTGTTACAGAATGAGACATTTTGCACAAAGATTTCTGTGTTTATGGCAGACGAAATGAAATCTGTAAAATAATATAAAAGTATTTTTTGTTTAATAAAAATTGTGGACATTGTACGAGTATTTATCTGTTTCCAGAAATAGACCATGAGCTACACAAAGTTTTTGTTTTTATTTATATATATATATATATATATATATATATATATATATATATATATATATATATATATATATATATATATATATATATATATATATATATATATATATATATATATATATATATATAATAAAAATAAATATGTACTAGTATATCTGTCTGTACTCATATGTATAAGTTTGTAATTGCTCAAGGCAAACATGTTTAAATAAATTCATTGAACACTTATTCATCATCATTATTTCAGTTCAGTCGAACGACACATCGGACAGACGACGTTTATTGAAATACGAGTATGAACTTGACTTATTTTTTAATTTATAATGCATTTTATTCTGTGTTTCAAAACCGATTGCGTCATTAATGAGAAATAGTGGAGGAAAACAGGCATAGAATTTAAAAAAAAGAGATCTCGTCTTTGTTAGTGATGTAACGAATGGCAATTGTTGAATATTCGCGAATACGAATACAAATTCTAATGTCAGGCAATATTAACGATTGCAAATATTAAATTTGAAATTTAGATACATTTATCTATGTCTTAATTTCTATTACTCGTACGTTTGCAAATGAAATATTAAAAATTTAATTTTAAATATCAAAAATCGTGTTCGGGTGCATAATAATTTTTAAAAATTACACCACGAGTCTACAAATTCCGGTCCCTACAACTGAAATCTGCTCTCCTTTTTTATTGGCTTAAGTTTTCCAGACATACCTTTATGTCAAAAAGGAAGCAGCTGCATGATTAATATTTATTAATCTGACTGAATAAAATTATTATCTTTAAACTGTTCTACGGAGGCAGGTCAATAAGTCAACCTGTCAACAGGCATCTTTCAGTTGACTCCTGTCAAAATTTGAACAAGTTGCGTCATTTAGTTTGGCTGATTTAAAGAGAAAATGGAAAAAAGTAAATTTCGTGTTCTCATTAAGCATCCCCCCTTATTATGATTGTCAACGTCGACGTCACACCAAGTCAACATCAATATATTGGCAATTGTGGGATCGTTATCGATTATTGATGGGATATTACTACAACTATTTCTTATAAAATTACAATTGGCCATCAATATTAGTTAATTATTGCCTACAAGGAGTTCAGAACTGCTGACTTTTTTTACTGTCGACTTGATATGATAAGGGGGATTATTTTTTGCGGATAAAAACTATCACTTAGACCAAGGCTAACTTGATAAATACTATGGGAATTCTGCACCATCAATTGGAATGGTAAAAGAGTCATGGCAACCGTTTTAAGTACACGATGTACAATCTACATTGACTACACTGAAATTTCGACAAAGTTGCTAAAGTTTTTACTAAATTTAAAGTCATTTTAATTAAATATGAAAATTTGTCAGTGAAGTTATCACTCTTTGGTTAAATTCTTGACGTTGTTTGCAATATTTTGTTAGAATTGCGAATTTTTAGCAGATTTTCAACTTGATTTTTTTTTAATTTCGAATTTTCGAATTTTCATCATTTTTTTAAATTCCAAAGTCTTGGTAAAATTTAAACTATTTTGTAAAATTTCAATACATTTCTAAAAATTTCGTCTTTTTTCGCAAAAATTTAATCAAACCAGGTGAAATTGCAATTCCTTTCCATAAAACTATTTTACTCTTATTAAGTCTAGTACGGAGTTCTGCCTGAATTCCATATTCCCATACGAACTTGGTGTAAAAAGCTTACGGAAATTCAGATTGGCAAGTTTCTTATGCAATTTTCCATTCGATCATACGCAATTAAAAAAGAAAATTATGGGAAGTTTTAGGCAGAGATTTCATAAGCATTAGAGTAGACTTTTTTTATTCAATTGAAACAGAAAATAATATTCGGACAATTGTTTCGCTAGGGATCTTCTTTGGGCCTTGTATGCAGTTAATTTACACTTTATTTTCTCGTTTTTATTTAATTTACAAGATAATTTTTGCGTGTAGAGAAGTAAATGAAAAATTGCAAACATTAAAATTAGGAACAATTCCATACTAGCTTTTGTGTGATATTTAGCTAAATTAGAATTTCGATTTCTTTTTGGATGATTTTCAACTCTTTTTAATATTTTCAAAATTTCAAATCTATTGTGCAAATTTTATTATTCTTATATTCTTGAAATTCTTTATTTAATGCTGGGAAAGATTAATCTATTATAATAAGGGTTCTTCTTTTCTTAGTAATTCTTTGTGTGATTAATTAAATTTTATTAATGAAATGATTTCAAATATCATTATTTTTTTCAGCAGAATCGACTTTAAGTAGGTAAAAAATTATATGGTATTTGCACGAATCACACACGATTTAATTTTGTTTGCAATTTTTCTTATTTGGACCTACTGTTCGTTCAATCACGAAACTGTACCAAAAAAAAATGTTTTCAAAATGATTTTACTTCCCTTATTTTTTCTTTTATTAAAAAGTTTTTTTTTCGAATGCTTCCAATCACACACTATTCTAATCTCATTGAAATCGGTCAAAGAACTTTTTGAAAACTTCTAAATGTCAAAATTCAAATAAAGTACGCACATGCGCGAATATTTATGTGCGTAAATATATGATTAACATTTCCTATGATGTCATTGATTCAGTGTCATTTACTTTTTATATTTACGAGTATACAATTTACAATGCTTTCGTCTAATTTGTATATTTGCAAGTCGCTGTCGTGAATAATTTAATTAATTAGAAGATTTTATTATTAATATTCTTTATGATTGACTTTTTAGACAGGGTATTTTACTTTTTATACCCATCACCGCAAAAAAAAAACCCTAAATAAATACCAAATAGAAAATATTACGGGAAAAATGTTTTTAATGGCAATAAGTTGTGGCCCACATTCAAAGTAGTAAAATTTTCAATTCGATTCCATACCAGTAGTTCGAAAATTATCGATATATTGAACAACATAAAATTGAAAATTATGTCGCTTACGTCCTTTTTTGTAGTAAGAGCTCGATATGTACATATGTATGTATATATGTATGTAGATATAAGTACAAATATATGTGTATGTGTAATACACATGCTCATGCTGTGAATGCCAGTCCCGATCCCGAAATTACCGGGGTTCTTCGGGATTAATGAATCCCAAATCACGAAACTTATTAAAACCGAATCCTGGTATTTTTTTGGGACTAAAAGATTCCTAATTTTCAATTTATTTACTTTAATGGGCCCTCCAATTGGGGCGTATCAAGCTTTAACAGTTGATAGCAACCATATTGTTGAAGGTACATTTTTCAAATTGGCTGTCAATTATTCAGTATGATTCGCAAAATCACAATGGACGGATATAGTGTTCAATAGCAAGTGCAAATGATAAAATTGTTATATCAAAATGGGTGTTCTGTACGACCCCAATTAACATCAAACATTTTTCGAATTTGGGACGATGGCACACGAGACCTAAGAGCGTCCAATGCATCCAGGAAAAGTGACTTTTTGCATGAATTTCGGTCTGGCGGCGTTATCGGTCCATATTTCTTTGAGAACGACGTTGGCCAGGCCATCACCGTCAACGGCGCGCGAATTTATTTTGGCCTGAATTGGATAATACCCGACACCAACGACTTGTGGGTTCAACAACAGCTCTATGCGAATATGTTACTAGCCACAGCGATCCAATATAACCATGCCAATATAACCCATGCCATCGGTTGCATTCAGCCTGATTTATGACCCAGGGTCATGGAAAATTGGACGTTTCGGATGCGCACCAATCAGCGAAGCTACGGCGCACAGTTTGCTCAGTGTTATATTCCATACATAATCGCATTGAGAGGCCTTTCAATTGAATACAAAATTTTAATGACATCTTACACACACTTTGTTTTATTTAAATTTAAACATGGAAGGCGCTTAATGAACGACTCGTTATTAGGAAAATATATGTATTTATTTTCATATTTTAAATTCATACATATGTACATACATAAATGAATTCGGTTTTATTTTACTTCCACGATCCCGTAAAAATACTGTTGTTATCCCGTAGAAACCCGGGGATGCCGCTACTCTACACATGGAAGTACCGAGTCCTGGTATTTGATAAAACCGTGAGTCATCACTAGTGGATATCCCTTACAAAAATGAAATCAAATACAATATGTCCTCTTCTTCCTTGAAAGGAAGCATTTATAGTGAAAATTTCTTTTCATACGTTTGTACATAATGCCGGGGATGCAGAAAATCCGAAAACTGGTGTTTTATTTTCAAAGTCCATAACTGTCTATGACATGACACTATCCAGATTAAAAGGAAATACTTTATGCTCGTATCTTGTTACATGTTTCATTATGGTAAACATTAGACAAACATAATATGGTGGTGAAGCTTTGAAAACGTATGTATGTACGTAAATACCTGTACGTGAAAACGCATTTACTGAAACGGTAGCAAAGTCTACAGACTATAAAATATAAGCAAAAAATGTCTATAGAAATTTATATTTATGTATGTATGTATGTATATATTGTAGGCGAAATTCATGAATAATAATTTAAAAATTATTTCGCATTAATCTTGAATATCAAATATCAATATATTTTTTAAAACGCAAAAGACAAAGTAAAAAATTATGGTTGAAATATTTTTTGGTAATAAACCAAGTGTCTTGAATATTAAAATTAAGCTGACCGAATAAACTTTGGAGCCTGCTACATAGTTTTGCAATAGGAAAAGCAAATATTAACATTCAATATAACAAAAGTTGCATGATATAATTATTGTTTTATGAGATTACTGCCCGGATTCTTCTTTACAACAATTAAATGTTGTGTTGTTTCGGCTACAACACAACATTAATTTATTTTTTGATTATTGTTTTACAACATCTAGGTGTCTGCATGCCAAAAACTGTTTGAAAAAGTGTGCATTTTGTTAGAAATAAATAAAAGAACATCAAAAAAACACGCACGTATCCGGAAAAGAATTCGAGACAATTCAAATCCATTGGAACTACCATATATAGAATAGGTTAGTTTAGGTTAGGTTGATTGGAGAGGTGTGATAGCCCATGTCATACGACATACCCTTAAGCCAGTGAAGGCTTGTTGTGCGCTCCCTTTATTTATCACACACAAACTGCCAGAGTTCTGCGGCAGGATTCGAACCTGGGACCCTTAAGTATGTATAATTTTTATAAAACCAAAAACTTGTTGCAATACCTTAATTACAATAACATAATTTATAGTTTTATAAAAAAGTTCCGCATAAACAAGAATGGTTTCTTGTTTTTGATACAAAAACTGAGCACTTTTCTAAAAACTAACTCTTTGCCATTCTTTAATAATTCTAATTGGCTGTCCCAAACCATTTAATTGTTCAGTGAAATGATCCCATTTGTCCATAAGCTATATTTTGCTATATTCAAATGGCAGCTTGCCTCGGCCAATATCTGGATTAACTTTCATCAGCTCAACCAGCTTTGCCATTTGATTTTTATTTGTAATTTTGCTAATAGATATTTATTTTATTATAATAATATAACTATCTATATTTTTTGACCTTTTTTATATGATAATTTGGTTAAGTCAAGCTTGAGGTCTTATTTTATCGTTAAAATTTATTCGTTAAATTTTATTCAAAACTACCGATACATATTTCATCCTGAAGATGATACTCAATCAGTATCGAAATATCGATAGTTTTGAATAAAATTCATTTCATTATTTTATTTTATTTTATATTTATTTATTTTATTTTTATTTTTTACACCTAATGAGCTGTTGAAGATTTTTGACAGTGCGAACAACACATACTGACAACAGTTGTAAACAATAATCGCATTTTTAAAAATACAACATTAAAGTAACAACTGTTGTAAACCAAAATCGGGGCATACATTTCATTAAAGGACTTATGTACCGACAGTAGCACATATTCTGGTTTTTCTAATGATCTTAAAATGAGGTTGCCATTCCGAAAATTTCTCTTCTCTGATGCATATGCATTGGATTGAAGTCATGATCACAATGTTAAGAGAAAACGTTTTTTTTTTAATGCTTAAAATCTTTTTTGTTCCAGAGTACGAGTATATTATACGTTGAAAATCGCGATTATATGTACATATTAAAAGGCATTATTATTATAGTACATTTAACTCCTGTTCACACTAATTTGAGGTAAATTAATTTGAGAAAAAGGTGGATTATCAAACAAAAGCTCTGAGGGCACTAGGGTACGAGGGTAAATCAGAAAAGATGCGAGTAATCCCCATATAAAATAATTATTAGTCATACGATAAGACTGAATATAAAGTACATAGTCTGGCAGAAAACTATAGGGTTAGGAGCGGGGAGAAGAGTACTCCTTTAAAAGAAAATTATTTTTTAACTGTGTAATGAAAGTGTTTTAATTTATTATGGGTGAACAGTTGGGGCAGAAACAGACGGAATCAGAGTGGAGAACCATGATTTAATAACTTTTACTTTTAAGCGATTGCTATATTTTATGACGATGGCGACGATGAATAGCGAAATACACCGGAAGGAAGTGCCTGGTCATTTTATAAAAATTAATATAAACTCAATTCACTGATAAAACGTTTTTGTTTTAAAAGATGATAAGTTCGTCATTGAAAATATATTCAAAAAACTTTATTTTGTATAAAGCGGTTGCTACACACATCAATATTTGGCTTAAATTTTTGTTTTTGGCCTATTGAATACAGATTATTAGCTTAGTGACGATTTTTGGCTAAAGTCCACATTAATTCCATCAAACCTTAAAATAAAATTTAATGAATATTTGTCATACGCCAGGTAAACTATGAAAAATGCAAATTTAATTGGCAAAAAATATATCAAATTAAGATTTTGTTAAACAAATCATGTTTTTGTTAAGATATGTATATTAAAGCAAATACTCAATTACCCGTAAGTAAAAGAGTGTTGTTGTTGTTGTATACAAAACTTATTTATTTTTATAATGAGATCATCGTGGAAGGCAATGAAACTTTTGTGTTGAATTATGTACTACAGAGTAGACGATTTTGTACACCAACATTCCAATAAACATACATACATACTTATATTTATTTTGTATAAAAAATAAAATATATACATATGATTGTACATGTTACTTGTTGAGTCAGTCCAAAAATATATATATCAGGTGTTTTTTTAAGGCTGCCAGCTATAAAAAACGTAAACAAAATTTTTAACATCAACGAAATTGAACGTTAATTCTCTACAGTACTTGAGCCCATATTTTGGCAATAGTGCTTCGAATGTAGCTTCCCAAGTCCTTAATATATCTGACTAATCGTTGAGCCTATGTAATCTTACAAACAAAAATATCACATGGCATGCAACATACCATCCTGCTTCTACAATATTAATTTATATTGTAAACTTTGAATTGAAAACATGGTAATCAAGGCCTATTAAATTTGATCAATGCAAGACAACAGCTGATCACACGTGCACTATGGTGACATTGTTAACCACCATATGAAAAAGCGTAAACGGAATTTTTTACGAATAGAGTTTGACAGTTTCACGAGGTATAGGCGTAGATCGTAATAAACAATAAAAATTATGCTGCAATTATTATGGCTATCTATCTTATATATATAAAAACAAGTCCGTATATGTACGTCGCCGAACTAATCATAAACGCGTCGAGCGATTTCAACCAAACTTATACACTACGTAGGCAGTGGCCCATATATGGTTTATATGAAGTTTGGTTAAAATCCGATAACGCATGTGTGTGCGGTGCGTATGTGAAATGAGTGTGTTTCTGGGAACAAAACCAACTTTATTAAAACAAGTGTGTTTCTTTTCTTATTTTGTTTTGCCGTGCGAAGCAGGCAACGGGCCCGCTAGTTATTTATACAAAAAGAACAAAGCAACATTTGCATATAACAATAGATCCCATCCACGATACTGCTACACCAGTTGTCTTGTTCAATCAAACGATTCTTTAATCAAGCCTAAAATATACAACACACCATCTTGCTTGTACAATATTCATTTATATTGCAAGTTCATTTACGTTTGTGCAAGCCTGTTGTGCAGTCTATGGCCATGCTTTCATGTTTGACAAGCGACACACCAAGAGGTTTGGCGAAAAAATTTTACATCTTCTGATCGCTGATCGAACTTTTTTCAAAAGCCGCTTGTTATAAATACAACACGAAAAACAACAGATATTTAGTTTTTAAAAATACCAGTCAGATGTCAAAATTGTTTTGTAAAGAAAGTGAAAATAAAGAAAGAAAATATTTTTCATTATAAAATCATTCCCAAAGAGAGCATGTAAAAATTTCTTGTAAGAAGGGACTCATCTGTAGATTTACAAATTACAGGTGGGTTTCGATTACTCGTGATTTGCTGATTTTTTTACCGTGATTACATCAGTCACCCAGGATTGTAAAACAGACTTTATTGTGTAAAGTTTTAATGATTTTAGTCGGATGTTTATTTGTGTTTGATATGTACATAAGCAAGGCGGACTGGGGAAACATAAAGATTATCCTTCATTTCTGATTTTGTCTGACAAGTATTTTCTCTATATTAATTTTGGTTTTCTTATTGTTCATCTGTATTTTCTTAATATTAATTTCTTTTCTGATTACTGATTTGTATTTTCTCAATTTCAACAGAAAAAGCTGTAGGAGATATAATACAAAATTTTACATCAATTTTAAGCTCAAGATCTTATTTAGTGTTTGAACAATTTTATTTGTAATTATCGATATTTATAGCTTCAGGAAAATTCTGTTTTTTTAATAATAAAATTAATATTTTACATAAGTACACATAAACATTCAAAAAAGAAAGAGAAATTTGTTTCTCATATATGAAAAGATAGATACACACATGTACACAATAATAAATATTTTTTTAAATAATATACTCAATGAGTATCGAAATATCGATAATTACAAATAAAATTATTTAACTACTAAATAAGACCTTGAGCTTAAATAATATGTTAATCAAAATATATCAAATAACTGCTCATTTATTTTATTTTATAATTGGAAAAAATACTCTATGGTTTTTACTGACATAACAAAATGCGAATTGCGTGGGAAGTTTTGCACCCTCATCACGCGAAAAGTATGGTCCTATGCTCCTTGTAGGTACTACCCGAACTTATATCACACGAAAGTACGGTAAAGGAGGCAAAAACTTCTCTATCACATCAAGTCTTCATTTGTAATCAGCAATAATAAATGTATTTCTTTTTACAAAAGTCTCAAAAAAGTACTTACCTCAGCAAATTTGCTGAGGAAGTCGTAAAAATTCAAAGCCTGGATGGGGTTAACACAAGACAAGTTTTCTTGTGCAAGTTTTAATTCAGCCGAAAGAAAGGCACAGAAATTATGTATTTCTGTCACTGTTTTTCTTCTAACACTTGGGCAAGAAAAACTTAAGTGTAGGAAACCCCTTCCATGATCCGGTCACATTTTTTCTATGCTGATTATAAATTGGCAGACCCAATTTATAAAAAAAAAACAGCCGAGAGCTGTCAAGGATTACAACGCCGCCAACTTAAAGTTCTATGACTGCAAAAAAAAACACCCAATATAAATAACAAAATACAATGTAATCATAAGGGGACGCTCCTTATATTATGGCAAAATCTACTTTATATGTAGGTATATGATATACATATGTACATACATATATACGTATATTTATATGTACACACAAGTGTGTTTGTCGTTGAAATATGTACATACAAACAAAAAATAATTTTGAAATTTCCAAAACGCTAAATGAATTGAAAAAATTATTTGGCTTTGGCTGGTAAGTCCAATGCAATACCAAATGGCAAAATAGGCTTGTGGATGTGTGCATATAACATGTACATATGTATGTATGTTTCTATGCATATCAATATGTACGTGTACATATGTATATGTATGTATGTACTTATATGGATGAGTGTATGCCGAATTCATGTGCAAGTATTAGGAATTCAATACTCAATATTTTCAATTTAAATATTTTTAAAGAAAATATGGAATATAATTATGTAGATTTTCGGAGTATTCATAAAATTAGTTTTATTTTATAACAGTTTAATTAAATACATTTTTTATATAAAATTTGTCTACAACGTAAAAATCGCTACCACACCCACACAATATGAAACATTTTTAATACAATTAATTTTTAATATTTTTCTTTTTCAATGTCCAATAATAAATTTAAACAAGCTCTTAAATATTTCAGATTTATTTCTTTTACAATTTAAGAAAGAAAAATATAACGAAGTAAATCTTACTTTTCACAAATTTTCTTTACTCAATATTTCTGAACTTTATCAGACCGTTACCGTTATAGTATGGCACGACTTCACTCGCGAATGTTTAAATATTAACTGAACTGTAATTGGAATCGAAAAATTTCTTTAGCAAATACTTATAATTTTCAATATTATGGTTTGTGCAAGTGGCGTTTGTTTTTTTCGGTTGTTTACTTCGTAGTATTTTGGTTTCCACAATTACTTGCTCTTCTCTCTACACTCTTTTAAAAAGAAAATGACGTCATACTTCTGTAGTGCTAATAAAATAAAACACATCAATTCAAATGCTAACAAGTTGTGTGCCCTCTTATGGAACGTACGAGTATAAACAAAACTTTTTTTATTACAAAATATTTGCAAAAACAAAAAAAAAACACCCTCACTTCAACTCACATGCGTTTTTTTTTAATAAATTAATTTATTATTTCATTCAAACCTTGAGAGGCTATCAAGATGGAGCTTAATTTTTTAAAATTATACTCGTAGACAAAAGAACTGATTAGTTTCTCCACAATTAAAACATGCAACTCTTTTTCTTTATTTGGTAACTGACGTGATGTCTCACCTACACTCCCTTAAAAATTTCAGTTTTCATTCATAGTTACCAGACTCGACGATTTATAGTCATTTGGACGATTTTGGGTTCTAAAACAGCATTTCGAAGTTTTGACGACTTTAGGCCCAAATTCAACGTTTTCCTTTTTTCAAAAATCGGATAGACAACTTGCCCGCCAAAAATAAAAAGACACTACAATATAAATACCATTAGGGAGGTAAAAGGATTTTGTATTTATTGCATACAAACATATTTTAAATGTCCAACATAAATTTTGCTTAATTAGGGCCATTATTATAACTAGGCGTTGGTTAAAAGTAGGATTTTATCAGACGGATAAACAGTTTTGCATTATTACAATTACACTTTAAACTAAGTGAGCGATAAGTTAAATGCTGTAATCTTTTTCGCGAGGTGTATTCATTTGAAGTTGCCAACTTTACAATGTCTTCGCTAAGCGGCGACATTAAATAGGCTTTAATTAAATTTGTTTTTATATTTTCAAAGACATAAACCAAAAGTTTACATAAGACATGCACCAAAAGTATATTTACTGCCACATTTTAAGAAAAATAAGTTTTATTTTAATGTTATTATTTTAAAGGTAATAACCAAATATTGTTCACTTTAATTAAAGTTACTTTTAACTATCGGGAACTTTAAATGGAAGTTGTAATAATGGGTTTTAGATCTTTCTTGACAAAGTTTCGACTTTATGTTTCTTAAACGTTTTCAAATAAATTCGTTAAAAACTATATATTTTTTTCAAATGATATACATATAAGTATGTCCAACAGAAAAAGAGATTCCTGTCATATAAATGCTGAAATTTTGATCCGGAAGTAGTACGAGTTCGAACCATTTCCAATGATTTACCAATTTTTTGTTATTGGAGGATGTTCTCTTTTCTGTTACTTATTTACAGATTTGAAATTGTCTTCAATACATTGAGAAGAGTAATTTTGTATGCTTTTTTAAAATTGTATATTAAATTGGGAACGGTAAGAACTTGCCAATAACCACGTTTAACTTTCTCTTATGTGAAAATAATTGTATAGTTCTGTTCATTTACTTAAAGTTTTTAGTAATTGTTACTGGAAAGTGTTCACGTACTCCAAAAAGTTATAAACGACATAGTGAAAAAACAGTGTAAGAAATTGAAATACAAAATCTTTTTCTAAAATTGTTACTAGTAAAATGTTTATCTGCAAGAATTATTTGAACAGTTGTTTTGTGTAAAAAGTGTCTTGTAAGAAATTTCACATTGAAGAAATTGTGGAGTTGATTTCTTAAAACAAAAGAAAATATATTTTATATATGGGAAAGAATTACATACAATTTCTAGCTGGTGCGTTCCAATCAATTGGACTGAGGACAGTAGATATGAATGTTATACAGTTCCTTGTGAATTCTGAAAAAATCGAACGAATTTGCGACGAAATCAAGCAGTTCAGCTACTAAGTTATAAATCTTTAGTAGTAAACCGTTCATTTACTTTTTACTATTATTTAGAATTCGAAGGAGTAGTTCTGTAAATTTTTGCATTACTCTCTCGTTACTGGAAAAGTATGCGAAAAGACCTTATATGTAATATATAATTGAAGCGATGAAACCATTGTTCATTAAGATTGGATAAATTTTTCATCGGATATTTTTATATTTTTTTATTAATTACTTTCGTCTAAAATATAACTGGAAATTTTGCTAAACCATTGCCTCAAGAGATATCTTCACTTGTTTTCAGAGTTTTGGCCTTAAACTTTCACTTGTATGATCGCATCAATACCGCATGTCTTAATTATTTATTCTTATTTGTATGAATGAAATTCCATTAAATTAAAGAGGAGATCTATGAATATGTACTATATATAAACCAATATAAATATTGTTTTTTTTTGAACAACAAAAAGTTGTTTATTGTAAACTTAGAAAGAATATAGGGTGCGGTAAAAATAATAACTTGGATCTTACTAAATGAATAGCAATTATAAAATCACGTTTTGACATTGAATATTTGAAATTTTTTATACATGTATAGTATATATGTATGTATATGGATATGTACAGTCAGTGTCATTAATAATCGAACGGCTTTATTGATATGACATATCAATTTCTGAAATAATTTTTTTGCATATTTTATTTTTTAATTATGTATCGGGTCTTTCAATCTTCCACAGTATATAGCGGTCATATTCTTTAAACTACATCTGTCAAATTGGCTGTCAATTATTCCAAATCATTATGGAACGATTTGACGTTCAACATACGTGCAAATGATAAAATTGTTTTATTAAAATGGGTGTTCTGTTCGATACCAATTTACATTTAAAAAATCAGGGGCGAGGGCCATCCTGAAACAGCCACTGTTTGGTGTGAATTTTGGGCTGGCGGCGTTATCGGTCCATATTTATTTGGGAACGACGTTGGCCAAGCCATCACCGTCGATGGCAAGCAACTTTTTCGGCATTAATTTGATGATATGGACACCAATGACCAATGTGGTTTCAACAGCACGCCGCTACGTGCCATATTGGACATTCTGCATGAGCGATTTGAGGACATGGTCATCTCAAGTTTAGATGATGTACACTGGTCACCGAAAGCGTGCGATTTTACTCCGTTAGTTTTTCTAGTACAGCAAGCCTCAAAGCCAACTTAACCCACACTATCGGTCCAATTCAGACTGATTCATGAAAAATTGGACATTTCGCATGTGCTCCACAAAGCGAAGTGACGGGTATACTTGCACGATGCTATATTTCATACATAATGGCCTTTGATGGGCCTTTCAAATTAATAAAAAATATTGTTTTATGCAAATTTAAAGATAGAAAGGGCTTAATGAAAGACTCTATTAAAAATATAGTAAATAGATTAAAGCGGTATTATGTACACAGGTACGTGTAAAGTATATACATACATACTTATGTATGTATGTATATTATAAGCACGTTGATATTACTACTTCAAATTTTAATTTATTTCCTTTTCTTAAGTTCTTTGGAGCTTAATATACGAGTATGTCATTTTTAGTACCATATTTACATACATATGTACATATGTGTCCTTTTGCTTATTATTTTATTTACGCAATATAGATTGGAAATATAATTGTGAAAAAATATATACATATAAGTAGTATATGTATGTAAATAATATACCTTTAAAACAAAAATACAACAGTTCACAAAAAAAATTTATAGTTCAAGGTATTTAATAACAAAATTTAGTCGTCATTAACATTGAAAAACAAAATCTGTCATTAAAAATCTATTTATTGCTCTAATTTTTTAAATTTAACTCCCTTAGAGGATTGCGTGCTCTTTCCTAATAATTTTGTGCTTATTAGAGAACATTAAATTCCCTTCTTTCTCTTTGAAACGGCAAACAAATTTACACTTTGTTTTAGAATAGAAAACGCCATAAGAATAAATTACATATTTTTATCACAATATAATTTGTTTAAAAATTAGAAATAAATACACACACAAATTCTTCCTCTAGATCGGCGTCTACATCTGTACATATGTATGTACATACGCATGTTTATAATATTATAATTTATTTATTTTTCAAAACATTCCTCATATTTTGTTTTATATACTTATGTATATATGTATATACATATATATTTACCTGTTTATATGTTTGTAAATGTGTACATGTTTTAAAAGATTGTATTAATGTTACTTTTGGGATTGATTTTGTTGGTATAAATACCTATTTATGCCAACCAACAATTTGGTAAATTAATGACTAAATTATTCAATTCGAGAAATAGCCATGACTATATGCTATATAAATAGCACAAATTGTGGGCAAGTTTGCCTCTCATGTTCGGTAGTGTTGATAAATAACCAGGTAACTCTGCTCACGAAGAGTAGAGTAGCGTAGAGAACTACTCGTACCATTGAAATTTTGTTTTTGCCTTCAAAAATTTTTGGTGTGTAATGAATTCAAATTTTAATTCAATTTAAAATGAGTAATACAAACATTTTTAATTCATCATGAATTCATACAAGTTTTAACTCATGTATTTGTTTTCTTTTTAAGTTGTCGTTTATTTACTATTACTTACTACATAGTTGGAGCCGCCATTAGGGGTGATTTAATCTAAAGTCGAAATTGTCACATAAGTACATACAAACTAATGCATAATTATTTATGAAGAGCCATTGAAGAAATACTTACGAAAAAATCATTTTATAGCCAATATGAAGTTCGAGCTAGCCCTACTTCTTCTCTAAAAATAAACAATTTGCTTCCACAACATTATTGATCTTTCAGTATGGTAATACTAACTACCACCAAAAAAAAATCAAACTCAGTTTAACAAGACACTAAATTAGTTTTAAGATTAAACAATTAACCCAAAATGTGGCCCTAATTCAATTATTTTTTTTTTTGCCAAAAACAAAAAAATCATCTTTTCTTGGCGGGTATGTAAACAAGCAAAATTGTCGCATTTGGGGCACAGAAAACCCGCACGCATACATTTAAAAGCCGGTGCACCCAAAACGAGTCACTGTTTGGTGCGGATTTTGGTCCGGTGCACCCAAAACGAGTCACTGTTTGGTGCGGATTTTGGTCCAGAGGCATAATTTGGCCATTTTTCTTCGAAAATGAACAAGGAGTGGCCGTTACAGTCAATGGCGATCGTTATCGGGCCATGTTGAACGAATTTTTGTTCACAAAAACTCAACAGGAGGATATTGGCAACATTTGGTTTCAACAGGACGGCGCTACGTGCCACACAGCCGAAGCTACACTCGATGTTGTGCGCCCTGTGGGGTTACTCTCTATTGCGATGCGTAAGAAAAGTGGTACCTAATCGGATAATTGGTATCCTTTATTGCACTTTCGCAAATCTGGCATCAGTCTACTCTATAATACGAAAGCGTATGTCAAAATACTTCTTTAAAACTAATATCTGGCGCTAATAAAATCTCAAACGCATCGAACTTGCTTACGTATCATAATAGAGAGTAATCCCCCTGTTTTTTAGGATCGCATTCTCAGCCGCAGAGTTGATGTTGTTTGGCCACCTCGGAGCTGCGATTTGACACCGTTGGACTATTATTTGTGGGGTGCCGTCAAAGATAAGTGTTACGCCGACAAGCCAGAGACAATTGACAGCTTCACACAATCGATAATGTGCTTAAAAATTGGACCGATCGTGTAGGCTACTGCATGGCCAGCCGAGGCAGCCATTTGAATGAAATTATTTTCCATTATTAACCGGAAGGATTGTACTTTCAAATAAAAAAAGAAATTTGAGAAAATATTCAGTATTTTTATAGCATTTTCAAAAAAAAGTTATTTGCGGACCCTTTACATATGTATATAGATAACCCCGATTTCAAGGATACAAAAAATTAAAATTCTTCCGCCGACACATAAACGGTAGGAGAAAACATATGGATGTCTTCTTAAACGCATTTTGCTTTGCTACAATACATTGTAAGTGATTCTTAAACGTTGTGCCTCAAATGTTTGTATCTGTTCACAAATGCAAACTGTTGTCATCGATGAGCATATAAAAGCAAACTACTGTGCATCAAAGAAAACATATTAAAATCTAATGCAACTTATGTCAAATATATGTATGTAAGCTAGTCGTCGTTTTTACTTTGCTCTTCTCCTGTGCTTCTCTGCCATGGATAAATTTTCTAATTTTTTTTTTTTTTTTTTTTTTTTTTCACGCTAATATATGTTTATTGTATCTTCAAATAATTGAACTAACAATAAGTGTTCAAATCTTAAATATATAAATAATTATTAGGCCCAACCAGTGTCGGACATAAACTTAGTGATAATAATTAATAATACATAAAATTCATGTTACGCACAAAAAATATTTTCAAAGAATTTCATCTGGAGAGTTGCGTATTAATGCCGTAGTGTCCCTCTTTTTTAAGCGGATGTGTCCAGGAAAGTTCAAGATGTTACGAGCAAGGGGATTAGGATGGAACTCGAGTTTTGTTAAATATTTTCCAGCATATTTTGCAATTTCAGCGGTCACAAGTGGCATATTTAAATCACGATGTAAAATAGAATTTTTCAAGTACCATGGAGCCGTAGTTATTAACCTTAATATTTTGTTTTGCATTCGTTGGATTCTCTCTACATTGGAAGCTGAAGCAGTGCCCCATAGCTGAATTCCGTAACACCATATCGGCTTCAAAAGCGACTTGTATATTAAAAGTTTACAATCTAGACTGAGGGTAGAATTTCTACCAATCAGCCAATGTATCTGGGTTAATTTAAGCTTCATTTGTGTCAGCTTAGAGTCAATGTGGTGTTTCCATGTAAGCCGTCGGTCGAGGTGAATACCAAGATATTTCACATGTGAATGTTGAGGAACAACTTGATTGTTGATTTGAATGGGGGAACAAGTGTCTCTTCGTAGGGTAAATGTAACATGAACACACTTTTGTTCATTTACTTTTATTCTCCATAAGTTCAACCACAATTCCAACAGGTTAATATGTTGCTGAAGATAACGGGATGCCTCGTGAGGGTTTTCATGCATACTAAGGCAGGCTGTATCATCGGCAAATGTAGAGGTGAGGATATTACTGCTCAAAGGCATATCACAGGTATAAATCAAATACAAAACTGGCCCCAGTATACTCCCCTGAGGCACCCCAGATGAAATGGTTTCGGGCACACTCATGAAGTCTCCTTCCACGACAGTGAACTTCCGGGCAATAATGTAACTTTCCAAAAGATTTACAATGTTTATTGGTAGATATGTCTTCAATTTTAGAATTAGGCCTTCATGCCACACTTTATCAAATGCCTGAGAGACATCAATAAATAGGGAAGAACAATACTTTCTTTCTTCAAATGCTCTTCTTATAAAATGTACCAATCTATGACATTGTTCAATGGTGCTATGCTGACTTCTAAACCCAAATTGATGGTCCGGTATGCATCCATTATCAGCTAGAATTGGGGACAATTTTGTCATGAGAAGTTTTTCAAAGAGCTTCGAAATTGTTGACAGCAAACTTATTGGCCTATATGACTCAGCCTTAGTAAGATCTTTACCCGCCTTTGGAATCATTTTGACCATGGCAAGTTTCCAGCTGTGTGGGTAATACTCCAGTCGTAAAATGCCATTAAAAATAAATAACAGGATTCTAATAGCAATACGAGGCAACTGCATCAGCATCCTGTTACTAATTCCATCAATACCCGGGGCCTTCTTTGGATTGGTTTCAGCAATTAGTTTTTGTACATCAAGCATCTTAAACTTTATGGGTCGAGGGGGTAGAGCTACTACGCTCGGCAAATCAACAGCACCAGTACATGTGTTTGGGGTAAATACGTCTTTTAAATGACCAGCTAATATGTTACCTTTTTCAGTATTAGTTCTTGCCCAACCTCCGGTAGAAGTGCGCAGGGGTGGTTTAGACTCAACGGGTGTTTTAAGCTTTTTAGCAGCGCGCCACAAGGAGTAATTAGATGCTGCAGTGACATCGAGACCTTCCAGGTAGTTCTTAAGAGAAGCAGATTTTTCAGCTGAAAGCAACTCTTGGAGTCGTTTAGTGCATTCTCTAAGTCTGATTTTATGTTGGGGCGATCTGTGCTGTTGCCATTCCCTTCTAGCTCTTCTTTTTTCACATACGAGACGTTCAATGTCCGCAGAATAAATTCTATTAAACCCAGTCTGCGGATGGGAGGTAGTGGCATGTTTAGCAGCCTGTTTAATATTCTCGGTAAGATTGGCAATGTTAAGTTCAATATCATCGGGAGTTCTAAGCCTGATGTTTTCCGTACAATGACTACTGAGATATTTTTTGAACCCCAGCCAGTTAACACGATGTATCATCTTCACATATGGGTCAGGTAAGTCACTTCTTAGCGGGCTACAAATTGTAACGATCGTGGGAGAGTGATCGGAGGAGAGATCATGTGAAGCTTCAACATGAATTAAATCCCTAGGGATATTTTTCATGACCCCAAAATCTATAACATCCGGAATTTTTTGTATGTCAGTAGGCCAGTAAGTGGGCTCCCCACTAGAAATGACATCCAAATCCATTTTTGAAATTGTGTTGAACAATGCTCGACCTCTAGGAGTAATAAGACGCGACCCCCAGAACGTATGCTTTGCATTGTAGTCTCCAGCTGCTACGAAACAAGGGCCAAGAGTTTTGTAAAAATCCTCGTATTGATCTTCACTGATTGAAAATCTGGGAGGGGAGTAAACTGATGAAAGCACAAGATTTGAACAAAAATTTTCGATGCAAATATTTGTTGCTTGTAGATGGTCTTCACAAGTGTTCTCAAGAATATAGTGCTTGAGTCTTGACTTTATTAGAATTGCTGATCCTCCGCATGCTCTTCCTCTCGGGTCCTTTGTATCATATAAGGTGTAGCCACTCATTTTAAAAAGGCTTCTCGAAGTCAAATGAGTCTCAGATACCAACATTACATCAATATTCTTCACCGTGAGGAAGTGCTCTAGTTCGTTTCTATGTTGGCGAATGCCGTTAGCGTTCCAGAAACATAACTTTAACGTGTTCATGGCTTGTTAACTAATGCTAGAAGCAGAGTGTTCTGCATTCGCAGCATTTCTTGCATCATGCTAGTCATATTTGTCGTAAAGTTGCTTATAGTTTGCACCAGATTATCAATAGTAGCTTCAAGGCGATTGAAATTAAAGCTTGCATTTGCGTTTGTTGTATTGTTTGGTGGTGACACTTTTTGAACGGGAATAGAGTTGATCTTCACAGCGTCAGCATACGATACATGTGAAGTGATTGGCTGGGCCATTAGGGGATGAGTAGCGGAGTACGTATTCCCTGCTTGAGCTGGAGTTACTTTAGGCTTTTGGGTCATAGCTTGTTTCACAAAAGAGAATACAGGACATCCTCTGTAGTTAGCAGTGTGATTACCTCCACAATTACTGCACTTTTTTTCCTTCTGGTCCTTCGACTTATTGCAAATAGCAGTGTTGTGTAATTCACCGCACACAACACAAACAGACGGTAATTTGCAATAAGTTTTCGTATGGCCATATTCTTGACAATTATGGCACTGTACGGGTCCTGAGCGCTTGTGTGGTTCTTCGACTGTAATTTTCCGGTATAACAGATATTTTAAATTATAAATTGGATGGGTCTCATTTTTCTTCAATTTTATATCATTTGGCTCCAATTCAACGCGAAATAAGGGTTGGGGGATCTTCTCCCTGTTTATTATGTTAGAGACATTCTTTACCTTAAATCCCTGGAGGGTGAGAGCATCTTTAATTTCCTCAGGAACTACATAAGAATCTATGCCTTTCAATACGATCTGTAGGCCTTTAGCACTCTTAAGCTGGAATGTGTAGAAACTTGTTTTATTTTTTTCGAATTCGTTAACCATTTTGCGGAAGTCTTTTTCATCATATATTTGAACTTTTGTTTCATCAATGTTACCACGTTTTATTGGAACAATGTGAAATGACTTTTCACCAATGGCCGAGATTAGTTTTTTAATAAGTGTGTTCGAGTTTTTTTGTCTCAGATAGATTGGTGGTGGTTTTGAAGTTTTTTTCGATGATTCTTCGGGTTTATCGCTATCATCTTGTAATATTTTAAACCGGTTTTGACGATTAGCTGAGGCGGCGTCGTTGTCTCTGGATATTTTCGGAACAGATGAGATTTTGGATGAATTTGGGCTTCGCCCGCGCTTTACTACCGTTACATATCTGTCCATTCCGACAGGCACTTTAGGTTTTTGAATATTATCGTCCATTGTGATAACTGGGTTAAGTGATGAACACGAGCCCAGAGCGGATAATGGCGCTGACTTAAATAACGATGAACTAGGCAATGGTAATGTTACCGAATCACTACTTGGCATCGGAGTAAGCGAATTTGATCGCTCACGTAAAATTGGCTTTGCCGTTAGAAAAAGACTGTCATCCAATTTTTTCTTTTTATTGTTTGCAATAAGAGCTTCAGAACTCACAGTAAAATAGGCATTTCTGCCGTTAGAACTCACTTCACAATTTTTTGTTTTTGAGGTACTCATGCAGAGTATTCCTCAGTCACTTTGTTTGTGTTTTTTTGTTTTTTTGTTGTTTCAGTTTATACGAAAAATATTATTAATGCAAGTAAAGCAAATTTAACAAAAACTGTACTTATTCGTTTACTACGAAGGTTCAACAAGACTGATTTTTTTTAAAATAAAAATATATTTTGTGTTATAAACAGTGTATCAACACTGTATCGATACAGTGCAAACAGACGTTTGGGAAATCAGCGTACGCGTTTTTATTGGGGAATTTGGTTAAAAACGCCAAGTACGATAGGAGTGAATTAAGTAGGATTTTCAGAAGCAACATTTTATTGAGAACAACATTTAATCAACATATTTTAATCGTAGATTCATAAGCACAAGTTTTAATGGATTTCTATTTGTATTTATTAAGTTATCAATTCACTTGTGATAGGATTCATTACTATTATATTCTGTTAATGAGTATGTTAAAGAAGTATTGTTAAAATGGATTTTTTTTTGTAACAGCTGCAATGGAATTAACTTGGATTTTATTATTTTCATTCAATTCAAGTAAAATATTTAACTGCAGTCAATGCAAATCAAGCCTAAATAAGAAACAAAGTTAAAAAAAGTTAAAATTAAATGGAAAGTACAAAGAATTTATGCATTTTACGGCGCTTTATATAGCGAAAAAAAAAAATATAGCAAAGGAAAGAACTACACGTAGTCAAAGATGTTAGTTAGTTAGAAAATTAAACAGCTTTAGTCCAAAGCATCATCGACAAAGTCGGGTTTCTTAGGGGCTTCTTTGGGTTCATGGACATTTTCGGAAGTTGGGGGTGTAGGGGCATCAGCAGCACCTGGAAATGCACCAGGGAAACCGGGAACGCCACCGGGGAAACTGTTTTTAACAACATCAATAAGTTTTGAAATTTTTGGGTTAGATTTGTATTTGTCTATATTGGCAGGATTTTTAGCAATATCCTGCAAGGCGGCCATAACTTCCGGATCATTCATGCCTGATAGTAGGTCACCCATATTCATGCCACTAGGAAAACCTCCGGGAAAACCGCCTGGGAAGCCACCGGCTGCACCTGGGAATCCATCACCCGAATAATTTTGTTGTTTAGCCTGTTGCTGGCGGGCCTTTTGACGCTTCAGCTCTTCTGCTTTGCGTTCGCGTTCGGCCTTTTTACGCTGCTGTTTCAAACGATGCTGTTCGATTTTCTTAGCGTTCGGCGTAACTTCACGCAACCATTCATCTGCCTCTTCGTCATAATCTAGCTTGCAGGCCTGACGCAAGTCCTTGGCAGCCTCCTCCCAATTGCCTAACAAGCGATTGGCGCGTCCACGAAATTTATAGGCAGCGGCTGAATCACAATTTATTTCTAAGGCTTTGTTACAGTCGCGTATGCAAGCATTTGGTTTTTTAAGTTTCAAAAAGGCCTGACCACGTTTAGCATGGAATAAGGCATTACCGGGATTAATTTCAATTGCTTGAGTGTATAAGTCAATGGCTTCCTGGAATTTCTGTTCGCTATAAGCTGCTGCTGCCTGAGAACGCAGTTCTCCAGATTTATCCACTTCCTCTTCCGTTGCAGTTTTCGAAGAATCGCCCATCGGCTGGTCCACATCATTATCGGGTTCGATGACACCTTGAAAAATATTGATGTATTGAAATTTAAGTTAGGATTAGTCAAATGTAAGATGGTTTAAGCTTATGTATGTATAATCATTTAGGGATGGATTTTTTAGAACTCGCTAGTCTGTTGTTTTATTTATAAATAATACTACCATTTTCAAACAGATTTTATTTGATAAAAATTAAATATCACTTTATTTTCTATATTTATATACTAAAATACTTTTGCTATAGAAATGAATAACATTTATATCATGCGAAATATTGATGTTGCATTGCTATTGTGATGCAGAGGATTGCTGTCATATAAATTCTGGACTGTGTTTTGGAAAATTGTTCTAGGGTGGAGCGATGAGGCTGCAACACCCGTTGAATTATCAACAAAATTTGCAAGATGCTGTGCAGCAGCGGCAGTAGCAAAGTTCAAAGATTGACTGAAGTGTAAACCAGCAACACCTGCGATGGAATGTTGCGCTTGATTGAGACTTAAAGATGTTGAATCCATCGAAGAAGAGGAACCTGTGGCAGAAGGTTGTTGAGATTTCAAGCTCTCGCCTGGATTGAACGATCTTATATTTAATTGGTTGCCTTTGGAGTCTAGCCAGCAGCCTCCAGGCTCTTCCCCAGTGTAGTGGGATATATTGGGATTAATATTTAAAAAACCTCGACACTTCTTTGATTCTCTATTGCTTAGGAACAACAAACGGAATTCGTCATGGAATACTTTGTAATAGTAAAACGCAGAGACCGGCTTTATTTGGGTCTCGGAACATTTTTCCCTATACTCATTGTACATGCGTTTTATCGAAAGGGAATGATGAAGACAGCGTAGTTTGGATTTTTTACTGGGCATCCAAATCGGATAGGAGTTGATGTGATCTAAAATTGCCTGCTTCCGTTCGGGGGAGATTTTGTGTATTAAATGCTTGCCTCGGCCGTCAACGCCTGTATAATTACCCGTAGTTTTGTCTGCATATTTAATGGCATTTTCAATGAACTTGCGATTAATACACAACGTGTTCATCATGAAATGTTTACAAACTCTTTTATTTTCACTATTAAGACCCGAGCGCAAATAGAATCTAGTCTGATATGCACGCGTGGGACGATTTGTTTTGCGAAATTCGGGTGTTGTAGGAGTTTCCACATCTTTCGTTTCTATGCGCGCAAGTATAAAATCCTTGCGCCTTTTGAAGTCCAGAGACCAAAATATATCACAAATTTGTTTTCGTTCTTCTTCGCTGAAGTTTTCGTGGCACTTAAAAGTACATCGTATGGCACAATTAATGGGTCGAGGAAAACGTTCTGGTTCGGGTTCGCCAGGTTTACGACGTCTAGTTTTCTTCTTAGGTTTCGTATCCGTCAAGTTTCCCGTTTCTGGATCGAGAAATTGTTGAGGCCTTTGTGGCTTATCTGGTGGCTTATCAGCCATTTTACTTTGCTCTCCCTTTATTACATCTCTAAGAGGACGTGCGATTTTTTCCTGCTGCAGTTCATAGCCTTCAATCGCTTCTTTGATTTCTCGATTCGAAATGCCCAAAGTGCCTTCGAAAAACTTACGACAAACTTTTGTTAAATCATCACTGTTGCTAGTGTTGCTGCTATTGCCATAAGTTGGAGTTAAACCAATCTTATAATATTTTAGGAAATAGCAACAATTATTGCCACGTTTTTTATTACGTATTCGTGTTAATACCGGTTTACGTATGTGTCCTCGTATGAAATCCACTTTATTGTCCTTGCTTAAGTGCCAGTAGTAGTCGAAAATGTCCATTCTTTGGCGTTCGGTATATTTTGTGGCACATTTGTGTTTGCAGGTCTCTAGACAATTATGTAAACGGGGAATTTTTTTCTTTCTCTTGCGCGTTTTATCTGTTGACAACTGAGTTAATAGTATAAGCGGCTCATCGTCATCGTCATCATCATCATAATCATTTTCAAAATCTTCATCATGCGATTGTTCATCCTCTGATTCATTATGACCATGCAGTTCCTTTTTATCTTCAAGTGTATATTCCGGCTGTTGCTGATCATCAGCCACGGCAAATATTTGTTTTGCCAAATACTCTTTATCGATATCTGAATCATCATTTAATTCACATTTTATTTCTATTTGAGGCGTGAAGAGGGGATCATTTGGATCTGCACTGTCGATTTTCTCCTGTCCATCAGCCACTTTCAAATCATGATCCTTTTCCTTTTTAAAATTGTGTTTAAATTGTGTATTTTTTAAATTTACTGCTGCACCTTTTCTTGCTTTTGAAATAATCCTTTTCTCTACACCTTTTTTCAGAGATTTTTTTCTTTTCGTTGGGTTTTGTTTCTTAACAATCTTAGGTGGTTTGTCCTCGATATAAAGAACATTGGGTTCTAAGAGCGGTTGGCTGTTGTTGGCTGCAAACATATGGCAAAAAGCACATTATCAAAATTCCGAGATATAATTGGGCTAATTGCATTTTTTTAAGTGTATTTTTTATTGTCAATTTCATTTCTTTATGTAACAGTGTTTTAAAGTGTTTTCGGTTTTCTCTCTTTGTTGAACATATAGAAAGGACATACAATATTAATTTTAATCCAAATAGAATTAGTAATAATGTGTATATCATGTATAGTTTATCAAAATTATTCGAGATATTCTGAAAATTGATCAAAAACAAATGGATGCATTTCACTGGTGCTAATACCAATTCATCAGTAGACCTTCAACCAGCATGATCAATAAGGTTCCACCCTCAAATGCTTACATAAGAATTTTCAAAGAATAAATGAGAATTACAAACATTATAAACGTAGTAGATTAAAAAAGTTACCCGTTATTATTCGATATGAATCTCTTTTTTTTTGCAACCTATATAAATTTAATCTCCCTTTGTCAATCCCAATGACAAGAATTACCAAGCATGTTCTGACACTCACATGTTGGTTAACTAACGTATTTGGCTTGCTATTAGATATTTTTCGTAGTTATACTCGTCCATTTCTTAAAGAACAATGCAAAAACAAATGAAATCGTCACACATGAATTCGGCTCATGGAGCCCATATATATTCATGTTTTGCCACCGTTGCCCGAACGTTTGTTCGAACAACCATATTCGCCAAATACATACGCAAATCAAAATAGACAACGAAAATCATTTACGAAAAATTAATAATTTGTGAGAAAATAAAATTCAACACGCATTCACCACGTACAAGAACATTAACAAATTAATATCCTATCATTGCTCTGCCGTCTTTATGTTCATGTCTTGTCCAATTCGATGGCTCGTAAAGACGTAGTGATACTATACGTAGAGTGATTGATTTTTCTCCGCAATAAATCCGACACGTAACTACGCATGGGTCCACCACTTCAAACCCGAGACAAGAAAACGGCCGAAGTAATGAACTGAAATTTGAGAATCGTGTTCAAAGAATACGAAGACAGTTCCATCTGCAGGCAAAGTTACGGCGCCTGTTTTGGGGAAACGCGTGCGATAATTTTTATTTATTGTCTTCAAAACATCAACGGCGATTATTATGTTAACTCTTGCGTCGTTTATTAAGTAATGAAATTAATAAATTTATGGAAAAAGAAAGTGCGGTTTCATCAGAACAATGCACCAGTTCACACAGCAACTATTTCGATGGTCAAAATCAATGAATTCTACTTCGAATTGCTTCATCGCGCAACCTATTTGAAGGATTTAGCTCCTCGGATTATTTTCTATTTTCAAATTTGAAAAAAATTGTTCGGTGTTAAACAGATTTTCCAGCAATGAAGAGTTGGAGTCTGTGGTTGATAGCCATTTTAAGGAACTATAAACAGGGTATCGAAGCTATTGAATATCGAAAAGGAAAAGAGTATTGAGCCAAACATTAGTGCGCAATACAATGTCATTTTTTTAACTGGCTGCCATTTTGTTTATAAATAAAAACAGCTGTGTTTCATAAAAAGTTTATTCTTGAAGTGTGTATCGCTCCATGAATTGTTAACAACTAGTTCTCTTTATATTTCTATCATAAATGTCAAATTCAAATTATGACTTTACTTTTGAGCCACCCTTTATGCAGTTCGAAAAATTACATAAAATCTAATTAGTGTTTTCCTATATAGTATTGATATGACGTTTTCATTTCTACAGACAACAGCGAATAAAGCGACTGGAAGCCATTATTTGTATAAACAAAGTTGAAAAAGTGCAGTATCCAACCCCGAGTGCAAAACTTGTTACATATTTATATGCATGAGCGAAGATATAGACCTGTCTGAGGTTCTAAGCCACCCCAAAAAGATTTTTACCCCCTAAAATGTGTTCTTTCTTATGAAATTTATAATAAATGGTATCATTTTCCCCTTCGGTAAAGGATTTTTCCTCTACTTATATAAAAATGTTTAGAAAATTTTATAGCTACGCTCGTGTTCACATATATATTTTTTTAATAATTTTCTTTTAAAAAGAAGTAACACTCGGCCTACTACTTATAATGTTACTTCTTTGGGACTGGGATAGTGCAGAGAAGTGGCGAAAATGAGAGAAAAATCTTAATTCTTAAACAACTCGCTCTTATCACTCTGTCTCTAGTGTTAATGGCTACACAATACAGCTTAAGAAAGTTAATGCGTCTAAACTTTCTTAAGCTGTATTGTGTAGCCATTTTAAAAATTGTTTTACTGCACCGACGATTCTTCTAATAATAATGTTTTTATTTGCACTACTGTTTATTTTCTTTTTAATAGAACACAAACATGCAGGTGACACAAAATGTGTGTAACATTTCTGTCAAAAACAAAGGCGCAATGACATTTGATATAAAAATTCCTATTTTAGGCAACAATAAACGTGGATGCTTAAAACTTTTAGCAACTGCTTTTTTCCAAGATTTATTCAGTAAAACTTTTAATATAAAAACAACTTTTAATAAAAACATGTTAATCAGCATAAATTAAGTTAATTTTTCTAATCAGTTTCTTCCAACACATCGACATAAGAAATTAGAGTTTGTGTTGGATCAAATGTAAACAAGTCAAGTTTATTTCCTTGGCTATCGATCCATTGGCCACCTACTTCTTCGCCCGTGTAATGTGATATATTGCGATTTAAGTTTTGGTAGTCTCCACTGCCCTTTTTATGTTTCGGATTAGATAGAAACAAGAGACGAAAATCGTCATGAAATGCTTTATAATAATAGTGGGTGGAAACAAATTTCTGATCTTCGGCCAAACATTTCTCCTTGTATGCGGTGTACATTTTTATTATAGACAGATCGTAGTGAAGGTATTTGGTTTTGCTTTTTTTATTTGGTATCCAGCAGGGATACGAATCGATGTGATCCAATACAATCTGTCTGATCTTCTCAGGAATTTTATGGGTGGGCGGATGTGAAAGAATACGTCGATCGGTGCCGGTGTAAAAACCAGTTGTTTTGTCAGCGAACTGTATCGCATTTTCTATGAACTTGCGGTCGATGCACAGTGTATTCATCATAAAATGTTTGCAAATTCTTTTATTTTCGCTGTTTATGTTCGGTCGCAGGTAGAATTTGGTGTGATAGGCACGAGTAGGACGAGTAGTTTTACGAAATTCTGGTGTTATGGGTGTTTTTACATCTGCTAATTCTATTCGGGACAATACGAAGTCCTTACGTCTTCTGAAGTCCAAAGACCAATAAGAATTACATATTTCTTTTCGTTCCACTTCGCTAAAGTTCTGATGGCACTTGAACCTACAGTGGACGTGACAATTGATGGGTTTAGGTATGCGTTCTGGCCGCGGTTCGCCCGGTTTTCTAATTTTACTTTTTACTTTGGGTTCGATATTCGTTAAATTTGCAATTTTCGGATCTGAAAACAGTTGAGCTCTTGAGTCGGCCGAATTACTTTCGTTAATTTTTGTTTTAACTTTTGGCGGATGTGGAATTTTTTCACGCTGAAGTTCATAGCCTTCAATGGCTTCTTTAATTTCCCGCGTGGAAATGCCCAAAGTATTTTCGAAAAATTTTCGACACACTTTCATTAAATCATCAGCCGAGGCATTATGGCTCGTTTTTACTTTTTGTTTCTGTGTGCAGGTTGTTGGAGTTTGGTTTAGTTTATAATAATTCAGATAATAGCGACAATTATTACCACGTTTATAGTTTCTTATTCGGGATAATATCGGCTTACGGATGTGCTGGCGTATGAAGTTTACTTTATCCTTTTTACTTAGATGCCAGTAAAAGTGAAAAATATCAGTTCTCTGCTGTTTGTCAAATTTGTTTGTACATTTGAATTTGCAAGTATCCAAACAATTTTTCAAGCGGGGAATTTTTTTATTTTGCTGACGATTTTTCTTATCCGACAATTTACGCTCAAAGAGAAGTGGCTCGCCGTCGTCTGTATGTTCTTTTTCTGAGTTATCATTGTCCTGGCTCTCTCTCCTAATGTTATCTTCGAATACAGTATCATCATTGCAGTTGTCCAACGTTTCTGGACAAAAGTCCATATCATCATCTGAACCAAAATATGCTTCGTAGTCATCATCTTCTCGTTGTGCATGAGATGTCATGTTTTCGTTGAAGTTTTCACATTGAGCATTTATTTGTGGTGTAGCAGAAAGAGGGTCACTCTGATGGATAACATTAGAAATGGTTTCTTGCTCGGCATCGTCACTTAAATACCAATCCTTTTCGATTTTGTTGAATGTCTTATAATGTTGCTTTTCGGTAGCCTTTGAAATGTTCTTATTCTGAATGTCCCTTTTGTTTGCTTTTCGTTTCTCAATAATTTTATGCAGTTTGTCTCCGATATAAATGGCTTTGATTTCTAACATCGGTTGAGTATCATTAGCTGCAAGCATATGGCAAAAAGCACATTATCAAAATTCAAATATTTTTTTTGCGTATTTAGCAAATTGCAAATTGTCACGTTTCCCCAGTCCAGAATTTATAGTTAGAATTTCAGTTAATTTTCTAATTAGGTCGAATGATTTAAAAAAATTGATCAGAACAAGCAATGCGTAATGTTTCAAAGAAAATTTCCATTTAATTGCATAGAGTAAGAATGAATAGAACATAATTCCGCTCTCTATTTTGGGTTATGTTGACTTGGAGGAAATCTGACATACAGTTGAAACTTCCGAAAACCAAACAGCACTAAAGGTATCTTGAGTTTAGAATGATTTTTTTTCACTCAACGCCAAATTTGGTTGTGAAACAGACCGGACCGGTTTCAGTTTCCGTGGTATGGCTAATTGTTTACGAAACCAATTTTGTTTCCAAATTAAAAAGTTAACTTAGAATTGCTATCGCTTTAAGTATTTGCAATAAGTAACGAAATAACACTCATTCCGATAATCAAGTATACATTGATGTAACATGGCTGCCGAGACCATCAACATTGATTCGGTTTTTTTTAAAAGTTCGTAATTTACAGTTTAAAACGATACGATAACAACAATAGTTGACAAGCTCTTTATTTTAATACAAGTTTGTTCTGTTAGTTTTATTTTCTTCAAACACAATATGTGTTGAATGATTTAAACTCTAAAGGCGCTTTCTTTTCTAAAAATAGTGTAACATTTTTTGCCCTTTTAAAGAAAAAAGGCAGTTTAGTTTTCTTTAATAAGGGCAAAGTGATTAGGAAGCAGCAGGAAATTTTGTGAGGGAGTTGAATTATTTTTTTTTAACGAGCGATAAATATTTATTTTATTTATTTATTTATTGGTTTACTTCCTGTACAACAAGAATTGATCGTATATTTATAGTACAGGAAGGGAATGCGTTATACATAAAAGCGTTTGCAATAATTAAAAAGGTACTAAGAAATATACTTATATGTATAGTACATAGAAAATTGCACATAATGTAAAAGAATTAACTACAAAATTTTATTTAAAAGAGTTCACTACAAATTTTTTGAAATTATTAGCATTGCTGTTTAGTTGCTGGCATAGTGGAAGATTATTCCAAAGTCTAGCAGAATGTACATAAAATTCCCATTCAGAGACTAGGCATTGATGTCGAGGTATAATAATGTTTCGGTTTCGTGGCGATTGGAAAAAACTTATATTTTCAAATATGTATTTGGGAGTTTGAGTATGTATTATTTTATGAAAAAAAAAAATCAGAGTGCGGATTTTTAATAGATCATCGAAACTGAGTCCATAAAGTTTTTTAGATACGGAGGAAACATGATCGGAACTTCTCAATCCGTACACATACCGTATAATATTGTTAAATAAAACATTTAGTTTATTTCGACTAACAGAATCACAGTTAGATATTCGATATATTCTCGAAAAAAAAAATATTAAAATTTTTGTATTGTTTGTTGTTGGTTTAGCTAAGTATAGTGCGCTGGCGAAATCATCAGTACTTTTTAGCCGAATCATGTTTGAAAAGCATTCGAACGCATATACACATATACAAAATTCATCAAATATTATATAAGAATTATATTGATTTCTATCGTCAACCGTATGCAACAATTAGAACATTTATATCTAATTACGGATACATTCGTAAATGCAGTACTGCGCTGCAACAGAAAACGAAACTTTCTGCACTGTACCGATACAAATCAAATGATGCTCTTTTATTATGCAATTATTATATATCACCAGTATTTAGCACATTTTGCACAACATATTTTCGATCAACTAATGCAGTACTGCTTTTACGAACGGACCCCAAATTTAAACTTTATATAATTAAGGACTTTATTCATAACACTTATCAAAGGTCTATGAAAGAAATTTTGTATATAAAGCCTTAGAATTTATGCGTTATAATTATTGTAAATAAGGCAAATAATATTAAATAGATTTGAATCTTTTTAGACTATGAAAATGCTATGGAAAGGTACTTTTCGCATTTTGTGCTTCCGTTTTCGTTTACGATTCTTTATTTTATTTAATATTATTATTTTTTTGTTTCAATCAATTACTCCTCTTATTCGATGGGCTGATGTCGAAGAAAAAACCCAGAAAGAAATTGTGACTCTTCTCAAAAGAGTCGCAGGTTCGATCCTTGCTATAGACTGCTTTTCTGCTTTCTGTCGTCTTTACTCTTCTGTTTCCATTCTCTATCATAAAGAAATCAAATTATGGACCCAACTGAGCGAAAATTGCCTAACCTAACTTAACTAAAATGTTATACCAACACAGTGGTGTAAACGCAAAAACATGACTAGTTTTCGAATACCGCATTCATATTAATCCTTTACCACTACAACAGCACAGATACAAGTATTGACATTAGTTCGGAATGGCATAAATATTCTTTGCTTGTGTACACGTACAATACCCGTGAGAGCAAAACGGATAGTACCAAACAGAAGATAGAGCCCATTCAAAGGCAAGTTGGATAAAATGAGTTTCAAATTTTTTTATTGTATTTTGGATTTATGCATTCGTTCTCCAATAAAAAAATAATTCCACATTGAAAACAAGAACCGGAAGACGGTCGGATCAATCGGCGTTATCATTTAAAAAACATACATGTACATAGTTGCAATGCAGTTGTTCCCTCGGACAGTTGTAACAAACTCTTTTTCTGCTAGAAAGTCGTCAATAATCTCGCTTCAAAAACTTATTTTATTTTCAATACCTTTCGGAATTTCCATGAAAAACTTAAGAAATGCTTAATAAACCCAAATACTGAGTAGGAATAATTAAATGTTGTCCCATGAAGGTACTGTATGAATGACACTTCACACTTCTTCAGACCAAAGCCGTACGCGAACTACATATATTTTGTCAAAATTTAACCGCATTTAAACGTAAAACCTTTTATTTAATAGAAGCAAATAATTACAAATGTGCACTTCTAATAAATACAGGATATTTATCATTCTTAACGACTAAAATTTTCAATTATTGCATTTAATCAACTTCCTAGGAAGTCAACTTGAAATAATTTGTGTAAAACTTCAAATTATTTCCTTAAATCTATGAAACACTTCTCGTTTTTGAAAAATCATTTATTTTTTAAAAAATACTTATGTATATCCTTTAATTTGCATTAAAAAAACATTTATATTTAATTAATAATCGGGAACACATATTAATTTATTACAAAAAAAATATAAAATTATTTTCTTTGCGCAATAAAAAAATCTATTTCTCTCTTAACGCCTGTTAAACAATACGCAAGAAAGTTTCAAAAAATGCACATGCGAAATAGAATTTCCTAAATTTAATGCAAGCAATTGTTTCCCAGGTTCAAGTTGCTTTTTCGAAAATAAGGACACAAAATTTTTATCTTTTCAAATTTCAAATTGGCTTCCAATTTATTAAGAGTGAAATAAATTAAAACTCTTGCGGCCATTATTACACATTGGCGATTAAGTAGATGCTACTTAACTTTAACCTTAAACTTATCGCTCACTTTCAGGTTAAAATATTGTTGTAACAATGAAAAACTGTTTATCCGTCCGATAAAATTTTAGCTTTAACTAACGCCAGTTTAAGGTTAATTGTTTTCTAAACGCTGGATTGTGTTGATCAAGAGTAAGATTTTAGTTAAATTAGTTCTAGCCACATGCAACCGTGGCGATTGTTTCGCCCAAAAATTCAACTGACATGGAATTATTAACGTTTAATATGTAATAATGCACCGTAGACATGATATCAGATCAAGAATCTGTAACGAAATCGTATTGCGAACTATGTGCACGTATTTAGTCTTTTACTTGGACTTGTTGTGCTTAAATCAAGATCATTGCCCTTGTAATCAATCCAATTACCACCGACCTCCTCGCCAGTGTAATTAGATATATGGGGATTTGAAAGCAGAAAGCCAGGACCCTTTTTAGGATGAGGATTTTTGAGGAATAACAGATGAAAGTCTTCGTGAAAAACTCTATAATAATATTTCCTGGAAACGTACTTTTGTTCTTCAGCCAGGCATTTCTTCTTGTATGCTTCGTACATTTTAATAATGGAGAGGTCATAGTGCAGGTATTTGGTTTTACTTTTCCTATTTGGTATCCAGCAGGGATACGAATTAATATCATCCCTTATGGTCTGTCTACGTTCTTCGGGGATTTTATTGTGGACGGAATGTGTGCGTCGTCTGTCGCTGCCTGTATAAGCACCTGTTGTTTTATCAGCGAATTCTATGGCATTTTCTATAAACCAGCGACTCGCACACAGCGTGTTTAATATGAAATGTTTGCAAACTCTTATATTTTCACCTTTCAGTCCGGAACGCAGGTAGAATTTTGTTTGATACGAACGAGTCGGACGATTGGTTTTGCGAAACTCCGGTGTTATAGGCGTTTTTACGTCCGTTGTTTCTATACGTGACAGTATAAAATCCTTACGCCTCTTAAAGTCTAAAGACCAAAATATATCACAAATTTGTTTTCTCTCTACTTCACTAAATTTTTCATGACATTTAAATTTACAACCCATGGCACAATTGATGGGCTTGGGAAATCGTTCCGGTGGTGGTTCACCTCGCCTGCGGCGATAGGTTTTTTTCTTCGTTAAATTTCCTGTTTCTGGATCAAGATACTGTTTTGGCTGTTCTGCTGCCTTAGAAACTTCTTTACTCACATTAATTAGTTCTTCATTTTTTGTATTTATTACAGGTCTTACAATTCTCTCCGGTTTCAGTTCGAAGTCCTTGATAGCCTCTTTAATATCTCTATCTGATATGCTTAAAGTGCCATCGAAAAATTTGCGACACACTTTCATCAAGTCTTCATCGTCATCGCTATTGCTGTTGTTATTTGCACTCTCCGTCTGCGCTTTCTCAGGATTTTTAGTATCAGAAGTTTCTCCAATTTTGTAGTACTTGAGAAAATAGCAACAATTATTGCGAAGCTTTTTGCTGCGTAATCTTTTTATGACTGGTTTACGAATGTGTTTGCGTATGAAATTCACTTTGGCCTCTTCGTTTAAATGCCAATAGTAGTGAAAAATGTCCAATCTTTGTTGTCTACTGTATTTTGTGGTACATTTGTGTTTGCAGGTATCCAAACAAGAATATAAACGGGGTAATTTTTGTTTCTTTTTATATGCCCTACTAGTTGACAAGTCGGATAATAATATAAGAGGTTTATCATCATCATCGTTCTCAAATTCGTCCTCTTCCAAGTTATTTTCTTCACTTAGAAAGTCATCTTTACCATAAATTTTCTTTTTTGTTCTAATTTGTAATTCACTATCATCATCTTCATCATAAACACAAAAATCTCGATTATCATCTGAATCGAAATATACTTCCGCTTCCTCTTTACTACTATCATTTCTTAATTCATATTTTACTTCCATTTGCGATATAAATAGAGGATCATTTGTAACCATATTTTTTATTGTTTCCTGCTTATCTTCGTCATTTAATTTAAAATTTTGTTTCATTTGCGTCTTTTTTCGAATTGTTCTGTTTTTCCTTGTTTTCGAAATAGTCTTTGTCTTTATGCCATCTTTGATTGATATTTTTCTTCTCGCTGGCTTTAGTGTTTCAAAAATCTTTAGAGGTTTTTCTTCCAGATAATGTATGGGTTCTAAGATCGGTTGGCTGTTATTGGCTGCAAGCATATCAAAATTCCAAGATATTGACTAATTGCATTTCTAAGTGTGTTTATTTATTTAATGAATTCTTTTAGTGGCTTTAACATCTTTGAATTTGAAAAAAAAACTCTATTGTAGAGCACCAACACAGAATATTTTTTTTTTGTTTTTTTTTTTTTTTTGTTTCAGAGATGGGATATAAGATCAATTTTAATTTGTTTTCCGTTTATTAATAATATACATTAACTAATAATATAATATACAAACGTGGCTTACAGAAATTTACATTTCATTTCACCTAAAAATCACTTATTTCTAAACTTATTTTTTTAGAATCTTAGAAAAAAAAAACAAAATACTCCTGGCAAATTAAGCCTAAAGCATTCTAAACATATTTACCGATTCTGGCGGTAAAATTGCACCAGTAGCAGAATTTAAATCAGATCTGACCATGCCAAGAGATGATTGTTGATCTACAACAGTTTTAAGAGATAAGGCAGACATGGGATGATGGACAGCAGGATTTAGCGCATATGCACCAGATCCAGATGCAAAAGGATTATGCACATACGATGAACTACGTGAATCATTGGATAAATTATTTTCGCAGACATCAAGGGTTAAAGCAGGGTTAATTGATCTTATATCAAGCTTATTCCCTTTGCTGTCAACCCAGCTTCCTCCAGCTTCGTCGCCCGTGTAATGGGATATATTAGGATTCGTTTTATAAAAGCCTCTGCCCTTTTTTGGATGCTGATTCGCAAGAAATAATATTTGAAAATGGGAATGGAACACTTGGTAGTAGTAGTGAAGGGAAACATATTCTATTTTTCCTCCCGAATATTTCTCTTTGTAGGCATCATACATTTTCCTAATATTGAGGGAATAATGCAGATATTTGGTTTTGCTCTTTTTGTTTGGTATCCAAAAGGGATATGATTCGATGTGATCCAAAACGGTTTGCTTCCGATCGTCGGATATTTTATTGAAACCTCCCGTAACGCCGCGACGATCGGTGCCTGTGTAGGCACCTGTTGTTTTATCAGCAAATTCTATGGCATTTTCTATAAACCAGCGGTTCGTACACAGCGTGTTTAAAATGAAATGTTTGCACACTCTTATATTTTCGCTTTTCGGACCCGATCGTAAATAGAATTTTGTTTGATACGCGCGCGTCGGACGATTCGTTTTACGAAACTCTGGTGTTATAGGCGTTTTTACGTCCGTTGTTTCTATACGTGACAGTATAAAATCCTTACGCCTCTTAAAGTCTAAAGACCAAAATATATCACAAATTTGTTTTCTCTCTACTTCACTAAATTTTTCATGACATTTAAATTTACAACGTATGGCACAATTGATTGGCTTGGGAAATCGTTCCGGTGGTGGTTCACCTCGCCTGCGGCGCCTTGTTTGTTTCTTCGGTTTGGTTTCAGTTAAATTGCCAGTTTCTGGATCCAAATACTGTTGCGGTTGTTTTACTTCCGTTGAATTTTTCTTAGCAACTCCAGCTGCTTCCAGTTTCTCTTTTTTTAGAGGACGAACAATTTTTTCTGGTTTTAGTTCGAAGTCCTTGATAGCCTCTTTAATATCTCTATCGGAAATGTTTAATGTCCCATCGAAAAATTTGCGACACACTTTCGTTAAGTCTTCATCGCCATCAATGTTGGTATTGTTATTTTCACCCTCCAACGGTGTTTGCTCACTCTGTTTGCCATCACAAGTTTTTCCAATTTTGTAGTACTTGAGAAAGTAGCAACAATTATTACGAAGCTTTTTGCTCCGTAATCTTTTTATGACTGGTTTACGAATGTGTTTGCGCATGAAATTCACTTTGTCCTCTTTGCTTAAATGCCAGTAGTAGGTAAAAATATCCAGCCTTTGTTGTCGGTCGAATTTCGTATTACATTTGTATTTGCAGGAATCTAGACAACTTCTAAGGCGGGGTGTTTTTTGTTTCTTTTTATAGGTTTTCTTAGACGGCTTGTCAGTTAATAATATCAAAGGTTCATCATCATCGTCTAAATCAGTTTTACTACAAATTTTCTTTTTAGTATTAATTTCAAATTCATCATCATCATCATCTTCATCCTCATCCTCAAATTCTTCAGTGCAATAATCTCTATCGTTATCTGAATCGAAATATATTTCCGCTTCATCCTTAGCTTTGGCATCAGGTTCAAATTTCTCTTCATTCAATTCACATTTAACATCTACTTGTGGTGTGAATAGAGGATCATTTGTGAACGTATTTAATATATTTCCCCGCCCATCGTCCTCATTCAAAATGTATTCCAATTTGATATTGCCTAGTAGTTTAGTATTCTTTTTTGTTCTATTTTTTCTTGTTTTCGAAATAGTCTTTGTCTTTACGGCATCTTTGGATGATTTGATTTTTCTTCTGGCTGACTTTAGTTTTTCAACGATCTTAAGCGGTTTTTCTTCCAGATAATGAATCGGTTCTAAGATCGGTTGGCTGTTATTGGCTGCAAGCATATCAAAATTCGAAGATATTGACTGATTGCATTTCTAAGTGTGAGAGTAGTATTGTTTTAAAATTTTTTTTATTTAAATCAATAAAATTTAATACCGTTGACTATTGGAATATTTACATAAATACGTTTTGAGAAAATTGTATTAAATGAACTAATAAAACAATGTTTCCAACGCAAATATGATGTTCTTATAGAAACGAAAAAAAAAAAACGTTGGCTTTACGGAAGAGCTCATTCGTATTCATAATCTGCTTAAGCAAAATGTGTAACTAAACTCCTTTCACATCTCTTTTTTTTATTTAAAAAAAATACCTTTTCATAATTACTTTTTAAACATAAAGTAACTTTGTTTTTATTCTTTCGAAAGAACAAAAAAAAAACATCTTAAAATTAAAGCATTCTAAACATATTTACAGTATGCGCAGGTAAATTTCCGTAAGAAGCGGGATTCAAATCAGATCGAACCATGGCAAGTGATGGTTGTTGATTTACGATAGTTTTAAGTGGCAAAATGGAAGCTGAGTGATGAACGACATTTAACACATGCGCAGCAGATCCAGAAGCAAACTGATTAGGCACAAACGATGAATGCCTTGACTCATTAGACGAGAAACTATTTTGGCTGACGTCTAAAGATAGGGAGGGGTTAATTGATCGTAAATCAAGTTTATTGCCTTTGTAATCGATCCAACATCCTCCGGCTTCTTCACCAGTGTAATGTGAAATATTAGGATTCGCTTTAAGAAAGCCTCTGCCTTTTTTCGGGTGTGGATTGGCGAGAAATAATATGTGAAAGTGAGCATGGAACACTTTGTAATAGTAGTGTAGGGAAACATAGTCGATTTTTTCTTCCACACATTTCTCTTTATACGCTTCATACATTTTCTTAATGGTTAAAGAATAGTGCAGATATTTTGTTTTACTCTTCTTTCTTGGTATCCAATAGGGATACGACTCAATGTGATCCAACACGGTCTGTTTGCGATCGTCGGATATTTTATTGGGAGCCACATGTATGCCGCGGCGATCAGTGCCTGTGTAGTAGCCAGTTGTTTTATCAGCAAACTCAATGGCATTTTCAATGAAATAGCGGTTCGTACACAGCGTGTTTAAAATGAAATGTTTGCACACTCTTATATTTTCGCTTTTCGGACCCGATCGTAAATAGAATTTTGTTTGATACGCGCGCGTCGGACGATTCGTTTTACGAAACTCTGGTGTTATAGGCGTTTTTACGTCCGTTGTTTCTATACGTGACAGTATAAAATCCTTACGCCTCTTAAAGTCTAAAGACCAAAATATATCACAAATTTGTTTTCTCTCTACTTCACTAAATTTTTCATGACATTTAAATTTACAACGTATGGCACAATTGATTGGCTTGGGAAATCGTTCCGGTGGTGGTTCACCTCGCATGCTGCGCCTTGTTTGTTTCTTCGGTTTGGTTTCAGTTAAATTGCCAGTTTCTGGATCCAAATACTGTTGCGGTTGTTTTACTTGCGTTGAATTTTTCTTAGCAACTCCAGCTGCTTCCAGTTTCTCTTTTTTTAGAGGACGAACAATTTTTTCTGGTTTTAGTTCGAAGTCCTTGATAGCCTCTTTAATATCTCTATCCGAAATGTTTAATGTCCCATCGAAAAATTTGCGACACACTTTCGTTAAGTCTTCATCGCCATCAATGTTGGTATTGTTATTTTCACCCTCCAACGGTGTTTGCTCACTCTGTTTGCCATCACAAGTTTTTCCAATTTTGTAGTACTTGAGAAAGTAGCAACAATTATTACGAAGCTTTTTGCTCCGTAATCTTTCTATGACTGGTTTACGAATGTGTTTGCGCATGAAATTCACTTTGTCCTCTTTGCTTAAATGCCAGTAGTAGGTAAAAATATCCAGCCTTTGTTGTCGGTCGAATTTCGTATTACATTTGTATTTGCAGGAATCTAGACAACTTCTAAGGCGGGGTGTTTTTTGTTTCTTTTTATAGGTTTTCTTAGACGGCTTGTCAGTTAATAATATCAGAGGTTCATCATCATCGTCTAAATCAGTTTTACTACAAATTTTCTTTTTAGTATTAATTTCAAATTCATCATCATCATCATCTTCATCCTCATCCTCAAATTCTTCAGTGCAATAATCTCTATCGTTATCTGAATCGAAATATATTTCCGCTTCCTCCTTAGCTTTGGCATCAGGTTCAAATTTCTCTTCATTCAATTCACATTTAACATCTACTTGTGGTGTGAATAGAGGATCATTTGTGAACGTATTTAATATATTTCCCCGCTCATCGTCCTCATTCAAAATGTATTCCAATTTGATATTGCCTAGTAGTTTAGTATTCTTTTTTGTTCTATTTTTTCTGGTTTTCGAAATAGTCTTTGTCTTTACGGCATCTTTGGATGATTTGATTTTTCTTCTGGCTGACTTTAGTTTTTCAACGATCTTAAGCGGTTTTTCTTCCAGATAATGAATCGGTTCTAAGATCGGTTGGCTGTTATTGGCTGCAAGCATATCAAAATTCGAAGATATTGACTGATTGCATTTCTAAGTGTGAGAATAGTATTGTTTTAAAATTTTTTTTATTTAAATCAATAAAATTTAATACCGTTGACTATTGGAATATTTACATAAATACGTTTTGAGAAAATTGTATTAAATGAACTAATAAAACAATGTTTCCAACGCAAATATGATGTTCTTATAGAAACGAAAAAAAAACGTTGGCTTTACGGAAGAGCTCATTCGTATTCATAATCTGCTTAAGCAAAATGTGTAACTAAACTCCTTTCACATCTCTTTTTTTTATTTAAAAAAAAATACCTTTTCATAATTACTTTTTAAACATAAAGTAACTTTGTTTTTATTCTTTCGAGAGAACAAAAAAAAAAACATCTTAAAATTAAAGCATTCTAAACATATTTACAGAATCCGCAGGTAAATTTCCGTAAGAAGCGGGATTCAAATCAGATCGAACCATGGCAAGTGATGGTTGTTGATTTACGATAGTTTTAAGTGGCAAAACGGAAGCTGAGTGATGAACGACATTTAACACATGCGCAGCAGATCCAGAAGCAAACTGATTAGGCACAAACGATGAATGCCTTGACTCATTAGACGAGAAACTATTTTGGCTGACGTCTAAAGATAGGGAGGGGTTAATTGATCGTAAATCAAGTTTATTGCCTTTGTAATCGATCCAACATCCTCCGGCTTCTTCACCAGTGTAATGTGAAATATTAGGATTCGCTTTAAGAAAGCCTCCGCCTTTTTTCGGGTGTGGATTGGCGAGAAATAATATGTGAAAGTGAGCATGGAACACTTTGTAATAGTAGTGTAGGGAAACATAGTCGATTTTTTCTTCCACACATTTCTCTTTATACGCTTCATACATTTTCTTAATGGTAAGGGAATAGTGCAGATATTTTGTTTTACTCTTCTTGCTTGGTATCCAATAGGGATATGACTCAATGTGATCCAACACGGTCTGTTTGCGATCGTCGGATATTTTATTGGGAGCCCCATGTATGCCGCGGCGATCAGTGCCTGTGTAGTAGCCAGTTGTTTTATCAGCAAACTCAATGGCATTTTCAATGAAATAGCGATTGATACATAGAGTTTTAACATAAAAGTCTTTGCAAACCCTTAATTTCTCACCACGTGTTCCTCCCGAACGCATAAAAAAACGCGATTGATAAGCCCGTGGTGGACGATTTGTTTTGCGAAAATCTGGCGTCGTTTCCGTTTCAATGTCTTTGATTTCCATGTTGGCCAATATAAAGTCTTTGCGCCTTTTGTAGTCCATAGACCAGAAAAAGTCACATATTTGCTTTCGCTCTTCCTCGGTGAATTTTGTATGACATTTGTGTATGCAGCGCTCTTCACATTTAATCGGTTTAGGAAAGTGTTCTGGCTCTGGGTCCCCTCGTTTACGACGTGCACGTTTCTTAGCCGCACTTTTTTCTTGAGGAGCTTTAGGTTTTTGTGCTTGTTTTGCTTTCGGATCCAGAGTGATCAAATTGCCCGTTTCTGGATCTAAAATTTGTTTAGGCTCTTTCGATTTTTCCTTTTCTTTAGCCAATTTAATTTCATGAAGTAATTGCAAGTCCTTCTCGATTTCCAATATGGCACCATCATTGGCCTTTTTGATATAGTGATTACTGGTGCATAGGGTTGCTTCAAAGAACTTACGACAAACTCGCGTGAGATCGGTACTATGTGCTGGAATAGTTTCATCACTACCAATGCTATAATTCTTTAGATAGTAACAGCAGTTATTGCCACGACTTCTACTGGCATTTACACGTTTCATGCGCGTTAAACGTCTTGCTCTTGTATGTTTTCGTATAAATTCTAGCCTATCCTCTTTGCTCAAATTCCAGAAATAATCGCAAATACTTTTGCGCTGTTCCTCATTGAATTTGTCAGTGCAATGTTGCTTACATATTTCTCGACACACAACATTACGTGGAGTCTTAATCTTTTCCTCATCTAGCTCTCTTAGCTTTTTTCGTGGTCTACCTTTACGGCGCGTTAGCATGATTAAAGGCTCATCTTCCTCCTCCTCATTTTCATTATCATCATAGTCATCATCCTCTTCATCGTCGTCATCATCATCATCATCATCATCGTCGTCCTCACTTTTTTCTAATTTACCGACCAATTTATCATATTCATGATTGTAATTAAGCTGAACTTCAACGTCATCTTTTTGTTCTTCAACTGTGCAATGTGGCCCACTTATTTCATTTTGATTATCCTCACCCAGTTCACATTTAATTTCCAATTTGGTTGTGTACAAGGGATCATTGATTTCAAAATTTTCTCGGTTTTCCTCAGAACTCTGCTCTTTTTTAACAGCGTAATCCTGCTTTAATTTGGCAGATCGTTTTCTCAGTAACTTATGCTTGCTTTTCATTTTACTTCTAGCCTTTTTGGTGGATTTTTTAAAAGTGGTAATTTGTTTAGCTTTGAAAATTGTTGGCGGCTTCTCGTCCAGATATACAATATTCGGTTCTAATACAGTCATGTGGTTGGCTGCAATCATATGGCAAAAAGCACATTATCAAAATTTCGGAGATATTTATGTAAGTTGCAATTTTGTTTTTATTATAATATTTTTATTCAAATTTATTAAATCTTAAGTATTACGTACCATCAATTTGTGATTTTTTTATTCGGATATTATTGTTATTGTGTGTTTAACATCACAAATGTTTCTTAAAAATTTTTCTTCTAAAAGTTATAAAAATTATTCGCACTTAATTTTATACTTCAATTTAATATGTATTTTTTAAGTCCCTGTATACAAATCAAATTATTTAGAATAGGTTATTATTATTTAGAATAGGTTATGCCCCTATTGCGGTTCACCACTCAACTCAGTTTGGTCTTGTGAGAGTCAACCCAACTTATGCACAACCACACTCACTTTAGTTATTGCGATACACAATAACTAAAATGAGTTTGGTTGTGCATAAGTTGGGTTGACTCTACACGACCAAACTGAGTTGAGTGGTGAACCGCAATAGGGGCATTAGTTTAGGCTCATTAACAGACAGCTTTCGCTCACTTGGGTCCATGATTTGGTCCCTTTGTGATACCTGTTGTATACAGACAATAGAAAATTGAAAACAGAAAGAGTAAAGACAACAGAAAGCAGAAACGCCCAGAGTCTACGGCAGGAATCGAATGCAAGACCCTCAGACTACTAGTCTAGTCACTAGCTACTAGTCTACGAGGGCATTCTACCCATTTGATTAAGATATGCACGTATTCGAAATGAAATTTAGCTATTTTGCACTCCTACACACAATGCACTACTTCATTCATTTACTCAAAATTTTAAAAAACAATCCCTATTTTTTAATTTTTTTTTTAGCGACTAAAAATTTCATAAACATTCATTTTTTCACCCGAATATTCAAATATGTCAATTCTCCAAAATTTAGAGAATATTAAAAATATATTTTTAAAATTTTTCTTTCACAACTTAACGAGATTTAAAGATAGTTTCACTTCTCTCTTTTTGAGAGGAAAGAACTAAACGAAATACAGAATTTTTGTTTATTTTTGAGATGACAATAATCATAACGATCATTTCCTATTCATTGTAGAAACACTTTCATTCCATCGAAGGATGTTATCCTTTTGATTCCAGTATCTCGATTTTATATCCTTAGTCTCTGCGCGGCTTACAATTGGAGCCGTTTAGTCACAAGAAAGTCTTTGGACTGCTTACTGGTGGTCCCTTCAAGGATCATGTGATGTTTTTGGGCTTCAAAACATAGTCAATGACTAGCACACCTGACTGGCTGGCTGCAGTGGATACATTGAGGGAATTTACCCTAATTTTGTTTAAAGTTTTCGAAACAAAACCCCACTAGAGAAGACGCTGCCAACTGTGATAAAATGTAAATTCTTACAGAATATCAGTGTTCCATTCTTTGGACTGTTGTAGTGTAAACATTGATGGCGACTTATTTGCAATCAGAATATGTTCACCTATTGGAACTCTTTTTTGTAAATGTGGAGTTATTAGTGTTTATGCTTTTTAAAACGTGGAAGGTGGAAACTTTACAGGCTGGTTATACTCACACTTTCGCCCTTCATTGTGGATGAAGCCTAAATTCTATAAAATAGCTCCGAAAAATTAAATGAAATGCCCCAAGATTCAAAAATGAACTCCGTACTATTATTGACTTTAGCTAAAGGCAGCAACAAATTGTGCTTAACTAATTTCGTTATGAAAGTCTACTTGCAAAATAATATTAATTGCTTTATTCAACTAAAGCACTTATGTTGTTTTGGACTAATGGCTTTAGTAAAATATAAATAAAACTGGATTAAAAAAATAAGTGACGAACGACACTCGAAATATGCAGTTTTAAATACATAAACCTTACGTTAAAAGCTTGACGTAACATTATGTTCCCTTTAACTTATTCTCACTTTTTGCTTAAAATTTACTTATAACAACGATAACATGGCATAATAACGAGACTACAAATATTATCTATATTTATACCAGTTTCGCTGTAAGTTACTGTGTATCAAAATCCTTAAATTGTATTATCAGTTTATGATGTTTTCGTCTCTAATTTATGATATTAAATATTAAATTTGTTTGTATAATAGATGTTTGTTACTTAACCCTAGAACGTCATCCTTCGTCAAAATGACGACGGAAGATTTTATTTTCAAAATAAAACCAGTTTTTAATTTTTGTTTTGCTCTCAGATTTTGTATAGCGTTAGTCGCCCGCAACCTGTTGTTGAGTGTAGAAGTTCAGCTAACTGCGCACATTGTAAGTGTTTGTTTTTCGGCTTTTAATTTTTTATCGTAGTCAAAATGACGAGGGATGATGTTTGTGTAACTTTCAGTTTCTTCCGGACAACTGGTTCACATCAATACCTCTTGCAAAATCGTTAGGAAAAAGTCCGTACAATTTGACAATTATTGGCACACTTCGCTCAAACAAAAGAGAAATTCCAATTGAGCTAAAACAAGCAAAGGGTCGCAAGTGCGTTACAGCCTTGTTTTGCTACGACCATAATTTAACCCTGTAGTCTTATAAGCCTAAGCCAAACAAAATGGTTCATCTTTTATCATCATGTAACGAAGAGGTCACTATAAATACCAAAACAAATAAACCCAGCATAGTGGAGTTTTACAATAGTACCAAAGGAGGAGTTGATTCGTTCGACCAGATGTGCAGTGTTATGAGCTGTTCAAGGAAAACAAGCAGGTGGCCGTTATGTGAATTTTTCGGACTTTTAAACATATCATTTATTAACTCATATATAATTTATGAGCACAATATGCTTCAAGATGGTAAAAAGCCTCTAACTCGCGTCAGTTTTATGAAAAACCTGTTTTCGGGACTCGTAAAAAATCACCTGGCAGACAGGCTTGAAATGCCGACAATAACGTCTAATCTCAGTAAAGATATACAAAATCAGATTCCGGGAAAACTCCTACACAAAATCAAACTGGAAAAAAAAGATATGTGCAGTTTGCCCTTCTTCGAAAAGAAGAATGACAAATGTTGTTTGTCCAAAGTACAAAAAAGGGCTGTGTGGCGAGCACAAAATTGAAGTTTGTGACTCATGCTTTATATAAAATATATAATCTCAAATCTAATGTTCCTTTTTTAGTTTTATACTTATACTTTAAGAAAATGAAAGACTGAATTGAAAAAAATTGCCTTTTGTAACTTTTTTATATGTTTTGTTATTACTTCTTTAAAAATCTATGCCTATTGAAGGAAGGCTATGAAATGTTAAGTTTTTATTAAAGATTAGAAAATAAATAAATGAATTTCTTTAAATATTCATTAAAGAGTGTCTATTAATTCATAAGAAATCTATTTTGGTATCCATTTTTGCTCACGAAGTGTTTTATAGCCTCTTGAAGTATTCCGTAGTCAAAATGACGAAGGATGACGTTAGTGTATGTAAAATAAGGATGACGTTCCAGGGTTAATTAAGGGAAGAACCTGAAAGGATTCTATTAAAATTTGGTATACAGAGAGCTATAAAGCTAGAATAACATACTTCTATCAATTGTGTATGTCGATAACGCATAGAAAGTATTTAAATTGGACAATGTTAACGATTTACCTGACTGCTATTATAGAAACAATATTATAACTCTACTTGCTTCGTCTTAACACGTTGACAGCCAGATGCATTTTCAATGGCTTGCCTAAGGTTTCGTGATGGGCATCACCGGTATTATGAAAATTTTATATGTATCAATCCATTTACTATAATTATATACTTTTATTATTTGCTGCGTCGCGTGCACCGGTGGCCCCCACGACGCTGTAGCCAAGTCGAGTGCCGTCCACCAATGACACATATGGCAGTCAATGTATTAAGAACACGGACCTGAATTTTTATTTTTTATTTTTTACTCGATAAAGCTGTATTTGTTGACCTATGATTTTTAATGTTGTCTAAAGCTATTTTTCTTCCGGCTTGAGGTCAAATTTTTCAAAAGTTTTATAAATAAAAACCAATTTTTATTTGTTTTTTTCGTCATTTATTAATGTTTTCACCAATATTTCGATCAACTTCGTTGATCATCATCAGGGGACTAAAAGCTTTTTATTTTGTACTATGTTTATTTATTAAATTTCTATATATTTGCGCGCAACTCTCAACGTCTCTCTTATAGTTTAATCTCTTTTCCGTTGGTACATTAATAATATGTAGCATTTCCAGAGTATATCTCTTTTTGTAGTTGTTTTCCCTTTGTAATATTTTTACATTTTTAAAGTCTGGTTTGTGTCCCGTTGCTGCACAATGGGCGGCAAGTGCTGTTTTTGGTATTTCAGAATTTTTAATTATTTTTATGTCCGATTTATGGGATGCCACTCTTGTCTTTAATTTTGACTGTGTAGTTCCAACATATACTTTTGGACACATATTGGTCCCGTCTCCAGTGCAACCGATTTGATAAACCAAATTCGATTCTTCTTCTTTCTCCCGTTTTGATTTTGTATTACTGAACAACTGGTTATTAGTATTATAATTTTTGAACGCTAAGGTGTTTTTTTCTTTGTTGTAAATGTTTGATTGTTTTAATCTTTCAGAAAAACCTGGTATGTAAATTGTAGATTTATATATCTTTGGAGATTTTGTAACTTTTTCATTTTGTTTGTTTTGTATGTTCGTTACTTGTTTTACTAAATCGTCAATAGTTGGTTTTGGAAAATCATTAGCCTGTAATATATTTTTAATTTTATATATATTCTTCTCATGAAAACTCTCATGGCTTATATTTAAAACTCTTTTTATAAAATTTTTCGCGGTGTTTATTATAACTCTTCTCGGATGCTTCGAATAGAAATTAATTAATCGGTCTGAGCACATAGGTTTCTGGTACCAATCTAACTTAAGTACTGAATTCCGTCTGATTATGATGCAATCAAGATATGGTAGTTTATTATTATTTTCTATTTCCATTGTAAACTGGATTTGGTTATTATAAGTATTTAGTTTTGTTAACGTCTCCTCTACCTTGTCTGATCTGACTATGGCGAATAAGTCATCTACGTACTTTGTAATTATTAATGTACCAACGGAAAAGAGATTAAACTATAAGAGAGACGTTGAGAGTTGCGCGCAAATATATAGAAATTTAATAAATAAACATAGTACAAAATAAAAAGCTTTTAGTCCCCTGATGATGATCAACGAAGTTGATCGAAATATTGGTGAAAACATTAATAAATGACGAAAAAACAAATAAAAATTGGTTTTTATTTATAAAACTTTTGAAAAATTTGACCTCAAGCCGGAAGAAAAATAGCTTTAGACAACATTTATTTTTTACGAGAAAAGTTCAGGTTGGGTAACATAAAGTGAAGAGGGTGAGTATAAAGGATTTTATAAAATTTACGGAATTTATTTCGTAATTTATAAAAAAAATTAAAAAGTGAACGTGTTATGAATTCGTGTCTCTGGGACACTTATATAATTTGATAGACCTGAGAACCTATAAAACATATATAAAGCAAAAATCATTTTATTTTAATACATCATACACTGCAATAGAAAGTTTACTTATTGTGTAGTCATGGCAGAAATATAGATATAATCATGATTCAAACAAAAGAATTGTCCCTTTTTCTAATTGTTGTCGTGTCGTTAACGTTACACTTAGTAAACAAATATAACATATTATTGATACGCTATTAGAATAATCAAGACTTATAATATGGCAAGTGGCCATCGACTTTAATTGATGACAATTAGAATAATGGGGAATATATATACAACCCATCACTTCGTTTCACAGCTAAAAATTAGCATGTCGGTTGAGACATCGGTTCATGGTTTTTATTCTATATTTATAAAAAAATATGTGGCAAGCTCTTTCCCAGTTAATTAATCAAAAAGTTATTCACTGTCAGTTAAGCTGGTTATATGAATGCATTTCATTGACTGATGATTTGGCTATTTCCAATGAAATGCCGGCAGACTAGCAGCTTAACCAAAAACAAATAACATTATTACACCATTTAGAAAATGTTAGATGTAATATAAACAAAAAGTTTTGGTGTTTCAATATAAGGAGATCAACTAATTCATCTGGCATTTAGGTTCATATTGGTAGCAATATGCTCGCGGAATAGATCTTTCAAATATGCATAATAAAACAAGCATTTCAATATGTACGTAAACACAACATTGCCTAAATAGTATGCTTCTATATAGTAAATTATTAAATAAATTTTTAATAGGCATAAGATTTAATGAGACCAGTACAAAGTCTAAAGCCAATTTCGATATAATATAATTTAAATGTTAAATTCAACATACCTTCCATATCCAATTCAATTTCAGACTCTTCTGATTCATCTTCCATTTCAGCGGCAGGTGGTGGAGTGGGTTTATTTTCTGATTTGACATCACCACCGAAAGGACATTTTCTGCATATAAAAAATACATACATACATACATATATAAATACTACCAAAATCAATTTTCGCCCATACACACACACACACACACCTACATACATATGCACATGTAAAATTTTTTAATGTCGTGTAAAAGAAAAACTTACGCTCCGGCCGGCATTTGAAATGTGCCTTCAGGCACTTTGCCACCAAGCTTTTCAATGAATTTCTTCAAGAAATCCAATTGTGGCATATTTAATATTGTAGGATTTGCTGCAACAAAATCCACAAAAGATTTCAATTTGGCCAAGTCCTCTAGACTAAATGGGGCAGCCATGTTGCTTTTGCTGTATATATTTTACACTTTTAGTATAATTTTAAGTTGAGTTTCTTTTTCTTTCAATTAACTTTCAAAGAAAATGCAGTAAATTTCCAAGATTTTCTTATTGGTGAAATAAGCAAATTTTTATATATTTGGAATTAATCGAAAAAAACTCAAGCCTTTTCCACAATGTTCTATCTTTTTTTGTGATATTGATTGGAATTCGTGACTTTTTCAGTAATGCTAATTAAATTATCAAAGAGTGAATCAACTAGCGTGTATTGTAGCGACTTTTTATTATATTATACAAATATATTAGCCCATATTATGATTGTCGACGACGACGTCACACCAAGTCGACATCAATGTATTGGCAATTGAAGGGATCGTCATCGAGAACTATTAAATGTTATTGATAGGAAATAACTACTATTATGGATTATAAAATTACATTTGGCCATTAATATTAGTTAATTATTGCCTACAACGAGTTCAGAACTGCTGTCTTTTTTTACTGTCAACTTGATGTGACGTCGCCGCGACAATCATAATAGGAGGGATTGTCTTTATGAAAATAAAAACAGGTTCATAAAATGCTTATATCTTTTCTTATAGCAGTTAATAAACGACTAATAATATTATGATGCATTAACACATTTATACCAGCCCTGAATGTAACCTAAAGGCGAAAGATGTTGAGGAGAATTGATTTTTAAACTGCAATCATATAGCGTATATACCATAAAATTTTAAAAGCAATTTCAATTATTCAATAAAAACTGAAAATCGCTTATTTCTATTTAAGAGTAACGGCAGCCCTGGGTCCCTTAGCGATATGTCATTGCCAACTGCAAGAAGTACGAAATAACATGGAGATTTCCAAACTTGGTAGCACTTTTGAAATTAAAATTTGACATTTTGAACACAAATTACCCGCTTTAAGTAAAAAAAAACATAAAACAATTGGTGATATATATTTTTGAAGGATTAATTTCAAAAGTTTAATTAAAATGTCATCTCTTACATTAATTCTGAAGGATTTAGAGGATAAACTTGAAGATCTACAGCGGGATACAAAATTTTGCGTGAACAACTATGACTATCATCATAAAAATAATGAACACGAAATTATGCAAAATCTCAAGGCTATTCTGAAAGACTCACTAAACGAAGGTCAACAATTTCTTTCCAATATGGAGAATATGCGCTCTTCAATTGTTAAGGCTCGCAAAAAGTGTTCTGAAATCGATGAATTGTTATTGGAGATGGGTGTTAAAAGTGAAAATTCCGACACTGTAGACGGTTGCCCAACTGGTAGCCGAAGCTTTCACGAGGAACAAGAGGCTGATTTAGAAAAAAATAAAGAAAATTCATTTTAGGCAGATTATTTTTGTATATGTACGTATTTAGGTATTGTTACATTCAGAAGACTTAAATATACTAATTTTTAAGACATTCAACAATTCTCATGTTTACTTATCGGCTTTATACGAATTTTTAAATATAATGTTTCTTTAAACTAGTTTTATGAACTGATCGCCTCACGAAAAGTTTTTACAACAATTTAACGTTGAAAAGCTCAACGCAGTAAACATGATTGATTACTCTTTTCCCAAGTTATATAATTGGAATAAGTATTACGTGAGAAGCTGGCAATTATGCTCACTGTCCTTCCCGCTTTTAGCAAATTCCACTTTAAGATACCAAGCAGAATCCTTATGTATACCTAAATTCACGCTAAAGTATATATTTTAAAATCAGTATGGGCCTTTCAATTGGTAAATGTTCGTCACATAGAGGAATAACTGGAATCACGAACCGCTTTAATATTCACAGAGTTCGTTGCTTTTAATAGTCAAGTATTTAACCCGTACAACTTTGCTGGAAGACCGTCCACAGCAACCAGTATAAAAAGGTCTTTTCTTGATTTTAATGATAATCCTTCTTTACAGAAAATTTTTCAGATAACTATGGAAAATATTATTTACTCAGAATTTGGTTTAATTATATAAGAAGAAAATGCTTTAAGAATTATTGCAAAAGATTTTTGCATTGCAAGTTGCGAAAATTGTGATTAAAAAAATATTGGCGTTATAAAACAGAAATCTAAATAATTTAAATAGTTTTATTCATTAGTATTTAAAATACTTTCTCAATTTATTTTAATTGCTATTTCACACATTTCATAATATAAATATTCTTTGTAGCAATCTTTACACACTTTCTTCTAAATATAAAGTATAATCTTTTTGTTATGTTAAAAGAAATTTTATTATATAATTTCAATTTCTTGTAACATAATAATCGTTGCTAAGTAAGATAACATTTGTTTAAGATGTAGATCTCTATTTTCAATAATAAGACCATCTTGTTCCGTTTTGTGGATTTTCGCTTTGACTAAAATCCAAACCCACTCGCTATGTGGTGTTTATTGAAGATTTTTAACAAGTTCTGGCAAAAATGAACAAAATTTGTCAAAGTTACATGGTATTTGAGCCTTTAATTGGAGGGTCAACTCGTCAAGAAATATAAATTTATTTCTACAATTGGTAGCCCACTGAGAAATTTATTTCCCATAAACTTACGACCACCGATTCTTCCAACTATACATTACAAACTCAATATATAATAATTTCTATTTTTTTATTGATTATCCGAAAATTATGATTTTGCAGGTACGATGTAGGAACTTTTTCCAATCATAAGTTGTTTTAATTTTTCCAAACTTGGAATGCCTACTATTTTTGCAGATGGCGCCAAATGTCTCATTTGACATTATTGATGTACATACATATGTATGTAGATGTAAGTACGTATGTATGTAGAATAAGTTGTCAACAAGCCATGGAGCGATATACACCACAAGAACGTGAAATTATTGTTGTTTTAATGCAGCATGAATTTTGTCGTCGTTTTCCATGTGCTCGACCAATTAAGGGTTTGGCTGAGCGCCTAGTGCAAAAGAAATTTTCTTTTCTGGGGGACTGAGAATCCACACGAAATGCTCGAAAAGCTATTGCATCCCCTCAAAGTGATTATTTGGTGCAGCATTTGCAGTGAAAAAGTTATTGGACCTTGTTACGACGCCATTGGCACTAGCGCAACCGTAAATGGTGAGCGTTGTAGGCAGATGCTAAACTAGTTTATTTTTGCCGCACGTTGTTGCTTCATTGGGTCTCGATCGTTGTTGGTTTCAACAGGACGAAACAATCGCTTGCATAGTTCAGGCAACGATGGAGATCTCGAAACACCAGTTTCCAGGTCGAGTGATCTCCCATTTTGGAGATTTGAAGTGACGTCGAGATCGTCAGATCTAACAGCATCACACTTCTTCCTTTAGGGCTTATTAAAATCTCGTGTTTACCACAACAAACAACGAACTTTGCAATTCTTGAAAGCTAGCATTCCATAAGAAATACCCAATTTGGAGCCAGATGTTTTGTGTGCAACAATTCAATATGTCGTAAAACGACCGCTCTTTTTTCCATTTATAACAAAAAGGGAACCGGCTCAAATTATGACATTACTTTGAGCCACCTTATATAAGTATGTATGTACTATATACTTACATACAACAAAAAGCAATAGTAAGTGCAATTTTTGGAAAAGGTACAAAAACTAGTGGGACAAATTAGATGAAAGTGATACAGTAGTCATTTTAAAAGAGGTTCATAAAAGTGTCAAGAGCTTCAAAAACGGGAAACGTTCTGTAATTTACATGTAATTAATAAGCAAAAATAGAGTGTGTTTTTTTTAATAGAGACTTCGTTAAACTGAGTATTCGTTAAACCGGGTTACTACTGTATAACATAAGTATGTAAGTATATGTAAGTACATACATATGTATATCATTCCCGACAGCTAATTTATTGCTGTTTCTAACATTTTAGTAGATTAACAAAATCTATTTTACTATGTATACATACTTATGTATACAATACATACATACATACATACTTATGTATACAATACATACATACATACATACATACTTATGTATACAAATAGACCTTTCGATTTCAAAAACAAGTCGATGTACAGAACATGGCTGGTTAATTTCAACAACAACCATTCAATTTCATAATACATATAAAAAACAACAAGAAAAATCATATACTTGACTAAAGTGGCATAAGCCACAAGGAAAAATGCACATAAGTACATATGTACAGCCTGTACTCACATACACATCTGTAGATTAATGTACATATGTATGTATGTATGTATGTAAGTTTGTTTGTATGTATGTATGTATGTATATACTCATATCGATCTGGAGGGGCCGGTGGCAACAAATGCTAAAGCATTTACATACATATGTATGTATGTGTTTATGGATGTAAGTATATACATACATAAGTATGTATGTACATACAAATTATTTGTATAACAAGATAAAGAAACATAGACGTAATAATCCCAGTTGTAACAAAAACAACAACAACAAGTGTGCGAGAGAAATACTTATATATTTCAAACGCAGAAAATTCATAATAATACGAACGTCTTGCATCACATTTACTCAAGTACATATGTACATACATTCATACATAAGTATTTCGCCACGAATTCTGACAGGGTGACATTGACTGGCCCCCTTGCTTTACCTCCAAAACGAGAATACACAAAAAACAAAAACAAGTTTTTTCAACACACACAGAACTCATCATTGGTTAATATTATACACACCTACATCCATACATACATGCATACACAATATATGTATGTATGTTAGTATGCAAACATAAACACAGATGTGTTGAATGGAGGAATTTCTTAGGTGAAACTACTCGTGCACAAGCAGACTAATATTGATTATTTACATATGTAAATCCATTTATATACATACATACATATATACACACGCATACACAGTTATTTGGTTATTTATATGTATATGTATGTATGTATGTACATAAGTATAGTATGCAAATTTATGGCTGCAAATTTTTATATACATAGTATGTATGTATAAGTACTTATATATATAAGTATTTATATATATATATATGTGTATATATATATACATATATATATATATATATATATATATATATATATATATATATATATATATATATATTTATATATAAATATATATATATATATATATATATATATATATACATATACATATATATACACATACATACTTATGTATATATATATATATATATATATATACATATACTTATATGCATGGCTATAATGTTGTTGTTGCAGACGAGCCCACTTTTACTTGCTTTTAGTTTTTACCAACTGCACTGGAAAGTGTTATAAGTACTTATTTTTATACAACGTACAATACATGTGTTAGTATTTCCAATCAAACTTCCAAGGATAATTTATATTTCTTTCTCTTTTTGCGTTTTACTTTTGTTTGTCCCTTTCTTTTTAGATGATTTCAAATATCCTCGTTAGTTCTTACTTAAAAAAAAAATACAATGTAGATACATACATACTTATGTATGTACATACATATGTATGTTTGTATGGATGGATGTGTAATAAGTATACATATGTATGTATGCATGTATATAGGTACATACAACAAATGAATGTGCTCCCACACAAATTGGACTCATTCAGTTTTTTGTGCTCTCATGCTTTTAAGGAGCGTTTGGGATTAAACCGAAAAGAGTGAGAACAAAAAGGACACAGTCAAGGGCAAACGTATGATTGGATCAAATACAACAAGCATGAGGAGATAAACTGAAATATACATATGTATGTACACGTATGTAAGTACATACATAAATACATACATATGTACATATGAATGTACTTATTGTAATATGCCCACAACATACATACATATGTATGTAAGTATATTCGTACATAGTATAGAAGAGATTAATTGATGCGTGGTGAGTGCGTGTCGTTTATCATTAGCTGAAAGACTAAACACAAAAAGTTTGAATTATTTTTGCTATTGTTGTGATGTTTTAACCGGCAAGTCGAACCAGGCAATTAAAGTTCGAGGATTTTTATTCCCTCATCTCTATCATCCTTCTCCTCAGGAAACAGTAAGGGATCAGGTGGGTTAGTTCATATACATACTTACATATTTACATATGTATGTATGTATGTATGTACATACATACATATTAAGAACCTAATCCAATCTAAACTAGTTCGATTCGTAAAAGTGCAGAATTAAATGAAAAAATGGAAATGGAATGAGACGAAAAAACAGAAAGATTAAAATAAATCTGATTTTAAAATCAGCCTCTTCTATTTATTTTTAGTATGAATCAGATTTTCTGTCTTCGATTTAAAGAACAATAATCCGAACTCCTTTGAAAAATTCTCGTAAATCCAGTAATTTTCCATTGTCGCTTAACCGAATATATGTATGTATGTATGTACATACCTACATATGTATGTACAATGGAATACAAAAACATTTTGTTTCAATTCTGTTTCAAATAACTGCCGTCATAGGTGCCCGAAAATATCCCAAAATCGTCAAAATTATTAATCGAAATCGTTAATCACTGAAATGTGGCGAAATATACGATTTTTTCTTGTTTCTAATAGCCGTCGGGACCGATCAAATATTATAGCTATAAGGAAAAGTTATCTGGTTTTTGAATACGTGTACTTTTATGCGTTTTCGATTCCGAGCAAGAATTCTGATCCTACCCAAATCGGTTTAAATAGTTAGATCAATATACATACATACATAATTGATTCGCTTTCGTTTTTATATTTTGGTTAGTTTTTTTTTTCTAAAATCGTGAAACTGTTAATATGACTTCGCATGTTGGATGAGCTGCTTAAAGGTAATAATGGGCGACATGATTGGAAAGACACGGTAAAAGCTCAAACATGCCAAGGATGATTTGCGAAATTTTGTTCGACTGATATTTCTTTGAAACATGAAACCAGATCAGGAAGTCCATAAAATCATCAGAACAAATCCACACGAATTCAAAAACGTCCGAACTGTCACTTACAGCTGATGGTCTGCAAAGTCGGCATATAAAGTGCTGAGATAGGGTAAATAAGCCATAACTTCTCAACACAGTTTCCTTTAAGCTCAATGTTTAGTTTAGTCCGGCGTCCTCCTAGTTTTTTTATTCTCACCAAATAAGACTTCTTAAGGCCCTCATAATGACCGTTTGTTTATGACTTCTTCTTCTTTAACCCTTTCCAAGGTAACCGATGTGAAATTAACCGCGTGCATCAAAAAAAAAAACTGTGGCTATGACGTTGTTGGCTATTTTTAGGCCATTTTTTATTTAATTTTTCCTATGTTCATTTAAAAAAGGGTCCAACATTAAAATTAAAAATGTCCCCTATTTTTGGGGTAATTTTTCAATTTGGGCCATTTTGCATTGGGGTCATTTTTTATGACGTCCTAAACCACTTTTTAACCACAGTATTTATCAGGCCTTTTTTAGTTTCGTTGATGTTATTTTACATAAAAATTGTCTTTAATGAGCACACGAAATTTATTATTATTTTTTTTTTTTTCATTTCAGTTAAAATTAACAAGTCAGTCTGCTTTGAATGACTGCCAAAAACAAACTAGTATATGCAGTAGTCTAGTAATAGACAACAGTTGACGGGAGCAGCGTTTCATTGGATATACAAAATGTTACGGAATTATCATGCTGCCCTCGTATATACGCGCACATACATATGTACATGTATATATTAAGTATGTATATGTATGTAAAAATAAAAACACAAGTAAATGTGCATTAAAACTTGGAAATTTCAGTCCATTATATCATATAAATTAAAGTGGAATAGTCTGTCTTGTTTTTATTAGAAATATCGCCTTTCCTTAGCGTCAGAATTATTATTTCTCTTTTATTTTTCAAATCAACATTTTTCTTAATATTTGTATGAAGAAATAAAACCACAAAAACTATGTATATTCAGCACTTTCTCCCTTTGTTGTTTATTATTAAATTAAAACAAACAAATTTTCTAATGTCTAACTACTTTAAAATGCATTTGTACATATACACATTAACGTATGTACATATACATACATATGAGCCACTCTGGGAAGGCGCATTACTCAACCAAAACCCCTACAGTTTCTTAGAAATTACATTATTTTACTATATTTTCTATAACTTCAAAAAAACAAAAATCATGCTTCAAACAAAATTTAGCTCCACCAATGCCCGATAAATTTGGGGGTTAAATCGTCAAACTTTTGAGGAAAAGTCTGCAAGACCGTAAAAAAAATATATAAAAAATATTACATTTCTTAAATAAAATATTTAATTTCATTTCATTCTGATAAAAAAAAGAACGGAACACAAACGAAATTTCAACAAGAAGCATTTGCAGTCTTCACAGTTTTAAATTGACAAAAAAAAAGAAACAAGTGAATAATTTAACAAAATAAAACTTTGACAAATCTATAGAATATATTTAAAATTATATACATATATGCACTTGTCCCTCGTCTTACATGATAGCCGTTTTCGCAGTGTTTAAAATCAAAAATTATTATTTTTTTAAGAAAATGACTGTTTGATTTCACTCGAATGTACGTATTTCTACTTTATTGTAATTCTGATGACACTTACGATGTAAATAAGTACATACTACGTATAAAATCTTACTATGTACGTCTAAAATCTTTACATACCAAATTTAATAAAAATATGAAAATGGAAATTCTCTTTTTAATTTTTATAGGAAAATTTTATGTGTCTATAAATTAGTTTATTTTAAGCAACTGAACGAATTTCATCATTGCTTTTTTATTAGTCGTTTTAGTTTTCGTTTCGGTTCTGTATATAAAAATTCATTTTTAGGTTTTGTGAAAAGCATGTTAGGCGGGGTACAGGTGTATTTATATATAAGTACATATAGAAATTCATGTAAAGTATACATAGTATATATTGTAATTGAATATTTTAGTTAAATTAGGCACAATAATGTGTCCAATATTGTTTTCAAACACGATTTTTTTACTAAATTACTAAATAGTCTTTCTACACTTATAAAGAAACTTTTAATTTAAGGTTTAAGTAAATCAATTAATTGTTAAAACAATTATGTATAGTTTTAGCAAAATGCATTGTTTGTTGTGGCTTTTGCTATTTATATGCCGCCATTTCATTGGTCGCTAAACTAAATTGTGAAAGTTTTCAAACTGCTTAAAGTTCACTGAGGATTTGGTTTACCGACCAATGAAATGTCAAAACGTTGTATGAAATAAAATTACGGAATATGTCCTTGAAAAAATTGTGAAAGGAAAAATTCTTTTCGGATTAATATCCGACAATATTTCCACGTTCTTCGGATTAATATCCGAAAAGAATTTTTCCTTTCACATTTTTTTCAAGGACATATTCCGTAATTGTATAATTACAAGATCGGGCAAAGTTTGTTTGAATTGGCTGCCGCTTTTGCAAATGGCGCCAAATGCCACGATACGCACCGCAAGAACGTGGAAATATTGTTACTGCTTATTTCACAAATTTTCAGCTAACAAAACTAACAGTAAAGAATTTGGAGCCAGATGTTTTGCGAGCAACAATTAAAAATGACACAAAACGAGCGCAATTATTCATCAGCTCGTGAGGTGGCCATTTGAACGATATAATTTTTTTCCATTTAATTTTATCAATTTTACACTTTCGAATAAACTTTTTATTTATAATAAAATGGCAGCCAGTTCAAATTATGACATTACTTTTGCGAAACAACCCTCGTATAATAATCAAAAACACAAATTGCTGCTACATACAATCATGCACTAGTTCATGTGAAAAATTGGATGATCGCTTGAATGAATGAACCTTTTTCTCTGTGCATTTTCAAGTTTATCACATTCGCTTTATATATGTATGTAAATGTGTATGTATGCGTTTTTATGAATGCAACACAAAGAAAAAATAAATAAATAAGTAAATAAGTAAATTAATACGAATGCGAAAAAAGTTAAAACGTAAATTGCACATTTTATATTACAGTTCTGTTAACAAATTACTCACAAATCATTACGACAACTGCAAAATCAAGAATAAATTGCATTATTTGTGTAAAAAGATCATTAAGTCCATACACAACACACACATCCATGGATATAGTATAATTACAAATTAGGGCGTCACTTTTAATAGGAAATTAATACTTAAAAAGTTCGAAAGGGCAAATAATAAATTTCTACGAATTTTTAACGTTAATTTCATATCATATATATATGTAGAGGGTGTTTTTTTAAGGTTTACAAGTTTAAATTTAATTTAATGGACGTCCAGCTTTCAGGCATTTTTAGCAGCTAATTGTAATTGCAACATTACGCCGAATGTTGCATCTCTGGTTTATTGCCGTAGATAAGTGGTTGGGTTGGTGGTCCATTGACAGGGCCATTACGCGAAGTTATTTGTTTTTTAAATGTTTCTTTGAGTAAATTAGCTGATAAAGGTAAATATTCATAAGTAATCAAATCAAATAAGCAGGTAACCAAAATTAATGAAACAATTTTGACATTTGATCAGCTGCACTGTCGATAGTATCTGTTATAAATTTCCCTTGTGCGCTATCGTGACATTTGTCAAACGTCATACAATAACGAAATTTTTTATGTAAACAGTTTAAAAGTAAAACAAGGTAATGAATGATTTTTGTTGTGGAGATGTTCAGACTTTCATAAATAGGCCTTGGTAGAAACAGAAAAGCCAATATTAGAATGTCTTCTAACTACCCAGAAGACTAGTAGGTGCTGTACTAGACTAGTATTCTTGGGGTAGCCAAGTCTAGTCATAATCTAGTAATATCATACACCACTACATACATACTTATATTCATCTACGAAAAGGTTCCCTGCAGCAAATATTGTTTTTCCTCAAATAGTGTAATACCAAAGAATGGATTACAACGATACTCAATATTCAATTCGGTATATATACTGCTATATGGCAGCGAAATTTGGGGAGATGCACTGAGAGCAAAGTCTAAGCGTAAGGCTCTAGAAAAAGTCCAACGCACAGCGGCACTCAGGGTCGCCTTAGCCTATCGCACAGTTTCAGGAGCGGCGGTTTTCGTGATAAGGGGGGGCGGAAATTAATATTAGTGCTGCAAAGCGAAGATCTGGAACCATCCAGCGATGGCAAAACATATGGAATGCAGAAGCGTCCGGTAAATGGACGGCGAGGCTCATTCCTAACATAGAAAAGTGGACTCAAGGGAAATTGGGGAGATTAACTACTTCCTGACCCAGTTCCTTTCAGGTCACGGATACTTCCGGAAGTATCTACAGCGTATGGGCAAAACAGGCAATTCCAGCTGCATCTACTGCGATGCAGATTGGCCTTTTCACCCCTGCCAACATAGTTGACAGAATGCTCGAATGCGAAAACACAAGGAATGCTTTGGGTAACTACATCGAGTATGTCTTAAGAAGAAAGGAAAGAGTCTCCATCAACGGAGACTCAGCAATAATGAGCCAGCAGCATAAAACTGACGGACCCAGACGTGGGTGTTTCGAGAAAAGTCCTTCTTAGGAGGACGACGTTTCTGGGCCTTCCCGAAGTAATGTAGAAAACAGTCCCAGGAAGGCATCTCGCCAGAAACGGAGGAAGGAGTTTTTTAGTGGATAACACCACACAACGCAGTTGACGACGGTCACTGTAAGTGCGAAGGCATTTTTAACCCTACCTCGCCCGTCAAAAAAAATATTGAAATAGGCATACAAAATAGGCGTTGTCTCTGCTATTGAAAAAAATTTTAATTCTGTTTCGGGAAAAAATTCTCATCCGCTTTGGTTATGACTGCTTTGCATCTCTTGACTCTCTTGCTAAGTGCTTCGGGGAAATATTTGCCTGCAGTTCAAGTCCACTTGGTAAAAACTACTTATTTTTAAATTAAAAATACAAATGTACATTAGAAAAGTACAATCAATAGATAATTAATAGAAATATCTATACATTAGTGGTCTATTTTTGCTTTGAACTAGTTAATTTACATTGTAATTACAAAAGATGTAATATGTTTTATGGGTCCTGCAGCTTCAAAAATCCTTTCAAAAGATGTCCAATGATGATAAACACATATTTAAAAAAAACCAACTGAAAATTCTTCTTAAAACTCGTATGTGTATGTCAAGGAGGTTCATTCTTAAATCGCTGAGAAATCCATTGACACCAACAGGTACTTATTTTCTTCATTACATTAACCCATTCAAAAGTTTATATCAATTAAAAAAATTTTTTGGATCAACTGATGGAGCAACGCTTTAATCTATCTAAAACTTTTATTATCACCCCAGGCAGTCCATAGTTTAAAGGGAAACCCTGTATTCAATAAGTCTACAAAGTTTTAAGTGCAAATAAATAATAACAAAATATAACAGCAACAAATATTGATTTATTTATGTATTTGTTAAATTTTATTTAAACGTAAAAGAAAAACAAATGCATAATATTTCAGATTTCTGTAAGAGATAAAATGAGGCTACAAAAATAAAAAAGACAACGAAATTGCGACTTAAAAATGATTTTTATCGAAATATTATGTGCAACTAGAAGAACGTTTGTAAAAACAAAACAAAACTAAAATGCATTCTTTGCATTATTAAGTAATTAAGTGTTTTTATGACGAAATCAAAACGATGATTTTATCACTTTCATTTTATATGGGAAACAAGCAACCACTTTCAATATAAAAAATAGTAAACAAATCGTCTAAAAGAAATCACTTTCATGACAAAATAAAATTTACGACTTTAATAAAATATACAATAACAAACACTAAAAATACACAGAAAGAAAAGCTACATTAAAAATAAACTAAGATTAAAATAGCATTTTAGCACATGTCGTTCGTACTTACGATTTGTATAAAGAAATTCCTAGAATTAAATAAAAGTTGGGACAGAGGACGAGTTAGACTAGGAAATATTTAGCAATTTTGTGACAATCTATGTATGTACATACGCTATTTACATTCATTACTCGGAACCCAATGAAAACAACATTTTTAAGAAGTGACATTTTCATTGCTTTCAAAGTATCTATTTATTAGTTCATTTTATCGACTTCTTAGGAATATATAAATCATTCGAAATGATTAGAATTTGATGAATTTCCGGAGAGTAGTAGTAGCAAAGACTACAAATACAATATCATGATGAAAGGATGAAATTAAGTTCACAAGACGGGCGGGAGTATCAAAATATACGAGTATCCATCCATATCAAAAATTCTTATAAAATTGAAAAGTTAATAAAAATGAAAATTAATTATGCTATATCATCCTTGTTGCTCATTATACATGTATACATATAAAGTGCAAGACCAATCTAAAAACATAATCAACATTATGGAACAGACCTCGTGTTGTAAATTTCACCATATTTTCCGGTCACAGGTAAATAATTTTCAGCAGTTGAAAATATACTTATACTGGCAGTAACCGACATTCGTATGTTTTTTTTTGAACTTGTTTCTCTGAATGAAGCATTCAATTTATTTTGTTTTATTGCTAAAAACAAAACACAACATGTGCAGTTAGAAAAAATAAAAATTTAAGTGCTTTTCTCCGTTTCCCATTAAATCACGAATTGTTAATTTTGCTAATGCGAGACAAATTATTGAGTTCTAGGGTAAAATAAATTACGCCATTTTATATAGATTGAAATTTCATACAAAATTTTCTTTAATTGTATTGAAATTTCGATCGATATCGAATGCTGTAATTTACCCCCAAGATTCTCGACTTGCTTTAACAACAATACATATACACATTTTTATTACTTATTTTCATGATAGTGAATTTTTCAGGAAATTTATTTTCATTTGCAAGTCAAGTTGAGAAATTGTTCTTTACAAATTTATATTACTTTTTAAGTTTTTAACTTACAAACAATGTAAGTAGATAGCCTTACGTAGAATCACACTAAAAGAATTCAACGCGATCTCAAAGAAGTTGGTCTCATTTATTTATTTATTTTGTTTAATTTAACAAAGATTAGGGATCTTAAAGAATTCTCTGAGAGGTTACAGAACGTATATTTTTTTCTTCCCAGTATTCTAAGAAGTTGGCATCTACATATACATATCTACTTATCCTTCCCGGTAAGTATCAATTTCTTCGAAAGCGTTTAAAAACACTTTTGACGAACTTGGTGACAGCAATAAACCTTTGAAATTTTTGGACATTTTTCATACATGATAACCAAAAAAAATCAATTTTTTTCGATAATGGTTATTTTTAACCAAAAAATTTTTTGGTTGATATAATGGTTATTTATTTATTTTTAATTAGTTACGGTAACCAATATAATATAAGTCACGATAATGGTTAAAAATTCCCAAATGCAGGGGCATTTTTGCCTAACCTTTTTGCTCTGAAATAAAAACAACAGTTATTTTCGGTCCCTGTTTGTAAGGCTCTGGCGGTGTATGTCGCAGCGTTCGGATTTACATACATATATACATATGTACATATGTATAATTTACATTCAACAATAGAATAGACACGCTATTTTCGATTTTGAATATACTTTTTTGATAAAAAAAAAACATATAAGTATGTATACATATGAATATTTTGTTACATAATTTGAATGTCCTAAAGAAGAAACCCACAGGCAGTGTGTAGAAATATTGAATAATTAAAAATAAATATATTCTGTTTAAAAGGAACTCAAACTCAATAAATTAATAAATGTGTATATATTTCTAATTTGGATATGTCTGAAATGTAAACTATTAGAAATTTTTTACCCATTCCAGACATGAGGTCTCTCATTAATTTAATACGCAATTATATTCTTTGCAAAAAATACAAACTTTTCTCTAAATAATTAAAAGTAGATTTCCAATGCGGCAAATAAATATCAAAATAGAGACAAGTATTCTTCAATTAAATCATTCTCGATTTTCATGACTTTTGAAAGCTCTTTTGTTGCGCTATGCTTAATTCTAAGGAGGATAAGATCCAGAATATGAAAAAAAAAATAATGAAAAAGTTAGTTAGCTGTGGATTGATGAATTGGGCACGTTCGTAAATGCAACACTGCGCAGCATTATATGACTATTGCATACGACCCGTATTATATAACATAGTTTTGGTATCACCTGCTCCACTTTTGCAATTAAGAATATTTTGATGAATTTCATAAATTTTTGGTTGTTATTTCATACGAAATAAGGCGACAAAAATTAAAACGAAGTACATTCAAAAAAAATCATTGTTTTTGCCCTCCTTTTCTAATCATATAATTTTCTTTAAGCTATTTCCTGGCGACATGTAATTGCCGCCATCTAATTAGTCTTAGAAACCATCATTGAAATGTTAGTAAAATTTTGATTTTCGGTGAAATGCCTACATACTTATACAGGAAAGTTATTGTTTATTTTGTATGTATGTACATGCATACAGTGGTGGCCATATAATTAGAACATCTTCATGTTCTCTCTGGTATTTGAAATTGTAAAAATACATTTCTGGATCTTGTTATGCTCTGATTAGAATTTTTGAATTATTTTGATTTCTGTCCTTCCTTTTCGGAAGATTTGTGCACTTTTGTACAATGGAGCTTAAAATGTTTGAATTGTAAAAGGTAATGATAAGGATTTAATTATATGACCAACACTGTATTCATAAGGAGTGTGACAAACAGAATGAGAGTGAATTTGCCTTTAAGTATTCAGTTGTTTTGTGACACATGCTTTTCCGAGACCTTTTGAAAATGAGTTTTTTGTTAGAAAACATATTTTTAAGATTAAGTTGCTGTAAACCATTTGCTATGGAAAATATGTTTTTGTAAATCGATATTTTTAATTATTTATTTTTACATGACTAATCTGGTATGGGAACAAATGTCTAATTCAGAAAAATTATTTGGCTTAAACAATTTTTGCCTTAAAAAATTATATGAGCGTAGCTTTTAAAAAATAGTTTTATTATACATAAAAATGGTCTTAATTTCTAGAAAACTATAATTTGAATGAACAACATATTGAACAAACAAAAAATAATAATAATAAAAATTAAGGCTCGAAGTAAATTTGAAATTTATAATGAAATACATAAGTACGTATTAAAAACAAGCTCAAACAAAATTTTATAGATTTACAGAAACATTAATTACAGTACAATACATCAGTCATAACGAATTATCGCTTATAACGAACATCTTCTCCGGTCCCAACAGTTTTGTACAAATATTTCGTTGAAATTATCAATATTATCGTTTTGCATGTAACGAACAATTTTTAAGCGACTTCAAAAAAGGAGGAGGTTGTCGATTCGTATGTATTTTTTAAATGTTTGTGTACGGATAACTTTATCCTTTGTGAACCGATTTTCAAATTTATTTTGTTTGAAAGCGATTTCTTGCAGGTTGGTCCCATAATTCTTTTCGAAAATCGGACGGGTAATTTCCCCGCCTGAAATATTAATTATTGCATTACTCTACCATTTACGAACCGATTTTGGAAAAGCTTTTTTATTTGAAAGTGCGGTGTCGGACGGACAATTTGGGGGTCCGAAGTAACGATTATAATATAGCTCCCACATTTATGAAACTATTTTCAACATATTTTATTTAAGAAGGTATTTCCTGCGTGCAAAATATAAACTAGAAATGTTTTTATCGGGTTTTAAACTAACCCATAGTTGCATCGGTTTTGCTATGTATCTGTTCGATATGTTCTTCGTATTCAAGTCGGTTTTTTCCAGAAATATTAGTCAAAATTTTGTCAACTTGACTTTATACGTAGAAAGCTGAAAATATGAACTATTGAATTCTTGAAAGTAAGGCTTCTTTCAGATTAGGCAACTTTACTTGCGCAAGTCTTGTGTTTGTTGGTGTGAGAGGAAAGGTCGGGTTGAAGGGGAAAGAATTGCCGAGATATGAGTACAGACTTGCTTGTACTTGGCAAATCTGTTTCTGCTGTCATTTTTGTCTTGGGACATTTATTTGTTTTTGACATTGTCTTTTATTTCTTCTTCGGTGTGTTGTCTAATTTTGTGAAAATTTTATATTTGTTAATAAGGCCCCTGTGAATAGAAAGTTAAAAAATTATGAGAAAATGGAAGCGAAATGAAACGGAACAACTAATCAATTTAGTTGAACAAAATGAATGCATTTTTAATGTTCGTTCATTTTCATATTTATATTATATTGTATTATTTTTTATTTATATTATTATATTTATATACATATATATTTTTTTTCTTCAACTTTCATTGTATACACCAAATTTCAAATCACTTTTACAATTACAATGAATACAGAAATGAAACAAAACGTCAACAACGTCAAATTCGAGCATAAGAAAATTAAACTTGCTCAACCAAGTTGCTGAATGTGAACATAAAAGCAAGTTCAAAAGAAAATAAGTGAAAATGAAAATTATACTTGCGCCATTAAAGTTGCCCAATCTGAAAGGGGCCTAATGAAAATATTTTTCCTTGATAATGACTTCTATTTTTTCTACCGAGAATATACGCTCGGTTGCACTGATGCGGATTAGAAAAATGTTAGAAAGAAACGGAATGCTTATTATTCCTTAATAATATACATATGTACTTATGTATATATGTACATATGTATGATTCTCTTTTATGCCATTATTATGACTTGACGTTTGTTAAAGGAAGGATTTTATCGGACGGATTATTAGTTTTTCATTATTGCAAATTAACTTTACTTATGTAAACATAAGAGTGGGCGATAAGTTAAAGGGAAGTTCATTCTATCTGTAATTTTAATCGCGAGGTTTTGTTATTTGAAGTTGCATACATACATATGTACATATTTTCACAATATGCCATACTTTTGACTTTATCAATTACAGTCGCATTATCAATTGGACGGCTTTCTCGCTGATGGAGTTAAACCTTCTTTGGAAGACGACACTTATTTTTTATGTACAAAAACTAAATTAAGAAAAAAAATATTTTTTATCAAGACGTAAAAAAGTACACATGTACGACATTGCCATCGAATTTTTTAAGAATACCAGAGCAAATACTCTCGTATAGCCATACCTTGAAAAAAATTAAATTTTTTATAGGGAAATTGCAATAATAAAAAAATTATAAAGTTCATTTTATTGCCCACTTTTGCTAATAATAAGTACATAAGTATGTATGTATGTATTTCACCGCCAAGTTGTAATAATGGCTCCTATTCTAGCAATTTAAAATTCCTAAAATATGTACATATGTATATTTACATATCCTTACATACATATGTATGTACATATGTGTACATGTGTGAACCTACATACATACACACGTACTACGTATGTATTAACTTTTTCATACACATGCTAATGGCGGCATCATTTAAATCATGCGATTTTGATTTATTTCAACAGGCCTGTTATTCATCTTCTTTTTGTTCACGTTTCTGTTGTTTTTGTTATTGCTGCTGCTGGCTTGGCGTCTGTCTATTTTCATGATCACACCTAAAAAGAGGCCGAGAACAATTTGACATTTTGCACTTGTTTTTTTTTAATTTGATCTTGTTTTCATGCATATTATTTTTATAGCAAATTAAAAAAAAAAAAACAAAAGACTATAATACAAACAGTCTGAAACTGTACAAGTGTGTATGTGCATGTATATGTATGTATGTAAGTATGAGTAAGTATGTACATATGTATGTATGTACTATCTATAGATCTACAAAAGCAGAAACAAATATTTACACGCGACCGACACAAAACTACTTTGAATATTTTCAAGTGCAACCAACAAAATTGTTACAAAATAGTGTGAAAATGAAAACAACAATAAAAATACAGATATGAAAAAAAATAAATCGAAATTGTAACTAAACAAATACATAGTACATACGTAAGTACGAGTATTCACATACATACATATGTACATACATACATACATAAGTATGTACATACATATGTATGTAAGTACATCCGTCTATATAGTCATACATACTTACATACATAAGTACATCCATATGTAAGTAGATATTTACATACTCGGACGTATGTAGTACATACATACATACATATGTATGTATGTACGTGGTATGTAAATGAGTACGTAAACAAACAAAATGAAAATGCAACTATTTTTAAAACGTCAGATTAAAACAGTTCGATTTAACTATTTTTTTTTTTTTGTAATAGAGTGTACATAGTATGTATGTACATACACACTCCTTATATTGTACATAAGTAAATAACAATGATATACATACATACATACATACATATGTAGAACTTACCGAATTGACTAAATACCCCTTAACGATAGTTATGGGGGCATGTGCCAATAGAATTTGATAAATTTATTTTGATTTTATTAACATTTTGCGGTATTGGAGGGAGACCCATACAAAATTTATTTGTTTATTTTTTTTTTGCAAATAAAATTTATGGATTTAAATTCGTAAAAAACAAAAATAAATATAATATACATATGTATGTATGTACTTATGTATGTAAATCCATAAATTTGTTTACGCTTTACTCATACACGTCTAGACTTGTAATTTTTATATCTTAATGAAAGCAATAAGGTGCTTATTGTTTAAAACTTGGAGAGAACAAATACTTACTTGCACATAGATAGTCCTTAAAAAAAGGATATGCAAGTCCATTTTAAGAAGCGACATTCTCTCTACTTCCAAAGTATCCACTGGTGCATTTTTTCTACTCCTTAGAAAGTAAAGTTGAGAATATATTTATTGAACATTTCAATTATTTTTGCAGACGTTGTAGAACGAAATTAATTACATATTTTTTTTAAATTCACATGGAAACCTTAATTTCCTTCAACTAACAAAAGAAAAATATGTTGAAATCTGGATTTCTTCCTCTGTCGAATAGTAAATAGCACAAAGTCCTATATACATAATCTAATTAGTCCAAAGTATTTAGAGTTAAAGAGCTTCAATTGAAGAAATCTTGCTTACCACAAAGTTCAATGACATCCATCACTGCCCTTTAGAAACATTTTAGGGGTCACAAAATTTTTCGCTTGTTGAGGTTTAATTTTACGATTTGGCTGCACGTTCTTTGATTTCTCCATCCCTTATGATCCTTTTTGTGACCTTCGTGACGATCATATCCCCGGAATACTTCTTATTTCTCAATGTTTAGTTTTCTTCTTTATCTCTTTGTGAATCACAGATCTTATCGCAGTTGTAGCATTTGGCCCATGTCATGAGCTGCTTCGGCTACTGCCTCTATATTTTTTTGATCTCAAATCGCTTTCTTTCTCGGCAAAGACTTCTACACTAGACCCCTTGCACGTTCGTGGCTTACAAATGAGCCTTGCGCTAATTTTCAGAAATACTAGACCTCCTGTTCTATGGCTTGGTGCTGCATGTTTCAACCGACGTGGTACAACTGCAAACCATTATGCGAGTTTAAGGAAATTAAGCCTTTTTTAATAAGTAAATTTTTTGGGTGTTTGGGCTTGATTCGTCCTACGTGCTACGGAATTCATGTCCATAAAATACCACATCAGTTTAGTAAATTGACGTCATTCAAATAACTTGAGGGTTTCACGAGAAACTGATTTATTTGCAAATCAAAATTCAAATTCTTTCAAAAAAAAAGTGTAAATATTTCTAAATTTTCTTACAAATTGAGCAACAATATTTTAAGTACTTTTTTCAGGAAAGAAATCGCCATAATAATTTCTATGAAATGCGTGCGTACCCTCAAATTGTTGATGTTGCCTGCAGAAAATTAATTTCAACCTAAATGGGCTTAGAGTTGGAATAGGGAATGTGCCGTTATAAAGGGACTTTTATTAAGTGTTAAATAAATGACATCCTATTTCACAGATGTACTTTCAAGAATATAAACGCTATCTAGACACACTCACCTGACCTATAACTCTTCCCGCGTATCTTTGGCTTTTAACCACAACCACTACGTGATCACCGAAGGGACCTCACCAATAACCAGTCTAGGACAAGTCCTAGGGGCTACTGGTTTCCGTGGTACCAGATGGGATCTCTGGTCGGCCTTGTGTTAAAAACACCTCCGATTTTAGGTCCCGTGCAAACCTGAGGTATCGGTAGCACCTCTACCCAGACAAGCATAGGCAAAGGTACTACCTTAATTACTTATATGCACGCCCGGGGCCCTGTTAATTCAGGGATTGGGTAGCAACATACAAGTTTTTAGGGGTTATAAGCAAAAAGGCCTAGGTCCGGAAACCTGATAACCCTATACCCCAGGAAGCACAACATCAAGTCCACACCCCAAAGACAAGATGTATAAACCGTGCCCCCGGGGGGGATTAAAAAAAAAAAAAAAAAAAATATATATATATATATATATATATATATATATATATATATATATATATATATATATATATATATATATATATATATATATATATATATATATACATATATATCAGCGTGACTTTTAGATAACGCCAAAAAAAAAATTAAAAAATAAATAGATGGTTAAATACACGCTTAAACTATTTTGCTCTTTCTCAGAAATCGTTGGCATCACTTGGAGTGTTTATTAGAAAAACTGGTCATTTAAATAATTGGCATAAAATTAGAACGAACCAATAATTAACAAAACCAAACATTTTTTTAATCTGTTAATTTATTTTTTGAACAATTTATTTTTTTTTTAATTATTTTATTTTATTACCATTTTTATAGCAAAAATAATTTACAAAATAACTTTCTGTTTTTGTTTGTCTAATAATAGTTAATTTAAAAAACTATATATACTTATGTACATATGTACATACATATTTTTTATTGTTAGAAAGTGTTTTTGTTCATTTCAAAGGAAGTTCAAAAAAAGTGTATGAAAAACTTGCACATGATATTTTTTGGTCATCAAGCAAATCAAAAAGAAAAGCGAAGAAAATTTAACGTGGGCGATGTGTTGATGAATTTTCTTTTTTAATGACGACAATTTTTTAGTGCCAATAAATGCTTGAAATTAAAAACAATAGCACATAAAACATTAAAACAATGAATTATAATTTATTTTTAGTGACATACCACCGAATAATTTCGCTTATCTTGTACAAGATGAGCCGATTCGAAATACCAAAGTTTTATTTATCTTTGTATTAATCTATTTTAAAATAAATATATTATTAATGTGATTGATTTTCGCGCTAAATTTTGGTATTGTTTTAAAATTAAATCGCTTATGACAGAGATCATGCCAAAGATCCCCATATTTGTCACATGGTAAAAAGTTCCGTGGTCTGAAATAATTACTGTTACCACCCGGCTTAAAATACTCCAATTTTATTTAATGGCATTATCTTCTATTAAAACAAAAAATGTTGCCTTTAAAATGGGCATAATTCACATGAAGTGTATGAAGAGTCATTGCATCCCCTCAAAGTTACTGTTTGCTGCGGAATTCGCACTGAAAAAGAGATTGGCCCTTATTTTTTTAGGACACCGATGATAGGGAGATGCTAAACTATTTTTTTTTGCAACAGGACGGAGTAACTACTCGCACAACTAGGTGGAAAGGTGGAGATTTTGAGACACCTTTTTTCAGGTCGAGTGATCTCCTGTTTTGAAGAATTAAACTCGCCGTCGAGTTTGCCAGGTCTAACAGCTCTAGACTTCTTCCTATAGGGCTTCTCACGTTTACCGGCAAAACCAGCGCAATTATTCATCAACACGGGAGGGGCCATTTGAACGATATATTTTTTTCCAATTCGTATCATCAATTTTACACTTTAAAATAAACTTTTTATGAAAACGGAGCTCTTTCTTAACATTTATAACAAAATGGCAGCCAGGTCAAAATATGACATTATTTTTGCTCCAAATTGTATATTAAACGTCATTAATATTTTATAAACTTTTCTCACAAAACCAAATATTTTAATGAAAACTACAATGGAAAAAGGGTACATGTCATGGCGTTTTCGGTAACATTTTGCTGATCAGTTTATAAAAAAAATCTACATACTCGTATATATCTTTCTAATTTTAAAAATATTACTTTCTTAGAGGATTGCGTGTTCTTCCCAAATAAATATGTATGTTCTTTTTAAAGAACACAAATTATCCACTTTTTTTCTTTGAAGGGGGAAAAATGTTACACCTTTTTTTGGAAAAGAAAAGGCCATAAACTTGAACTTGAAATAAAGTTACATGATCTTGCATAATATATTTAGAAAAGAACACATTCGTCTTCCTGCACTATTGCACGTTTTGTTTTAGAAAAGGCCCCAAACATGCAAGAAGGTCATAATATATGTAGCATTTTTGTGAAAAAAATAAATTGCCATTAGTTACGAGTGCAGGATAAAAAATCATTTAAGTTTTTATTTTCCAAGATAGTCCTCTTTGTCCAACTTTATCAAAATAATATCTATTTTGATAAAGTTTGTTTGTGAAATGATTACATCGTTGGAGTCAAATCTTTGCCCACTGAGACATTTTTTCAGGTTTGGTAACAAGAAATTTTTGTCACTCAGGGCTAAATCCGGAGAATAGGGCCTAATTCATGGAATGTTTGCCAAATATTTTGGATGTCTAGAACGTTTGGCATCTTCCGTGCTTGTACCTCCACAACGAAATTCTGTAAACCACTTTCTTACTACATATTGAAATGGTGGTGCGGAATTCCTCTGGCACGAGTATTTATCAAGCTTATCCTTGGTTTAAGTGTGATGGTTTTTTTTTCTGGAAAAATAATGCTTAATGAGAGTACGAAATTCACTGTTTTCCATTTTCTCCTCAAATCACTTCTCTGGACAGGTGTAGTGTTGCTCTTTCAGTCAAGAGGCGGGAAATTAAAAAACGGACTTATTGAAATGTCCTCGTAAGCAATAAAAATCCTCTTTCCTGCTTGAAAGAGCAAAAAGTCGCCCGGTTTTTTTAGGAAAAAAAACATATTAAAAATTTGCAAAAATTTTGCGCAAAAGTATTAAAGTATTGTACATACAATATTTTTAAAAAAGGACACAAACATTCTAGAAGGGCAAAGGTATATTTGTAACATTTTTGGCAGAAAAGAACATACCTGGTATAAAAAGTCAAACTTATTTCTAAAGGATATACGTACTTATACTACATACGTAAAACTAATTTATGAAATCCTTGGCATATGTATCCTGAATAACTTTCAAAATATTTCTCAGTTGAATTGTTTTTTTACTGAATTTTTGTTAATTTTTTGGTCTTGGAATGTAAAATAAACAAAAGAATCAACTACGTATTTTTAAAAAATTTAATTTATTTATTGTGTATTGACCTCCATATTTGTTTTTATCCAGTATGTGTATATATACATACATATATATGTGTGTGTATGTGTATCAGCGGTGTAAGCAATACATGTTTTGGGGTAAAGTAAATGAAAACAAAATAAATTTTTAAAATTTGTTTTTAGCAACGCAATAGAACTAAAAGATGTTTTTATTTTTTTTAAAGCGGCGTGTAGAGGAATTTCTTTTCCCTTAAAGCATGGGGTAGAAGTGTATGTATGCTGTACACTCTGTTTAAGTTATTTTATGAGAAACATACAACATACATATATACATAAGTATATATGTATGTACATATGTATGTATATGTATACATACATGTATCTACATTAAAAATTTATGAATGTGCTTATTGTACTTCATTTAGTGGCACGATCTATTCAATTGAATTTGATTTTGTAAATGTCATGTTTATCACAAACTGAATAAGAGAGTAAAATATTTGTGACATTGCAAAATGACAACTTAAATAGAATAGAAATTGATGATCAATATGATGTTTAGATTTCTATTTAAACTGGACCAGTTGATTGATTGAAATTAAATCAAAAACACTTTACAACAAATTAAGCGGTTTAAAGTAAAAGGTGTAGATGGGTTTTATAACATTCCAATACCGACTGATCGAAATAACTGATGCAATCAACCACACACAATCGTTGCCATATTGATTTTAAGCAGCGACGGTAAAGCTGATTCTCGAATTTGGCCGGATTATTTAAAATGATTGAGTCGCAAATCTTTATATTTTTAAAGAAAAAAATTTTAATTTTCCAATAAATCTTTTGAAGGGATTTCTAATAAGGTTTCTGGTGAGTGAGCAAAATTCCTTTTGTAAATGAAAAGCTTGATATGAAATCTATTTATCTATATATATTAACAGTGGAGTTCGGTTATTATATACAGTGAACTCGCGAAACAACGGTTGCAACAATTTTATACACATACTTTATGGGAATTATGTTTGTAACGAACTTCAGCTATAACGAATTTTCTCTTAAGACTACGCAATAAAAATATGTTTCTAAATACTTTTCTTTCTGTTCACGAACAAAACAAAATCGTTAATTTTTTTTCCTATAAGTGCTTATTATTATTCAATAGTAAAAAATCAAAAAATGTTTGTTGTGGCTTTAGCTCTTCATATGCCGACATTTCATTGGTTGCTAAAACCAAATCGTCAGTGAAGTTTAAGCAGTTTAATAACATTCAACCTCGGATGTTTATGCCACATAAATCAAATACAATATGAGAATTTCAATATTGCATATGAATTAAAACAAATACATAATCATAAAATGGACTCACGTTGAGTAAATTGTTTGTTGTGTTGTTTGTATAGAAACATTCTAAGCATACTATGATTATGTATTTGTTGTAATTCATATGCAATATTGAAATTCTCATATTCCACCACAACGGCTACAATATGCCAAATCAGTCAGTCCAAGTTGGCCCACCCTGTATATATATATATATATATATATATATATATATATATATATATATATATAGGATATATATACCATATATATGTGTATATATATATATATATATATATATATATATATATATATATATACATACATATATATATATATATATATATATATATATATATATATATATATATATATATATATATATATATATATATATACCATATATATACCATATATATGTATATATATATATATATATATATATATATATATATATATATATATATATATATATATATATGTATATATATATATACCATTTAAATATTTTTACTCTTCAGAAGCGTAGTTTAGTATTAGATAATTGTGGTAATTTTTAATGGGAAAGTTCTACCACACCAATGTCCCGATATATAGACTTTTAAATGCAGGTGTTTATCTACAAACTTATTTTGCCTTATCGCAATTTGCAAGATATTATTTAAGGTGCGTCATCGAGTATAATAGGAGTATATAATTGGCGATTATTGCAAGTTTTCAGTAATTGCAACAGCCTGGGAAATTTTCAACATTTCTTACCTCTCTAACGGACCTACATCCCTTTTATTAGGAGGTAACACATGCCCCCATACAATGTAATTATTAATTATTCTATATCTGGAGAACTACGATAGTGAGACAAATTTTATACAAGTACGTTGCACAGGAATAAAGTGTGTATTTGAATAAAAGTGTAGCAGGGAGGAAATGGGTAACCCCCATTGGTAGCATTTATCAGTTATTCTATATCTAGAGAACTACAATAGTGAGATTTTTTATGTAGATTACTTTGGCAATAAAATAATTTATGCAGCGAAAATATATAAGAGGAGCTATAGGAGGAGCACGGGTGCCCTCATATTATTCTATTTTCGGGGAACTTTGTAAATGAGTCACTAAATTTTAAGTGGCCATAAAACTGTTTATATAGGAGAGGAGAACAAGAACATTATATATGTTAGTTTCTTTGAAAACAAATTTCGTAGTAGAAAAAGGGGGAAAGGTGTAAAAAGTAATTGCTATTTATGCTATATTTAAAAAACCGAACTCGTACGTCTTAGCCTTCCCATAATTTAAATTCTAGGAGCCCACCATTCACAATAATTAGTGACGATTGACATCACTATTCGCGGCTCGTTGGCTGTCAGTTCATAAATTTCAATTTGATCTCATATTTTTTTAAGAATAAATTGAAATTAAAACAGAATTGAAAATGTAAAGAAACAAATTGCATTTTAAGTGGATAAATAAAGTGCAAAACAAACAAGCCGTTGTTGCAAGTGTATTCTTTCGACGTACTTGTTCATCTTCTCAGAATGCAGTTGTATTTTTATTGTTATTTTTAATTTAAAATTTATCAAACATTAAACAGCTTTTGATTCCATTTAGCAATGATTAATACATTTATGTAATTGATGGAATTTATTAAAAGGAAGATAAATTTACTTCTGTATGAGTAATTTTAAATTGTTTTGTTTGTGTCAGTATAACAGATGATAAGAATATTTGTTTGTTTTTTAATTTGACACCCAAATTAAGTTCATTGTATGCAACACGTCAAACCTGTCAAATTAACAGCTGTGATGATAAAAGAAATAAGTATGAATATAATTTTTTTCTTGATCATTTTGTAGAGAAATATTTTAAAAAGTCCTTTCAATAGTATAAAAATAAATCTAGACTAGAAAGGGGCCACGTTGAGCCTACCCTAAAGTTTTAAGAGAAGAAATGGTTTGATTTTTAATACACTCAAAATATTCTGGGCATAAAATTAACTGAATTTTTGGTTTAAAAGAAATGAAAAGTCACTTAAAAATCGGTCTCTTAATATTTTATTTAAATATAACGAAAAGTTCATTTAATTTTTGATATTAAAAAATTAACTGAGAAAAATATTTTTTTTATTTTTTTTTATTTTAACTTACAAAAGAATAAGAAATTAATGACTTTTTCTTTACTCGCATTAAATTATTGAAAAAATTTTTTGAATCATTTCACAATTGTGGAAACTAAAATCTCACATTCTTATGATCTATGACACAGCGGTGAATGAACGTGTACATGGATGTGCTATTGCCTTTTCGCTCTATACTATTCAAAAAGTGCTGAAATATCATGAAATTAAATATGGCGTAACTTTTCTCACATACGTATTGTGCAATATTGCCAAAGCACTACACACCACATTGTACTTCTTTTAGTTGTGCAATAAAAATCAAAAGCTTGTAAATTTTTTTGCAATATATTTCGCCACCTTCCAATATAACATACACACAGGTGAGGACTGCTCTTATGCAATTTCACCCATTCTAAGACGAGATATTCCACAATAATTGTGTCGCAGGTATGCTTAACGGCAGCTAGAAATTGGAATTCGACACTATAGGTACCCAGTCTCCAGTCAAGCATTTTGTTATTGGCTTAAAAAACCTCTTGCAGCTGTTCAGATTGAATACAAAATAGTAAATTGTTTATTTGGGCTTGCGTCATTCGGGAATATCGGTAGTAAAAGTATTCATTTAATAAGTTCTTACCGAAAAGAAAAGAGAACGTGGGGTTTCTCTGTAGTTCGATTTGAAATGAAAACTCTTCCAATTTGTGTATTATTACCATTTAAACTTGAAGCGATATTCTTTCGTATCGACATCATTTATGTTTAAAAATTTTTGTTTTCGTCTGATCTCGATGTCTTGAGGTCCCAGATTATTTTTGTGATGTCCGTCCGTATGCCTGTATTCATATATGTATGCATGTACGTGCGTCCAATCGTTTTCAAAATTTGGATCACTTTTTACGCTTTTATTCAAATCGGTTAAATGACTAGAGATTTTCTTGGATAAAAATTTCAAAAACAGTGTTTTTTGTTGTTACTCCGAAAGATCCGCCGAAGTTAAGGTGTCAGGCGAATGGCTTGCAATTTTGGCGTTACTTTTTTATATAAAATTTTTTTAATTTGTTCTTTTTGGTAACTTTTTTAAACTTGATTTTTATGAAAATAAATTCAAACTAAAAATACATTGAAATCAACTTGGCGCGAGTTTGAAAGTTACGCAAAATAAGAAAAAAATATATTCAACTAAGATATTTCAACCGTTTGAATAATTAATTTTTAGAAATCGTTTGACTTAAAATTAGTCTAACAAATTTGAGATGGGCAGATCTAGACAAACATAAATGTTTGAAAAGAATCTCTGAAAATTTCATTATTAAATTCTTATTTTTTATTTTGACATTTTAAATTTTAACCTTCAAAGAATAAAATATTTAATGGATTCAAATGCATTCCAAATTTTTGAAATTTTATACTTTTCCATTTCAAATAGAAGATATAAAAAAATTATTTAAATACCGTTTGCAGCAAAAGTTTAAAATAGAAATAAATTAAAATAATTTTATGTATGAATAAATGTATGTATGTACATAAGTACATACACAGATGTGTTTTGCCTACCGGCTATTTACATACAAAGTATTAAAAATTTCTTTAAATTAAAAAAAAAATTTTTTTTGTTTCATTTCAAACCAGTTAAGCTGTGTTTGATCAACTATTGTTAATTTCTTAAATTATTCATATTCTTTCAAGTTTTCTGTAAATCCCATTTAATATACTAAGTATGTATGTACTTCTCTGCCTTTCATTATAAATTCAGTCGACGATTATTTCAATTCTGAATTAATACTTGCAACAGTATCTCGCCCATATAGTCATCGCATTTTTATTCATTTCGTAGGCACGAGGTTTTTTTGATCACGTTTTCACTACAAAAGACGGACTTTTTGTTTGTTTGTAAGTTAAATCACTCACTTTTTTAATAAAATTCACTTTGTATTTAACGCGACTACATGAATAATCACAGAGAAAAGTACCAAATCATAAAAACGAAAATTGTAGCCATAAAATTGTTTTACGAATTTCAAAATTAAATCTCGGGGATGTTTCAGAGCAATTATTTATTTATTTCATATTTCATATTTGCGTTCGAAGAACTTAAATTTGAGAAATTTTTTGATGATGTTTTTCGACAACGAATCACTTGATTTAAAAAAAATAGGGTAATTAAAATTTTTCAAAGGTGTGTTAGATATCTAGTTCGATAGAGGAAAATTGATTTCAAAAATATATTTTTACCGAAAAATCTAACACATCTCAATTCAAATCAAATGGCTTCAAAATCTTCAGAATGTAACCATTAAATTTACATATTTATTTCCATACTCGTATACACAAATAAATACCGTCATATGACTAGGGTCATGAATCGTTCGTTGTCAAACGCAAGTGTTTGCTTATGAGTCGGAGTTTGCTTCGTAGCTAAAATCTCTTTAATTTACTGTTGAAGTACTCCAGTTACGAACGTATACTTATATGCAACTTTCCCGAAGTTCACATACAAATATGTCATTTGGATATTGCTCATCAGTATCATGTCGTTGTTCATATTATGCCAAAATTTTTAAATATTATCTTATTTTTCCAGTAATTTGTGAGCAAATTGGCAAATTTGAACTTGTTTTCGGTAAAACGAGTTTTTTTAAAGTATGACGTCTTTGCAGCAAATGATCGAAAATTCGTTTTAAAAAAAATATATTCTAACATTTATTTAATTTTATTCAAAAATTGTCTAAACTTGGCTAAAAATGGTTTAAATTTATAAAAAAAAAACACAAACAACATTTACTTGTTTTACCAAAATATCATAAAAGTTGATTAGTGAGACTAAAACGGAATAAACTCTTTAAAGGTGACGTTTCTGAAAGAACTTTTATATATCTCTTTTACCACCCCCTTTTCAATTTGCATTTGTTTATTTAAGAATGAAAAAGAATAAGATTCACTTCTATCGCAAAAAGGAAAATTTAAAAAAATCTAAATCGATTCAAAAAATGCTTCACTAACAAAACTTCAAGAAATTCCTAAATTAGAAAAAGTCCTAAGGTTTAAATCTCAAAATTAAAAAAATCCAGAAATTTTAATTATTAAAATTATGATAATGTTGCTAAAATTAGAAATTAATCAAATAAATTTAGCAAACTGCTAAAGCTCAAGACAACTGTGAAATATTTATTTTTAAAATTTTAAGGAAAAATATTAAAAATATTGAAATGTGAAGAAAAACTGGGGAATTGAAATTTTAATTAAACTCAACTTTCTGTAGAAATAATTAAAGCCATTTTTATTAAAATACATACCTATAAGTATTTTTAATGAATAAGAAATTTGTAATATAAAAAAATTATATAAATCTCCGACAATAAGGTATAAGTGCTTGAGTCGACTTAAGCTCAAAAGGACTTAACAGCACCATTGTGATTTCCCACTTCAAAAGTACCCCACAGTAGTTTCACTGAAATTATGAAATTTTTTTTAGGAAGTTAAATTAACTTCAGTTAAATTAATTCTTAACTGCAACAAATTTCTTATTATAAAAAATGTATAATTAATTAAAAATTGTAACAGATTCCTTATTATTAATTAAGAATTTAAGTTTAAAATAAATATAAATTAAATATAAAGTTTATAATTAATTTTAAAAAGATTGTAAAATATTTCTTATCATAGATTTTTAAATATTTAAAATTAATTTAAAAGTAACAGATTTCTTGTTATAAAAAATTTTAGAATACATAATTTTAAACTGTTACAGATCATTTATTGTTCAAAATTTTAATATAATTTGAAAATAAACTAATTTTAATTTAAAATTGTCTTTGAATCATTTCAAATTAATAAAAATTTATTCCAATTACTCTGTTTCCCAATGATGCATAATATCTAAAACAAATAAAATTTTAAAGAGTTTCCTGCGTATTTTTAACTTTATTTCCCATTTTTCCGTTAGGATGAGGCAATATTCAAATTCGAAGAAATATTTGTATTCCTTATCACAACGTCGTTATGTGATATGCATCACCTCCAGTGGACATCCATATATAACGCGCTGGCTGCAATCGCATTTAGACATTATCTAAGGAGGAAACACCCCATTGTGTGGCACTATGTTCAACTATTGTTCAACTATGTATTACCCTTGTTTGTCCCCATTCAACTTACTGTGGGCCTATTAAAATTGTTTTTGTTTAACAAATGATAATAATGATCATCATTATAAATGTTGTCAGTGATCAACTTTTTGACTTAGTAACTTTTATGAATTATTGTTCTTGGGCTTTATTTATCCAATAAGCCACTCATTCACTGCTCGTCTAAAACCACAAGATTAAAAATAAATATTCTTAAGACTGTGTTCAGACACATCATGTCTTATTGACATGATTCTTCCATTTTCTTCTTTGAACTTTCTTTGGCGTTCACACAAGTCATGTCTTGTTGACGAGTTGTTTTTGTGTATGTGTACATAAAAAACGTTGTTTGAGCATTTTTTACATTACGAATGAGAAAGCAAAACGTACTGACAGAGTACGTAAACATGCGTACTCGTTTCTTTTCCCCTCGTCGATCTCGCCTATAAAATAGCAATCATGTCAATAAGACATGATGTGTCTGAACACAGTCTAATTTACGATTAATAGTCATAATATGGAAACCAGAGACATTTTGACTTTTAGTTGAACTGGTTGCTCTTTTTTTTTTGCTGTTGCTAGTGGTGATGTTGTTGCCGCTGTTGCTGTTGTTAGCATTAATGGAATTTGAAAACAAAAATCTATAGACCCAACGACTATCAAAAGCGTATCTGGTAATATTGAATTTAAAATTTCATATGTTCCATAATGCATCTATCCCCCTTTTAACATAGAAGATAAATTCTTTACAACACCGGGCAAATCGAAAAATGAATTTTTATTAGGACAAACCATGTAAAACAAAAACGACATTAAACACGATTTTTTATAACAATGATAAATTTCGTTCTGCTTCATAAAATCAACTAGTCGTCATAGAAACATGCATAAAATTTTGCTTTAAAGATTATAAAGTGAATTCCCTTGTTTTATATTTATTTATATTAAAGTACCAGCATTATAATTAAGTAGATTTAAATTCGAGTAGTCAAAGTTAGTAATTTCCAAAAAAAAGTTGATATAAAAAACCGCATGAGATCGAAAACTTGTAAAACGAGTATCATGCAAAACGGGGGAGAGGTGTGTATGAGACCCGTTTTAATATGGACTAATAACTTCTTTTTTTACGTCTGTTTTTAGGGGTAATTCTAAACAAAAAAATAAAATAAAATATATAACGTTGGCTGATCACAATGTGCAGAGGTCGGCACGAAAAAAGGACATATCAGTAATGCCAATTTAGCGCTTTTTGCGCTTATTTATTACTAAGCCAACATGAGTTATTACAAGGTGGCGCAAGACGAATGTTATAATTTGAAATGTCTGCCATTTTCGCAGATGGCGCCAAATGTCTCATTTAACATTATTGATGTAGATGTATGTTGAATTAGTTGTAAACAAGCCATGGAGCGATATGCACCTCAAGAACATGAAATCGTTCTTACTGCTTATTTGACACATTTATCAAATACATATATTATCAAATATGAAATTACTTCATATTTGTCTGAAAATCTTTAAGTAAAATGCATTGAAAAAATGTTTGTTGTGGCTTTAGCTCTTCATATGCCGACATTTCATTGGTTGCTAAAACCAAATCGTCAGTGAAGTTTAAGCAGTTTGAAAACATTCAACCTCGGATGTTTATGCCACACAAATCAAATACAATATGAGAATTTCAATATTGCATATGAATTAAAACAAATACATAATCATAGTAGGCTTAGAATGTTTTTATACAAACAACACAACAAACAATTATACTCAACGTGAGTCTATTTTATTTTTCTCTCAACACCCATACAATTAAACGCCCGTTGGTCGTTAATGATTGTATTCAGTTAGGCAAAAATGAAAAATAAAATCTTTATTGTAAATACTTAATATTGAAATTTATTATTCGGGAGAATATCCCGACTAATCGTTAGAAACAATTAGTTTTTTTGCAAAATGCATTGAAAAAATGTTTGTTGTGGCTTTAGCTCTTCATATGCCTACTATGATTATGTATTTGTTGTAATTCATATGCAATATTGAAATTCTCATATTGTATTTGTTTTATGTGACATAAACATACGAGGTTGAATGTTATCAAACTGCTTAAACTTCACTGACGATTTGCTTTTAGCAACCAATGAAATGTCGGCATATGAAGAGCTAAAGCCAGAACAAAAATTTTTTCAATGCATTTTGCAAAAAAAACTAATTGTTTCTAACGATTAGTCGGGATATTCTCCCGAATAATAAATTTCAATATTAAGTATTTAAGTAAAATGTTTTATATTTTTTAGACATTGCAATCGATCGGCCGAGAGCAATTCTCCCAAACACATCATCTTTCATTTCATGTATTAGAGTAATAGCGTGAAAATTAAGAAAAATCAAATCAATTTTATTGAAAATAATTATTTTCAAACACGTTTTGATATTTTTTATTGATCTTTTATGTAAATTTTTCCATTTTGTTTGATTTTGAAATCAGTCGAGACTCATTGCAGCACTAAAAAGCAATATTTGTTAAATCGATTATTACCAATTGAAATTTTTTCATTGCACTCACGCGCATGCAAATCGTTGAATTGTTCGAATCTGATTGGACATATATCATATCATCTGACTGTATCAACATACCTGAGAACAGCATAGTTCATTCGCATGTGTCCCTAATTTACGATATTTCACTACATCGACTTTAGCTATACGAATTAAAAAAAGCAACAAATTGAAAATTTATTAAATATCAAAAACTTACCACAACTTGAAATTTTATCCCTCTCTCTCTTAATTGGAAAATTTTCCTGCATACAACTGCCGAAAAATCAAGATTTTGGAAGAAAAGAAATTCTAAAAACCAAAAAGGTCACAGAAATCTCTAAAACAGCAAATGAAGAAAACATGTCTAAAGTAAAAATTAAAAAATTTCAAGATGGTTTAACAAAAGACTCAAACTGAAAAAAATTGCCTCAAGAAAACTGAAAATAGACTAGAAAATATACCAGAAAGGCCACTTACATATAAAATTTGCAGCATGAAGCACTTTTCCAAGCTTCGAAGAATTATCGAATCTTGAACAAGAATTCGATCGATCAACAAAAATTTTTCGTCTTATTAAAAAAAAAAAATAAAATAAAATAATAATAAACAAACTCGCGTCCATTGTTGCTATATTTCTAGGTTACGAACTGATTTATTAGATTTTTAGTTCCATGGAAACTGTAGCTTTAAATTGATTTCAAAGTTTAATTTTTCGAAAAATTAATTTTAATTCACCTCATGGAATGAATTCATATATTCTCACGATATTTTCAGAGTACAACAAGTTTTGTTCCGAGTTTTCTAGCTTTACATATGTACATATGCCGAGATCTGATGAAAACTCGATGCCAAAAATCAACGTGGATATAAGAAACTTGAAAATTGGAAAAAATCTTCAACATCTCTAAGAAAAAAAACTTATTTGGCGAAATTAGGAAGAAAAAGTTTGTATCATTTGAGGAAATCTGTCAAATTAGTTTAAAGCGGCTTTTGATTTAAAATTACCAAAGTTCGAAAAAAAACTGCTCAAATCGAAGGAGTGTCCGGAAATGAAAATCTGGTGTTCTGACAATATCACTGGAATAAGAATGAATTTATATCTCTGTTAAAAAATATGTTTGTTTTTTAATAAATAGTTTTATTTATTTATTTATTTTAGAATTTATTTCAAAATAGTTATTTATTTTTTTTATATATAAATGTGCTTTTCAACAATTAGTTTTTATGGGCTTTTCTATAAATCGTTTTTTTTAGTGGCTACATTTCTTAAATTATCTATACGAGATTAATTTCATTTAGAGGTTTGTTTTAGGGATATAGTACATATTTTATTAAAAAGGTTTTCTAGCTTTACACTTTTTTGTGTAATTTAATAAATTTAAACTTAGTTGCTAAATGATTTAAACTTGAATTAAACCTTTAACTTTATAATTTGCTGTCTTGCCACCTTCTGTTCGTTTAAATTACAATACCTTTAATAAAATTTTAATTTTTTTCTTTTTGCTTTCCTTGATATTCAATTGAAATGAATTTTCGATTTGATTCTCTTTGTTCGCAAAAAAAAACTACAAAATTAAGGTCAATTAATACAAATTATAATAAAAAAAGATATACTCGTAATTTATTTGTGTGGTTTGGTTTTTACAAATAATTTAAAGCCAAATTAGTATTTAGATCTAAATGTCTAAAAATAACAAATTATTTATTAAAACTAAATTAAAATCTAAATACTACTAAGAAATAAATGATGTTAAAAATATATACGAGGGTGTAATTCAAAAAATTTATTGTACTTAAAAAATAATAATAAAAACAATAAAAATTATTTTGCTGGTGTTTCTGTTATATAAAAATTTCATCTAAGAAAATGAATGCGCTTATTATTTAAAACAAAAAGGGTTTCCTTTTCTAATTAAATTCATGTCTTTTTGAGCTTTTCTATTAAACAAGTACGAGCACATGCCAATTTTAGCAAAATCAAATTTACGTAAAAAATCAATACCAAATGAATACACCGTAAAATATCCATGCTTTAATATAAAGGCGGCAGTCGGAGAAGGAAAGATATTTATAAATATGTAGATATTTTTTATATTGTTATAAGAATTGAAAGAAAAGAAATTTTGCGGTTACTATTCGTTCATATACCCGCCTAATGGTGAGAGTTTAAAAATTGCAAATTAAATTCATTTATTAACTACTTACGTACATAGTACATGTGTACGTGTGTACATACATATGTACATATGTACGAGTATATGTGTATTTTTATTGGCAAATTTATTTTATCTTCCCCTATTTTTTTACAATGCGCGTAGGCTTAATTACAAAAAGGTTCTAACTATATTCGTATAACAATGAAATACATAATTTTCAATAAATTTTTTTACCTTTCTTTTTATTGTTTAAAGTTATCACGTAATCAAGCCCTTAATTTAAATGTTCCTTGTGTTTATGGTAGTATGTACGAGTGTGTATGTATGTATTGTTTAATAAAAAATCTTTTTCGTTTTGATTTTCAGGTACAATTCAATAAAATCAAAATTCAATCGGTCATTTTTCATTACTTTTTAGAAGTAAATTACGCTTTTGTTTATAAAATTTTTAAAACAACTCTCACTCTCTTTCCCCCTCTGCGTGTTGTAATTCCAATTTATCAATAAAAGCGCATCATTTCAAAATGTTACATTTTTATCTTTTTACAAATTTAGTATATTATTATCTTAATACCTTGTGTTTTGTATATTGTGTGCAAAACTGAGTTGCCTTTGAGCAGATCTAATGTTTTTTCTTGGCAATCACGTCATCTCGGCAGGCTACAGCAGCTACAAGGGCAGCGCCACGTCCAGAGCCATCCTCTGACAACATTAGGTCGAAGCTGATACCAGGTTTAACCAGCTGTGTAATTTTTTCCACCATCAAATTGTGGAATTTGGGATGAAAACGGTAGACACTGCCGTCCACGCCGACTGTTACCTGGGGCTCATTCATTTTATTGATTAGCGTTGCAATGCCACAGGAAACCAAATGGGCAGCTCTCTTGGAAATACATTCACAGATATAACGAACATTGGCACAATCTTCGTCAGTGGCTTCATTCAGTCCCAATTCCTCTAACACCAATCGGCAATTGGTATAAACGCCCGGTTCGTCAGCCTCAATTTCAGAAACATATTTGGTGAAGAACTGTCCTCTGGTCATGAGAACGTCGGAGTCTTGTCCGCTGAAGAGAATGCCGGCCTTTACCATTTTCACAATGACTAGACGTACCAGTTCACCCATGTACATGCCAGAAATCATCTTTTCGAAAACTTGCTTGCCAGGATTAATAGAATGACTGTCGACTTCTTCATCGAACTCGGTGCGGACAAAGTTGAGGGCTCCATTGTCACCAAAGGCTCCCCATTCCGTGTTGATGAGCACGTGTGGCTTGTCATTGCTTGCACCATCAAACATTTCAGCTTCTTCGACTCGTTCAACATAGCAGGCATTCGAACCCGTGCCCACAATCAAGCCAATTTTGCAATTGTGATTTTTCCAAGCACAAGACATCAAAGTGCCAGTGGTATCATTTAGTATAGCACACACATCAATTTGTACATCACCTCTTCTAGCAATTGCGTCTTTTAAGAGCTGGACTACGTCCTCGTTCACCACACCAGCACAGTTGAAGCCTTTCGTCCAAGTTACCAGGAGACCCTTTGTGAGACCCAGCTGCGTCAAGGGGAAGGAGAATGTGAAACCCAATGGCAAACGCTCTTTATAAACGTTGTGTTCGTTCATGAAATTGGCCAAGCACTCGGCGATGTGATCGAACAGTTGTGTTCCTGAGCCCAACATAATGTGCTGGGGAATGGCGTAGATGCGAGATTCCATTTGGAAATCATGCTCCTCCTTCAGATGAATCAGCAACACTCGGAAATTTGTACCACCAAGGTCAAGTGCCAAGAACTTGCCACGTTCATTGCCATTTGGCAAATCTTGTACGTAGGTAACGAAACACTTGACATTCGCCTTCTGATGGGTGTCCTTCTTTAGGCCCTTTTTGATTTCATGTAGGATACGATAGTTTAGCTCTTCGATCTGTTCGTCCGTGAGTATCAATTGCTGACATAACTCGTGCACCATCTTCCGTTTTTCCGCGACACTTGCATTGGCATACGGTGCTGTCGTTGGTGGCGCATTTGTGGTTTTGTGGCACAATATTGATGCAATATTTTCGCCCTCAGCAACTACAGTGGCGGTCGGTATGAACGAGCGCATTGCAGCGCTAGCTCTGTCTGTTTCGTCTAACGATTTGCTGCAGTGACAAGTAAACGTTTGCGATGATCTATTGCTTTGTTTTGAGGTTCTCTGGCAATTCGTGTTGTTGTTATTATTATTGTTCGCTATGCCATTGGCCATTGGCGCCGTTTGCATACAACATGAATGGACCAATAAGGGGGATGAGGGTTGCGACTCTGCAGTGGGGCAAGATGATGTTGACGTATGTTTATTGCACACAGAATCGTAGCAGCCATTTGGTAATGTCGATGTAGATGCTGTTTTCAAACAGCATTCTTTATTTATAGATATATTTTGCACGGCCACATTTATATCTTTATCCATTTTGTTTCTAATTTCTTATTGCTACTTTCTTTTAATTTATTTGGTACCAACTACCTCTAGTTGTTTTATTATTTCAGCTTACTTTTGTGTTCTACTTTTCTTTATATTAATTTTCTTTGTCTATTTGTCTGTTGTTTGACTTTTGCACAGCACAGCACAACTCAAAATAAAATTATTTTCCGCCTTTAAATTCGAATCAACCGTTTCGTTTAAATGCTTCCAACGGAATCAATTTCATAAACTGTGTTTAAGGTTTCAGCTGTTTCTCAATTTAATTTATTTTTTGTTTCTTCTTTTTTTTTTGTTGTCTAGATCCCGACCACTTAACCCAGTCAGCGCTCGTAGCAGTCGTAATAGTGGTCTATAATCAATCGGCTTTTATAATGGAAACTAAACAAATTTTATACATGTTTCTCCAAAAATAAAAAATAAAAACGTTTCTCTACGCTTTTAGTTGTTGCTGCCGCAATAGCGTACGACTGCAGTGGTTCAGAGCTTCTGTGTGACTTGACTTTGTTGTACTTTTGAAGGAACCTTGAAGGTCAAAATTGACAATTTATTAGTATAAAACTGGAAAGTTGTTTTTTCGTACGTACATAAGTATGTATGTATATCTATATGAGAGTATTACTATGTATATACGAACGTCTGAATATAAGTACATGTATACATACATATGTATATACACTAAATGTGTATGTGCATAATTTAACGTGCGCGTGTGTAAGCGATTTTTGTATTACTTTCGTTATAGAGCTCTTTTATGTAATATGTTGTAAGAGAAAGAGTGAAGAGATTGTAAGTACGTATGTATACGGGATTGCCGCTTTGGTCCGATTGTGCGTAAATGATAGTAGGTACGTTATTTTTTTAACCAAGACAATTGTTACAATTTCTTAATGTTACTGATTTAAAAATTATTTATTGATTTTAGACAATAAATAATACTGAAATTTTTATACCTAAATTAATTTATGTGCCTGGTGTATCTAAATGTAATAATGATTTATTGAAAAATAGTCAGTTGATAACTGGTTGTATTAGGGCATTCATGTGAGATTTATTTGTAATACTTTAATGAATTCATTTTCCCAGAAATTTTCTTAACTAATGCGTTGTGCCTACCGATATAATAAAATTGGACTCAAAAAGGGAATTGTTTTCCGAAAAAGGTATAGTTTTGACATCGATGCGTTACTAAAAATATTATTTCAATAGCAATGCAAAAATGTATGCGTAAAAATTTAGCTTTATTATGAAGGAGTGTTGTATTTTGACTTTAACATTCATGTACAATGGGGTTCAGCTAAGCGCTTACATATGTATATCCGAAGCTTAAGGTCGTCAGAAATAATTACTCTGCGTTTGGCCAAAACACAATTAAGTCCTTAAAAGTGAATTTTATTTATTTACATAAATATTAAGTTGTAAAGAAAATTGGGAATAAAATAGGTACCTATTGATTTTGCTGTAATTTAAACACATAAAATGCAAGTGGCAACTCTTACTCTCTCTCTCTCTCTCTCTCTTACATTTATTTATTCCAATGAATAATAAACTCAAAATAAACTGATTTTCTTACATTGGAAATTGTTTGCTAACAAGTGCTCATATACTAATCACACACACATTCATATTTTCAGACGTTAAACATTACAAGATGTACGAATGTGGGTTTATAGGAATTTTTATGGAAGTATTTATATGTATATGCGAGTATTTACATATGTATGTATGTATACATATGTATTTATGTATACTAACCTGCCTTCTATTTGCATTTATCGTATGACTGTTTGTTGTATTACAGTTCGACCGACTGTTTATGAATTAAGTTTTGTATCTGGAATGTATTTTACTCTTTCTTGTATTATTCTTTCTTTTAAATTTTCTTCAATGAGAGGGGTGTGTTGCAATTGTTAAACAAACACATTGACATGTACTAAAGTTGTTTTTGTTGTTGCTTTTATGATAAAAATGGGGCTCGTCTCTTGCTTTGTGTGTGAGTGCAATAGGTATACATACATATACCACGTTAATCATAAATAATGCATTCACCAAATTATTTTTATGCACTTTTTTACTCACAGTCTAAATATGGATGTACTTAGATATGACGATAAAATCGCAGTTTGGCTTCTATGTACATAAGTACGTGATTGAACTCACACTTTTTAAAATTTATTAATAATCACTTTGTAGGTAGATACTGTCTTAGCAATTTTTGTGTTGCTTTTTATATTTTATTGGGGATTTTTTGTGATTAAAATTTTCCAAAAAACAAACTCGTTATGTACATACTTATGTACATAAATAGAAACATATGTAAATATGTGCTCAGATTATGTTTCATATGTGCCTACTTAGGTACTTTTGAATTCACCAGGCCAAATGTGCTGTTTTAAACTGAAATAAAAGACAATAACTATTATATTAGATATTGGCAATAAATGTCTAAGGCATGTAACCTGTATGTATGCACATCCATACACATATGTATGCACAAATAAGTGCATACATACATTAGTATGTATGTATGTACTTATATGGTAAATTTCTATTTATACAATTGGGATAATTTAAAAAGCGGGCTATAGGCAGGCAGGTAGTCAAAAATTCAGCACTTATTTTTATTTATCTTTTTTTTAATTCCAAAGACATACATATGTATGATACATAAAAGGTGCCTATAGGATACATATGCAGAATCATGTAGATATACATATATGTATGTACTTATGTATGTATACTTAAGTACTCATGCATACTGAGGTGATGAAAGAAACATGTCCTGTTATTAATTATTTAAATTTTAGTGTCTCAATTTTATGAAAACATACATATTCATATATAATTCATCATTTTGAGCCAAATTTTTTGATTTACGTGGATTCCATTTTGCAGCCCGATTATTTCGGTATTTACGAATTATCCCAGGAGAATTTAAATCTCTAAATTTCGTTTGAATATTTGAACCGCTTTCAATATCAAAAAATTATGTATGTATGTGCAAATGTATCAATGTGTTTTTATATTCTTATTTAAAATTTATACATATGTACATATATCCAATTAAAATAAAAATAAATTTGTCATGTTCTCTTAATTATCTTTTTGAAAGTTCATTGAAACTATTTGAACTTAAAAAATAATTTACAAACACGAGTACAAAAGGAAATACAACCATAATCTAAGTCAATGACAAGTTGTTACATTAAATATATGTACATACATATGTATGCATATCTGTACATAAATTCAACAAGGACGTCAATAACTTAATCGATTTTTTTTTTCATCGGTATATTTGAAGAATATTTTTGGGATGATGAGAGAAAAAGTTTGTATATGTTGGCAGAAAGTGTGCACATAGATACACACATATACTTATGTACATGTACATACATACCTATGTACGTATTGATATAAAAGTTCCTTTTTATCACAGTTATTTGCATACATACATACATATGTACATCTACATATGTATGTTCATCTCTAATCTTATCTAAAATTTAAATTTAGTTTTTATTATAATTTCCCTTATCAAGAAATATTTTTTCAGAAATTCAGACAAAGAAATATTTTATATTAAAGTTATCTACCAAATTTATTTATTATCAATGCTTGTCATACGGAGCTCCACTTAAACTTGACATTTAAAACATGTGAATCATTATGAATCTCGTGAGAATTAATTGAATTCAAAAAGAAAAAAATCAATAGCAGACTTAAATATAAAAATATGACACGTGTATTTTTTTTTATCAATTCCTTTCATGATGAAATTTGAACACATTTAAGCATTTTTCTTTTCGTGTCAGCAAAATTGTAGTAAATCAAAGAAACTATACGTGCGGGTATACATATGTATGTATGTACATATATATGTACATATATTCACAAACACATATTAATTCGCAAATTAAAAATGCACATGATAGATTGTACACTAAAATTAAGTATAAAAATTTGATTACAAATTTATATTCATATTTTCAACTCACAGTTTATGTATGTATATTTTTTAAATTAATTTAAATGAACGTCATTAAAATTGTTTTGATTGCGTTATTGTTGTAGTTCGTTTGTAGTTACACTTAATTTTTTTACAAAAAGTATTTTGCTTAATTCAACACTTAATTTTTTTACAAAAAGTATTTTGCTTAATTCACTTTTCTTCTCTAATGCTTTTAATACTTCCACTACTTGAGTATGAATGTTGTTAAACGCCAGACAAACATCACATTTAAGAAAAGACCTCGGCTGTACTAACCCACTCGTACGTTCAAATGTATGTACATACTCATGCATAAACACATTCATACAAACATTTTTTGTGTAGGCATGCGTATGTATACGTTTTCTCATATACCCAGTTTAATGGCCATAAGCCCCACACACCCTCTCTAGAAAATGTGCTTGCTTGTTTAATAAGGTTTTTATTATTTTTTCTTTTATTTTAACATTGACACATAGAGAGCGTTTGCTTACACAAACTCATTTCTATTTCCAGCAGCAATATTGGTGATGATGTTTGTGTGACATTAATTTGCTTCTCAGTCAGCGTGGCTTACTCTCAGTCAGCGTGGCCGTTGTGCGTGCCTCTTGTTTGGCTGCCATATGCTATTTTTACTTTTCCAAATAAATCTGCTACTGTCTTGTAAAATGATTTCCCTTTTTTGTGGTTAAATGTTAAAAAAATTGAAGTTTTTACAACATACACCCACACGTGTTAAATACACTGTAAGAGAAGTTAAGTTAAGTTAATATTTATTGCACTGTAAGAGAACGAAAAAATAATTTCAAAATTGCTAATGTGTGTACATATGTATGTACATGCATATGTAGACCTGAACAAATTGATTTGGAGATACAATACAATATAAATAAAGCTAACAAATTCTCTTTCAACCGATTTTTCAAAGACGATTAGTTTTTATCAATGTTTAGTGCTTTTATGTGGCCAATTCTTCTGCGAAGAAATCATTCTCGCGGTCTCTAGAACCAATAAAACATTTAATTTAGAAAATGAAAAGTAAAAACCATAAAACACGTCACATATATTTGGTTTTCAAAGTTCCTGAATTATTGTTTTTAAATAAATAAGAAAGAAATCATAATAAAAACTGTTTCATTGATTTTGAAAGCATGCACCTTTATTTCATAGTGAAATGCTAAACCCAGCCATAATCTGCAAAAATTTAGAAGCAATTCTGTGTTGGGTACTCTAAATGGAGTTCGTGATTAGCGATACGACGCTGTTATCGAAGTGCGTTATAATCGGGATAATTTCTATGAAATATTTGCACAGAACTATGGGGTACGGGGAAGTTGTTCGTCATAAGCTATAATTTTTTATAAACGGTGTATATTATAACCGAACTCAATTGTATGTGTCATGCTTAGAAGATAATTAAATCATTATACATACATATATTGTCAAATTCTTTATATGATTTTACATAGTTTTTATCTAGACTTTTCAAATATCAAAAATTCCCACATTAGCCTGGAGCTTGTTAGTAATTTTTTTAATTTGTCACTGGTCACACTGTTCTCAGTAAACGTTTACACACCTCTTTTTTATAGGTTTTAATTTATGCACACATACATGTACAGAACAGTATGTAAGAGATGCACCCATAGATACATACACAATTTGCCATACCAAAATTTGCCTTTTTTCATCATTTCAAGTAATTTTTGGTTCTTTAATAATGCCCAAATGTATGTAAATACAATCTTACACATACACATGCATGTGTGTATTATATTCAAATTAATCTCTAAAAATATGTAATATTAAAACAAAAACTTTTTTTCAGAATTAATATATTTAAAGAATAATTTCTCTCACGTGATTGATGTGAATCAAGAATGAGGTGATTTTTCGTTCGATCTCGTATGCGTAAATGACCGTAAATGTAAAAAATTCGTCGTTTTAGTATGTGGCGTTAGTAATGAATTTGATACTAGTGGTATAAGTAATGTGACCATTCGTCCCGATTTCGACGGGACAGTCCCGATTTCCGGTTCACCGTCCCGGTGTCCCGGAAGGTAGCTTTTAAACGGGAATTTGTCCCGGTTTCCTGTTTTCCTGTAGCATAATAAACATGTTTGAAAATGTATAATATGTAAACATTTTTATTCCGTACTAATTAAATTAATAAAATTAATAATATTAATATTAATTAAATTAATAAAATGTACAAAATTGAAAGTAGCGAAAATTTGTATAATTTAAGCTTGAATTAATTTTTATTGTTTTTTTTTTAACATGTATGCTATGAAAAGATTTTTTTAATTCTTTAAAAAGTAAAAAATCTTTAAATTAAAATATGAATATAATTTAAAGAAATTTGTTTCAGCAACAGCTTTTTTCTTCCAATAATGCGAAATGTTCATCACTTGAAGAGTTCAAAACTGTTAGTGTAGGAAGGTCTGCTGAAAAGTGCTGTTTTGATAAAAAAAAACTGGGTAAATATTATTTTGTGGTGTCCCGGTTTGAGTTACAAAGATAATGGTCACGTTAGGCATAAGGAAGTGATTTAGGGCCCAATTTTGTATTTCACCTACATACATATATGAGGCGTTACGATATTTCAGTGTAATTTATACATATATACATATGTATATATATTTTTTTTACAAAACAACAAAAACAATTTTATTCAAGTCAATGCTTCATTTTGGTGAAATACAAAATTAAGCCTTTCCTCAGTTCACTATCCCACAATACACCATCTCAGAACATTCAAAGTGAATAGACATTAAAAATTACAACTTATACTCGTAATATCGATCCTGTAATAAATTCACTGAAAAAATCCGGATTTGCACTACTTTTGAATTACAATCTCTGATATTTCATGACTTTCTTGGAAGCTATCCGGTGCCACGGGAACCAGTAGCTCCTAAGCTTGTCATAGACTTTTTTATGAATTGGTAGCTGTGGATGAAACCCAAATCGCAGGAAGAACTTTGTGGGCTAAAAGAGGGGAGGGGGAGTGGTTCAGCGCACATCTGCCTATGCCGATAAGCTAGTGGCGACCTTACACCCAGAACACAACATTCAGCGAGTTATTAGCGATTTCTGCGAAAAGTGTGTGCAAATTGGCGCCATCTTCGTGCAGCCTCATGGCAAAAATCATATTCTTAAATATTCATTTCATAAAATTATTCCTCCAATGAAAACACTCATTGATTTTTTAAATAATATTCCATGTTTCATATTATTTAAAGTTATGTGTACTTTTAATAAAACACCCTTTATTTTTGCGTACTCATTTGTATGTAAGTATTTGTACATACATATAAGTATGTATTTATGTATGTAATGGAATTTCTAATATGAAAGGTTGAAAATAAACATTTTCCAAACAAAGTTAATTTAACGGTTCTGAGATCTACAAACAGTTTTGCCAGGTTTCCTTTAAGCAAAAGTATTTATAGCCAAAAAACTGTATGCATCTCTCTTTTGCGCCTTTTTATAGAAGAGTTTTTAACGAATGTTACTCATACATTTGCTTGTTAGTACATATACATATATGTACATACGTATCTATGTATGTACGTAAATACGCCTTTAGATACATACTTACATAATTATATACTTTGCGAACTCAGTCGTTTTTTCTTTTCATAGCATTCAACCAGTTTTAGAAAGGGGCTCGTCTTTTGTTTATACTATGTATGTATATACATATCTATATACATACATACACACATATATACTTAAGTATATGTATGTGTGTACGTGTAGATATCTAAAGGCAGATGTGTATCTAAAGTGTTACTAGTAGTTGTGTGTTGTAAATGCATGTGTGCGTTTCTATTTTTATATTCCTATTTAAAAGAAATATTGATTCTTTTTATTTGTTTACTGGCTTTCGCCACCACGTTTTCCAGCTGCTGAGAAGTCCATTAGTCATTACTCTCTTGCCCTGAAGACTGCGTCGTCCACGTGCTCAATTCTAAAGCAGAGCTCCTCAAAATTCCATGATTTTGTTGTAGACTCCAAAACAGTTGACCCGAACCCTATAGTACTTTGGACTTTGTTAAAGCAATATGTACATACATACATATCTATTTTTGTACATAAGTATGTATTAATGCATAGTAACCGAATGTATACACATGCACACATACATATGTATGTATGTATGTACATTGTACATATGTATGTACATAGTATATATAGATGTGCATATGCTTGTATGAATTTTTGCCTATTTTTTCATAGAAGTATGGTACAGAAAAGGTATTGACGTCATAGAAATTCTTTCTTTATGTTAAGAATTAAATACATACATATTTTCTTAGCGGTATGGTGTGTATACATACATATGTATGTATAAGTATGTATGTATTTATGTATGTATACATTCATGTAGAAGAAAATATGTATATGTATGTACATACATACATACATACATATGTATGTATTAATGTATGGATATACATATGTATGTATGTACCTAAAAAGGACATCAAAGCATCTCCAGCCGAGTTAGTACTAGGTACCACTCTACGTATTCCAGCAGAATTCTTCAAATTTCTTTTATTTCCTGCATAATAAAGTGTGTACAACACCTTCAGGGGACGTAGCAGTCATCGTTAAGGACATAAGCTTGCTCAATTGGACCCTAATTAGTATTTTATCCGGCTTCAACGGGAGGAAGAATAAGGAGGAAAAATATAAGTTCACACCAGTGTAATTTCAAACAATAAAGCGGGTGAATTCAGAAAAGTTGTCTTTATGTATAAAAGTATCCGCAAGCCAGATGGCCTGCAAAGAATCAATATTTCAATAAAAAGAATTTAAAACTTATTTTAACCTATTTTAAACGTGATTTAAATACATACATACATAAGTACATATGTATATGTATTTGTATAACTGAACGAGCATGAGTGATTTGCAAATCTCCATTATCGAAACTTTGTTGCAACTTGCTGTGTTGTTCAGACTGTAGATGAAATTAATTTCTCACTCGGTGGTTACGTCAATCAGCAAAGTAAGTTGTTGCTTATGTGGCTCGGAGAACCCAGAAGTAATTGTGATAAAGCCATTCCATCCCGAAAAAGTGACTGTTCGGTAAGCATTATGGTCTGAAAGTGTCATTGGGCCGTATTTGTTTGAAAACGACGTTGAAAGAATCGTTACGTTTTGGCGATGTCAAATTCATGTGATTTACACCGTTAGACTTTTTTGAGGGGTTATGTCAAAGACCCTATAATTTTCTAACGTTGAAGCATTTGAAAACCAAAATTCAATCGACCGAAATGTGCGAAAAAAGTTATCGCCTAGATACCGACCGAGATGTGCGAAAAAGTGGTCGAAAATTACCTCAAAAGGATCCGCTGCTGCAAACAAGCTAGACTCGATCATTTAAATGTCATTGTGTTGTGTACGTACATATGTATGTATACATATGTATGTCAAGGTCGAAGCATTATAACAAAATAAAAGTTTTATCGAATTTATAGCTTTATGTGTGTTTATTTTATTATGTTTATTTTAAAATTGAAAAATGGATAACCCTGTACATATGTACATACGTACATACATGAGTATGTACAAATGACTACAAGAAAACTTCTATAAGAGTACTAATATACATACATACTTAAGTACATACTTACATACATACTTATGCATACAAATGTATTTCTCCCTATAAACATCGAACATTTGACAGATATTTGTCCCTAATTGTACATTAAATTAATAATATAAACAACTACCTACAAATGTGTAAATCTATTTTTATCACTATTCAAAAACCTCTTTGGCCCACAACCGGCCGTAATAAATGAATTATACTGAAATGACTTGCAAAGGTTATATGCTCCACAAGGTGAGTCAGCAAAAAAATTATAAAACACTCCTCTCAATCGTGTACGTATTTATTTTCAAACTCTCATTCCAACTGCATTTATTATCACTAATTCTCTTTGTTATTATAAGCGTTGCCGTTTTTGTTATATTTTGCAAAAATTTTTTACTTTTTTCTGTAGTAGAAATGTACATTTTGGTTACTTTTTTCACAATCAAAAAATTCAACTTTATTAAATTTTGCAGTGGCCGTACAACTTAGTACAAAGGCATTTAATGCAAACACTTCTGCAACATTTTGTGTTTGATTCTTAAGCTTTTTTGGCGGTTAAGAAATTTTAGCATTAGTTTTTTTTAATAATTTTTATTGTTTTTGCAATTCTTGTCTTTATTTATTTCAAAATTGATCTAACTGCAACACTTTTTGAGATCTGGTTGCACTGGTAGTGTAGCTCAATGTTACATATTTGTCGAAAATTATTCAAAATTGTATGAAATGAGGCAACAGGTTATTTTTTATAAAAATATTTTTATCTGCTATGGGTTAAGCTGTATTTCGCTAGTGCGAACTCATCAGTAGACTTCTACAAACGGAAGAATATTTCGAATAGTTTTGATAATTTATGTTATTTTATAATTTAAAGAGATTTTTATATTCATAAGTACAGGTACATTCGTATATGCAACATTAAATTTAACAGTAATTTTGTAAATTCAAACAGATAATATATTCTTCTGTATATATTCGCAAGTTTTCAATTTTACTTTTAGTTCTGTTTATGTCAAGAATATATATCTTGCATAATTACACCGCCTGATATTCCATCAACATGCCGTTCGAGTGGACTAAGTCTTTGGCTGTATAAAACCGATTTTTGGAATTATTGTAGAAAATACGTTTTTAAGTGCACTTTGCTTATCCGCCCATTTACTTTACATTTGTGACAGTTTTATATCATTTATATATAAATAATTCTGAAAAAAATCGACTTCAATACAATATAATATACATATTAAAAAACCAAATTAACTCTGGGTTAGTTTAAAAACCCGCCATAATCCATTTCTAGTTAATATTTCACTTCCAGGATATTGTAAACAGATGCAGATATTGTAAACAGCCCCACTTTTGAATAGTTATTGGGTTTATAAGAAGGTGGCAAGGCTGCATTAGCTTTTAAGAATAATTGGGTTTATTATTTAAAAAATGCCAATCCATTCAACAAAACGGAAAAAACAATTCCTCTGCAAACATACATACATATGTACTTATGTATGAACAGACGCATATATAAATTATATATATGTACATACATAAGTATATATGTATGTAGAATACTATAAATTTTTACGTAGCCATCACGTGGTATGTGTACACACTTACACACATTTTGTCTTAAGAGCCAAAAAGAAGTAAAAATAAATTTATTTGTGAAGTAGGAAATGCCATATCGTCACAGGTAGGGTTTCGGATTTCTCGTACTATACCATATTCTGGGAAACGAGAATGAAACAAAAGTGTTCGTTAAATCTGAGGAAAATATTTTCCAACTTCGCGAGAATCGTGTTCTAGAAATTATAACGTTTTTGACTTATTCTATATGTACATAAATTTGACGGTTTTGCCATCATTAACATTGTAGACAATCCTGCGCGGGGAGACAAATTAAGCCTTTTCCACCGAAGACATTTTTCATTCTTAGAGAAGTTCCAATACCTACATATGTACATGAATACCTCCAATACCTATTCGTTAAAAAATCTCTATCTAAGCCAATGTTTGCCATTCTAAAGGTAACTATTTCATATGTATGTTCGGATATTCGGATTTACCGAAAAAAAAAATAAAATTCCTCTTCACGGAAAATTTAATTTTACAAACCCTATTAGCAGCACTACGCCCACCTAAATGCCAGTCTGTGAGCAATAATCTAAATATCGTTGAGTCTATTTTCCTTTATATGTAGAAACAAATTTTACGTTTTTTTCTTCTATTTGATATTTTGCCAAAAGGAAAAGTAAATTTGGATAAATTCAATTATATATGTTCATATATATATATATGTATATATATATATATATATATATATATATATATATATATATATATATATATATTATTGTTTTTTCTTAGTAAAAAGATTTTAAATCTACATACATATGTATACATAAGTTTCCACTGTATGAGTTTCTTATACACACCAGTTCAATTGATTACGGCCACATATAATTTTTAGTAAACGGCCCTTATCTTTTGAAATTTTATGGCGAGAATATAAAATCCGCTATCAAGAATTAAAGGGCATGATTTATACACTGAAATATGAACGTTTTAATCATTATCTGTTAAAAATTATAGAAATAAAATATTACATAAAGCGATAAAAACAAAAAAACAAGTTTTTATATATAAATTAATTATTTATATGTACATATATTAGGGTGGAGCGAAAATTTTTTCTAATTTTGTTTTTCCTGTATTATGAATCGATGCTCTATACCCCTAAACACGTGTAAAAAAATTTTTAGACTTTTTTTAAGTTAAGGTCTTGAGGTGGCGCAGAGCACTTACATTTTTTACCTAAGCCATTTATTGAAACACGAAATCATCAGATGCAAGAAAGTTTTATTATTATTTTTTTAATTTTTCGATCTTTCATTGATGAGTATAAAACAAAATAGCATAAATTAGTACATATTAATAATAAAAAAATATAATTATGTATTACTTATTACACTCCTTGACAGCCAAAAGAAGCAACACTTGAAATAAAGTTTTGCTAATATATGTACTCATTTTTGGAAAAATACTTTTTTACGGTACTGGAAACCAAAGCACTTAAAATGATACAAACTTTAAATTTAAAAAGTACGTTTTCTGTTTAAAATTCAATTAGGAAAATCAATGGTATACACTAAAATTTCACCGGTCGTGCGCCACCTCTAAATTTCGTTATAGAATTCTAATTTTTTGCATCAATTAATGTTTTTTAAAGGGTCATCTATTAATAATACAGGAGATTTAAAAATATGAAAAAATTTTTTTTGGCCATTTTCACTCCACCCCAATATATATATATATATATATATATATATATATATATATATATATATATATATATATATATATATATTTATATATATATATATATATATATATATATATATATATTATATATATATATATATATATATATATATATATATATATATATATATATATATATATATATATATATGTAAAATCTTATAGTTAATTTTATTTTCAAAATGAATAAATAAATAAATTTGGTCGTAAAAAACAAAACTAAAAAAGGTCAACAAACTTTAAAATTAAAAAAATCAAATACTTATATTTTATAAATAAAGATTTCGCTATTAAGGGTGTGTCCAGCTGAAATGATATAAAAATTCATTATTATTATTTTTATTTCAAACACCTTGTCATACGAGTATATAAATGAGTTGTTACACATATGTAAGCGGTAATTCTGATTGGCTTTCCCCCCATATGAACATGGGGGAAAGCAAAGGCACATTCGAGTCTAAGTTTTGATGGCCAACTTCTCAAATCACTAAAGAGAAGCACCATGGGATCGCGACAGATAAAATTCCTCTTCTGATTTAAAAAATTTCAATATATCCCTAAAGTTTTTGCTAAGGCCTGCCCCGGTTTAAAATTTCTAGTTTTTTAGGCGTGTCCTCAGGGCCAAAAAAGCTTGGAGACATTATTTTAGAATTTCTCTATTCCATTGCGATCTATAATTAACGATCGTTAAAATTAAATCTGCAATTTATATAATCATTATATTTAGAGTAAAATTAATTTTACAATAGCACCACAATATAGTCCGAAGGCACTTAATATAAACACATCGCTTATAAAATTTTAAGTTTGTCGCTAATGTACTTTTGGCGGTTAAAGTTCGATGTAATTGGATATTACAACAAGCTTCCTGGTACAAAATTTCAAATATTTGAAAAATTATGAAAGCGAACAGGTGGAATTCACAGCGCAGCTGATAACTTTTTTACTTAATTTTTTAATTTTATTGTTTAATGACAAAATTTTTTCATTACTTTTGGTTATTTGCTTATTCGTTTTCATTGCTGTTGAATATTTTCCTTTGCTTTCTACTTTTATTCTACTCTTTTTGACATTGTGCAATGAGAGAGTGGTATTTGTTGTAATAGTTTCCTTAAAAATTACCATTTAATAATTTATTGATATTCTTAAATCTCATATTTAATGGTTCAAAATAAAATAAAAAGTTTTTTTTATTGAACTTAGAATTTGTCTATCTTGGTAACTACGCAGTCTTTCACAGAAGAGAAGATTTTTTGCGGTGGACCAAAACTTATAAACAATTCAATTCAAACAACTGATACTCGCAAAGTCAACATAGTCGAGGTCATTGCTCGAATTCAGCTGTGTTCAGAGCAATTGAAAATTGGGCCTGAACCTATACGTACCACTGTTCAAAGCTGTTCAAGTTGCATTAATTATAAACAAGTCACAAGTGATTGATACCCTTAAAGACTACATAGTCTAGGTAATTGCTCGAATTCAGCCGCAGTTAGATTTAGTGAAACCGGACCTTTCCTGTGCGAATGCCACTTTAGTGGTGGTTGTCAAAAAACCGTTGTTTTAAATCAATCAGCGTTGCTTCTCCTTTATTCGATATGTCGTTACTTCCATCCTGCTTATACGAGTAAATGAAAGATAAGGCGTTTACTTTTCTGAAAAAGGCAATTTTTTACCCTTTCAAAGAGAACAAAGAGCATCCTAATAATAAACACAATCTTATTAGGATAGAGCACGCAGTCCTGTAATGTGTTTAAGTTTTATGTATTAAAATGATAAATAGTTTTTTTAATATAAATTGATTGATACAATCAAGCATTTTTTTTTTAGAAAAGAACACGCCCTTAAAATGTATGACCCCTGAAAATCTCACATCGATTGTATATTTGGCGTAGAGATTATCAAAATCCAAAGTAACATAATTTTTATTTGTATTTATTTGTAAATATTCTCCGCCTTGTTCGTAATACCTTATCAAAGATTTTAAAATTGTTTTTATGTAAATAAATTTCAATATTTAATCTCTTTAACAAATATTTTACAAACCTTTGATATACATATGTACATAAGTATATACATATGTAAATAAGGGCCATATATGTATACGAGTATTTAATCTAGACAAACGAAAAATAGATTTAAATCAACTTGTATGTTTTTCTTGTTCATCATTTAATAACAAAAAAACTTTAATGCGTGTATTAAATTGATTAATAGTTTAAATGAAACTAAAGTAAAGTCCAATACAAAACTGTTCAATCAATAACTCGGAGCCATTGAAACTTAATCGATTGTGACTTTTCTCTGGTGATTATCGTTTTCGAAACAAAACCATCTTTGGCAAACAGAATAATCTGAGGGTCGTTAAGTCAATCTGCACACTTCTCAACCGGTGACAAGTGTCGGCTGGCAGTTTTAACTGGGAGATTAAACTTGCCTCGGCTGTGACTTTCTTTAATTGTCGTTATTTCATTTAATATAATCAGACAATTGCTATCAGTTTCAGATAAGAAAAAAATAATTTTCTACCACAGTAGACAGATTTTAGATTATTTTAATGGCGAGGGGCTGCTATGTCTCCTCGCCACATTTATTTAACAATACGAGTACGAGTATTGTGAATTACATTAAGTCAGCGAATATTTTTAGTTTTCTTTTTAGACTTGTAATCATTAGCGGAACCAGAGATATTTTATGAGCTGTGGAGCGACAAGATCAGAGTCTTTAAATTAAAATACATATAGGAAATACGTATAAGGCACACAATTTTATAATTGATAAGATTCTGGGTGGGGGAAGGGATAAGAGGCCTCAGAGTGGCGAGCAGTGCGTGTTAAGAATGCAACGCCAATGCTTGTAATACAGTTATCATTCTAATGTCTAAATATGATAAATTTATGTCCAGACATATGTATCATTGGAAATGACAAAGAATCCTTTGAGTTCTTATAACAGTCATGATACATTAGAAGTAGTGTGATTCGAGAGAAAATTGTAATTATTTTAACATGGATGAAAAAAAGGCGGAGGTTATAAATGTGCTCGGCTGTATATATGTATACAGCTCATCGAATTTTTCATCAACTGTGACCGGTTAAAAAATTCTCTTTTCATGTGATCCACACTTGTTTCCATTTTCAGCAACATATTATAGGGATAGGAGTACAAGCAATCGAATGCACTCCAAAGAATAGGTTCTAAAAAGTTTGAAATAACTAAAATATTATTAATATTATTTATATGGCAGAGACAAGTAAGAGAAATAAATGCAAAATTTAATTTATACTTATATTTCGACCCTCTTGGCATCGGCTTCAAGGGTTTCAGTGTCAACATGAGAGATGAAAAAGTGCATTTACGTCATTGTATATTACGTGAGTTCCAAAAAGGAAACAACACGATGGAGAAGAAGCAATAACAGCCAAAGATGATTAAGTTTGCTTAGGTGCTTCGAGGTATAATTGACATACATAAATCCTAAGTTAACTTCCACAGAAATAAGCTTTAAACTTCGAATTCATTAGACTAACGCTTTGATTCACATTAATAGGCTTCCTTACGCGTACAAACTATTTGTTGAGGGTATTTGCTATTGAAAAAAAATTTTCAATAGAAAATAATACTTTAGTCATTTCTAACTTTTTTAGAACCGAACAAGTTTTTTTGTTATAAGCTTTAAATGAATGATTATTGTCCGATGAGGAAGCTATCTAGAATATGTCTACGTTTATATATGTAAGTATGTACATATATAAAATAATTTATTTATACTGGGAAACCAACTTACGTCTGCGACACATGCAAATTCTCTACAATTTGCCTTTCTGCTGGTAAATTGTGATTACGATTTGTAATGAATCAAAGCACTTTCAGAAAAGAATTATATAGTTCTCTGCTCAATAATTTATGACAACCAATTCATTACGATTACATTAAATCAAAAACTAAACGGGACTACTTCTCATTAGGATCAAATAATGCTAAATACTCGAATATAATCAAAAAATTATCTGACTACTTTCATAATTATTTTAAATGCCCTTTGCATTGAATGGCCTTATCAAGTGCAAGGATAAACACAAAATTTCAACCAGTATTTAATTATATTTTTTTTTAACCGGCATATCATTAAGAAGATTTTCCTCTTATCAAACTAAAGTATATGTGTTATTGTACCGCTGAAAATTCTTTAAATTAGAGTCCAAATATCTTCTGAAGTTGGTATTTTCACAATCGACAAAGAAATACACGTACATACATTGATGGTGACTATTGTATATTATTTCCCAACTTTATTACCGCCTACTTTCTTTTCGACTCTACTTAATAGCTCTTCTGTAGTGGGTAGCAGCCATGTATGTGTGTATATCAACCAGCCTCCTGTTTTTTGAATTCGTCTTAATTTCTTTTATATGACTAAATTCGCTTGAGTTGTTTATTATTTTTATTATTACCATAATATTAAGGGAACCGAGTGTATGATTTAAGAACTTACTCCTAAAAACTGTGAAATGTGCTCCTAAATAGTAAAAACATGCTTGAAAATACAAAGTAATTTTAAATGAAATAAATATTTAAATTTTGTTGCTTAAATATGTACTTGTGGAGCTCAATAGAACATAAGTATAAAATAAAAATTAGATAAATTTAATTAACAGGATAATAATGATAGAAATTGAAATTTACCTTATAAATATCTTTCGTAAGCATGCGCATACGACAATGATTGAAAATTATAGTGGATTCTTCGTGAATATACTGCTTTGCATAATTTTAAAGAACTAATTTTGATTTAGTTCAATATACATATATTTAAAGGAAATCAGTACTGCGAGTGGTTTAATTAAAGATTTTCCTAAAAGGAAATGTGAACATATTTTAGACAAAAAACATATTTTTGTGTTTTATAGTTTATAGTTTTATATTAAAAAAAATATATATATTTTTAATAATCATAAAAGTATCCGGACTATTGTGACTAATTTTTATAATCATAAAAGTAGTCGGACTATTTTGTAATTACATTTGATTTCCGACTATTTTTAATTATCTCTAATCGATATTTATTGGGAATCCTACAAAACTTCAAATAATCGTAATCTAATTAAGTACTTCACCCTTGTAATAGAAAAAAATTATCTAATTACTAATCATTACGATCAGTAATTAGATAATCAGTACTTAACAGCTATTGTTTAAGCAAATAAGTAGCAGTAGAAGTTAAAAAAATACAGAAACGTATACTTTGAAACTAATAAAAATATCACTCTTTAAAAAATTACTCAAATTCCTTTTACTTGGGAATAAAATTTTCTGCCATTATTTTTCATAATTGGCTTTTAAATTGTTACGAGCGTCAGCTCTATAGGCAGTAACTTTTCAAGAAAAAATTAAATATAGTCCAATCACATGCAAAGTAGCTAAAGTTATTAAAACGAATAATTCGAAAAGCTGCTTTCATCTATTTTTCTAATTTTTCAAAACCGGTTCTTGATAAGTGAGAGTTTTCGGGTTATTTGAAAAGCCGGCTTTTCAGTGCTGAGGTATTCCATAGTTTTGAATATTTTTCCCTTGAATTCAAAAGAAATACTTAAATTCTTACTAAAAACGAATTTTGTTACGATAATTGTTACAACGAATATTAGATAGATAAAATATAGTATTAAATACACAAATATAATAATTAGAGCTTTTGCAAAATGCATTGTTTGTTAAGGCTTTAGCTCTTCATATGCCGACATTTCATTGGTCGCTAATCCAAATCGTCAGTGTTTAAGCAGTTTGAAAACATTCAACCTCGGATCAAGGAGAAATAAAATAGACTCACCTTGAGTGTAATTGTTTGTTGTGTTGTTTGTATAAAAGCATTCTAATCCCACTATTATTATGTATTTTTTATTATGATTCATATACAATATTGAATTCTCATATTGTATTTGATTCGTCTGGCATAAACATCCGAAGTTGAATGCTTTCAAGCTGCTTAAACTTTACTGACGATTTCGTTTAGCGACTAATGAAATGTCGGCATATGAAGAGTTAAAGCTCCAAACAAACAATACATTTGGCAAAAGCTCTAATTGTTTTAACGATTAGTTGGGGAGAATATCCAGAATAATAAATTTCAATATTAAGTACACAAATATAATATTATCACTCAGCTAGTTTACCTCTAGATAAGAAGTTGTTGATATGGCAGAAAAGTTGCATGAAGAGGAGGGAGCTCAATAATGCCTTAAATGAATTGCCAAATTCACCAAAAGAAAAAAATCGTTGGATAATAGAAATTTAAATAAAAAACACTTTGTTATTTAGATAAATTTTCGAAAATTTACACAATATTAATAACAATTAGCTAAACTTCTAGAAGCTCGAAACAAAAACGAAATTGCGAAACCATATGCCATCGGAGCAATAAATAGTGTCATATTTTTAAAGACAATTTTAACAATAAAATATTAAAATATTAATTCTCAATAGTTTCTCAATCTATGTATGAATTTGAATCGATTTTTAAATTTAAAAAATGGCTGTAAAACGATTTCTAATAAATTTCATTTTATTTAGCTATTCGAAAACCGGTTCAGTAATAGTTGTCATATTTGCTAACTCTAAAATAAATTAAAATGAAGCTTGCCCTTTATTTTTCATAGAAAAAAATCCTAGCTACGCCAGTGCACTAAAAAACACTATTTGAACTTAATTATGAGATAAAGTTGTTGTCAAAAATTTTAAAATAGAACTTCTTATCAATGCAACAACGAATTAAACAAATCACATTTTTTATACAACTTTCAGTATTTTATATACATATTTAACAAATAGGCAGCCAAGATAGAAAAAATGCGGGGAATAATCTTTTAGGACGGCCGCTTTTTACACATGAGTAATTCAAGTCAATACTAATGCATTATTTTTGGTCTATTATCAAATCTGAGAATAAATGTTTTAAAAATTTGCACAGGCCTTGACATTGAATGATTTTCTACAAAAATAAACGATGTTAATAGACATGGTGAATAATAGAAACCTGTGGAAGTCCAGATAAAACAGATTCTTGTATTAGAAATTACGACTTTGTTCAAACTCGTAAGTGGCGATTAAAACGAAGTGACAATATTAACAACCAAATGTTCATTACTATTGTATAATGTATGGGCGGCTTTAATTTTGAGTTTCGTGATTATTTCCAAATACGTCATACAGGAAAAATTGACTACATAATGAAAAAATATGTATAAATAATCATTCATATACTAAATCAACTATTGACAATGTTTTCAGTTAGAACACAATCCTTACTAAGCATCGACAGCGCATAGAAGTGCACGTGTTAAAAAAGACAGAACTTTCTCTTACACCTAATAATATCATACGCATTATCTACTGAAACCCTTGAAGCCGATGCCATTTATTTCTTTTACTTGTCTCTGCCATATAAATAATATTAATAATATTTCAGTTATTTCAAACTTTTTAGAACATATTATTAGAGTAATTTTAATTGTTAGTACCCATCTCATATATTGCTGAAAATGGATTCCCTTGTGGATCATATGAAAAAGGAATTTTCAAAATTGATCACAAAAGACGAATAATCGATAAACATATAAAAAAATAAATAAAAATGAAGGTACAGTCGAACATTTATATCCTCCCCATTGTTTTTAAGTTTCTAAAGAAGAGAGCGTACCGTAATACCAAGCCCATGTTAAGACTTTTCTCCCGATTCGCATTAGATCTCTATCACGCCCTGCTCATTTCTATAAGTTTGTAAGAGTCAAAGAATTTTTTGGCTATCAAATGTCATTTCCAATGATATATGTACATGTCTGAATATATAAATTTATTATGTCTAGAAAATAGATTGTGAAATTGACTTATATTTGGTATTTTGTTGGCGTTAACCAACTCTCCAGTAGCAATAAATTTTTAAAATAATTATTTGGGAGAATAGCCCGAACAGTTTTTAAAAAATATTATTCTTTATAAAATTGATTAATTCTATTTTCCGAACGTTTGTTTTAATATACATACAATATGTTATTTAATAATCGAGATTTATGTTTTTTTTTATAAAAAGCAAACAAAATTTATTGTTTTCAATATTTCTACGGCTCTTTGGGCGCCTTCTTCAGATTATTTTTTAATTTTTGCTGATGAATACGCCCAAAGAGGTGTCGAAGTATTGATTACAATAAATTTTGTTTGTTTTTATAAAAAGACCTAAAGCTCGATTATTGTTGTTATACTTTCTTTACATATCGGGTGGTCGAAAAACAAGTTCCCTTTTTTTTAAATTAAATGAGCTGTGATGATGACCCAATGAGGCCACAACTCGAAAATCGATGTCAAACTGTCACACACTGTGTTGTTTCTCGACAATGATGACCCGATCCCCATATATGGAGCTTTTGTCTGTCGACATAGCCGCCGAGATGATAATGCGCTTCGTGTGACAATATAATTTTTCGGCCAAATTCGATGTCCGATTGTGTTGCAATATTTTCCAACGTCGTTCAAGCACAAAGCGACACATTTTGATCCGCGGAGGTATGATAGTCAATATATCGGACAAGAAAAACTATATAAGTGTCAAAATATCATATAATTTAAATAGATACTTGTATATGTACCACCCGTTAGATGGTTTAACTTCGTTACCATATTTTTTTATTTAAAGTGGCATTAATTAAACAAATTTCTTCCGAATAGATAAAGCGCTTATCAGGTCTTAGTGCTTTAAAACTTAGTATAATATAAAATTGCTGCTGATAAGGATTTCTTTTGTTCAATTAACATTGAATCGTTGAACTATGAGTATTTTTTCCAATAAAAACATTAATCAATATAATTATGTATATAAACAAGTATTAACTGATAATGAGAATAAGTATGTACATACATAAAGATAATTATGACGGATCGGCCTGTAGTTAAGTCTCCTTAAACTGCTATTGTACCACAGTTCTAAACGAGGGTAGACTGAGAAGTATTATAGTTTCATATTATAGGAATTACTGTGTATTTAAAAACTGAAGAACAAATTTTCGAAATGCAATGTAGAAAGCATAAAAATTTAAATAACTTTTTAATTTCGTATGAAAGTGCATTTGCTTTTTCTCATTTGCATTATTTTTATATAAATTTGAAAAAAGAAATATGAATTATAAACCTTTTGATCGATGGCATATTTCACTGCGAAAGCCCCACAAGCTCAAAATTTGATTTTATGTTTACTAGATTTAAAGGAAATATTGCATTCGAAGCAAAATCGAAAAAAACTAATTTGGCAAAAAAACCGACTTCAATACATAGAACAAATCGAACAGATTACAAGACTGACACAATTATGAAAATCGGTGTATAAATGACGGACGAATACAGACGAATTTATATCCTTCTCCTTTTTTGAAGTCTGTCACAGGTGAATACTCTCACTGACCCTTCTCCGACTCCGAAAGCTCAAACTCAGATGTGTAAGAAAACAAAACAAAAAATTTCCATTTCACATGAAATGCAAAGTAATACGCTTATTTTACTGGACTGTAATTATTTTGATGATGGTATCGCAGAAGTCACCTAAAAAACACCAATAACTTTTGCAGGCCATTTAACCGATTCTTATCTCGAAAATTTTCAACAGCAACATCTCTAGAGCAGCGATAGGCAAAACAAGGGCGCCGCGCCAATGCTTACGCTCTTACATCGTGTACATGTGCACACGTATTGCAGAGAAATAAAAAGCATACATCAGTCTCACTCGATCACTAAAACACGATGGACGTGCAGGGCTGCCAGGTACTTTTTTTCATTATCCCCAAATTTGAAAAAATATTTCCCCGGAAAACCCCTGATAAAATTGAAAAATCCCCAAAAGAAACCCCTGTAAAATATACACTATTGTAAAAAATTATTTTAATTAGGTTTATACTAGAAGAGATCATAAGAAAGTGCATATGTATGTATATTCATATGTATGCACATATGTATATAGACATGTTCAACATGTATGTACACATTTTACATCAAAAACGTCTGAATCGCCATCTTGTGAATGTTTCTATTATACATATTCTCTGCATTAAAATTGCTTAGCATATCCTTTGTTGGTTTGAACTGTTTACAACAGATTTGGTTGATATTTAAATGAACTTGTACTCTCAGTAATGCCTCCAAAAGCTCATACTGCATACTATTTAGAAGTTTTATTTTTGTGAACTTTCTTATTGAAAATACGCGCTCCACACATGCATTGCTTGTTGGTATCAAAAACATATAAAGCATAGCCTGAGCCAATTCTTTGTAGTGTCTTTTACCAGCAGCATCTTGGAAGTTGTAAACTTTTGACCAAAATTCCACTAAATTAAGGGGAATATTATTTTTAAAATAATAATTCCATTCGGTAAAAGGGAGCTTATTCCAATGAGTCTCGTAAACATCTAAGGAAATAGTTGCGTCCATGAATTTAAGCAAAACGTATTTGATTGTAGAAAATTTTGGCTACGATGTTGTATTAATACATTTTTGGCTGCTGAAGTACTTCTATTTTTTAAAAATGCAACGATTTTCAGGTAAACGATATACTATTTCAAACAAAAGTTTTTTTAAACACTTAATATTGAAATTTATTATTCGGGAGAATATCCCGACTAATTATTAGAAACAATTAGTTTTCTTGCAAAATGCACAAAATGCCACAACAAACATTTTTTCAATGTTTTTTTAAATACTGCAAACAATTTTTTTTAATACTAAAATCTCTTCACTTCCTAGGCAACAATTTGACAAATCAGCTTCAAACTCTGTTCCGAAATCTACTGCATTTAAGGGAAGCAGAGATCTGGGTCGTTCAATATATCCAATATATTGTAAATATTTTTCAAAACTTTTATTTGGTTAAAAACCGATGGCTTAAATATTTTGGAACATAATACTAGAACAGTCATGTACATTTTGTCATACAAACTTCCAGCATCAATTGTGTCGCACTGAAAACCTAGATTTAAACGATTTATGTCGTTAATAATTGGATTAATGAAAATAAGGTACATTCGATTGCTATCGTCTTTCATTTCAATGTAAATCATCCTTGCAATGTGATAATTTTCAGCTGTTGCTGAAAATTCAGGGTACGGAAACAAGTATGTGGTTTTAAGATATTACTGATGAAACAAACAATAATAAATAGATAAGAAAAAAAATTTATTAATTTAACGAATATTATATGAGCATGTTGTTCTAAAATTCCCCAAAATATCCTATTTTGTTTTATATCCCCAAACCCCAAATGAAAAGTTTTGTCCCTTTCAGAAACAAAAAACCCCTAATTTGGGGTCAAAACCCCAAACCTGGCAGCCCTGTGGACGTGTTACGCTTGCTTTTAGAAATTAGCGTTGCCATATGCAAAAAGTGAGATCCCCAGAAATTCATATGAAATTAACCTGAGGAAATACTAGTTCTTATGAACAAAATTTTTATGAGCGAATGGAGATTTAAGATTTCAAATTTAGGTATGACATGAAAATGTCAGATCTGGCAATAGTGATTCTTTATGTGTGTTTATGAGCGCAAACAAAATGGTTATACATATGTATTTTTGCCTATCGCTGCTCTAGAGCCACTTAACCGATTTAGATAAAATTTACTCGACATAGTGACCGAAATTAGAAAATCTATTTGATAAGAATTTTTGCAGTTTCATTAAAAAATGATTTTTTTTGTGAAATCTTTCGACAACGACACCTATTGAGCGAATCAATAGATTTCAATGAACTTTGCGGCAATCGACGTTGTATTATATGGTTACGAGCTGATTAGTATTTTTAGTTCTATTGAAGCAGTAGCTTAACATTTATTCCAAATACTTTTTTTAATTTTTATTTTCGAAAAATCTTAAAATACATCACCCCGAATCGATTTATATTCACGCGACGTCTGGCCACACAGGCATCACCCCAGAAAACTTTTTGACATCTGTCATCATCAATGATAAAAACTAATTTTTTTAGAAAAATAAATAAATAGAAAAGATATTTTCGAAATTCGTTCAATAACTCTGTAAAATTTTAGTACGGAGTTCTCCATGTCTGAAATATTGCATTTATTTTTACACACAAAATATATTAAACATGTCTGTAAAAATTTATTTTTATACACCCAAGTTTAATAATTTTTAAACAAGGAAATAAATTACAAGGCACACTAAACAAGATATTTCGTAACCAAACATTTATCTAAATATTAATTTTTGTTCCAGTTGACGGAAAAAAGTCTCCACGAATACTTATGACGTCCCTATAATAGATAATAATAATGTCAGATACTCCGTGTACTTCTCTTATTGAACTACGTACCAGTAAGCAGAAAATTGATTGAGAAATTTACCCAAAGTTTTTTACACCACATTCTATATTAGTTATCGAAAATGCTGACAATTGTCTGTCATGGTGTGAGGATTTGGACAATAACTATGACAATTCATTCGGAGCAAAATTTCAAACAATAATGTTATGATATTAATGATCAGTAGAAGTATAATTTTGGTATCATTTGTCAAAACAGATAACCAAATCAAAATTAGGATATTCTCAGTTATTATAGTTATTCATTTTTCGTAAACAAATCACTGTCTGATTTACTGTCTTAAAAATTCAATTAAATGAATATGTGCATGTTTTGTTATTGTCCATAACAACATTTTTTTGTGTAAGCACACGTTAAGTTTAGACATTACAAGCTTATATCCAACGAACGTTTGAATTAATTTGAACGTTTTTTTATTATGAACGCATTGACACTACTTTTATGCAGTACTAAAGAGAATCCCACCGTTGCTTAAAACGGCATTAAATGGTAAACATGCCAATTTTTGTTTATCGGCATTTGCTGTCAACATGGGAAAGGTCATAGAAACAGTGGCGGACTCGATAGCTATAGAAATCCTTGGTGAAGGCGCAATTTTAATTGGTAAGTTTATCTATTACATTTTAATTATTTCTAAACATTTTATTTTCTTTTTTAAAGGTAAAGGCAATGAATTACATTTGTATAGTAAAAGTATTTCTAAGGGAAACGTGTTTGTTGCTGAAGTGTTGCCCATAAAACTTAGAAACAAAATTCATGGAATAAATAATTCTTCAAACTCATGTGATAGAATTCTATTGGTTTATGGCGAAAAGGAGTTTGTACTGTTGGAATACAATGATAACTTTGAATTTTGTGAAGTTCGTAGATCGGAATTAAGTGATTGGATTAGTTGTGGTGTTATTTTAAATGAACCCAAAGAAATTGTGCTTCTCACGGCTCATAGTATTATACTTAGATTTTCATATAATGTCGGCCGTCGTGAGATTTGTCTTAAAGAACGTGTGTCTAGCACCGATAAATCGACATTGTATTGTGCCCACTTGTTTGGTAGTAAATGGAATGAACTAGTAGTATTTGCTGGCAATGCATTTGGCGAACTTATCATATGGCAGCCTGAAAAGAATGCAGAAAACTTAATAGAGCCATTGAAGCCTAAGGTATCTCCTTTAATACACCGAATTTCAGCTCACAATGGTGTCATATATTCAATCGACTATGACCAGAAATCACAATGTCTTGTAACAACTAGTGATGATCGTGCAATAAAATGGTGGAAAGTGCTATTTACAAATAATGAAACAAATTGGAGTGTGTCAAGACTTCAGGCCTTGTCTAGTGGTTACGGTCATGTGGCTAGAGTATTTAAGGGACGTATTATCAGTAATGGTAAGAACTTAAAAATAATAGTAAGGAAAATTTCAAAATATTTTAACAAATCTAGTTTAGCGAAGATGCACCAAGGTGATAGAAAATTAAAAATTAATGAAAAAAGTAGAGTAGGAAAATCGGAGCTAGTCCATATTTTCCGAGTTATGGGTCTCTGAAGTTTTAGTATTGAAATTGTGAATACATAATATTTTCGAACCTATCCGGTCACCATTTAAAAGCTTTTAAAATATCGTTTAGGAAGTGCTAAAATTGTTTAAACCACCAAGACCCGATGCATCTTATAGATTTTTTATATCAACACGATACTAAAGTACACTAGACACGTACCGGCGAACGCCGCTTTCGGTTACTAAAGATTCTCTGCATATTCACCGACTTCGCTTCATCAGCTCTTAACGGGCTTAAAAAGTAAAAAATGTTTTCATATCCTCAAATTTAATTTCAAAAAGTTTAAATTATACTAATATTAACGGGAGACCTATAATGGGTCAGCGCAAATGTTTGCACTTTATCTTCTTGAGCACTTGCGTACTTTTTTTCGTTGATTGGTGCAGCTTCGTTAAACTAAAATATTTAAGGAAAATGTAGAACATTTTATGTGCAGTAGTCGTAAGGTCACAAATTTAATAAGTACTGTTCTGCTTATATTTCCAGGGCCCAATGCTTACGCCCTCAGCGTGGGTGAGGATTCATACTTTTGTTTATGGAATAAATGTGGCGAACTCCTTTTTAAAAGACGTCAACAATATGGAGCAATCATTTGGAATTTCGTATATGATTATAATACCACAACCATATACACCATTGGGTCTACAGGCAATTTAGTAGCCTTTGGTTTAAAACAAGTTTTCAAAGAAACTCAGCTTTCTAAGAAAGCCACTCTTCTTCCTATACTAGCAAATGAAGCCCCTGTTGAATATATAGCAAAGGTGAAATTTCTTAACGAAAATCATTTAGTAGGAGTAACAAACAAGAATAATTTGATGACTCTTAGATATAAGGATGAGAAATGGCTAAACTGGGAATACGCGTCAATAAAAGTGGGATTTAAATGTACCGTCTTGGAAGTTTATGAAAACATTATAGCCGTTTGTGGCTACAAGCACTTAATTTTGATGGAATGTGACGAAAATAGTGGAGACTTGACCATATTGCTCGAGGAAAACCTATTAAAAAGCGTAATAAGAACCTTTGTATTTTTCACCCAGAAGCAGTACTTGGTATGTGACGATCAAGGAAGTTGTGTAGTATACTCGGATTCGGTTAAACGATATTTGGAATTACCTAAGTGTAAGGAACCATGGCTGACAACGGCTTTACAACTTAATCAACAGCAACATATAGTGATAAGCAACAGACAGGGCAACATGTTGTTGTATCAGCTTAAGCAGGAAGCCAACGATTATGAATTAAAACATATTATTAAACATCCTCATGGAAATTTAGGTGCTACTTATCTGAAATGCATAGAAGAAAACTCCGTATCAGCTTTAATATGGTCAACTGGTCATGATGGAGCGCTCAATGAATTTTCAATTGATTTTGTAAATAATGTCATGCAAATATGTAGACGTCAGATTGTGCCCGTAGCCTGGATAGAATGTATAGAAGAGTGCAATAAAGATGTGGAGTTATTTTTGGGATTCAATGACAATCACTTTGTGGTTTGGTGCAAAGATTATGATTTTTTGATGCAGATTCCCTGTGGCGGTGGTCACAGATGCTGGAGCTATATTCTAAATCCTAAAAGTGAAAATATTTCTCTGGCGTTTATAAAAAGTAAGAGGGTACATTTTTATAAAATAGCTGTATTTAACAAAGAACTGACTAGATTACCTTTGGCCAAGCGTTGGCATATTGCGCCTTGCAATGCAATGGAGATACTGTCAATAACTTCATCCTCAGCTCAAATAGCAGTAACAGCAGGTGATGACAATCTTTTAAAAATTCACGTATTTAACAAGCACGCTGGTCTCAAGGAACTCAGGGAATTGCACAGCCATATATCAAATATAAGATGCCTAAAACTTGTATTACTAAACGAAAATGAATTCTTGGTATTCTCCGGTGGTGGCCGAGCTCAATTGTGTGTTACTAAAGTGAATTCTAACAGTTTTCATACAAATGAATTAATAAATTACACTTTAAAAAGTGAAAGTAACAATAAGTGCAATAGCAAGTCATATAATTTTGATCCAGAAACACGTTTAATGTCCTTAGACGTAAAATTTGTAAATAAAGAAGTGTATGAAGTTTACGTGGGCTGTTCGGATGGCTTCGTAAGACGTTTAAGGCTTGATTTGAGAAAATTTGAGATATTATTGTTAACACAATATTCTTATAGTAAATGTATTTTACAAGTGAGATACTTAGCTGAAAGCGATTTGATTTTAGTGGCCGCCACCGATGGTATTTTAAAATTTTTTGACAGCGCGCTTTCAAAGTGTTTGCACCAATTGCAGCATCACAATAGTGGCATTAATGGTTTATCTCTTTTGTATAATATATCAGGAAGATCTGTTCATATTCTTAGTGGTGGTGACGACCAAGCCATTTCATATACGGAAATATCATTAAATGATTTATCCTTTCAACGTGTTAGGCAGTTTCGCAAGCCCTACTTGCATACATCTCAGGTATGCGGTTGTGCCTTAAGCTCTAACGGCTTGTACGGCTTTACCAGCGGCGTAGATCAGCTACTTCATAAAATCGATTTAAATACGGGTGAAGTTGTTGATAGTTTTTACTCTTGTATTGCCGATATCAAGGGAGTAGCATTGATTGATGACAAATTCTGTTTGCTGTATGGTTGCGGATTTCAAATTTATGCTTTTGATATGTGATATGATAGCAAATATCATGTACTACTTTTATGTTTACAATAAAAATATGTATATCATAATGATATTTATAAAAAAATTAAACGGGATATTTTCCTAAGTAATTATTTAAAACGTTAGTATTAGAAACATTGAAATTTATTTCTCTAGTTCAAGTTCCAATAATGAATTTGTCAATTATGATTAATAATTTTTTAAAATTATTTTAGTTTTTATTGAGAAAAAAGAATGGAATACAAAGTACTCTTTCCGATAATCAGCCAAATCATCATCATGTGTCTATTTTTGACCAGTAATTCGGTGTCTGTTAATATTTAGAAACATTTAACTATTTAATGCTTTAAGAATTGACAAATTCAGTAACTAGCCAGACAAGTAAATTTCAATTTTAACCAATATTGTCGGGAAAATTACTATAAACGATTAAACTACAATAAACGATGGCACGCGTTATACCTGTTTTTCAAACAAATTTATATATTTGGTATTCTCTGAACCAAATTCACATATTTCTCATTTTAACAACCAGTAAACAAGTGGGGCTAATCACCGCATACAATATCAATGGACTTTTTTCATTTTCGTATCATGGTCTTCGATATCGAATGAAATGTATCGTCATCTCTTGAGATGTCAGTGTCTAATGTATATGGAAAAGCAGTTGCAGTTTCCGAAAGGTGTCTGCATTATCATTTTTCATATTTTTAGTACAATGTTAAAGCTAGCACAGCATTATCATTTGATGAACCGCATTATCGTTTACTATGATTAGTTTGCTAGACACATATTGTAATATTATTGGATACAACAGTATACTCGATATGCGCTGATTAGACCCCTGGTCTAAAATAAATCGAGTATATTATTATTCTAATATATAACTGTAGAAATATGAGAAATTTTTAATTTAATTTCAACCAAATTATATGCGCTTTTATTTAAGTAAAAAGTATATGAGTTTAAAAAAATATGAGTTTAAAAAGCAGTCTTCTTTGATCCAAGTGTGAAGAAAAAATACTTTTATAATTAAAATCGTTTGTAAAAGTTCTAGAGGCGCCATAACGAAAATAGCTATTAAATAATATTATTAAGATGTAATGCATATATGTATTTAAAGCAGTTTTTTATTTTATAACCCAATTGGAAGAAATATTGGATCGAACTGAAAAATTATTTTTTCCTAACAATGTTGTTTTCTTCACAACATATTAAAAACAATAATAATAAACAATTTAAAGGTAAATTATTTTTTACTTATTTCTTATTACTACTAGTTGATTTATTGCCATTTTTAATGTTTTTAATGCGTGATGTATTTAAATCCAAATTAAATTTGAATGCACTAAATCACACGATTTACAAAACGCCAATTAGTAAAATTTTCAGAATATGGCTTGAATACTGAAATAAAGATCAACAAATGAAAACAAATATTAAAAATTTTCAAACCAAGGGTTTGAGTGTTAATCGATGAGTCAAAAGAGGAAAAAAACACTAAATAAAAAATATATGGGAATTTCATACTAACAAAAATTGGTATTTTAATTAAAAATACAGGAAACATTTACTTCTTATATTTTTTCACCATACAGAAAAGTATTACATACTTAGTTGATGCTACGAAATACTCTACTGTTTCGTTCTGTTAGTGCGGAATTGGCTTCTCCTTCTTCCTTAATAAACATAATTTGAAAAAAGTTATTAATCTAAATTGATAAATTCAGTAATCGAGCTTAAGCCAGAGAAATGTGTTGCAGTTTAACCAATGTAGTTCGAAAAATTACATAATTTGAATTGTTTATTATTTGCTGTGGGTTAAGCCGTTTATCATTCATTGATGTTAAAAAATTCCTCATCAGTAGGCTTAAACCTGATTGCATAGCATTCAACCTCATATGTTTATACAAGAACCTTTAAATACAATGTGAGAATTCTAATTATATAATAATTAGTAGCACGGCTAGTTTCTAGGATAAAGATAAACTATATTTGCTAGTCAATTGTAGCTTAAATTTAAAATATTGTTTTTCAGATAGAGGATATCTAGCCAATAATCTACATTTAACTGAGCAAGATTTCTCAGTTAAACTAAAGTTAGAACTGTCAAACAAAAATGAAAATAAAAACACAACACATATCCTAGTTTTTTGACCATTTTAACTTAATTAATAAACTTAATTTATTTTTTTAAGCTTAAGAAGGTCTTTTTTTATTCTGAATTTTTTATAGTTATTTCGGTTTATTTATAAAATAAATAAATATCCTGAAGATGGTACTCGATGAATACCGAAATATCGATAAAAATTAAAAATTAACAGACCTTAATCTTAAAAATAAATTAAGCTTATTAATTAAAACACAATACACTTCAGCAAAAATTTCGTAAAAAAATCTGGACTGTATTTTTTTATATCAGTTGTATAAATACAACCATTTATACAATTATTTTTTTTTAACAGATAAAATTGATGCTTGTCCAACTGTTTCTAAAATGTTACCTTGAAAAACAAAGGTGCAGCAAACTTTTGTATCCATGTGTTTTAAAATATCCTCACTTCTTTATAAATTACTTAATAAAAAAATTTTGATACAGAATATTAAAATGTTTTTAAGCATTTCCAACATACTTATATGGAAATAATATAGCGAAATCTCTGCATTCATATTCTTTTACTGTTTTATGTTACCTAAACACCCTCCCTTTTCTTTAATATGCCTGTTTCTTTTGGGTTGCCTTGGAAACCAGAGTATTATTAAGTTTATTTACTACACGTTGTTGGAGACATTTTATAAATTTTATTGACATTTGTAAAAGATTTTCTTTGCTAAAAAAAAGTTAAAAACAAATTTAAAGAACTATACATATTCATACACAGTACATACATATCTTTAGAATGGATTATAGCGAAACCGAAGATTGTAATATCGATTTTGTTTGTCAAACATCAGTAAACGAATATTTCGATCAAGTCATTGGCCATATTGAGGACATAGTTCTAAGCGAGAAGTTTCAAAATTTGCATGCACAATTCTTAGAATCATATTGGGCGAAATTCGAGGACAAAGAAGAAAATAAACTGGAATATATGGAAATATTTGAGAAATATACCGCAACATTTGAAAAGTTCTTAATGGACGAACTGAATCAGCGCATGGATGGTTTTGATATGGAAAGATTTGCTCAAGAATTAAAGTAAGACATGTGTTTTGTGAAAGCCTATGAGATAGAGACAATACTAAGTTTTTCTTGTGCTTGTTGCAGTTCACATGAATCATTGCAAAGTTCTTTGGGTGTTATCGATTCGGAAATTTTTGAATTATTGTATTCCTTCAGCAATTTTCAAATTTTCAGAGATATAATGATGGACTATCGCTTTCAAAAAGAGGGCCGCGTTCAACATTTGGATGTTAATGTTTTGACAACAAAACCTTTACAGCGGGAAATTGAGTTGTTGGATAGAGACGATGATACATGTTCAGTTAATAATTGAAGTAAATTTTAAGTACTAACAATGCAAAATTTCAAATTCATAAATTTGTTTCTCGCTTTATTTTGATTTAACTTGTTTAATTTAGAATGTACCGTCCTTTTGGTCATATATACGTATGTACATAATGCTGTTTTGCAGTTGTTTAATGCTAACTTTTGTAATCTAGAATCGTAGTTACTTCTTAAATACAGACGGTCATTGTTTTATTTATTATACTACTTTCTGCATCAACTTACCATATACCTTTGTCTGCTGAAAATGCTGATTCAGAGCACAAAATAATAATGCAGACCATAAAAAGTCAGAATGATGATGCAGGTAATAACTAGCAACTACAAATTTCTGGTTGCTGAATATAAAATTTCATCTAAATTCAAATTATTCTCTTTCAAAATAGACAGCAGATTAAAATAACAAGAGAAATCTAATATAATTTTAATAATGTATATACTTATGTATTTTGAAAGATAAATATTTTTTTCTAAATCTACCGAAATTCAACACACCAATTCAAATTGATCTACTAGAATTTGGTTTGTACACAGACCTTTTCTGGCTATATTCCATCTTCAGTGTTTTCCTTAACAACCAAATCAAATTTGACGTGCGATGGAAGGAAATCGTTCTAAGTTGTAGAAAGCTTGTCCGTTTAAGAAATATAAGATTTGGCGGTCATCCGGCCAAAAGAACAAATTATGGCGAATTTAATCATTTCAATTAAAACCTACGCAAACTTGTAGATTTTTAACCGCATTGTCTAGTGGTTGTAATACATTTGTAAGTATATAATTTTATTTCCTCTCGCGAAAACCTAAAAGCGAAACAAAGGAAAGCAAAAAAAGTAATACTAAATTTTGAAATTCACTTAAATTTCTCCAAACTGTCACATTCAGAGCGCCATCGCTCTTCTGCTTAGAAAAAGAAGTCCATGAAATAACATTTAAAATTCTGAAATCCGAATTATTTAAATTTTAAAAAACCTACAATTGTCTGCTTTTAGTCCATTTTCAATATAATTTGTAGGGAAGTTTTAGAATAATATTTAAATGTTTTATTAAAAAAAATATATTTAAATCTTAACCGACAAGTAGTGTTGTATTCGCACGGTCATCTTTGGAATCAATTTATCAAGAATTAGTTTTACAAAGTAAAAACTAAAACATTTATGGAAAATTGAGAAAAGACAACTAGCTTAATAAACAAAGCTCTACAAATAACTAAAAATATAGTAGATTTGTTTAAAAGGAAGGTATTAAACTAATATTTTTCTCTACTCAACATAAAAACTATTTTATGCATGGAAATAAACAATAAAAATCTTTCCATTTGCAGTCAGGTTATCTTCATGTTAAGAGTTTGAAATCATTCAGAAGATTACGTTTGTTTTCATCACATTCATTTTAAACGGGGTTAAGAGTAGATGAGTTTTTAAAACTGGTATCTCAGTAACTCCACGTAAGATTTAATGTATTCTATCTATCTCACTGCAAATTTTATCGTAACACTTTTTCGACGAGTTCGATTTTAGTTTGCAGTGTTTATTATAAAATCATTTATGTGTGTTTTTGTCGGGTTGTTCCTTTTCGGCATTGGCTTTAGCAGCTGCCCTGTTTGCTTTCTTTTCTTCATACATGCGAACAAATTCTTCCTTAGTTGGTATTGGCTTAATGTGACCGTGTTGAACTAAGTACTTAATGGAAACGGTGGTTCCGCCTGTAATGAAATGCGATATAATGCCAAGAAACACAAAATTACTTTAAATTGGCTTTTTTTTAAACTTACCCAAAGTGACTGCGTACCGCACGGGGGTAGCCACTTTATAACATAAATATGCAACAGCCCAATGGCCCAAGTTTGAATCTTTTACCTTCCCAATAATTGTTTCACTTAAATGCAGATGTTGCAGAAGAGAAGCTACATCCACGCCGCTAGAAATGCGAACTTTACAATCCATTGATCTTGAGATAATTCATTTCTACTCACCTTTTTGATAAATAATAGAATCCAAACATCCATCCCACTGAGGTCACTACATGTACTGGTATCAAAACATACCAATATTTCTTGTACATAAGCTTAAATCTAGCAAACAAACCAAGGTTCGTGGCTTCACCAAATAAGTCCACATCTGGAATAGCCGCAGCTTTTGCATCCGATTTATTTGCTCTGTCTGGTGAATTTTTTGTGCTAAACTGACAGCACGTGATAGATGTCCAGATACTTCTTTGCAGTTGCGGCAATAAGAGCCTTTGCGGCTTAAAGCAATCGTTCTTGTTATGAGTTGTAGTAGGAAGATCTGAACAACCGGTGTTACGTATAAAGACAGCTGTAGTATAGTAATTGGCGGCGCGTCTCGAGCACCACAATTTTTGTTGTTCCAGACTATTGTAACATTTGTTCAGAACGGTATTATTTATTTTTAAAGTATTTGTTAACAATTTTATGTTATTCATTTTGAATTCTGATTATTTCATGGGTCTTAATTTTCAAAAATAATCTAACTCCACTTTTTACGTTTTCATTCTTTTACCAGGTAAATGAGCATACTTATGTCAGTTTTTTTAATTAATAGTGATGACACTGCAGCGATTTTCTCAACCTATCTGTTAACTTTTTCTATTCGTGGTGAAATAACTATACAAGGTGATTATTTCTTGCTTTACTTCTTTTCAGTTCACTTAGCTGTCATTTGACTTGTCTTGTTATGTCTGTGTGAGTTTTGCTGCTACATTATTTGTTATTTTCTTTGACAGCTATTAGAATACGTATAAATCGCAGCATAATATGTATTGTAACTTCTTAATTTTCGGTTTATTGGATTATGATTTATATTTATTTATTTACCTTTATATACCTATGTACTTCTAACAGTATTTCATATCACTTTCTTCTCTCCAGCTTTACGTTCCATAGACGTGTTAAGTATTTGGGGACGTTCAATTAAACATAAATAGATTTGTTCAAGGCGAATTTATAACGGATAAAGTAGCCAGTACAACTCCACTTAGTAAAGAAAACATTTAGAAAAAAAGTTATCAGCTGAACTGCCAATTTTACCCGTTACCCATTTGCCGTGGATTTGTTATTCATCCCAACAAATATTGTTTTTGTTGCAGAATTGGAGAGAATGAAATAATCACTTCATATAATTCTGATATTAAAAATTTAAATGTTTTGATTTTCATCAAAAGTTACCGACAGCGCATACATACTACATATGTACGTGTAGCCGAAAAAGGACGACTACACACAGATACACTTAAGAGCATTGACTTGTTTATTTGATCGTCTCCAGCAGATTCTAGTTTTTGTGTAAGGAGCATAACACGAAGAGAAACTTGTGCACAAAGTCTATTTATATCGGTCATCACAAGAGTTCAGGTGACTGTTTTTATTAAAATATTACATACATACATATGTATATGTACATATGTATATGCCAAAGTGACTTTTTCCTGTTTACATTTTTTGCCGCCATTCCTGTTCCTCCAATTTTCCGTTTCTAATTTCATATTTTTTGCGGAGTTATTTCCTGGGAATTTATTTCATGCCGCCCCTATCTTAGCACGGTGTCATTTATATAAATATAGTGACTTGATAAGCTACAAACAATCTCAAAAGTTAGTGAATATGAAAATGTAACCAGTTTAAAGGGTGATTTTATTTTGCGCAAGGTTTAATTCATCTGGAAGATGAAATATCCTGTGTAAATAGGGTTATGGCATCCACGTTGACAAAATTGGTGTTCGCTTGGAAATACACATCAAGAAGTTAATTTAAAAAATTTCTTCTCGCTTAAAAATAAACAATTGCAAACTTTTTTGTCAACTTCAATCGAGCCAAGCGAGAAATATGTAAGACCATATTTATGCAGGACAATTTTACTTGCGAAAGTTTTAATACAGCTGGGAGAAAGATAGAGAGAACACGATCAGGACTTGAATTCACCAGGTATAGACATAAGATAAAAAATTTTGGCCTTTTGATGAAATTAAAATTTCTAGAGAAATGTTATTTTCGATTTCTTCTTTTTGTGTTAAAACTTCAACTCTTCTTTGTTTTATTTATATCTCTTTTTATTAAATTACAATGCTCTTACAGTTTTTTAGCCCAAGTATACACGTATATTTGGATAATACTAGCGTTTTCGTTTCGAAAAAAAGTGTAAAATTTTTTACACTTTCATAGGAAAGAAAAAAGAAATTTATTATCCTTGAACAAGGACAGAGTATGCAATCCCTTAAGGGTGTTACATTTCTTAAATACGTCTAAAAGTTTCATTGCGTAAATATAGTCTAAGCGATTTCTAGTATGAAACAAAAATATCGTAATAAATATTTAATAAATAACTCAGTTTTAATCATGATATCTTTAGGAAGCACGCTGACTATAATTTCTATTTATCAAAATCTGCGTGTTTATTGGATATTCATATTTAAATGATTGGTCGCAATTTGCAGGGGTTAACGTTGCGTACTTTTATGTACTAAATTGAAATATTTCTAAAACTCTCATATTGTATATGATTCGTTTGGCGTAAACATATGGGGTTGAATGTTTTCAAGTGGTTAAAGTTCACTGACGATTTGGGTTAGAGACCAATAAAATGTCAGCATATGAACAGCTAAAGCCATAACAAACAATAGATTTTGTAAATGACTATAACTTAATTCTTTTTAGCAAGATGAAATGTCTTTTCAAAATTTGACATCATATGTAAAATCCCCTCTCCAGACTATGTATTTCCATGGGATGTCTTCATCTTTGCACCAGTTAATTTTCACATAGTCAAAAATTTAATTTTTTTGTTAAAAAAATTTAATAATTAATAAATAAAAAACAACAATAAAACAAGAATACTTTTTGAGCAAAATATATAATTTTTTTAATATTTTCAAAATTTGAAATTTAAGTACATATTTTGTATTGTTAGTGTTTGAAATAATGATAAAATACGAACCAAAAGCCAAAAAACCATAAGAACTACTATCAGTATCATTTGTATTTTATTGAAGATTGCTTTAGAAAGATCACTTTAAACTCGATTTACGTTTGCAGAAGTTGCAAGTTCCGAACGATTTTTAATGCTGCAAAATCAGTCGGAAAAGGAATACTATAAAAATTTCATCTGACGAGTAGAGACATTTGGTTAAAATCTATTCTACGGGATAAATGATAGTGTTGAACCAATCAAGCAATAATTGTGTTATTATTTCTAAAAATATATTGCAAAAAAAATAAGGAAAACATTTTACATTTTAACGTAACCCTAACAATGTGATGCCCTTCTCAAGTTCACAATAGAACAAAATCTATCCATATAATAAAAATTATTAATATTTTATAAGCTTTTCACTCAAAATCCAGCACGTGAACGAAAATTAAACATAGCAAAATAATTTTTGCATAAACAAAGTTGTCAACACGATTGAAAATACAGATAGTATCTAATCCTGAAATAAAGGTGAGTGCAAATGATGTTAATTTTTACAACCAGTGGAAAAAATTGAAGTTGTTTTTGAAGAATTACACTTTCATTGCTCTCAAAACATGCGCTATTGTATTTTTTTAAGCCAAGAAAATCTTGATTAAATTGAAAAAAATACAATTAGTCATATCTTTAGATTGTCATGACAAGCCTGTGTTAAAATCATTTGAAATTGAGATAAATTTGCATTTTTTCTATGTCAAAATCTGTACATTTTCATTACTTCTTATGAAGCTCATTTTTAGCTGTGTCTCTCCAAGTACTTTTACTCTCACAGTTACTTTTAGTATATATAAAACTAGTGCCGTTATTGTTTTATATGTTTTAGCAAACGCGCTTACTGATGATTCCCATGCCCGAGGTTCTTGTGCTGTTTTCGTTTCTTATGTTGTGAATAAAAATATATCATAAAAGAATATACATAAGCTAAGAAAATTAAGAAAATATGAGTTGAATGCAGACTTTTGTCAACCACTGTAGATCACAGTGAGCACGATTCAGATTGTGCTTCCATAGAGCAATTTTCTGTAAATGTACACCTGTACCTCCATACCAAATACATACATATTTGTATACCACACGTACGCACATACGTAAGTGCAAAGATAATACATACATACTTATGTATGTATACAGTAAAGTACGGATAAATGCACTTCGGTTTTCACCCGAATTTTTGTGCACTTATCCATTCTTTGCATTTATGCTAACCTCGGATAAATGCACAAATATTGCAATTATACAATTATTGGGTAAATGCAAATTTTTTGCATTTACATATAGTTACAGAGAAAGAAATCAAACTATGTATATAAATACATATATGCTTAGAGTATATATACATATGAGCATAAGTTCCTTAAAAATGTAAGATAAAATAGACTGTTGATGATTTTTATAAACAAAGTTTAATTTTATTGGTAATTCATGTATATTTTTGTTTGTCTAATAGAGTTCAACAAAAAAACGTAAAAACCTAAATCATAAAGTTTTAACGTACATACTATACATATGTTTACAAACTTTCATATAGCGTATATATTATGTAAATAAATTTTTTTTTACAAAACTTAAAGAATTAGTTCAGTTTAAAAAGTCTTTAAAAAATCACATGTGTGCAAAGTTAATTTGCTTTTGTTTTTAATCAACAACAAAATAAAAATTTTTTACTCTTAACAAGAACAATTATTAAAAAATGTTGGTATGGAAGATTATATAGATGACGAGCAAACTGAAGAATCTGAATTAGATTGCCTTGGATCACATGAGGTGAAAAAATCGAAAACCTTTTTGTAGAAAAAAGTGCTTATGTGTAAATTAAAATTAACTATTTTAGTTGTGCATTTATGCATACAAAGTTGTACTAAAAATGTCTCTTGAGGCTTGAAATTATTATGCACTTATGCATTTTTTGCATTAATCCGTGTTGCACTTATCCGTGCATTTTTACATGAAAAAATATGGCTTCGAAACACGTTGCACTTAAGCGTTTTTTGCATTTATGCGTGTTGCACTTATCCGGTTTTTACTGTATAGTGTTTTTCTGATTTTCTTGAATGTTTATAAAATTTGTTTACTACACATAATTGTATTTCCGTTTTCTACGTGATATTTAAAAAAAATCTCTTCTATTAAAAATAAATTAAAAACTCATGATTTCAACAAAATGTTTATAAATAAAACAAGCAATCTTGCATATAAGTATGTACATATGTACATGTACGTATGGATGTAACTACGTACATACATACATATCGCTCCTTTAATGCAACAACGCCGTATATCAAAAATTAAACTTTTTGAGTTATTTATGAAAAACTATATCTCAATATATCCCAAGTATGTAGGAAAAAAAATCGTAATCATTTTGGAAAAAAAAATATCTATATATGGTCCTCATATTAAATTTTTCTTAAATGCAACATATTTGGATTTCAAAAAGTGAACATTTAAATTGCCAAGAAAAAACTGTTCGTCAATATCCTCTTTATATACATAAAAAATATCAGAATTACATCTGAAACTAAACCAAAGTTATACCAAAAAGTTTCGATGTAAAACCTTGAAAACTTCAATACCATTATTCCAAGTTCGTTGGTTTTTGAGACACATACGTCTATGTTGCATTAAAAGAGCGACACGTACCTTTTAAATTCTTTATAATTTCAAATACTTAGCAACAATTAACTTTTCACTTAATAATACATAATTAACAAAAAGTAGCTCATATCCGATTTTGCATTAGAAAACATGCCAATACAAAAAAATTTCCCTCCAAAATCTCGCTGGCGATGCATTTCTAGACACATGTTTTATTTCAAACATCATTATAATAATATTGCTGTAATTGCTGGAAAAATAATGAAATTAAATTAATACAGGCAGAAAACTATATTTAATGTGTGTACTAGTGACATAATGATATTCGCGAATACGATTACGAATATTAACCCACGCAGTAAAAAAATATGAAAGTCGTTGTTGAGGAATGACATTTTCATTGCTTTCAATGTATACAATAGTGCACTTTTTCGATTTCCTAGGAAGTCCAGTTGGCAAAGTCTGTAATAAAAAAAAAAATGCTTAAACATTTTGCAATGACAACCTGTGTTTAAATCATTAGAAAAGATAAGAATTTTCACTACTTCTAATTTTACTGGTGAACTCGTATCATTTCCAATTATTTTAACATGGACTTGTTATTGCAGGATTTTCTCTGTTTTAGTTCCCATTCACCGATTTTTTAGCTATGCTCTTTGGTAAAATAAGAACTACCAAAGAAGTGATCCCGAAGTAGTAAACATTTGGGTATTTTCCAATGATTTTAACACAGGCCTGTCATTAGAAGATGCTCTCTTTTTTGGGATCCACTTCACTGGATCTGAAGTCATATTCAAGATGTTACGAAAAACGATTTTTGGGAGTACTTTAAATGTTATTCGTCTCATATTACACATTGTAACTTATATGAAAAGCATCGTCATTGCACTCAATTTTCATTCACACAACTACATTTTTTTATATTTTGTTTATTTGTTATAAATGAAAAAAGAACTTCGTTTGAAAATGTAAAATTGATGACATTAACTAGAAAAAATTATACAGCTCAAATGGCCGTCCCCAAGTTGGTGTATAATTACGCTCGTTTTATGCTATATTGAAGTGTTGATCGCAAAACATCTGGCTACAAATTGGCGATTTCTTCTTCAATGCTAGCTTTCAAGACTTGCAAGGATCGTAGCAAACGCAAGGTTTTAAAAAAAGCCCCAAAAGAAGAATTCTGGTGCTCATTTGTTTGTTAACATAACCACTGGGTTTGGCCGCTCATTATGATTTTTGATACGAAATCATGCCCTTCCTCCAGCATGTTTAACAGAGCATGGCAATAAGTTAACCTTGTCCGAAGGTCAGCAGACAGCAAATTGTAAACAGTTTGCACTATGTAGGGGATGCAGCAGCCATGTTCTCGGTCTGTAGTGGACCCAATTTGTAAAGGCACCCAGTCAAATGATTAATTGTTCGAGCACATAGAAAACAACGATGAAATTCACGCTGCGTTAAATCAAGAGGTTGAAAATTATTCAAATAACCAGTGACGATAATTCCAAGTTCTTGAGGGGTATATCGCGCATAGCTCGTTGACAACTAAGTCTCTATATATCTACGTCATAAATAATAAAGCACAGTGACATTTGGGCTTAAAAAATTATTAGAAGATTATTTAGTTATTTATTTAGTTTTTTTTTCGAATACGAATGCGATATGAGCGTCATGAAATAAGCGAATATTAGGAAATATGAATACTCGTACGAGCATTAGTTACATCGCTAATGTGCACATACTTATTTATATTTCAATTTCTAATCTGTCTAATTATCTATGCATACGTATAGTGTACATACTTACATTAACCATACGAAAGATAACGAGGGGTGTTTGATTGAGATTATTGTTTTCTTTTGAAAAAATTCAAGGTAATTTTCATATACATATTTAGTGAAGAGTGGTGAGCGGCATGTGCATGAGGAGGTGTAAACGCTTAATAAATAATAAATTGATGTGCAGGAATTGTTTATTCAAACACCTACAATGGCCAATATTTCATATTTTTTCAATTATTTATTTATAAAGTAAGTTTTTTTTTATAAATTTCAATACTTGAATTAAAAAAATATATAAGCACATACATACATATGAATATTGGGTTCGACATTGTAGAAATTTCTAATTACCATGTGTTTAGTTTTACTTAAATTAACTGTAAAATTGTAATCTGCCATCCATGGCGAAGTAATAACTCAGATATACAGGAGTTTGGATTGGAGCAACTCAAAATTGTTTCTTACGTAATTTGGGACTCTGAATTCGAATCTGCCCTCTGTTTCTTCAAATTGATTATAGTTTTCGGTATATACCATTATGCCAAGACGGAAGCAATTGCACGATAAACATTAGCATAATTGTAGAATGGTTTGCCCAATTCGGTTAAATTTAAAAATACGGAACTCAGAGCTTTAAAAAGAAACTTGGAAAAAGTAAAAAGTATCCAAGAATTGCAATTAGGTTTCTTGGCCTTAAAACAAGACTGTCACATGTACCTGAACAGCTGATGAAATAATGTAAACAAAAAATAATTCGAAGAAAATTAAATAAAAATTGCTACTCAGCCACTGACCGCTCCGCCATTAATTACGTAGCATCGGCTTCATACAGGCATATGGTATCAAAAGAGCTCAAAGGAGCTGTTATTGAGCATTGATGTTGTTGTTTTCTTATTTTTCCTTGGAATGAAGGAGATAGTACTGACCTATCTACACAGACCTTGATCTATTCTAAACATACAGCAAATATAAAAAACCATTTTATTACTAAATTTTTAATAAAGCCATTATTCGAGATTTTATTTTACAAGATCTTATCGCTTCGCATAAATATTGTTCGTACGTACATAAGTATTTTGTTTACAAAAGTTTGCACAACTATTATTATTTTATTATACATATGTATGTATATTTATTATCTTCGCAAACTAAATGAAATAAAAAGGCCTTAATCTTTGTGTTTGCGAATGTAAACAATACACGAGCAAATGAATTTATTTGAGGTTAAAATTTACTATTTACTAAACAAATTTTATACCATTTACATATATTGATAGCGAAAAGCAAATATATTTTTTTTTAATTTTGTGTTTTATGCAAAATTATAAACACTTAAGAAATAAAATTTAAACAAAACGTTTTCCTCCCTGCAATTAAAAATTTAAGTAAAAACAAAAAAATTTAATTTCACTAAAATATTTAACTAAATAAAAGAAATCATTAACAGTTTAGATAGCAAATAGCCGCAGTATTTTATTACTGGCGAAAATAATCTCTTGTTTATACAAAAATTTTAGGAAGAAATGCAAATAAAACAATTTATACGCACGCTAAACGGGCTCTCATTAATAAACTTGCAAATAAAACAATTAGATCATTTTATATTTCGACCACTAACTAATTTTTTATATAAAAAATATATAATTCTATATATATAAAAATAAGTCCGTATATGTACGTCGCCGAACTAATCATAAACGCGTCGAGCGATTTCAACCAAACTTATACACTACGTAGGCAGTGGCTCGTATATGGTTTATATGAAGTTTGGTTAAAATCCGATAACGCATGTGTGTGCGGTGCGTATGTGAAGTGAGTGTGTTTTTGGGAACAAAACCAACTTTATTAAAAACAAGTGTGTTTCTTTTCTTATTTTGTTTTGCCGTGCGAAGCAGGCAACGGGCCCGCTAGTTTTTTATAAAAAAACAAAGAAAATTTGTTTTCAATTTTATATGTGTATTTAGAAATAACCAAAACATTTTTTTATCAAATAAAGCATTATTTAACGAAATGCTGCTTTATTAAAGAAGATTAATGCAAGAAATCCCGGCCTTTGTGGTCAGTGATCATTTCTAACGTCATTATAAAACGCTGTATCCATGATATCTGCCCACTGGATGGAATACTGTCTTCAAGATATTTAAAAATATTTTATTTCTTAATTGTTTTGCAAAGAAATAATACATAAAAAATGGGACACCTCTTTGCTTTTGATCGCTTAGGTGTAGACTCACTATCCATCGAATCTAATGCTATTCATCCAATCCAAAAGCCATTCAATTTCTTCCTCTAATCAAGCCTTCCATTCTTGAACTAAGATTACAATTCGTGTAATTAAAGTCATTTACATAGAATGATTCTGATAATATCTTTTGATCAAGGCTGGAACAATAGCCGTGACAATGGCTCCTTATGTAGCAAAGTTGAGTCAAATGAATTTTATTATTATTTTTTTATATTATTTTCGTCTTCTCGGTCTTGAACTTTAAAGATCATTTTCGAATAAGGATAAATCTTTTATAAACGTTATTTTTGTTTCTTTTATATGTCAGTAGTGCCAACTTATTTTTTTCGCTCTAGATTTAATCGCGGATGCTGCAGGCCACCCCTGGAACTTTCCGTTAATATCGAATTTCAATTAATTGAAAATAATCGATTGTTTATCAATATTTTCCGATCCAATTAGCCGATTTAGGTAATATTTGCGGCATTGGACACAGTTTAAAAAGCCGGAAAAATATCGGAACCTAGAGAATCGACTCGAAAAAATATTTTCCGCTATTTACAAAACATTGTTTTCGAAAATTTTCACTAAAGCTATGTCTCGAACAAATAAACCGACTCTTTTCATATTTGCGGCGTTTAAAGTAGCTTTTTAAATTTTCAATAATGACTAACTTATTAAACTGTTTTGAAAAAAATTGGTTTATTAAAAAAATTTTTTTTTATTTTTTCGACAAATATATCTTTCGAACAAATTAATCGATGTCCATAAAATTAAATTTATTATTTATTTAAATTATAATTTATCTCAAAAGTATTTATTTTCGAAATATGGCAAGGTTTACCACGTCGAATCAGCTCGTATTCACATGACATCTAGTCATATGAGTTTACTTTCGGTCGATCCAGCCATTCAAAAGTAATAAGAGTTTTGCATAAACACACAAACACGTCTGGACATCCCTGCGAAAATAGTTAGAATAACATCTCATAAGGTCAGGACTAAAAGATCTGATGAAATTTCGTTTCTCGAAAATCGCTGTGAACTTTCCACTTTTTGATGCGGGGAACTCACATTGCTGTTTTAATTCTTATGGACACACAACCGCAAATTCCCAACAGTGATTCATTTAGTTGCTGAATTTTTAAGACGCGATTTGTTATTTACTAAATCATTTTCATATATTTTTTTCCAATAAATTCTATTTTATAAAAATTTAAGAAATGCGTAAATACATACAATGTATATGACATAAAAATCTTATTGAATTATTGATTAATCATTATCGATTAATCAAAAATGCAGATCGATTTAATCGATTAGTACTGATTTTAATTGTTAAAATGAAGTACGAATAATTTACATATATTTAGAACAACTTGTTCAACTCAAGTTTTAATATATTTCTTAGTTTGCGTCTCTTTAATTTTTTATTTATATTATTAATGGAGTACGAGTATCTTTTAACTATACATACATAAATACTTATGTATATAAGTATGTGCAATTATATATGTAGTTCGAATGATAATCCAAAATTTATATTTGATTAATTACATACTTGATTAATACGAACTTTTGATTGATTAATCAATTGGAATATCTTTCAATTACAAAATTTAACTATAAAATTAATCGCAACTAATAAGTTCATTTAGTTCCGTAATTTATCATTGTAACTAAAGCTGGAAGCAAACAAATATATGTATATTTTAAACAAAAACTAAATAAACAAACAAAAATTGTACGAATGAAAAATGTTCGAAAGTTATTGAAAATATAATTAATATCGAAACTTATAGGGATTATACGCAGCAAACTAATTTGAAAGGATAAATTAAATATGACGAAATTCTCTCTGTGTAAAAAAAAGAAAAAAAGTCTGTGTGACATTTCTAAAACCTTTACAAAAACAATATCCAATTATGTGGACTGCTAAGCAGGCTGAAATAATGTAAATGTTGTTTTTGTAATTATTTTATAGAACTGCCACACTGCAAATGCTGCCAATGTATGTACATACGCTTCAAAATAAAGCTCTGACGTGACTAGCGAGACCTATTTTCTGAAATGATTCCGCTTTCAGATTTTCATTCGTATGTTTTCATCTATTGATACATTTAGTGTTTGCACTGCATGATTTGCTACATTCTATACAGATTGTGCATTTTTCCAAGGCCATCGTGCATTGTTGCAAGACCCCATTCGAATTGTTGCAATATTAGTTCCATACGAAATTTCCTTTCAAGATATGATTTAGGACCGAATTATGAACAAATAAATATATGAATGTGTGGGTGCGGGTGTGTATGTTTATGTCGGCGTGCACACCCTCAGTACAATGAATCTAAATTTAAATATATTTTGACATTCGAACATGCAGATTTGTTTTTGCTGTATAGTTACCAACTTGAAAATGTAATACGCCTTGATATCGAACATTTTTGAAAATATTGTCGGAATGAATTATAAAACAAGAGATAAAATAATGTACATAGAAGAAAAAAACCTATAAATATTGTTTATTCCTTTTTTATTATTTTCGTTTGTTGTTTCCGTTTATTAAGGAAGCTGTGCTAACATATGGCGCACAAACAATAATTTTTATCTCCGTCATTTTGCCATCTTGCAACTGAAATATGTAGCTGGACGGCGCCGCGTGCGCATGATGGATTAATCGTTTAAGGTGCAGAGCCCATACGCACCATTGTAGGGAGTTGTAAAGATTTTATTTTTTGTAAACGTTTGCGTTTGGTTTCCAGCAACGTTGAAGAGGTCGGACACAGTATTGGTATACCATTTACCAGCGGTGGAGTAGCTTGCGGCATCGGTGTATTGACGATTGCTTGCACCAATGTATGTGTTATATTCGGAGCCGCGGATATCTTGTGGTAGTTACTAGTTTGTCGAAAAAGTTTTTGTCTTATACTGGGTCTTTTAACGCGTAAATCTTTGGTGGCATAATGCGATGATTTCTTTGAACTGGATGATGATGATGCTGTGCTGTGGTCATCGCTGTTTGCAGGGTTTCTATGTTTGCGATATTTACGATGGTCCTTGCCTTTAAGTGTTGTTATCGTTTTTGTTTCGTTGCTTCTGTTGCTTGAATTAGTCAAGGGTATCTGCTCTGTATGGATTTCATTTTCATAGTGTAATAAAATGTTGGCTGACGAATTTTTTTCTTTAGATTTCTTAGATTTGGATTTGGATTTTTCTTCAAGTTCCTGTTTATTCTTTAAGGCCACTTCCTGCAAATATTTTTCCTAAAATAGAAATGTTTTTTTTTACTTATTTCAATATAAAAATACCTCACTTTATATCAATACATCAAACATCTTTTTTAAGAAATTAAATTGAAATTGTATACATAGTTTTAAAAAAAGTGCATACCCAGAATTATAGTTCTGATACTTGGACTGAGTACAAATAAGGAGAGAATAAACTGATATTTTAAAAGAGGGGAAGTAGACTCCAAAAAGTAAAATTAAAAGCTCTAATATATAAACAGGAAAAACTCAAAAGTTATGTTTAAAATAAAGTAGGAACAATAATATGTTTTAATAAAGTATCCTTTAACAAATACAATCTAAAAAGCTTCCTTTTAAAAAGTACCTTTTAAAAAAGGTACCTATTTAAAGAGTTACTTTTCAAAAGTAAAAAGTAAATTTTTAAATGTAAAAAAATGCATTTAAAAACAACTACTAAACAAGTACCTTTTAAAAAAGTATTTTTTTAAAATGTACATTGTAAAAAATGTCTTACAAAAATACCTCTTAAAATGTATATTATAAAAAGTTTATTTACAAAAAGTATTTTTTAATATCTTTTAAAAATGTACATTATAAAAAAGGGCATTTAAAAAATACCTTTTAAACAAGTACCTTTTAGTACTTATTAAAAAGTACATTTTAAAAAAGTACGTTCCAAAAAATTACCTTTTAAAAAAGTAAGTTTTGCAAATAACTTATTGGAAAAATACCTTTTGAAAACGAACTTGTGTAAAAGTCTCTTAAAAAGTACCTTAGAATTGCACCATAACAAAGCAATTGACTCTGAATAATTACATACATATATATCTATGCACTATAAATATATACATATGCATATATATGAATATACATATGCACATATACGAGATCTGTTCAATAGAAAAGATGAATTTTGAAATTTCGCGGGCTACGCATATTCGATTAGCACACTTGTCAAAAACATATGTTCTTAGTTGAGTTTGTTTGTGTTTAGTTTAGTTTGTTTGTAAGAAGCATAACAGTTAGACGTGTTTTTCTTGTTCGGCGGTTTTCTGCTATGGGAAAAAACGGATCAAAGGGTTTGCATTATATTTTGTGTAAAAAATAGAATTAAGTACCCAAAAGCGCTTGAAATGTTGAGAGTGGCATATGGTATACTCTCAGCCAAAAATATATTTACAAGTGGTACAAGCTTTTCAAAGAAGGTCGAGAAGATGTGAATGACAACGCTCGTCCTGGAAGGTTCATCATATCAAAAACCGATGAAAATGTTGAGAAAGTGAGGAAAATTGTTATGGAGAATAGTCGAATCACTATTAGAGAAGTTTATAAATCTTTTCGCAAATTTTTGGCATAAAGCGTGTGGCAGCGAAGCTCGTTCCAAAATTGCTGAATTATGAACGAAAAAGCCGTCGCATGGAAATCGTTCATGAAATGTTGAATGACTTTAAATACGATCCAGATTTTCTTAAAAGGGCCATAACTGGTGACGAATCATGGGTATATGGTTATAGCATCGAAACCAAAGTTCAATCGTCCCAATGGAAGAGCAAAGGAGAGCCAAGACCGATTCTTCTTTGTAATTCATCATAATCGTACGGGTAATAAGGGATATTATTTTGAAATTATGCGCCTCTTGCTAGAAGCAATACGAAAAGAAAACGTTGGGAATTGTGGAAATACAGTTCATGGGGTTGGCATCTCGATAGTGCATCTCACTCGTTATTGCTTGTTCGTAATTTTTTGGCCGAAAAGAATACTGTAATCATGACTCAGCCACAGTATTCACCACATTTAGCCCCCTGCGACTTTTTCCTGTTCCCTGCGACGATTGAGGAAATTTATACCGAAAAGCTGAGAGAACTCAAGCCCATATCAAAAGGTGAATATCAGAACTTCTTCGAGAATTGGAAAAATTATATCTAACGGGGAATACTTTGAAGGGGACAAAATATAAATTGATGAATAAATAAATATTTTTTGAGAAAAGTTAAAATTCACATTTTCTATTGAACAGACGTCGTACATACAGTTTCAATGTTTTTAGAAACAAAAAATCAGTTAAAAGTCGGTTTTTAATCATACTTTGTTTTAAAACTATCTGCAGTGCCAATAAGGAAATAGTGCTTAAGTCTACATTTTTAGTCTACACGAGACAATTTTAAAGTTTTAAAAACAATGGATACAATTCGGCCACTTTATACACTTTAGGCTATTTTCAATCAAAATTATACTTTGCTTTTTCTCTAAGTTTTCTTAATTTTTAACACTTCGTCTTAATTTTCCATACTGATTATGGTTACATTTAGTTAATTTTGGTGATTGTTTCAAGGAACAGTTCATATTTTTCACCGTTGTCGCGATGGACGTGTCTTTTAATATTGTTATCCCTACAATTTTAGCGAAAACCAATTGTCCAGGCTTTATATTCAAGCTTTTCTAACTCACATGTTTGCTGGGTATAAATGTCGGTAACAATTTGAAATATTCACAACTCTCAAGATATTGAACCAATTTTATTATATACATTTGAAACCATATATTTGTGGCAAAAATCACTGCCATGGCTTGAGCTTATTAATATACAGATTCGATTTACAAAGTGGTCATTCGTCCACTACGTCCAATAGCCCATTACATTATATTAAGAATAAATTGTTATACAACATATTTTACAAACTAGCATACGCAATTTCATGAGTTGTTGTTCCAAAGGAAATTATGCATCACGAAAAGACAAACAGAAATTCGAAGGATTCTCTTGAAGTGGCAAATCACAAATTAGAATGGGGCAATTAATTCGTTTTGAGCTTAGGTCGACTTAAGCACTTATTCCTTATTGCCACAGATATAATAGATATTTATGTATGTATATAAATACATGTACATCATGTGGATGTACTTGGTTTTATTGTCATACTCACAAACACTTGTCTTTTAGCTTTATCCCGTTTAGCCAAGACAACGACCCAGGCACCGAATGACACCATTATGACGGCCGGTACCAAAATGCCAGCCAACATTCCAGAGTTTCGTATCCAAGCATGATAAATGGCCAAAAATATAACTAACGATGCCAAAATAACAGCAACTAATCGGCCATTGGCCTTGCGTTCTTCCTAAAAGCAATAATAGTAAAGTTTTCATTAATTTAAATAATTATCAGTACAAAATAAAACATTGTGCAGATAAATGTTTTTTCCAAGAAACATTTGTATGTCAAATTTCTGAATGAAAAATTATAAAATATTACAACTAAGAAGACCAAATTGGACAGGGGATTCGGAATTTTAAAATATCGAATTACAGGATCCCGATATTATTGAGGAGACCGGGTTTCTTCGTGACTTAGGGATTTTATTGTAACAGCTGTGTTTAAATCAATGATATTTTTTATGAAAGTAATTAATTAAAATGTAAAATTAATATATTTAATATTAATAAGAATATATTCATTTGTAAATAAATCTATTTCTCAGCTTCCACTTTGCATTGGTTTTAAGTGTTGTAGTTGTATAAGGCATTGGTTTTAAGTGTTGTAAGTTGTAGCAATTGAAAATCAGTAAATTTTGCAAATGAAAAATAAAAATTTCTTATGTCATCTTTCAAGTGTTATGTTATAAAACCATTTGCAAAAAATTGTAAGCTTGGCTTATATTAAAAGTGCATGACAGTTTTTTGATACAAACATAAACTAAACTCTGAATACATAGATATTTATTTAATATAATTTATTTTACGAAACTAGTCACATGCATACATTTTTACATACATACGTAAAAACTAAATTTTTTTTCAAACCAGATTTTGACTTCATTTTGAATTATGTATGTATATACGAATAATTCAAGATAAATGATCTATGTACTATCAAAATACACAGTGTTCGTACGTTATATATGAGATTTCTTCAAAAACTAAAGTTAAAAAACCGGAATTTCCTATTGTCAAAAAAGTCAGGTTTAACAAGTTCCAGGATTCGAGATCTATCAATACCAAAAAAATTCCGGAATTTTCGCTATCGAGATCTCGGGACTAGCATCCCTACTTACAGAGTCCATATGAAACAAAATATTCATTAAGCGATTGGTTTCCATTCCGCTAACCACCTTGCAATTTGTATTATTTACACACTTGTTCACTCTACAATTCTAAATCACTTTTTCTTTGTGCCGCACTCACACTATATGGATGATTACATTGTTATTATAAATTATTTTTAAGTTTTTTTTCCAAAATTCTTTAGAAATGTAGTGAATGCGAAAATGTTTCAAAATATTATATTTATGGGTGTTTTCGCCGTCTGTCCATGCAACGGTGAGAAAAATTATACACACAATAGATTGTCCTCTAATTCTATAAAACACTATGTGACAGTAAAAAAATATGATTGGTTTTATAGACCAAAAGGTAGGAATCAAAGATTAGCGAGGTTCCTGAACACTAAACCAAAATACAGAGGGGGCGTTGTTTCTAGGCAAAGATAGATGGCAGCCCCATTGTTCTAGACCTGCTACAGCAGACCAATCATCTACTTTGCTGGAACAAGAACCGATTACCGAAACTGATAAAAGACAAAAAAAAATTATTACATTGCGAAAACAACTGTAACAATACGTGTAAAGATGGATGGATATGCTCTGTAGAAGCCCTATGCTCCCTCCAGTAGTGGAAGGAACATATATATTATATTATATATAAAAAGGCCTAAACAAATAGCAATTGCCAAACAAATGTAAATTAAGTGACATATTTAGCGCGCTCATATAGTTTTAAGCAGAGTATCGAAACATTTTGTTTTTGTTCGTTCATATATGAAAAATTTGTTTATCTCTTTCTATTCATAAGTGAAAAGTGTGAAAACAAAATTGTTTTTCCCTCGATTGCTCGCTCATACATGATATATGTATAATGATTTCGTTCGTTTATCGAAAGGAAAAACAGCGTAGAAGCCCTATAAAAAATAACTTCTGCAAAGGTCAAGAAAATGCGGAGATTAGCAGTCGGAAGTAATGCAAGTTCGGACTATTCCAACAATTTCAACGATTCATGGATTTGGAAGCTGTCTTCAATATGTTGTGTGGATTAAATTTTTTCTAATTGGTTTTATATTAAATAAGGACTGGCTATTTACCGCTATGAATCAGCTTTTCATCCGAAACAGGTTCAAACTTGCTAATAGCCACCATTTATAATTCCTTATGTGATTGTAGTTCTATCACTTATTGATTGAAGAAAAATAATATTTTCATGCAGATTAAAAAAATAAGATTTTTTATTAAAAAAATATATTTGCAAAATCACAAACAGAATTTCACAGATCCCCAGGAAGTGGAATTTTGTAGGCAATGCTTCTTGAGCCATCAAAGATAAACAATCTCAGTGAATTTGTAAACATGAAAAATTGGTCATCGTTGTGTAATTCAATATTTTCATTTGAAAGTTCTTAATCGAACCATGAAACACCAAAAAATTTACTACAGTTTTGGCGTTCATAATTGCAGCGCTGAACCGAGCACTTCGTTTTAAATAATTAGGTTTGACCGCTGTTATATCGTGGTCATAGATGAGCTTGCTTGTGGGTATAAGCAAATCCAAAAAAATCGGAAGCTTCAAAAAGAAATTTAAAATCCCCGAATTTTTTCTAGAGAAGAACTTTTCAATATCTGGAGTAACGAAAAAAAAAAGATACTGATTCGTTGCACAAAAAGTGAAGTAAAGAAAATTCTTTATACGAGCAGCGCCTCTGTTCTAAAGTTCTTACTGCCTCCGACACAGCAAATGTTCTCATGTGATCTCATGTAATATCAATTCAGTAATAGTAGCACAATAGACCAACCCTATCGGATATTGGGTCCTTGAAGCAGAATATGGATGATTCACTTAAATACGGTCTTTTAACAATCTCAGGTTAGTTCAACCTATCAGAAGCAGAAATACCACATATAACTTTTTTCCAATTTTTGATTTCAAACACCATTTAAGACCTAAAACGTATAAAAGGAGTAGCGTGTAGAAAGGGGGATAGGTGTGTAGGTGTAACCTCTTCTTTTTTGAAGTCTCGACTAATTACGTAAATAATTAAAGTTACAAAAATATATGTATATGTATATAGAATTATTTATTTCCAAACTAGCTGACCCGGGCAAACGTTGTTCGACATAGCAGTTATTGTTCAAGTACCGGTATCGGGCTAATTAACGCCACTACACGCTGATTAAGGACCATACCTTAAACGAAACACAGCATAGGCTTATCGCGCTAATCTCTATCGGACACAAAACACACACAAAAATAAATATTGGGCCATCTGTCGGACGAACTTCAAACAACACAGAAACACTCCTCACGCCCCATAGAGCATGTATATAAAGTTTGGTCAAAATCGGTCCATTAGTTTTTTAGTTTAGCGATCTCGAACATACACGTAAATTTTATATATGTAGAGAAGATAATAGCACTTAGTTCCCTTGACGAAATTTTATTTTATAGAAGCAAAAAAAGTATAAAGTCTAAAAATTAATCCAACAATTTTTGAACTACAAAGACAATCAGTCGCAAATATGCCTTGGGATACGAGTGCTGCAAAGACGTTTGTTATGCATAAGCTTCCACGATTCAAAATTATGCAGAAATGTGGACAACTGTCACCGAAATTTTAATTTATTCGATGCAACATATTACTATTATATTTAATTATTTAAAACTCTTCTAAGAGATTTCTATCGTTTTCCGAAAAGATATCTATAAAAAAAAATTATACTACGCATAAGCTTCTTCCTTTGTAAGCAAATATAAACGGATGCATAAAATTTTTATTGCTTCATTTTATTAATCAATGTCTACATTTTTATTAAAACTCACTTGATGTTTTTTCTCCATCAATTCCTTTAAATTTTTTTGTATGATTTCTTCATCTGTCATTGATTCGAGGCGCTTATTTGAAGGATCCGCACTTTGATCTCTGGCTTTTGATGTTGATGTTACCGTTGCCGTTGCCGTTGCCGTTGCCATTGCCGTTTTACTCGCCACGGTGCTGATGGACGAAATTGAAGTATTTTTAAAATTTGTCGCACCAACATTATTATTCCAATTAAAATTTGAATCATTTTTTGTCACAACCATTTTCTTTGTGCTTCTATTTTATTTTATTTTATTATAAAAATTACTTTAATTTACTCGTATTAAACATTAATTCACATTACGACGTATTTAAAAAATGTTTTATTTATCTTATTAGACTTTTATTTTATTTATTTATGTATTTATTTGTAGTTTTAGTTCTTTTCTTTTCCGTTGTTAAATGAGATTTCTTCGCCTGTTTCTAGAGGCAACTAAATTGATAATAAAAATTTTCAAATACTTCTTAATAAAAACTCTTTGATTTTGAATATCTCATCGCTTATTTTGTTGGGAAAAATAAACATTGAATGCACCCTTCATTACAATTAAGAACTATTGAGTTTTTCTTTGCAATCGCAACAATGCTCGTATCAACTTTTAGATTTTAATATAAATAGTTTTACATCCGTGTCCGGAGAGAAATGAAACTTGTGGGAGTAGTAAAAATAATAATCGGATAAAAAATCTTTAATGCTTTTTTGAACACACATTTCAAGTTAATACACTTCTATAGATAACACTATTGAGACGTAAAGCTGAGCATGTGATTAACAAGGCGATGCCAAATGAATTACCGTCACTTTAAGGGTTTGACCCTGGGTCAACTTTAGGGGAACCTGCAGACTCTTTAATGTAAATAGCAAGTTCTTAAGGGTAACACGGACTCTCCACTAGCTGTTGAGCAACTATCTATCTATCTGGCTGGCAACTATCTTATGAAACGAATTTTTGCTATTCCTAAGCTTTCGAATTTAAATTAATTAATAGATCATCATGTCTATTAATAAGTATGCTTTTGACGCGCCGACTTGCCGATCCAATATTTTAAATTAATGTTATTTATAGACTAAATTTTTGCTAAACCGTGCGAAATAAGCTCATTCTCCATCACCACTGGGAGACAAAGAGATTTGGTGAATTTTATCTTGCCATTTAAGTATATTTGTTTCTAGTATACAGCCGCATATGCGCCTAAGTTTTTCTACCTTTAACCACAGTGGCGACATACATGCATCTCATTTGCCGACATACATACGAGCCAATTTCCTAACTCTTTATACATAAAAAAATGTGCTCTCTTGAAAACTTCTTGGTTTTGTTTAATGTAACAGCTTTAAAGGGATTAGCTCTACGCGTAGAGAAGGGGGATAGAGTTAGTAGTGTCCATGGATATTCGATTTGAGCCTTTGCACGCTGAAAGTGGCAGAGAATGCCTCTGCAGGCACGTTATTACACACAAGTAGTGTTAGATCCTTTAGAAATGGGTGAAATCATGTTTTTTTATGGAAATAAATAGTATTTATTCTACCCACTAAAATCCAAATTTCATTTAAATCCGTTCAGACGCTTAAGCGTGGTTGAGTACCAGTCATCGTTAGGTTCCCTCTGTCTAAATTCCTTAACTGAACTTTGCAAAATAAATAACTTTTTGTGCAGCATTACTTAAGGCTAACAAGGCCCTATGATCCTTATAGGAACTAAAGGAATTAATAATAATACTATTAATAATAATAATACTCAAATAGAATTAAATTTAACATTAAAATCACGTGAATGAGTCTGTAGGGTGTTTAGTAATTGTTACAGGCAAACGAAATAAGTATGTACTTTTTTTGTGTACATACATACATATGTAAATATGTATGTATGTACTTATGCATGGATGTAAAAATTTACTGTTGCTATTAATTTTCCAAAATTGAGAAAATTAATAAACAATTGTAGAGAAAAAATTTCCCCAAAAACACAAAAAAAAAATCGTACACGTATACAAAACTTTGGTAAAAAGTTTCCTACGAATAGTTCAAAAAATTTCCTTAATTCAAGTAATGTTTCCTTAAAATCATGAAAACTATATTTAAATCTAATAATTTAATTGTTTGTTAATATAGTTCATGATATGAATGGAAGAATTTATCAACTTTAAAATGCATTTTTTTTTTAATTTTGTGATTGTTTAACAATCTTGGCGAGCTGTTGCATTTGTCTTCCAATGGAAATGGAAAGCTAATGCACTTAGGAAAATTAAGAAAATTCATGAACTAGAATTTAATTTAAAAATAATTGGCAAAAAATTCTTATATCTAAAATTGTAAAAAAGATTTAACTTCTCAACACTATTTTCAGTAAAAGTTTTACTTTTTTAATTATATAATATTGAAATTCATTATTTAAAATATTTTTCCCAACTAAAAAAATAAAATAAAATATTGTAGACTCATATTGAGTATAATTGTTTGTTATATTGCTGTTTGTACAAAAATATTCTAGTTCTATTATGATTATGTATTTTGTAATAATCATACATTATATATGATAGAGAATTCTCATATTGTATTTAATTTTTTTCGTATAAACTGTTTTCAAACTACTTAAATTTCACTGCGGATTTAACCCAGTGGCAATTGAAATTTCGGCATATGAATAGTTGAAGCCACAATAAAAAATAAAAAGTTTTACTTTAGGTACAATCTTCTACTAAATTTACGCATTTCTTATTAGTATTAGATACAACTTGTTTAGCAGCAGTTAGTTTTTTACTGAATCGTCATTGACGTCATATGACAGTCATTTCAAAATTATAAATTTGTCCATATATGAGCTTTTTTTCAGTGCATGTAAATACGAGTACTTACATACATATGAACGCAGTGCTGCCGACATTTGAAGGACCAAAAGCAACCTGCGCAGGTCCAGAACTGGATGGAAATTTATAAGGAAAGAATAAAAATTTTAATGAATTTTCGTGATTGGTAAAACTTAGACTTGCTTTGAGAATATATGTATATGTTAAGTTTTTAAAGGAAAGCTTAAAAAGCATATTCACACATGTCATACCAGTAAAATTTAGAATTCTTCTAGATTTTGCTAATCCACAAAATAAGTTTGATTTCTCCGATTTCTTTGAAAAATAAATATTTGAGGGAACAATATTTTCCAGCTCCAACAAAGAATGAAAAATAGCGAACTTAAGCCTGACTAAGATTTTATGTACTATTTCGATTTTTAGTAAAATTTCAACCCTTATTATGAATTTTTAGTTTTGCTATGAAATTTCCAATTATTAAAGAAATGAAGAAAAACGAATAACAATAATAATAATGTAATAATAATGCAGTCAAATTCGGATAAACGAACATCGTATAACAGAAAAAATTGCTTAATTAGAAACAAAAATTCTTTACAAAGCCTGACAGGAAATCCGCTTAAACGAAAAACTGCTTGAGTGCATAATTATATGAAATAAACAAAATATTTATTTGCCGGTAATGAAACAAGCATGCAGCCTATAAAATCTTAATTTTCAACATAAATCTTAGTTCCAAATGAGAATACATCTGTTTGTGATAAGTTCCTTTAAGCGTAAGAATTTTTTCTCTTATCCGAATTACGTTTAAACTTGAAAACCTTGCTTAGAGGAAAAACAACGAACACAAGCTGAAAATTTTCATTTTCATTTATCTGAATTCGGCTGTAATAATAACAATAATATGAATACAGTTGTGTTCAATTAAATGAATATATAAAATTGCATTTTTTTGCATATGAAAGATTTTTTAATAAAAAGTGTTTCATTTTCTGTCAAACTAATTCAGAGCTTTCAGTATTTCTCTATTGAAGATTATAAGGGAAATAAGGCTTTTGGATTAGACCAGTGCAGCTTCGCTGAATTACATACAGAATAACCATCAAAAAATTTGTTTCAGAAATGTTCCTAACAAATTCCTCACAAAGCTAAATCTTTTGTCGTCCAAGTACTAGGGAATTGATTTAAAAAATAGATGAAAAGTTTATATATATGCGAAAAAATCCCCTATCACGGACTCTCTTTTTCATTTGGCATCTCTAGCTTGTTACAGTTACATACATACATACTATTTATATGTATATCTATGTGCATATAAAATGTTTTTATGTATGTAAAGGAAATTGATCTCAGAAATTGTTGTTGTTAATGGAAAAATTTACACAAGTTGTCTGGCTATTGAATTAAGCTAGATAAGTACATACATATGTATATACATACATATTTGCGAATTTCGAGTCAATTTTTATGAATCTTTAAAATCAGACAACAATATTTCTTCTTATTTTCTTAACGGTAGTAAAATTTTTGTTGTTTTTTATTTGAGTAAATGAACTGAATTTAATTTATTTGAAGAAGAGAACAAACAAAACAGCAATTTGTTTTGATTGAAATTTTTTAATGAACGGAAAATATTTGTAAATGATTTTTATGGACCCCTAAAATAAGAAATTAAAGCAAAAATAAACGAGTTAAACATACCTACTTACTTCCACATGTACATACATACATACCTATGTATGTACGAACATGTACATATGTATGTATGTTTGCATTATATATGCACTTGAGTATGTAAGTATGTACAATCTGGTATACATACTTACATATATTTTAAACAGTTTTCGATAATAATGCCTTTATTAACAACTCAGGTAAATACTCCTGTATACGAGCAGAAAAGGTTCAAAATAAATTTTTCCTTAAGATCTAACATACATAATTACTCGCATGTAAAATTTCTACTTTAATTGAAAAGTATTCCTAATTCCATTGTCATAGCAATTTTATATATAGTTCTTATTTTCTATTGTTTTTTCACAAAAATATTTGCATAGGCATACTTATGTTGATATGTACATAATTGCTGTTGTAATAAAAATTTAATAACTTCTATCTACTTAAACCCTGGATACGTTATATACACATCAGCATGTCTGTATGTACTTAATTTTAGGCTGTTATTATTACGTCACATATGTATATATGTACGTACATACATACATACATACTAATGTATGTATATAAATATGTACTAGCATTTTCTTCTATAGTCCTTATTGAATATAATTATTATTTTTAAATATTTCCGGATAAAATAAACAATCTTCTTTTATAAAAAAGAATGTAAAGAATGTAAATTTTTATATATTCGTAAATAGGAATATTAAATTTGAAATTTATAGAAATTTTTCTACGCCTCGATTTATTCGCCTGCAAAATGAAATATTTGAAATTTAATTCAAAAACTTTTTCCGTCATTACTGTTTTTCGCATATAAGTATAATTATTTGTAAAAACTTCAAAAAATTATCACGTCATTCGATTACTTTAAAATTAGAAAATACAAATTTCTATCATATAGTTATAACCCCGAAAATACTCAAGCACACCTAATAACAATAAAAACTTTTTTCCCTACATACCGCTTGACTACCCTCGCATTCACAGTGATTTTTATAGGTAAGCACATATTGTTTGTTGTATTATTTTTTTTAATTAAAATTATTACAAATTAATACTTTTTGTGCATTTACTACGAGTTTTACATTTCATATATTTTTAGTTGAATGGACAAATTTGTTGGGGTAAAACGATATTAACAGAACAAATACAATTTATTGACTAACTAAAATTCTAAGTAATACAATGACATGAATTTAGCATTTTTAAAGAGTTACATTTTCATTGATTCCATAGCATCAATGTGTACATATATTTATTCATATAAATATATCCGACTTCTTAAGAAGTTTATTTGACTATATTCAAGCTGCAAGAATAGCTTACTTCTGCAAACCTGTTTAATTCTATTCTAATGTTCCCAAGTACTTTTTTAATTTCCCTCGTATATATAAAACTGTAGTTACCGATTTCAGCCCAATCATCATATCTCTACATTATATGCTCTAAGAAGCTATTCATCAATTTTCATTAAAGTCAATTCAGAGATATGAGCACTTGTAGATAAATTTGGAAAAAAACGTTTGTAATAACTGCAAAAACTTTTATCAAACTGAATTTATAGATTCGGTAATATCTAGAAACTGCTCCAAATGCCGTAGATTCGACTAAAATCTGTTTATTTAAAACAGTGTCTTTGTATAAATTTTTGTGAAATCGCTATCCTAAAATTAGTCAGTCACTGTTGAAATTGTTTAAATAATTTTTATTTCTTCTTTTTTAACTTGATATTAGAGATGATATTCCAAAGATGGCTTGCAAGGCATCATATTTTTATAATTAAAATGATTTGTTTAAATAAATTTATGTTGCCAGAAGTTTCACGTACGAAACCAACGAATTCCTTTAGCATTTCCACACGTACATGTGTATGTATGCATAGTTCCCAGAGGCAAATAACTTTTAAAAAATATTTTCTTGGCAAAAATGGTTTCCGACTCAGTAAACATATATACATACATACATACGTAAAAGAAATTAATAAATTGCTTTATTTCGTCTAGAAATGTGTCTTCATGATATATAAAATAATCGATTATGCGTATTGGACTTTAATTTCATGGGACATTTTTGTACAGCTCTAAAAAATCATGTCAATACTTTTAGTTCCAAAATTTGCTTATGTTGCCAGGAAATAATAACTTCTGTCCCACTGTGCAAAAGAATGCTTTAGTATCTTAAAAACTATCTTTAGCTACACGAAATCAGCAACCACAACATTAATAAAAACTATACAATCGATGCAGACACAAACTAAGAAACAACAATAATAATAACAAACAAAACACACAAGCAACAACATTTCAGTAAAACACACACAACCATAAGCTGAATAATGGTATCAATTGGGAACAACAACAATACCATAATAAATCAAATGCTCTCATAGGACTAATGTAATGTAAGTATACTTGATGTCACTCTCTCGTCGTTGGTCGTCGTTTGTCAGTGTCTCTCTTTCTCTCTTTTCACCATCCCTTTCTCTCATATTTATTTTGTTTATTTATTTCTTTAGCTTATAATGAAAATTGTCAGGCAATTTGATAAATTTTAAAAATATATTCATATACACGAAAACTAAAATATATAATAAATAAAAAATTAAAATAAATAATAAATTATTATAAAAAAAGTCATATATTTGCAGAAGTTAATGAGGGAAAAAATTTGTTTTGCGTATTTAAATAAATAATATGTATGTATATATATACTTATACATATATATATATATATATATATATATATATATATATATATATATATATATATATATATATATATATATATATATGTATGTATGTGTGTATGTATTAGTAATTTTAAGAAAATTTATAATACATATTTCTCTTATGGTCCTTCGATGACGTAGACAAAAATTGTTTTGCATTAATATCTACAAATATCTGTTCATGTCGATTAGAAAATTTGGAATACGAGTTTAAAATATGGCCCAAATTATTCGGCTGTGAAATTTCACAGTTGCACAAGCTTTTGGTTGGCATATTTAGAAGATGACAGTGTACGCATAGTAATACAAAGCTTCCTCTCTTGTTTTGGTCATGTATTGTTGCGTTGGCGGCTTCCATTGGGCTATTTGCTTCGTTTTGTGTAAAAGTGTTCTTATGGTTCGAATATTATGTCTGATGCGCTGTTCATCTCTTCATTTATTATTCTTCCGTGGAATGTTTTCTGTTTGTATATTTTCATGTTTTCCAATAACTTCCGTGTCGTCCTTTATGCTGTAAATGCAGCATTTTAACTGTTTTTCCGATGTGTACTGGTACATACATATATGTATGTACTTACATACTTACATATGTAAGTATATTTGTTCTCAAACATATGGTTCGCAAAATCCGATGCAGTTTATTACTCCGTTAGTTTCCTGTTGTTGTCCGTTATGTGTTCCCTAAATCTTGTTTTGATCCTCCGTTCCGTTGGCCCGATTTATTTTCTTTTCTTCAGTATGGATTGTATAATTTACATTACTGTTGTTGCTACTGATTTTTTACATCTGCTGAAGATTGAGACCTTTTTCTTTCTCAAATACCAGAACTTTCGTTTGCACAGTAGAACAGAAATGATTAATTGCTGACAAAATTAAACATTCCTAATGGATAAGAAACTTTATATCGCAAGTTCAATTTCATATCAAGATATATTCTAAATGTAAAAAATAAACATGGTCCATTTACGTTACGATGTCCTAGGGTAGGACCACAGCGCTAATCCCATGTAATCCCAGTTTGTAGGCAATCCAGAGAACAACAGTTATGTATGTTCGTGATGATACGAACACTTGTCGTGTAGCAATATGTATATGCATACGTATGTACATAAGTATGTACATGCTTGCAAACGAAATGATCAATGACTCCAATATATAGGAATATGTTGCAACCATTCCATTTCAAGTAAATTGGACCATGTAGTTCTAAGATTCGTTACACCGGATTTTGCGTAGGGAAATACCTAAATACCTATGCAGATGTATGAATGCTAAAGGATGTGGTTACTGCAAGTATTGGTGTATCAATCATAACCGTGCAAATATTTGCATGAGTGAGATACTGCCAGGTAGAATGTGTATGTGCATACAAACATACATGTATGTATGTGTGTATGAAATATTTCAATTCTAATTTATGCATACCTATGGTACAGTTAATATACATACATACATACACATGCGTATTTAAATCGGTATGATTTCTGCCTAATTAAGTATTAATACATTTTTGACCACTAATCTTCATGAAAATGGTGTATGTAGGTATACAGCTTGGTTGTAAAAATTAATGAGTTTTGAAAATATGGGTTGTCCAGTACAACCATGAGAAAATGTTTTATTAAAGTACCGACTACTCTCACAAGGCATTGACGTTTGCTTTTGACGTTTCTAGTAGATTTTCTTCACATCTCGATTGAAGGAATAAAAGTAAAGGAATTATAAAAAGGAAGACTGGCATAAATTAATATTTATAGTTTAGTGTGCAAAATCAGTTTTAAAAAAGTACATTGTGCAACAGGCACAATTGTAAGAAATAGTGATAAATAATTAAAATAAACAGCCCCAGACTCATGCTTTTGTATTAGCCAGAACGAACAACTGCCAACTAACATACGCAGGTGTTGGAAAATAATTGATGCCTTACAGCAATTAAAATAAGTAGTAAATCATATATAGAAACTAAAAAATCATGTCGAATGGAAACCGTGGTACCGGCCCTATTCCAAATCGATGGCTGTATTGTCCGCGCAAGAGTGACACTGTTATAGCAGAGAAATTTTTAGCCTTTAAAACTCCATTGAGTGAGGGCTTCACAAGTCAAATGCCCATTGAGTGTATATTCTTGCCAGACATGATATTTGACTATTGTAAAACGTTAAAACTGAAATTGGGGCTGTGGATCGATTTAACTAACACAAAACGATTTTACGATCGCGCTGTCGTGGACGCCCAAGGGGCACAATATGTTAAGTTGCAGTGCAGAGGTCACGGTGAAACGCCTTCACCGGAACAAACAAGAGCCTTCATAGAAATTGTAGATAATTTTATAAACGAAAGACCTTTTGACATTATTGGGGTTCATTGCACACATGGATTTAATCGAACTGGATTTTTGATTGCATCCTATTTAGTTGAGCGTTTGGATTGTTCAGTCGAGGCTGCTTTGTCCATGTTTGGCAGTGCCAGAAGCCCGGGAATTTATAAACAGGACTATATAAATGAACTTTATAGACGTTATGAAGATGAAGAAGACGCTACACCTGCACCCGAACTACCAGAGTGGTGTTTAGAATTCGATGACTCGGGACATGGAGGTGGTGAATCTGCATATCCGACAAAGCGAAGATATGACGAAGCAGCGCACTCATCAAACTCTCAACAAGCTTTAGCTGCTCGCCAACAACATTCCAATGGTAGTTTAGGTCTAATACAATCTTTAGATAATGAGGATAAAATTGACGAATTTGAAGAAAATGAGGTAAATAAGAATGATAAAATGGATGACAAAGAAGGAGATAAACCGCGTAGAAAAAGGCGTCGTGAGTTGAATGTAAAAAATGCAAAATTTATGGAAGGTGTACCGGGTGTGGAATGGGTGCAGGATCAACCTCGACTGGCCGAGTTACAACAAAAGGTACAGGGAATGTGCAATTGGGAGAAAAGCGGTTTTCCAGGTTGCCAGCCTGTTTCTATGGACTATGAAAATATAAAACTCTTGCACGAAAATCCCTATCGAGTGTCATGGAAAGCTGACGGCACGAGGTATTAATTTGTAGTTTTATAATTTTCTTACGCATTATTGAGTTTTTTCAATTTAGGTATATGATGTTGATAAATAAACGGGATGAAATTTATTTCTTCGATCGTAACAACTCCTGCTTTCAAGTAGAAAATTTAAGTTTTGTTAAATCTACAAATCTAAATGAACACTTGGAGAATACACTTGTTGATGGAGTGAGTTGAAAATTATGTGCCAATTGTTTAGTATCGAAACTAACCATTTATTTCCAGGAAATGGTTTTGGATAAATATAAAGGCGAAATAATGCCGCGTTATCTTATTTACGATATCATCAAACTTAATAATTATAATATTGGTAAAGAACCATTTCTAAATCGTTTAAAATGCATCAGGAAAGAACTTATTGAGCCACGGATCAAAGCCATCGAAAAGGGCATCATTCAGCGACCATCAGAGCCATTTAGTATACGTAACAAAGACTTTTGGGACATAACGCAATCAGCATCATTGTTGAGCGAAAAATTTGCAAAATCCCTGCCACATGAACCAGACGGTTTGATATTCCAACCATCAGAACAACCTTATATAGCAGGTGTGTGTTCCGATGTACTAAAGTGGAAACCTTTAAACATGAATTCAGTAGATTTTCGTATGAAAATACACACAGAAGAAGGACTTGGGTGAGTTAAATATTAACAATGTCTTCTCATTTCTTTTTAGTTTACTTTAAACTTCTGAAACTAACTTTAAATTCGTATACAGGTGTATTATTTAGACGAAGTTAACAAACAAAAGTTTTAAATTGCACTGCACGGCATTATAACATCTACTTAATCACAGTGAATTAAAGTCATATATATATATATATATATATATATATATATATATATATATATATATATATATATATATATATATATATATATATATATATATTTTAATATTCTATTGTTTGTTGTTGGCTTAGCAAGGTATATGCCTGCATTTCATTGGCTCTAACCAAATCATCAGTACCCTTTTAGCCCAATCATGATTGAAAGCATTCAAAGCTCGTATACTTATGCAAAAGTACAAATATATATGAGAATTCCAACAGAACTCAATCATATTTTTCTATTTATAATCAACAAAAACACAAAAGTATAAATAGCTTTAGAAAGCTTTTGTACAATCACAACACAACAAACAATTATAATTGACTTGCGTCCTTTTGTTTTTTCTTTTTACGCCTTTATACAATTAATCGCCCTTTGGGTGATAATGAAAGTATTTATAAGGCAATGAAAAAACAAAATTTATAATAACAATATTTATCAAATTCGTTATTCGAGATATTCTCCAAAATAACAATTTCAATATTCTATTGTTTGTTGTTGGCTTAGCTAGGTATATGCCTGCATTTCATTGGCGCTAACCAAATCATCAGTACCCTTTTAGCCCAATCATGATTGAAAGCATTCAAAGCTCGTATACTTATGCCACAGACTACAAATACTATATGAGAATTCAAACAGAACTCAATCATATTTTTCTACTTGTAATCAACAAAAAAGACAAAAGTTAAATAGCTTTAGAAAGCTTTTGTACAATCACAACATAACAAACAATTATAATTGACTTGCGTCTTTTTGTTTTTTTATTATAAATTTTGTTTTTCATTGCCTTATAAATACTTTCATTATCACCCAAAGGGCGCTTAATTGTATAAAGGCGTAAAAAGAAAAAACAAAAGACGAAAGTCAATTATAATTGTTTGTTGTGTTGTGATTGTACAAAAGCTTTCTAAAGCTATTATACTTTTGTCTTTTTTGTTGATTACAAGTAGAAAAATATGATTGAGTTCTGTTTGAATTCTCATATAGTATTTGTAGTCTGTGGCATAAGTATACGAGGTTGAATGCTTTTCAATCGTGATTTGGCTAAAAGGGTACCTATGATTTGGTTAGCGCCAATGAAATGCGGGCATATACCTAGCTAAGCCAACAACAAACAATAGAATATTAAAATAGTTATTTTGGAGAATATCTCGAATAACAAATTTGATAAATATTGTTATACACATATGTATATATTTATTTATTTATTTATTTTTTTCAGTATTGTGAAAGCTAAGGTTTGCCTCTTATTTGTGGGCGGTCACGATGCACCTTTTGCACAAATGGATTATAAAACCTTTCTCAAGGATTTAGATAACAAAATTATAGAATGTACAGTTAATAATAAAGGAAAATGGGAATTTATGCGTGAAAGAACAGATAAAACATTACCGAACAGCTATAACACAGCCGCATGTAAGTTAAATCGGTCATAATTATAACTATAATACAAAATTATTATATTATATTCATTCATGTATAGCTGTCGTTAATAGTATACGTAAGCCTATTACGAAAGAGATTCTATTAGATTATATTGCAAGATATGGCTTTCGTAATGATGACGATATGATGCCACCGCCTCATAACAGTCAGCAACACCAACATCGACATCATCACCATAATGAACAGCATCAACAACATCAACAGCAGTTAAGACCTCCTTGTCAATAATTATAATTAAGCCATCTTTAACCATGTCACTGAAGCAAATCAGACCGGCAGCCAAAATTTTAATTAGTTATTAAAATTTTCTTTTTTCATTAATAAAATAAATACATAATATATTTATGTCAAATATGTATATTAAAATATTATTTGTTTATAGATGTAAACAATTTTAAAAACATTGCAGATAGTTTTTTACAAAGTCATCTTAAAATACTACCATTTTTAATAAGTTCTTCTTCAGTTACTAATCCAATATTTTTTAGACATACTAAGGCTGCTGCCTGTTCAGCTTGCTTCTTATTTTTTTGCCAAAACGTACTTCTATACCTCTTGCCGTTGTAAGTACAAATTGAACGAAAAAGCTTGTCTTTTCCTTCCGTCTCATATATCGGTTGAGATATATCATGTTTATTTGAGTGCTCATATAACAGTGTCTTCGGAAATTTGTCTACATCTGTTTTGAGTAATAAGATTATTTTCCGTAGAAATTTTTAATATTTAACTCACTCATGTTATAATTGCTACGTAAAAAGGCTATGTTTTGTTCTATCACATCTTCATCATCTCTTTTAACTTTTTTTGCTACAGTCTCCAACAAATCCGAATCAGGCACTTGCCCCGGTACAACTTTTCGCCTGCCATATTTACTTTTGCTGTGCAATTCTAGTTCTTTCTGCCGGCAATAGTCTCCTAATTCCCAAATATCACTGAAATAAAATAATTTTGCATATTAAGTATGTGTAGTTGGAAATAGAAGCAATCAAAACCGTTTTTTAACAACCTAGTGTAATTAATACACTACTTATACCTGCAATTCATATATTTCAAATTACGTCTCAGGACTTCCGGCTGATGAGTTATTAATCAATCAAAAAAAATTTAATGTCAGCTAATTCATGCCAAACCTTTCTATCTAAATATAGGATAACTAACATGTACATAGTACTAAAGATGCTTCTTATATCTTGACTATTAGCCTATGTTCATTAACTGCACATCAATTGAAACCATTTTTAAATACTACCCATTTAATCATCATCACAGTAAATCTCAATTTCATTTAAAGACTCACCAATATACATATAAATATTTTCCCAAATGTAAGATAATTAATGCAAGTCTAACGAATAGAAATAGTAGAATTTTCGAAATCGATAAACGAATAAAAAATAAATTGCTGTACACAAAAGAGTACTTATAATTAATGACAAAAAAATGTTGAACTTGGCAAAATACTATAAGTTTTTAAAGTGTTAACGGCCATATCGAAGCTTTATCGTATAACTTTGGTTTAGATTCCGATATGATTCTGATTTTTTTTCTACTATGAAGAGGATATTGAAGAATAATCTCTCTATAAGCAAAAAAATATATGTATTTTGATATACAGCTATGGTGCTCTAAAGGAGCGACATATTTATAACCTCCTCCAATTTTAAAATATGACAAACGAAGTGTCATAACTTACGTAAATGGGAAAAATAAAAAACATTTCGTCGATTCTCATTTCCCTTTTAAACTAAACACAGTAAATCTTTTCCAAGGAGTCACTACTAAAATGAATACGAAAAGACGGAAAAAAGTCCCAGAAGTTAAGTCAAATAGGAAAGTATAATTTTGATTGAAAGTATCTCCAAATAGTGTAAAAAGTCGGTGAATGGGCATTTGGATGATCACTAGAATTTATTAAATTATGAAGCAAGTCTTGATTACCTGTGATAATATTGTGGCTTATTGCGAAGTAAATTTACTATTCAATAATATTCTAGAACCAAGAAAAATTATATCTTACCATATTTGTTGCATAGTTTGCGATTGTAGAAATTGTTTACCCCTTGGTGTCTCCTGGTGTTCCCTTAAAATACTCTGCACGCCATACTTGGTGTTGTGGGGAGGGTTGTCGTAATCCACACTTAGTTTTAAATACTTACAAATAAGCTCATCCATGGGCAAAGAACCTTGAAAAAATTCATTAGGCAAGATTTTAGAATTTTATTTTCTACTTTACCTTCCTTCCTGAATATCGAAACATTTATTTGAGCTGCCCTAGCTATCATTATACTGGAAGCACCACACAGTTCGCGAAACTTTAATATATCTTCATATTTCTGTATGTCCCGTGAACCTCCATTACAAATCACCGGTATATCAATATGTTTTACTAATTCCCTGATTACTTGTGGATGTGGTTCATGTTGTGGACGTTCATCTTTTGTACGACAATGTATACCAATAGCCGCGATACCGGTGCTAGCTAGATTTTTAACCAATTCTATAGTGTCTTCTATGTTAGGCAAAATTCGTATTTTACATGTAACTGGTACGTGTAGGCCATCCACAAGTGTTTTAAGTATTTTCCTGGCTTTGTCCGGCTGGCCCAACAATGCTACACCCATACCACCTTTAATAGAAAACTCTTTGGGGCAACCCATATTGATATCTAGACCAGCTATATCATCTTGCACTTTCAATCCTACCGCCAAGGCTCTATCAGCATCACTAGTGCCCATTTGTAGCACTACACGTGACTTTTCCAAATCACAAGTACGAAATGTAACCGTTCCATCAGTGGGATCAATGAAATCAACAGTCCCCAATGCATCTAAAAATTTAAACGGTTCATAGGCTATTCGTAAATTAATAATATGTTTGCGGTACCATTTACTGTCCTTTTGCATTTAATCAATCTAAGATCAATTAATTCTTCGGTGTAAACAATGTCCGCTCCCATCTCCAGTGCCAACAATCTAGTTGGCAAAGTGCCAACTCTTACCATAGGTGCTAAGATTATTTTGTTTTTATAATCCAAACGCGGGGATTTATCAACAGTCATTTTCCGTAAAAGTTTCCAAATCATACACATATATATGTGCGTTAAACGTTACAAAAACTCGATTACACATGCCATGTCCAAGAACAATAATAAATGTTATCAGTTCACACTGAATTCGAAAACATATGTGAAGATGATATAGGCAACGAATCTTGCTTATGTTATCCACGGGGCAATGCGCCGACAAATATATAAAGTGATGAGCCGCCGACAATTTTTGTGGCGTGCATACAAGTGGCAAATTCTAAAATTTTATTGAAATGAAGCAACTGGTTTTACATCTATATATGTATATCATAGGCTAAATATATATATATATATATATATATATATATATATATATATATATATATATATATATATGTACTTACATATATAAAAGATAAAAGATAGGTATAATTTGTTTTAAATATAATTATATTGAGAGTAAATTTCTGAATAATTTTTTCTGTATTAAAAGTATTTTATCACAATAAATATTGTACATGAATATTTCAGGAAATATTTTCGAGGCCGAGGAATGCAGCGGTGAAACAAACGAGGCACAAATACTGCCAAGAACTTCATACTCGCTAGGCGAGAATGAAGTTCCACCATCAAACCCAGGTGGATAATTTAGATTTTTTTAAATCATATTTAATTAACATTTTTTCTTCATTTCAGGCATTCTGGCGCTTGTTGGAAAATTGTTAGAGGGCCAGAAAAGAATGGAGGAAAAAATGTCAAAAATTGACGAAAAATTAGATACAGTAATGGCATATCAATTGACATTGAGTAGGGGGCAGGCGGCAATTAGTAACAACCAACGAGAAATTACTAATAAATTGATGGTTATCGAGGCCCATGTAAGTATATGTATGAGCATGAGTCCCACTTAAAGTTTTATTTCAAATATGTAATGTTTTCTAGGTAGCTTCCAAGGATATAATGGCCCAATCCAAACTCTTGATGTAAACCATTGAACAACAATGATGTTATAACTATGTAAAAATGTACTGCCATTGACGCGGTACAAAAACAATTACTTTAAATAATTTCATTACAAAAGTATGTATGTACATATGTACATGTTTTGTTGCTATTTTAATCGATCTTAATTGTTTTAGACTCTCTTTAAAAATAACGAAAATAAAATGTTTAATTTAAATTAATTAACAAAGAGGCGTCGAAATATTGAATTAATTATTTTTTATATAAAAAAAACCTAACGCTTGATTATAAATATCATATATGTTTAACTTAAATTTAAAATTAACGTACAGCCCGAAAATATGAATGATTTTAATAGAGCTAGACACCGGTCCCGTGATTGGGTGACACATGCGTGATCGTAACTAATATATTGTATTAATAAAGCGAGAGGCATAAGCATGAAAGGGTTGGACATGGGTGGGAGGCGTGGATAATACTTTTGCATTATACCCTTATGGCTGGAGAGATTAAAATTTTACTTAAAAGTTTTGGGACCTAAATGGAAAAATCTGAAATATTAATGAATTGGTGCATTATTGGCACTAAATCCTTAAAAATAACGTTTTATATCACTTAATGGTAAAAACAAGAAACGATAATGTTTATTTCCAATAACTTGAAAGTTCCACTAGTTTCATTCTTAAAATTAAGAACAAAAGTAGTGCAAGGATGAGGTGCAAAAATCGATGGCACAGCAACAAAAAACAAGCCTGGCTGCACTTAAGAAACAATTATGATAACGCGAGAAATTTTCCCTAACCCAGAGCTGCTTTGCTACTGAGCTTTTACTCTAAAAGGGGCTGACTTCCTTAACAATATGCATTGTTTGTTGTGACTTTAGCTCTTCATAAGCCGACATTTCATTGGTCGCTAAACCAAATCAGTGAAGTTTAAGCAGTTTGAAAACATTCAACCTCGGATGTTTATGCCATACCTTGATTATATTCTACATGGAAGTTAACGCTTTACAATTATTTCAAAAAGAAAATAATTACATGCATACGTATCGTGAAAATTAAAAAAAAATTAAATATTAAATTAATAAATTGTAACATTTATTACAAGAAAATTACTTTTCGAAAATAATTGCGTTTCGAAAAGTTTTAAAACATTTCTAAGCAAATAAAAACAAAGAAATTTAAAAAATAACTGAAATATTATTGAATAAAAAATACATATTTTCTACATAAGACTCATTTTATGTTCAATTAATTAATTGCCTTTTCAACGGTTAAATAACAGTAGAAGCGAACTCCAAATAAATTACAACTCTTAGGAAAATACATGTTCATGGTCAAGATTTGTTTAAAAAAACTGAATATAAATACAATATGTACTACTATCACTTTTCAAATCAATATAACTATGTTCCAATACCTTTCGTAATTATAACTAATGAAAAAAATAATATTGTGTAAATTTTCATTTAGTATCTACAATATAAAAATTTATATTTTAAATAATTTCTAAATAACGTCATCGATTTCATTATGACGTTTATCGATCCTTTGGCAACGACAGCATTTTTCACTCATAGATTTCCAGCAATTACGGTGAAAACAAGTGCCACAACCATCACAACGTTCAACTCGTGAGCCCCAAGGGTATATTACAACATCAACGCGACAGTATTCACAAAGAAATCCCCGAGCAGTACAGAGCTGAAACAAAATGTATGATAATAACTTATGTGCATAATACATATATAATACATATATATATATATATATTATAGTATTATATATATATATATATAATACATATATATATATATATATATATATATATATATATAATACATATATATATATATATATATATATATATATATATATATATATATATATATATATATATATATATATATATATATATATACATATATATATATATATATATATATATATATATATATATATATATATATATATATATATATATATACATATATATATATATATATATATATATATATATATATATATATATATATATATATATATATATATATATATATATATATGCATGTATGTACTTATGTTTACAGAGAACATTTCCAGAACTTACCACACAATTAAATATATGATTTTCACATTTATTTATCAACTCATCTATAGATCGGTGCAAGCATTTAGTGCGCGCATCAACAAAATCCGACATAGACCAATTATCGATATCAGTAGTTATATAATCGGGTACCGATTCAAAATAACTCTTTTCACGCAAGGCAAAACGGCACATACGTATAAAGTCTTTAACATATTTCAATTGTAAACGTTTATTACGAGCTGCGAGCAAAGATTTACTTCGGATATATAAGGCAGGATTCAAGTCGGGTACATAGAACAAAGGATAGGCATACATTTGCTCCAGCAGTCGATAAGCAAACACACTAACCGGATAACATTTGAAATCCCAGCTAAAAATTTGGTTAATTTTTATCAACAATAAATTTCAATTGTAACTCCTTAAAATAATGTCAACTTACGTTTGCAATATCTTGGCTGGTGTGGCAGAGATTTGATTTCTATGACAGCCAGTACAGTGGTATTTACCCAAATAGGTACAGTAGCGAAAACTTTGTATAAACTGTGGTGATACACGCATACCACAGCCAGCACAACGGTAATTTTGTTTCTTTAGCAATTCTTTGCGACTACATGAAGAAAAATAAAACAATTATATGGGGCATTTCACAACAAATCACTTACTTTGGCGACGGATGATCGGTAAAAATTATTTGTTGTCTTGGTGGAGCCCAATATCTGGTACCTCGTGTAGCGGATTGTATGACATGCTCATCTGGGTTAGCTGAACTTGATAGGTCGGGCATGGGCAACAATTTTTGTGGAGTATCATCGTCCGACACCAGCCATTTAAGTTCAGAGACTTTAGGTAGATGTTTCTCATCAAATTTTGATATCAGAGATAGGCCTACTACTTCAGCTGAAAGTACATCGCAGCTAACTTCTTCCAATTCAGCATAGGGTATATGTTCTATTTCGATATCATTGGTTGTAGGCAGTGCGCTAGTACTTTGTAATGGATCTGGTGGTGCCAAACAGTCAGTAGCCAAAGGTGTAGCTAAGTAAATGAAAATGTTGATTAAAGCCAAATATCCTAAGCCTATTTAAGATTTATTGTTTCAAGCACCATGTATTTGAGTCCGATTAGTCGAAGTTATCTTCAAAAATTATCGCTCTATTATGAAATTCTCAACACAATATAAACGTCGTTCAAGTTCGAGGTATTTTCCAACAAAAGGTTTATTTTTTTCATTGAAAGTTAAAAAAATTATTTAAATAAATCTAATTTAAAAAAACTCGGCTATAACAAATGCTCATTAGTAACAAGCTAATGCCAAAATTCAACCGACTTCAAATATACAGCAGTGTCACAGATACCGCTTGGATTGGCTTTGATTCCGTAGTTGCCATTACCTTATTAGTGGAACGCTTTTGTTAATTTCACTTTCAAAATTAAAAGTGATCTCATTTCGAAGAAAATTTTTGTGTTTACTTTTTTGAGAAACCGACATACAAAATTAAAATAACTTCCGATCAAAATCGAGTTCTATGTCGTGGGGTGATAGGCTGTGAAAACTACGAAATTAATAAATTGTTGTATGTGTTAACTATTGAGATGCTTTTGAAGTCGGTGGCAAGATGATGGAAACTATAAAGTAAATTTTGTCAACTTTCTTAGCACAGACTTCAAAGATCTAAGTAGGTAACGCATATAATATCTAATATTCTATCAGTGGCATCAAGCATTAATTGCCTGAGTCGATTTAGGAAAGATTGGTTTTCTTATGCTGTATTATGCCCCATTTTGAAGTTACAGTGGTGGCATTGCTACTTACGAAAAAAAGGATCACACGAAAGTAGAATCATGCATATGAGGCTTTAGGTATTTTAACAGTAACGAAAAAACTTCCGAAAAACACTATATTGCTTAAGTCGACTTAGCGATTAATGCTTATCCCAAAGATATTAAATTCGAACTCTTTGGAGGCTATATTTGAGGTCGGTTGAAATATTTGTTGAAGTTTTTTTATACATAACTAGCGGGGCCACTGCCTACGTAGTGTATAAGTTTGGTTGAAATCGCTCGACGCGTTTATGATTAGTTCGGCGACGTACATATACGGACTTGTTTTTATATATATAGATATTGAAATTTTTTATTTCGGGATTGCTCCCAGTTAATCATTTGAATAAATAGCTTTTGTTTGTTGTGGGTTTAGCGGTTCTATTTCGATATTCCATTGGCTCTAAACAAATCAACAAAGCCGGTAAAAATTATATGATAATTAAACAACAAATGTAAAAAGTTACAAGGTAATACTTTTTTACACTAAGCATTTTTTAATGTAATATGTTCTATTTGCCAACATAAAGATGTGCGAAGCAGTTGGGATAAACAATGTTTTAAGATATCGAATGAAATTGTCAGTTTTGCTATACCGTATATTTCAGTATCTCTCTATCATCGAGAACAAATTTCATGAAAAAATTTCTTCCAAAGAGCGATTATTTTCTAATATCACCACGTTTATTGCAAACTTTTCTAGTAACGGACTTTTTTATTAGTAGCAGTGGGTGTTTCGCTATAAACGATAGTGCAATAACTTTATTTAGGACATAGTCATTAATGTACCTTCTTGGCAAGATTTTTCCCTCAGCGTTTCAAGTTTGTTCCATTTTATATGTTCTATAGCTGAAATGATTGCCTCAGATATGCGAAAATGTGCATTTTCCTTCTCTAAATCCGTGTTATTTCGCGAAAAGTGGGACATTTGCAAATATCTTGTTAAGCTTTGGCAATTTTTTGAAATTACCGGCATGGAACCAGATGACAATTCAGTGCTAAGATTATTTGCAGACACTAATGTAGCAGAGTTACCATCACCGAAAAGATTTTGAGATTTACGAGATCTTACTTTTTTACCATCAGTAGGTAAAAATTTATCGAAAACTGTAGAACTCAGTGATAAGGAAGTCGATTGTTGCTGTGAAGACAAACTGGTATTACGATTTTGAAAATGATTACTATCTGGTATAATTGATTCGATGGCGGTTTCAGTAGTGTCGCATTCAGTTTGCAAATCATGATCTATAAACCACGAGGTGTAAGACGGCGGGGTACTGAACAGGGAGGAGAAAAAACTATTTAAAGGACTAAGGCTCTTGCATGGCTTCATGGTTTTAGCCAAAGGAGTAGGTATAGCACAAGAGGCAGTACGCTCCAGTTGATTTTCTTGTTTGTTTTTTTGTTTCAGTTCCCAAGAATGATCAGTCCAAATTTTTATGTCATCGGTATTTATCAGTTGTATACATTTTCTTGTGTTATTAGAATTGAAGGAAGACAATGATGTTGACATTAAGCTAGATGTTGCAGACTTATTGGAATTAAACGTATAGTTAGACAATGGACTTTTGCTTCTGTTTGAGCTTGCCTGCGATGTTGTAGGTTGGTTATCATCGTAATCATAATTAAAAGCAGCGGAGGGCAACGTTGTTATATGCGAATTACCCGAATGTATATTAGAATTTAAGTATTGGGATATTTTTTGTGGTATGTTTTGGGGACTGGTTGTTCCATATTTGATCGTACCAATAGTTTTACATCTGGTACGCTTCATAAAAATTCCGTCTGAGGCATTCTGTACATTTATCGTGTTGTTTATAAGTTCGGGAAGACTCTTTGTTTTGCGAATAGTGATCAAGGGCAGTGATGATGTGACTAAAATGGATTGTTTGAAGCTTGAATAATTCGATTTATTCTTAGGTACTAGAATAACATTTGGTTGCGAGTTAGATCGTTTGTGTTGTTTTGTTCCCTTTGTATCATCTTTGAGTACTGCCTCCATCTGATTTAGTAGACCGTATTGTTGTGTTTCAAGTGCTGTCAAGCCTATAACTAAAATTGTGACATATTTTTCTTGTCTTAGTAAGGCTTCTTCATAATAATGCTCCTCTAATAGTTCCTTATCGTCAACTAAATACTGTAAGAAACCGCATAAATTATGTTCGGTGAGATTGTGCTTTAACCATTTTGCCACATGAGGCGTGAGGCTTTGCTTTTGAATTTGCATTGGTAAATAACGTTTCTGTTGCGATACTATAATAGACGATATTTCTCTTGATGATAAAACACTCCGGGGTGGGGTATTATTTGAATTTCGCCGTACGCTTACTGCATTACGTACCCATTCAAAATCATCGATTATTTTATGTAGTTCAGTTAAGTTTGGGTCGCTATTATTATTTTTATTATTATTGTTCACATTTGAAGAAGATGTTGAAGTTGTTAGTGTTGAGTCATGAACTAATGTATTTATATCTGTTTTTGTTTGCAGCTAAAATACATAAAAAAGATTGTTTCATTTAGAATGGTACTTCTGTAGGTAATTGTAATTCGAATTGCAAATATTAAGAAAATGAATAAATACGCATTTGTTATGTTCTTAATGTTATTAAAAGAAAGTCGCATTCTAGTTTTTGAAATACTAAAAAATAAATAAATTAAACTCAAAATGATTTCTTTTCTGGTTTCAAAAACTTTAATACATACTAATTGTAAATTGTTTGCTAGTTCTCACTACTTACGTATATACATTAATTACTTATTATTATTAAAAACTATTTGCTATAAGAAAATAAAATCTATATATGCAGAATATTTTGCCATTGCTACAGCAATAAATCGTGGAATAAGTATCCGTATAATAATAGACCTAACACAGTGATTTATGCAATTTTAGATACTATTGCCATAAATTACATACATACATATGTACGAGCATATGCATAAGTATGTGGTACATCTTTGGCAATTTTGATTTATAGAATGTAGTCTGTGAGATTAGTTTTCCTTTCTATGGAAATGACATAGTTTTGGACCAAAGATCGAAAAACGAAAGACCTTTTATTTATTTTATTTAATTTCTATAGTTTAAAATGCAAACATATGATTTTTCCCCAACAACCTTACCCAATTAATACATATATTGGTACATATGTATGCATGCCTGTACAAGTGTATTTGTTTTATTTGAATTGCATGCATATACTTATGTACATATGCATATACATATGTAAGTATCTATGCACATTCTAATGAGCTCATTTGAATGTTGATTTATGTGTAAGTGTGGATATGTACATATTTGTGATAATTTGTTTATCATATTACATACATATATCAGACGTAGTACTTAATTATGTATTTCACTGAGAGAAGCATTGCGTTATTATAATACAATTGTTTTTGTTTATTGCTAAAATAAAAGCAAACTCAAAATTAACCCCTTAATGTAATTCAATCTGCTCTTGTTCATTACATTCATATGAATATGAATAATCAACAAAATAGTAACAAAGTATGATAAAAGAATTAAGAAAAATATAAATCTAGTTAGTAAGTTTCATTTGAAAAATATTTAGAAAATAGAGTACTTTTCCTGGTTCAGTTTTTAAACCATGTAAAATTATTTCCACGCATGAATTAATCAGCTCCTTTGAAATTATATTATTATGCGTTCTATACATAAACCATAGATTTAAGGTTTTCTTGAAATTTTCAATTAATTCCCGACACTTTATTTCGTCTTTTTGTAGCAACTGTAATTTTTCTTTTACTTTTGATGCCATTCTTTTTTTGTTTCAATGCGAAATTTAACACATGCATCTGCTTTTATTTTTATTGGAAATACCAAATCTCAAGGAAACTATAAAAATATTTGTTAAAATCTGTTGTAACTTTTTCTTAGAAATATACAATTCGTGATAAATACACATGCAGAACAGAATATACAATAAAAACAACAAAGCAAGCGAAGTCAGTCAAGTTTTCTCTTTTCCTTCTTAATTTTTTCGTTTGACGTTTATAGAAACACAATATTAGTATAAACAATGAAAAGGTGTTGCCGCTTCGCAATAAAAACCAAGTGTTTGGGTACTGCTACACGTTCAATACATATTGTGATATTTGGATCGCGATCATGTTCAATATTTACCGCGTCAGTGCAGATCGGTTATTAAAAAATGTCGCGAGACAACCAAAAAAAATCCTGTTTAGGTATTTTGCTTGCTTTTTCATTGAAGATAAAGTATAAAGAAAATTTTGGGAGCAAAAAGTGGTTGCAGGATCGAAAAAAATACACACACTACATATCGTCGACGGTAGCAGTGGACTTGATTTTTTTAATCTTTAATACTTTTTGATGTGCAGCCGCTCTTTTTATTTTGTCGGAATAAGCTTTAGCCGAGGGGTACCACAACTCCGGCAATGCCTCCAAATTAATAATAAAGTTTTTCAAAATAATTTTTTCGGTTGTTAATTCCGATTCCACCGGCAGAATCCTCTCGCTTTCTTCTACCATTACAATTTATTAAAACAAACTTTACACAAATGTAATAAAATTCTTTACTTTTTATTTGTTAAATTTTTTGCACTGCGTCTTTTATTTTATGTTTTATTTCACTTCTTATTAACGTATCGCGATCTAATATCATGAAAATGCTACACGTTCAATATTTATCACGCGATCCACGATCCGCGATCTGGATTCCATAATTTAAGCCATTGTGCGATATGGATCGCGATCCATCAATACTGCATGCTACACGTTCAATAAATATCGCGATATTGGATCGCGTTCAATATATATTGAACGTGTAGCAGTGCCCTATGAAAACATTACTTATTATACATACATATATCTTCGGGTCATATATTTATAACATATATATATCTAATTTTCAATATACTTGGCTACAACATTAGATCCGAAATGCAAATTAAAAGAAAGGTTGTGTAATAAATAGAGCTACTAACTAATTTTAATTTATAATAAAAATAATTCTTATATCTCGGTGTTGTTTGATTACCATTTTCGAAAAAATATATATAACTAAGTGAATATAAAAATAGCAATTTACGTTGATCTTATAAAATACCTTTGTAAAGGTTATTCCTCATGCTAAAAGCTGAGCCGTTTTTTTTTTTTTGTACAATTGCAACAGTAAGTAGTATGTTTTACAAAGTTGTATAGATTATATAAATATTTTTATTAGGAAATTACTATTTGCACCAATCAGTAGAACAGCAATGGGCTGATTTTTTTTTCATAGAGCACACGAACGGTTATTGATAAATTATTATTATTATTATTTGATATTATTAATATTCTTCACAATACCGCGTTAGACATATTCATTTGTCTTTATAACGGGAGAACTAATTTTATACAAAGAAGAACTCTAAAATCACATAAAAACAAACTTTGACAACGAAACATGCTCAAATACAAGCTGCAAAAATAGTCGTTTGAGCTGTCAAGACTCTGGTATGAATATGCCTTGTGCACTAGCATATATCCGTTTTACACCCCTGCAGTAAACTAAAAATTGATTCAGTACAAGCTCAGTGTTAAGAAGATAACGGTTTGTTTTGTGCAAATAATGGCAAAGTGTTTAAGTGGTTTTGTGTTATTTGATGCAAATATCAAAAACCTGTGCCTTCTGATATCTTTTCAAAGTAAGGAAAGTGTGAATATGTTGGTAAAAAGTGTTTTTGGATTTTCTCGTGTATATGTAAATTCTTGGTAATGGGCAGTGGTACTAACCAAGGCATATTCATACCAGGTAGTCTTAATAGCTCAGGTGACTATTTTTTGCTGTTTTGTATTTTAACTTGTTTCGTTGTCAAAGTTTGTTAATATGAGGGTTTGGTCTTCTTCTTTATATAAAATTAGTTCCAAGTTCTCGTGTTATCAAGACAAATAGATATGCCTTGCGCGGTATTTGGAAAAACATTAATATTTATCAAATTTGTTATTCGAAATATTCTCCAAACTAACTATTTAATATTTTATTGTTTGGTGTTGGCTTAGCTAGGTATATGCTTGCATTTCATTGGAGCTAACCAAATCATCAGTACCCTTTTAGCCATCTATTTGTAATCAGCAAAAACAAATAAGTAAAATAGCTTTAAAAAGATTTTGTACAAATATAATTGACTTGCGTCTTTTTGTTTTTATTTTTAGGCCTTTATACAATTAATCGCTCTTTGGGTGATTATGAAAGTATTTATAAACAAAATTTATATAATATTTATCAAATTTATATATTTATCAAATTTGATTTGTTTGGATTCTCATATAGTATTTGTGGTCTGTGGCATAATTATACGAGCTTGAATGCTTTTCAATCATGATTTGGCAAAAAGGGTATTGATGATTTGGTTAGCGCCAACGAAATGCAGGCATATACCAAGCTAAGCTAACAACACACAATAAAATATGAAAAACATTAATAAAATCGAATAAATAAATAAATTTATAATTATGCGTTCGTGTGCTCTATGCAAAAAAAAATTATAATATATTCCTTGTCTTTTAAATCTATATAAACGAATTTTAGTTCTTTTATTTTTTAATTGGTTTCGCTCACACACAATTGATTCTTCAATCGTCATGTTCATGTTCATAGATTACATGTCAAAACTGTTTTTGACATCCAAACAAGTCATTTTTCCAAGCGAATTGGAGCAGGTCTACCTGTTATGAATTTTACGTTGTAGTGATGAGTTACCCGTTTTGATTTCGCCTGTGTTGTTGCTAACTCACCTTGTAGGTTGTGCTCCTTGATAACCAAAATAAATGGCTAAAACGTAACCCTAAAAAAATGAGCGAGATAGTATTTGTGTACTCATGAAATTGAACTTATAAAAATAGCCGACTGTGCGAAAATCCTCAAGTTAAAAACTGCAAAGTATAATTGATAAAAACACAAAAGATGGGAAAACAAGTTCAAATTAATTTAATTGGGAATTTTATTTCTATAAAAGCGTTGAAAATTAATTTTTAATGTGTTAGTCAAACAGAAAAAAAAATTATGTGTGATCAAATCAAAAACAAATTTTCTTTAATCCAAATAAAAAGTTAAATTCAATCATTAAAACATGCGTTGTGGTGCATGGAAAAAATTCGACGCTTTAAAAGTACTTCTTTGTTTTGTTGACGCAAACATGAACTTTGTTTTTGTTTTAAAGCAACTTCGACGTCAAGCAACGCATTTGTGAGGACTTGCGTTTTTAATCACTCGTTTCATAATTCAATTCGTATACGAAAGTTTATAGCAGCGTTGCTGTCAACCATCGACTTTGTCTTTTTGTCTGATTTTGTGATTTGTAAAGTTCGGACGTGTTAATTTGGAAAATTTTTATAGTTTTGAAGTGAATCTGTTGAGGACAAAAGAATCAAGGTTGAAGAAAGCACATTTTTTTCTTTAAAGTTATTTTATTTGTTCTGTGCGACATAGACACATTTTCATAAACACAAAATTTTCTAAGTTCCCTTATATTTTGGGACTTAGAAAAATTTTCTCTACAACAACCAACAAACACTTATAATTTTTTCAACTTTGTCGTTTGCTGACTGCCTCGTTTTCGACTTGTAATAATTTCATTTTTTCTGTTCATTCGTTTTTAGTTGGTTGGTTGGCGAGTTACTTCACATTAGCAAAAATCAGAAAAAATAAAAAGAAAAATAGGGAAAAAGATACATATATAAAGTTTTCTACTGTGTTAAATAATTTTGAGTTATTAAATTAATTTGTTGGTGCAGTTATTTATACAATATTTTATCATAAAGTGAATTATTGAATTTTTCCTGTAAGAAAAATGAGCGTCGATGTGTCGGGAGAGAATGTAAGTACCATAATTTTTCTTTAAAGTCCTTAAAACGTAAATCTGTGATATTTTATAAACTTTATTTTACATTTTTCAATGTTACATAGACTTCAAAAAAAGTTCACGAAAATGGCGACAAGTCCTCTGCACTCATAATACAGTCGGTGATGCAGAGTAGCGATTTTAGTAGGCATTTGTAGTGTAAAGACGTGTGCACTTAATACATGTGTATAACATACATATGTACATCACAACGAATAACATAGTCTATAGAAATATATATACATATATATATATATATATATATATATATATATATATATATATATATATATATATATATATATATATATATATATATATATATACATATATATATATATATATATATATATACATATATATATATATATATATATATATATATATATATATATATATATATATATATATATATATATACTTATATATATATATACATATTACATTTGTATTAGTGATGTGACGAATACTCACATTCCCGAATATTTGCCTGCTTCATGACATTCGCATTCGTCAAAATTTAAGCGAATATCTCTCGAATATGTTCGTTAAAAAATCCAGTGTAAAATAACCAAGTGAATGGCATAAAAAGTAATAATTTGCAATGACTTAATAAAAATAAAGACATTAGATTTAAAATAATAATTTTATAATAATCTAACCTATACAAATCACTGTGAAATCGACCGGGGTCGTTGATGTGTTAAAAAATGGGGTGCACTTTGAACATATGCAATGTTCGAGCTCGTTGAAGATCAAATGATGTCAATTATGTAAGACAAGAAAGTGATTTATTCACGAGCCTGCCTTAATAATATTTTTAAATATAGCAGCATGGTGACTTTATTTATCATTTTTAGGTGTGTTTGAGTACTTTCCCGGCAATAACAACCTAATTCAGTAACTTTATTATACAAATTTTGTATTTTGTATCGATAGTTAAAGTAATCGAAAGACATCCATTAACATGTCATTATATTCGCTACGTAAATATCTATAAGCTGATATTCGTAACATTACTCAAATTTACATATATAACCTAGGCCATTCACACTATTTCTTTTTGACAATGTCACGTTAGTTTCTGGGTCATGTTAGTTTCTGGGTTATACGTATATGTCTCCGATATTTTTATGCAGTTATAGTTATCAAAAAAAATTTTATTCAATGTCTGATATTCACTTGCAGTAAATGCATTACAAGTATTAATTAAATTTGTTTTTCTATAAAATAATTATTAAAAAACTTGTGTCATATGTAGTGGACTTTAGCTGTGTACCTATTTACATACATATGTATTTGGTACATCATAAGTACACTTTATACGAATCAAGTTTGAAAAGGATTCAAACTCATTTACAAAAATCCACTGATATATGAGAATTCTTTTTAATTCAATCACATATTTTTTACTTGTAATTACCAAAATATATTAAGTATAATAATTTTAGTAAACATACAAACTCAACCAATAATTTCGACTTGCATGAATTGTAATAAAATATTTATTTAGGACTAAAAAATAGCCGGAATATATGAATTCATATGTACATATGTCTGAAATCGTACAGTTCTTACGAGACACACACGCTTTTTTAAATCGTCAGTTGACAACTCTGTTAACAATAGAATATTTTGTGTGGAGTCTTTTTAAGTTCCATTAAAGTTTAATCGTTTACAACCATGTAGATTGCGTCGTAACTGGGCTTATTTTATAGTATGTAAGTATGTACATACATATGTATGTATTGCATATGTACATTAAATACACTTTATTTTGCTTTATAATCCTTAATTTGGGTAGTCTATCAGTAAGATAGCCACATAAGCAATTATATAAAAAGGCATCACAAAGAAATATTATTTGAATAAATCGGAAAGATGTGTTCAATAATGAATATAAAGTATGTAAGTATGTCTGTACATAAGCACATACTTACATACATATGTAAGTACATACTACATAAGCGTACTAGTAACTATTCTTTATCAACAGATAAAAATAACTTCATAATTTATAAAGTATTAACATCTTTTTACATATAACGAAATCTCGAGATATTCTTCCAATTTATTTCATTGCTTAGCTGGGAATGATTGGTAAACAAGTAAAAAAATCGATTATTATTTGAACTCCTTTGTACTTTTTGGCCTTTTTCAAATGAAGCTAAACTTGGATTGAAGCATTTTTTTTATTTTGTTTTACCGTTTGGTGGTTTCCAATTTTTTTATACTTTGTGCAATAAACTTTTCTGAATTGATACTAAGACCAATTTCTTTTGTGGTAAATATTGCCTACTGAAAAGGTTTTGACAGACAAACATATGAAATTTAGTATTATTACCAGTATTTTAAAAATAAAATAGATTGAGAATGCTTAAAAATTCATTTCAGTATAAAATCGCTCGTAGCAAATTATATAAATTTAATCTGATTCTTTTAACTTCGGACATGCCTCATGACTCTGTACTAGCTTTCCCGATGTCCAGAGAGAAATTTGTCAAGAAGGCGATGTTCGTACAAAACTTTTGCATGCACCACCGCTTTGGCCGTTTTACACACAATCAGCATCCGCATATTCACTACGCCAATTACTGAATGCTTCTGTCTGTACCTGACTGTATTTTTGCACATCGGATTAAACTAAGACTTTTATCTCAGCTTATTTAAGGTCTGCTTACCAACAAAATTAATTTTTTAATTATTTTCGAAATGACTTTTACATCAGCAATAATGATGTTACTGTATCGTATGAAACAATAAAGAAAACGCGAAATAAAAGCAAATATACACCAAGAACTGCGAGAAAAAATATATTTCTGCACAAAATGTTGAAAAGCGATTGATGGAAGCAGTAAAAAAGTCAGAGTGAGAACATGACTGTTCACTTTAAAAACAAGTACATATTAGATACGAAAGCTTAGAGGCCAGACTTGAACCTCATGGAAAATGTATTGACATATCAGAATAAAAAAGTTGCAAAGAGGCATTGCAAGAAACCGCAGTGAATTAAAATGTGTAAGATTAGCGGAATGGAATAAATTTCCAAATGAATTATACCTAATCAGTTTTATGAAAAAGAGACTACGAGCCGTTACAAACGCTAACGGAGACCATACGAACCATTAGACTGTGGTGGTGGCACTATCAGCAATAAAAAAGCGTGTTTTTTCTTAGCAAGACTATGAACTAATAAATCTCCATTTTTATTTCTTTACATCACAAACATTCTTAACTGTACTTCATTATAGCACTTATACTATATCAAAACTTCAATTTATTTCAATGTTAAATTTAATACAATGTTGTATTCTAAATGTATGTTAGTGTATGCACTACCAGAATTGCATTTCTAAAGATAAATTTAACGTTTAATATAATTTAAATAATTTTAACAAAGTTTTTTTTACCAAAAGTGGAAACTGCTACATTAGACCATAAAAATAACTTTTTATAAAGTCATTCCGATAATGTAAAAAGAATTTCTTGACGGGGAAAATATATTGTTTTCTTATATTGTAAAAACATATTCTTGAAATAAATCCAAAGAAGACCCGTAAAACCATTTTGTTTTCTAGGCACAAAAAATATGCTATCACACATTTCCTTTGTGCTTATTCTACTTCATAGCATTACAGTTTATATAACATTTTGAACTCAAAATAACCTTACATTTAATAGTTTCATTTGTTATGCTATATCTTCTATTTTCGTTCGTTAGTTTTCTTACCCCAGTTGGGTTTCACTTATATGAAGTTCTTTTTTTTTATTAAAAACCTTACATCAGCGAAAAATAGTTCCTGAAATTTTCTAGTTTTTCTTAATGCAAATCTGCTGTATTTTAAAAGTGTTTAGATCTTATAAACCAGACAGTAAGGCATGGAAAGTTGCAGCTAGTAAATAATAAAAAATAAACGTTTGCTATATCCTTCATAACGGCATTTTTCCACCTAACGATCAAAAGCTTTGACGACGATGAGTGTCCATTTATGGAAGCATTCACTGCAACTGCACACACATATACATGTGTACATACATATATGTACATATATACATATATATTCCTTCGTTTTTATATATTTTCGTTTTTATATATTTTTTACATATATTGTTCATAAATATGCACATACATATTTGTTTATTTTTGTAGCTTTGAGTGCACGATATTAGTTTTTCATATATTTATTATGTATTATGCTATTGTTTAGCCACCATCTGCCCAAAATGGTGTTCCTGCCGAAATTCACGTGAATGGAATGAGTAATGGTCATAATAACGGTCATATAAGCAGCAGCAAATCTCACAAATCCTCAAGCAAGGATAAGCACCGTGATAGAGACAGAGATCATAAGAGTTCTTCCTCGAGCAGTCATAAGAGCAGCAGTCGGTGAGTGTGATAAAAAAACAAATTTTCGTTGACTAAAAATTCAATAACAAAGAAAGACCTTAATTTACATTACTTATTTTAATTTCGTATATTTAAGTGATAAAGAAAAGCATAGCTCATCTTCGTCATCCAGCGGGAAGGATAAACATCGTGATAAAGACCGTGATGACAAACATAAAAGTTCTTCGTCGAGTAGCTCTGGCAGTCATCGTGATAAGGATAAGGAACGTAGCGACAAAGATAAACATAAGTCTTCTTCTTCATCATCATCAAGTCACAAAAGCTCCTCAAAGGACAAAGAACGACGTGATAAAGATCGTAAAGAAAGCTCTAGTAGTTCTAGCAGGGATAAAGAGCGAAGTGAAAGAGATAAAGAAAAGGATCGGCATCATAAATCGAGTTCGTCCAGTTCTCGTGATAAAGATCGCGACAAGGATCGTCACCGATCGTCATCTTCATCATCGTCCTCGAAACATAAACATTCCAGTTCTTCTTCAAAATCATCATCGCAAGACAAGTCATCCAGAAAAGACGGCGAATTCATCAAACCAGAACCTTTGTCGCAGCCATCCATACTCTCTCAAGAAAATGGCTTCAATGCCGATGTGATTTCGAAAGATATAAAACAGTTCTCCTGTTTCACACAAGACCCTCTTGATACTGGCGAGATAAATGGATTTAATCAAAACGTGGAGGATAATATAAAGCGGGAAGATGAAAAAAGTTTTAATGTATCGGAAACCAGTTCATGCGATTATTCCATGTCACAATTCCAGGAAGATGAACCACCGTTTATAGCCAAGAATGAAGGCAACTACCAGGAAGATAATAGTAATGTCAAATATGAAGATGAAGAAGAAGACTACAAACCCGAAGCAGAGTATGAAGAAGAAGAGGAAGATATGCCATTGGCTATGCGTAGAGCAAAATCTCGAGGGACTCCTCAAGAAGAAATGGATGAAGAAGATGATGAAGAAGATATTCCTTTAGCAAAGCGTAAAATAAAGTTGGAGGAAGACGAAGATGAAGATGTACCATTATTGGCTCGTAAAAAACCTAAAAAGGAATCGAAATCAAAATCTAAGGACAAAAAAAAGAAGCGAGTAAAGCAAGAGGAAGATGACGACTTTGCAGACGAAAAGCCTAAAAAGAAAGTAAAGAAAGAAAACAGTGTCTCGGTAAAAACGGAATCTGCCTCCCCGACAAAGAGAGTCAAAAAAGAGAAAAAAAATGAAGAGGAGGAAGAAGTTTGGAGATGGTAAGTTATACTAATATGCATAAAAATTAAATTGAATTTCATGTAAATACACGTATGTACATCTTATTTGAAAAAAGGCGGTCTAAATAAGAGTTGGCAAAATTAGAACATAAGAAATAATTGAATTGAATTATTTACACTTTTTCAATCTAAAGAATTTTACCTGTTTGCAAATGCATCACTGAACTGCATCAGAAAAGCAAACCTGCATTTCCGAACAGACCCATTATTATGTGTACAAATATTGCTTCATCTATCCTTTTCATTTGCGTTAATGAAATTAAATAATTCCTTTCCATTTCATTCGTTTCTTTATATCTGTGCGTTAAAGAAAGAATTCGTTTTTAAAAAACAACTTCAAGATTAAAAATGTTCGCTCTTTACGTTAAGCGAGTTTTGCAAAAATGCAACAACAAAAAAAATCGTCGCACCCACCAAGAAATCAATCATTCAACTTTACTATGATATCAATTTATTAAAATTATGGAACAAATGCTGGAATAGTATTTCTTACTAACTAAAAAGTTTTAGATGTTAATTTCGAAACATAAAGTGAAATCTTAACCTTCATCTTCAGCGTACTCCTGATTGTTTTCTGAAATTGATAGTCTTCAATATCTCTCCAAGGATATAGTATTGAAAATGTTTGGTGAATGAAACACATCAATTTTTTTCGAACTGCAAAAAATAGAATGGGACAGACATGCTTTAATACAACCTGAATAATTATTCAACAAAAACCTTAAGTTAGATAGATTATCATTTGTGTTTGAAATTTCTTTTTCCATAAGAGTTGAATACAAATTACTGTGACCAATATAAACAATCATTATGTTTATCTAATAATGAGCTCATACTCTTCCAATCTGCCTACTTACTGATCTTATTACTTAAATGCTTTATTTATAGACGATGGTTAGTAGACTGAAAACCTAAAGGATTGTCAAGTAAAATTGTATTTGCATGTGAAAGTTTCAAAGTAAACTACAAACTTAAATAAGTTAAATCTATTTTAATTTGATATTTTCAAAAATTGTTTTTACCTCAAATATCGCTGTTAAAATAGCACATAGGAAGTTATAATGTAGGTTAAGTCAAAGCTTAGGCTGATGTAAAATATTGTTAAATCATACAATAGAATCAAAATGCATAAAAAATAGTAAAGATAAAATATAAATATAAAATTATGTATGGATGTGTTAATGATGTATGTACTTATGTATGTACAACAATCAAAACAAATAGAAAAAAGCTCAATATTGATGTACTATTTTCATTCCAAAGAAGAATATTACGAATTATTCTTTATTAATCATATTTTTTGTGAATATTTTTCGGAATTTATATCTTAAAGGTATTTTGTTTATATATAAGTACATAATATCAATTAAATACATATTTTACTCATCTTAGTATGTATATTTATCTCAGAGTTGTCAAAATTGTGCTCTTCAAATTATCTTGCTATTGTTTCACACACCCGCAAAATATAAATGACTTAAAATATATAAAAAAATTTGACGGTAGCAAGGTAATCTAATGAGTAAAATGTTGGCAACTCTGACAATATATTCTTTATCAGTAAACAGGAATCGAGCCCCAACTAAGTTAAATTTTTCCCCACAGAAAACTTTGCCCCAGTTTCTTAAACTCTGTTGCATTTGACTATTGTGCTCAGTGGCAACATTCAGAATTTTTTTATCATAAACAGCTGTTCGAAAAACTATAAACTTATGTGTTTGACAATTGAGGTTATGTCAGTGAGTATGTGTTAAAACTTTTGCGTAAAAGGTACTTCTCTCAAATGGCAAAAACTTTTGCATTTGCTTCCATAGTTTCACGATGCTCATACGAGAACAACCTGATAATAAAGCAAAGTAAATCGCCTTTTCATAATAAGAATAATATAATTAACCTTTCGAGACTTTTGCGACCGCAGCCACCAGCAGAGGTCATTTTACTTTTATGTCACTATTATGCTACAAAAAATAAAAAAGTTTCTTTAGCGACAAATGCAAGCAAACTAAAAACAGCAACATCTCAATTTTCTGGTAAATTTTTTAGGTGGGAAGAAGAGAAACGTGATGACGGCGTGAAATGGAATACTTTGGAACATAAAGGGCCCGTTTTCCCCCCACAGTATGAACGCGTACCAAAAAATGTACGCTTCTATTACAATGGTAAACCAATGGAATTGTCGGAAGAAACAGAAGAATGTGCAACATTCTACGCTAAGATGTTAAACCACGATTATTGTACTAAACAAGTTTTCAACGACAATTTCTTCAAAGATTTCCGAAAGACCATGACGAAAGAAGAGAAAGAAATCATAAAAGACTTCAATAAGTGTAATTTCGAAGATATGCATCAATACTTCCTGGCAGAATCGGAAAAACGTAAGAATGCCACCAAAGAAGAAAAACTTGCCAAAAAAATGGAAAATGAAGCTTTGATCAAAGAATATGGTACATGTATCATAGATGGCCACAAAGAAAAAATCGGTAATTTCCGTTTGGAACCTCCAGGACTATTTAGAGGTCGTGGTGAACATCCCAAAATGGGAATGATTAAAAGGCGAATACGTGCTGAGGATGTGTCCATTAACTGCGGCAAAGACTCTAAAATACCTTCGCCGCCTGCAGGACATCGCTGGAAAGAAGTTATACACAACAACACTGTCACATGGTTGGCCTCGTGGGTTGAAAATGTCCAAGGTCAGGTTAAGTATATAATGTTAAACCCTTCGTCGAAGTTAAAGGGTGAAAAGGATCACGTTAAATATGAAACGGCCCGTAAATTAGCTAAGTCTATTGACAAAATTCGTGAAACATATCGCAATGAATGGAAATCGAAAGAAATGCGCGTTCGTCAACGTGCCGTTGCTCTCTACTTTATTGATAAGTTGGCACTGAGAGCTGGTAATGAAAAAGATGAAGATCAGGCCGATACTGTTGGTTGTTGTTCGCTGCGTGTCGAACACGTTAGTCTGCACAAAGAGTTAAACGGCAAAGAAAACGTTGTAGTTTTCGATTTTCTAGGTAAAGATTCCATACGCTACTACAACGAAGTTGAGGTGGAAAAGCGAGTCTTCAAAAATTTAGAGTTATTCATGGAAAACAAAAAAACTGGTGATGATTTATTCGACCGTTTAAATACACAAGTTCTTAACGAACATTTAAAAGAACTGATGGAAGGTATTTATTACTACTATTTTTTATATTCCTTATTTTTTTACGGATACACTTCTATATAAATATTACTTAAAGGTCTCACTGCCAAAGTGTTTCGTACGTATAACGCTTCAATAACATTACAAAATCAATTAAGTCTTTTGACTAAGGATGATATGACTGTACCAGAAAAACTTTTAGCCTACAATAGAGCTAATCGGGCGGTAGCTATTTTATGTAATCATCAACGTTCAGTACCCAAGAGTCACGAGAAATCTATGGAAAACCTAAAAGAAAAAATAAGACAAAAACGTGAATTACTGGATGAATGTGAAGCTGAATATAATGTAACAATTTGTTTATTGTGATATTATGACTTTCTTTTAAACTTTATTTTAAATTTTAGGATCTTAAAAGACAAGCTAAACGCGGTTCAGTAAAAGAACGTATAAATGCCGATAAAAAGGGCAAACAGTTGGAACGTTTAAAGGAGCAATTGAAAAAAATGGAACTTCAAGAGACTGATAGAGATGAAAACAAAACTATTGCTTTAGGCACCTCTAAATTAAATTATTTGGATCCGCGCATTTCTGTGGCCTGGTATGTGTTTATTAAATGCCAAATTGTAACACTAAATAATATTTCTAATATTCACAGGTGTAAAAAATATAACGTACCAATTGAAAAAATTTTCAATAAAACACAAAGAACCAAATTTTTGTGGGCTATTCACATGGCTGATGAAAACTATATTTTCTAAACTTATTAAGACAACAGGAGTCAGAATTTGGTTAAGCACATCTACAAAGAAGCCCACCCAAAATTACATAAAAATACATTAAAGCAGTAAAGAAAACAAGCACTATCTTTATATCACACCTATCCTGTCGTACCACTTTAAAATCGGCTTACGACATTTTATTGAGTTTTTATCAATATAAAACCGTAATTGGTTTTCTTATACTATAATATCAGATTTTTTTTTTTATTTATATAATTAATACCATTTGAAACTAAGTAGTGTATAACATCAAACTGGAAACATTCATAGCACAAGTCGCCAACCTATACCATAAGACTTATTTAAATACTAAATATGTCGAAAACCAACCAACGTATTTCGCACCACAATTATGTTGAAGCTAATTTTTATATAAGATCTATTACCGTTCATCTAGTAAAATTAACTTTTTTGTGGCAGTTTCCCTATTCCGTTGGAAATATTGTTTCAAAACATTTGCAAGATGTGTCTGCGTACTTGGTAATTTGCAAAAACTTTGAAAATTATCATTGGATGCTACTTGATTGCCTTTGCATACTTTAGAAAAATTTTAAATATGTATCGCAAAGTTACTCAGTATGATTATTGGAAAAGTACGCAAAAATGTCTATTGGTCAATAACAATTTCAGTGGCAAATATAACATTTTATATTATTTGTATATTGAAATTGTGTACACACACAAACTAATTTAGAGTTTAATTAACCACTATTTTCCTATATAAATGCATATTTATGAAAAATACTAGGTTTGGTATTATGTCATACATAAAATCGAAATAATTTTTGAAAATATTAATTTTACCTTTTAAAAAAAATTTAAATCTAAGTTACAAAATAATTTTGTATTTAAAAGTAAACAAATTATGTTTTCATTTTAATATCTGAAAAATGTATTCAGAATAAACTTATTTCTCATTTTTCTAATTTAATATAAACTTGTCTGTTAAAACAACAATATTATTATTATTTTAGCTCATTTTTCGTTCTTGACTTTAGATTATTTACTGTCGTTTTTATTTGAATATGTTACTGTGCAATTTTAATTTAAACGTTTTGCCTCAATAAAATTTTATTTTAATTTTTTTTCTTACACAAAATTTTTTAAAAATTTTGAAGATTTACTTATATTGTATTATATTCAATAAACATTTGCAGCAATTATCGCATCAATTCATAAATAAACTTGAAAAATAATTGTAGTGTAATAAAAGAATGTTATTTATAAAATATGTATTTTCAATATCTACAATCTATAAAACTGCATTATTTTATTGATAAAGTAATAATGTAAAAGGATGTAGAAAATGAAAAAGTAATTTTATAATTTTTAAATGATAGTTTAGTGAAATAAAACTTCCAAAATTATTATCATACACATTGAATTAAATTGAATAAAGTAAAAATGAAAACTTATTTCAATAAAACTTAAAAAAGTTCACAATTTGTTAAAGTTTTTGAGCCATATAAGTTTTGCGTAATCGGGACCGACACATTTGAGTTCTATTAGTCCATTTGTATTTATAATACGAAATGTCTTCAACTCCTTGATGGTAAGGTTTTAGAAAGTTTTCTTACAACTTCAATATAAAAAATTAGTATAGAAACTGAATAAGAACAATAGGAGCTATTAACCAAATGAACATAATTTTTCTTTATGGGCTAGTGTTCAAATTTTATCAGACTCAATTAGAGAATGATATTTATTAATGTGTCATGATTAGGATGTTTAATAAGTGGAGATGTTTTTGGAAAATCTGAGACTTGTGCATTCCTGCATATAATTCTTATTGATGGAAAGATCATTTCGTGGTTGTGGAAAATAGTTGTAAAGTATCAGCACCATCGTTCCAATCATTACTTGGATGTTTTTATAAATATTTTTATATGTATCTCGTGTACAATTTTTTTAATCACGGCAATTATGTGTATGTATGTACTAATTTTAATGTGGTAGCTGGAAATGTAAAACGTTAAATTTATTTTCTTTACTTCACTCGGTTTGGGATAAACGATTACGTTTTAATTTCTAAGGACCTATTTCCAATCTTTCTATTATTATGAAACTTGTTCCTTTAAAGATTAGTATTTCTCTGAATCCGAAAAATGCATGTCAAATAAAAAATGGTTTGTTAATTTTGTAGGAAATATTTTCTTCATTATATAGACGAATGAAAGGTATCTTGTGTATTCTTGGATGAAAGGTGTCTTGTGTACTCTTCTTTATTCAGTTTTGTTGGTATTACTTAATAAAAAGTTATTATTCTTACTCCATATTTCAGTATTCGATTGAAATTGAAATCATTTTTGTATCGGCCTTAATGTACAAGTATAAAAATATGGTTATGTGTACATACTTATGTATGTACATATTGAGCTCTTGCTGCAATAACGTAATAATTCAAAAAAGGTTGTTTTGCAGAAATTGAGTTTAAAGTTTTGAATTTACACACAAGTTAATGGTAAAAAAATTTGGTTCTTTTCTCAAGAGCTGAGTATACAAAATATTTTTTGAAACTTACAGAATATAAAAAACGACATGGCGAATAATTTCGTAATATAACGTTAAATATGACATATTTTGAGTTATGACGCTATTGCACCAAAGGCTCAATATGTTTAATCAAGGCATGCATATGTAAGTATATGTGTATATAATATTAATATTGCAAACTAACTTGAATTAAAGCTTTAGGAAGAAAACGACGTATTTGAACCAGGAACCAGAAATATTTATTTACATTTTGGTTGCAAAAAGGTTCTGCTTAAAATGATTATTATACATATACAGTCCAAATTTAATTGATCATACTCACATCTCAAGATAAAAATGGTTTAATCAAGGCAAATACACATGAATATGCCTTGATCCAAATAAGTCATTTTTAAAATCGCATTGGAGCGTTTATGTTTCATTCAAAAAATTACTTAAAGATTAAAGAAATTGATCCACCATGGAAAGTAACTATCGCGGCGAAATAAACAAAGTTTTTCACCACTGTAGCAGAATAACGCACACATCAATGGAGAAATAATACAGTAAGTAACCCATGAAAGGTAAATATTAAGGCAAAATAAAATTGGTAAGAACATTTCAAAAGCTCACATGTTGCAATCTTGAGATTATCAAATTCCATATGAAAAAATATGAACGAAATTTTTCATGTATAAAGTTTGACAGTGTTACCAGGTAATGATGAATAATGTTGCATGCGATGGTAAACATGTACATACATAAGGCAGAAGATACTTCAACACCAACACAGTACTTGACATATTGGCTCATTAAAAATAGACAAAGCAAAAAATAAACATCTGCATTGATATTTGCACAGAATACAAAATTTTTTGTTAACAAACAGTTTTTAACAATATAAATTTGTACATTTATTTGGTGTTAAATTATTAATAGTGTTAGTAATCTGTTAATATTTTTGAATGTGTTCCAAAATAAAATGATTACTTAAGTTTCATGTATAAAAACTAACCGGCATTCGATTAGAAAATAGAACGATAATTTTTCAATTGGTTAATATCTTCATAAGTACATATGTATATCCTAATCACAACATTGCAGGCAATGTAGAAAATAATGGCTCGCCAGCGTGAAAATAAAATCTCTAACAACTCCGCGGAAAAGTCTGCAAAACAACAAAAAAGCCATAAACAAATAAATGAAAATGCTGAATCAACGAAATACTACAATAGCACCACTAGCAGAGGTAGTACAACCACAACTAGTACCACGTCATCTAACGCTGCTACAGATAAACCAAAAAATAAGCATGCTAAGAAAGCTTCATTCGAAGAACCAAAATCAAAATTTACTTTAAACAAATGGAAAACATTAGCTGGCTGTATTTGCATGGTAGTGGCAGTGTACTTTGGTTATCAGGGCTATTTGGAGACAAGGGTTAATACCCCTTTTGATAATCAAAAAATGGTTACCCGGGCTGGTCTAGATGATCCAGAACGTTACTGGGGAACTTATAGACCACTAAACTACTTCGGAATGAAAACCCGTGATCCCCATTCATTAGTCATGGGGTTGATGTGGTACACACCCTCGAATGTTGGTCATGGAGGAAAGGGCATACGCCACTGGTGTGATATGGGTGATAATCTGGATAAGTATGGTTGGACTCATCATGATGGTCGAACGTTTGGTGTACAAGAAATCCATGACATGCCTTTTGAGTTGAAAACCTCATTCGTCAAATATCCCAGTGGCAAACAGTTTGGTGGTGATTGGACTGCTAGAATATCTGTAAAAAATACAACTAGAGCTTGGGATAAATCGGTATCATTAATATGGTATGTGGCATTAGATGAGCGTACAAATGGACATATTAAATATGTCTCTAATGAGAAAAGTCCTGAGCCAGGTGTCTATGGGGAAACATTAGGATTGGGAGAGTTTCAGCTTAAATTTTATCCAATAAAAGGACGCATTCTGCATAAATCCTATTTAAGTACAGTTGCCCCTTCTCTTAGTAAACTCAAAGAAACAGTATTCACCCACTTTAGAGCTTTTACCGATAAGAGAGGATACCGTTATATTGGTCTGCCTGGAGAAATGATATCGCATAATGGAAATTTAGCTATAGATCCCAATTTTATAGCAATACAAATTACTGCGGAAGTTGATTTTACTTTGGACATAACATATCAATCGACTTCAGGATTTTCTCTTGGAGAATCGATACCAAAACCTCCTACAGGTCGAGAATACACGGACTCATTACAAGAACACATTGTAAATTTCGATAAACGTTTTGAGGAAACATTCCATTTAAAGGAAAAAGGATTTTCAAATGATGAAAATAAGTTTGCCAAATATGCGTTGAGCAATATGTTGGGTGGAATCGGCTACTTTTATGGATCAAGTAAGGTACATAAATGCGTACATATTATTTATTATTTATATTTGCACTGATGCATATTTCACCTTGTTTTTATGTTCCTAAAATTTCGACTAACGCAAAGATATTGACCAATGAAATGTCAGCTTTTGCACAGCTAAAGCCGCAACAAAAAAATTTAAAAGTAAAGTGATTGAGTGATGTACCTACAAATCGCTCATTTGCTTCAGAAACGTCATAACTCGAAAAAATAATTAGTTTTACATGCAACTTATTGGAAAAATCTAATAAGTATATGAAGTTTTTGTATGAATTTTGTACACAGTATGAAGAAGGATATTTCGTATAATAGTGTATTTTTAACTCCAAAATTGGGGCTTTTGAGTTATGACGCTGCTGCAGTTATGAACGGATGCATATTATTTTATTTATTTGAGTTGCTGTAATCAAGGTCTATTTACATATACATACATACATACATATACATAAATAGATCTTGGTAGTAATCAAGTCCATTTAAGTTTGCAAGGTGACCACACAACGGCAACAATTACAACAGTTAAAAAAACCGGTATTGTACAATTTTTTTTTTGCATTGTAACTGCATAAAGCCGAAAAGCAAGGACCATTTATAAGGTGATATGTAGGATGATTGCCAAGCACGTTACAAAAATATAAGTACATACATATAAATTCAAATTTTTCTTATAAAGTGAGATAATTTTCTTCTCGGCTTTGTTGTAATCAATAAAAATGGATTTGCTAAGGCGAATTCATAACAGGTAAACTCAAGGCCCATTCATAAGGTCTAAGCAAGGTGAATTGATTATAACAAAGCCCAGAATACAATTTCCAAACTCCTTATGAAAAAGTTGACGGAAATATTTGTGTACATTTTTATAGGAAGTTGAAGAATAATATGTGCTGTTGCATAGACCTTATTAATACTCCTTGGATAAACTAAGTACATTGGCCTTGACAACTATCTTGTTCCGACCACACGAAGGAAAATTAGTAGAACCATGTGTGATACACCTGATTTTATTTATAGATACATACGATCGGAAAATTTTCTGTGTATCGAATATACTACAAATATACATAGAAGAAAAAATTTTTAAAACTTTTCATAGTCACATAATTCCTGTAAAATTTAGTTTTGTCTTAGTTTCTTTACTCCGCGAATTGCAAAAGTACCTCACAGCACGACCGCTCTCAAACTATTAAGATAGTAAAAACAGTAAATAACGATGCAGACGAAGCAACATTGTGTTTTAAAATATAATATCAAAAATTTTGGTATTTGAGGGACCAGAAATGAAACACGAATTTGAACGAGAAAAATATTAATGTTCAATTGTCTGTATCTAGCATAACAAATGTTTGTTTTTGGTGCTGCAGTCGTTACTGTATCTCAGCCACCTTGTAATATTAATTCGTCCTTGTGCAAAGTAATAATGAAAAAAGGATTATCTGCAGAAATCTGTAGGTAAAATTTTTACATTGATTTAATTAATGTACTTTTATATATTTTTTTGTTACATAAATACTTGCTTTTGTCATCCATTATTTACATAAAATTCTTTAATTTTTAAAACTTCAATGGGTTCTCGGTAAATTCTGATCACTAATCACTTCTCTATTATTATCAAAATATCACAGGTACAATCCGTTTACACTACTAATCCCGTTCCATATTGGAAATCTGCTTTATATACCGCAGTACCATCCCGCTCCTTCTTTCCAAGAGGTTTCCTTTGGGACGAAGGTTTCCATGGCCTACTAATATCATCGTGGGATATTGATATTGAACTAGACATTATAAGCCATTGGTTTGATTTATTAAATATTGAGGGATGGATTCCTAGAGAACAAATACTGGGTGCTGAAGCTTTAGAAAAAGTTCCCGCTGAGTTTGTCGTCCAACATAATACCAATGCAAATCCACCGACGTTTCTGCTAACTCTGAAAAAGATGTTAAAAAATCACAAACAAGAATTATCTCTTAAAGGCAGATTAGATACCCTGGAACGTATTTATCCACGTTTACAAGCCTGGTTCTCGTGGTACAATTCGACACAAAGAGGAGATGTGGCTGGCACATATCAATGGCGTGGGCGCGACGCTACAACAGAACGTGAGTTAAACCCTAAGACATTAACTTCAGGATTAGATGATTTTCCCAGAGCTTCTCACCCTACGAAAAAGGAGCGACATGTCGACATCAGATGTTGGATGGCGTTTGCCGCAGGTGTTATGTATGAACTGTCCACAATCTTGGGTAAAGAGGCTCACAAATACTATGAAACTGCTGCTTATCTTAAGGACAACGAATTATTAAACGAACAACATTTAAGTCCTTATACAGAGACCTATGCAGATTGGGGCCTTCACACAGATTTTGTAGTATTGAAAAGACCTCAGCTAACACAAAAGCATATGCAACGTCCTCATCAGCACCAGCAGCAATTGGAAATGGTGAGAGTGGTATTAAAACCACCTGATTACAAATTTGTTGATTCGACATTTGGTTATGTCAACATTTTTCCTTTTTTGCTGGAAATTCTTAATCACGAATCACCATTTTTGGGCAAGTTATTAAATGACATAAGAGATCCACACAAATTATGGACACCTTATGGTTTACGTTCTCTATCAAAATCATCTCCCATGTACTTAAAACGAAATACCGAACACGATCCTCCATATTGGAGAGGTCCCATTTGGGTTAATATTAATTATTTGGCACTAAAAGCTTTGCGCCATTATGGCATGATTGAGGGCCCCTATGCTGCTTTGGCTCGTGATATTTATACAGAATTAAGAGAAAATATAATCAACAATATATATAAAGAATTTCAAAGGACTGGTTATTTATATGAGCAATACGATGACACTAGTGGACAAGGCAAGGGCTGTTATCCTTTTACTGGCTGGAGTTCTTTGATTGTGCTAATTATGTCTGAACATTACTAATTAACCCATATAGGACAATTTTAATTTATCGATATCAACAAAGTGAAAAAAAACTTCGAACAATAGTAAATTTGAAAAATCTGACTTCGTAAAAGACAGTTGTAAACGTTCGAGAGTTCTTTTAGAAAAAAAATTAAAATTTCTCCACTGTTAAAATGATTTATTTATTTTTCACTCAAGTTGGGAATGTTTAAAAACGCTGTTTTACAAAAATTATGTTTTTATTTAGTAAAAAAAGTTTTTAGATGTTTCAAATTTGTATGGATAATACTAGAGTATCTTCTAATCTAGAATTTTCCTACACAAATTTTAAATGTTGAGTGTTAGCCTCCGTAGTTATTTGAAATTTCTAATATATAAATCATAAATTAAATAATGTTCATTATAGATAAATCGATAAATAAAATCGCAAATAAATGAACTTGTCAATTACATATTTTATTTTTCATCAACTAGTGGAAAACATCGTTAATTAGAAGATAAAATTCTTGGACTGTCAGTTTTATTGTCTTAAGTTAGTACTCGTAAAAAATATATTTTCAATATTTATCAGATTTGTTATTCGAGATATTCTCCAAAATAACTATTAAATAAATTATTCTTTGTCGTTGGTGCTAACCAAATCATCAGTACCCTTTTAGCTTGAATGCTTTTCAATCATGATTTGGCTAAAAGGGTACTAATGATTTCGTTAGCGCCAATTAAATGCAGGCATATACCTAGATAAGCGAACAACAAACAATAATATATGTATGTATATTAAAAAATATTTTCGGTATTTCGCTAACCTTTGGCTACAATTATTCTGACGCCTTAAAATGTTATGATAAAATGGTCAAATAAATAATTATAAAAATATACAGTTAGAAAGAAAATTGCATATGAAATTTATTTTTAATCATTTTCAATATAAACCTGGGTACCATTTTATTTTATTGACTTATAAAAGTGCAATATATTTTTTATTTGCAAGGCTAATCGATAATCATGTCTTTTCGAATAGAACTTAATGTTTTTTTTAACTTTTTAAAAACTGTGATACGGTTTAATTGGAAAAATTTTAACTAACATATTTATTGTTTTGCTTTTTGATTTTTAAAGGCCGAACTACATATGTACATATAAGTACATAAGTATATAAAACACCAGTGTATCACAGATGATGTGGGCTACCTCTAACAATATTTGCTTGTTCACACATGCCATGTTGCCATGTTTTAACGTATGTAGCTAGGAGAAAGAAATAGATACATACTTTCCTTACATTTCTCCCAGCATAATTGAAACTTGAACAAAAATTGACGTATGTTACGAAAGTATGGAAGTTCTTGTACTCGAAAAATAAAATCCCATTCGAAAGAATAAAAATCCCTTTCGTAAGCCTATCTGTGTATTACGAAAACGACTGGCAGTTATACAAAAAATGATAGGAAATTTGGATTAGGAAATGAAAGGAAAGTACATATAGAAGTTAAATTGAAGTATAAAAACATTTATGGAGCTCATGAAAGTGAAGTTAAATAATGGGAGAAGGTACATACGTTTCTTTAAACAGGGTCATATGTATTTTAAACGTATCCTCGAATCGAATCATCTTCAATCCGTAAATAAACACAATCTATTATTATAGTATAATAAAATGGAAAAATAAAATATTTTGTATCCTTTGACTACTTTTTATTTCGGAATCTTTTTGTCAATTATGACATTTAAGTTGCAGTGCATCAAAGTTTTTATACTCTGTACAGTTGCCTTTCGATTAATAGATGGCTTTCGAAGTTTTACTTTTCGAATTAAAATGTTGCATAGATTCGCCAATACTAGTATGAATAACTTCCCAGTAAAAAATAAAGAAAAAATATGTTATTAAATCTGCACAACTAATATATGTGCTTCAAATTCGGATTAAAAACCAATGAATTTCACATCGCGTGTCATTGAAAACAACCACTCTTCGTGTAATGTTATGAACTATCTGAATGCGACAAAGCTTATATGATAAGACAAAGATTATTCTGAATTATTTTTGGTTTTAAGTTGCAGAGAAAGAAAGGCTCATGCATACAATCCCAAGTATTTAATAATTTAAGAAGTGATTTTAATGCAGTTATTAGCGAGCACTCCTGTATAGCTTTTCGAACATAATTGAAGCTTTAAATCGAGCTTAAAAAATTTTTATTAAAGAGACTAAATTAGTATACAAATATATGTACATAAATATGTATGTATGTATATATCTATGTATAAACAAAAATAGAGGAAAATTTTCTTTGCTATGCTCCTAACAGGATCGATGGGAACACATATATATATATATATATATATATATATATATATATATATATATATATATATATATATATATATATATATACATATAGATATATACATATAACAACAATAAATTCAATCTTAGTACATATTCACTAAAACTAAGTGCACTATATACATATGCAATTAACTACTAACTTATTTAGCTTATAATTTCGAAAGTGATAAAGTATAATTTATTTCTATTCAGGCTCTAGGTCATACATTTATTTAAGTAAAACTTCTTTGTTTTATTAAATTTTATTTTTCATTTATTTATTTGATATTTCGATAACCATCGGTTCTCTTCATCAGGAATTTGAGTAAAGCCGCCTTTTTATTTTAAAATCACAAAGCTTTAAAAATTAATTTAATAGAACAAAGGAGTTTTATTTTTGTGTTTTTTGTGTTTTTCTTTTTCCGACGGGGTTTGTTTGAATTTGGGACGATTTTCCGTCATCCCACGTCAAATTTGGTTTGAAAACAGACCGGTTTCGGCTTTGTGCCATCTTCAGTGTTCTCTTGAATACTCTTGAATATATATATATATATATATATATATATATATATATATATATATATATATATATATATATATATATATATATATATATATATATATTTATATATATATATATATATATATATATATATATATATTTATATATTTATATATATATATATATATATATATATATATATATATATATATATATATATATATATATATATATATATATATACAATCAGGCCTAAAAAATTTTTTATTTAAATAAATGCTTTTTATCATGCATTCCATTCCCAGACCAATTACAAAAAATCCAGCTACGTCTTCGTTGGGTTGTTTGTCGCGGTTAGTACTATAAATATGCCAATTTTCAGCTTTCTACACCGACTGATGGCTAGAGAAAGTTCTGGAATGGCAAACAAATGAGGAAGTGTAAAAACTTTATAATCTCAAAAATGGTTTTTACCACGCCCCGCAGCCCCCAGACCGAATATCAAAAATCCGGCTACGTTAGGTTCTTTCTTGCGGTTAGTACTATAAGTATGACAATTTTCTAGCTTGACTGGTGGCTTCAGAAAGTTCTGGAAAGCTAAAAAAAAATACTGTAAAAAATTTTAAAATGTCAAAAATGGTTTTTGTCACGTGCCCCATCCCTCAGACCGAGTATCGAAAATCCTACTACGCTACGTTCTTCCTTGTGGTTAGTTCTATAAATACGCAAATTCTCAGCTTTATAGGCTGACTGGTGGCCTTAAAAAGTTATGGAAAGGGAATCACATTAGGCAGGTGAAAAAATTGGCATTTCACAAAAATGGTTTTTTCCACGCACCGCAACTCCCAGACCGAAAATCAAAAATCCGGCTTCGTTAGGTTCTTCTTCGCGATTAGTACTATAAGTATAAAAACTTTCAGCTTTCTAGGCAACTGGTGGCTTCAGAAAGTTCTGGAAAGACAAAAAAAAATTTACGGAAATTATATATGTAGATGTATGTATACTATGTATTCTTCTTCATTACTTTCATTTATTTTGCTTTCCACAAAAACGTTTCTATATACATATGTATAAAATAGTTATGAACGTCGCGGAAGTAGTGCTAATTCGGTTCATTTTCTATGACGTTTCAGGCGTTTGTTTGCAAGACGTTATTTTTTTCCTATTCACTAATTTACAAGCTAATTTCATTCTGTTGCGAAAAGTATATTTTTTGTTTTTTTTTCGCGACAAAAATATTTTCATATTGAATTAGAATTGTTATTTACCACTAGGATAAGACTTTACATTTAGAAAATGTACACAGTTGCAGGAGTCATGATTTCTTTTTCCATATCTGAAAGTAAACTTATGATTGAGGAAAAATAATGTTTTCGTGTAGATTTATTGAAATAAATATATTTTTGAAATAAAATTGTTTTCAAATCGAGCTTCACAGAATCGAAGTAATTCATACTTTTAGTAAAAATTTTGTCAAGTGGATTTCGTCGGAAATTGAAAAATGCACTATTAGATTTTTGGAAAAGAATGGAAATATCGTTCATTGATAATGATTTTAATTTTTTTTGCTGGGAACTAGTGGCCGAATTTTTTCGATATGAACTTCGCCTTATTTTCACATTTATGGTTTTGTGGGGACTAGTATTAGCGGGAAAGTAGTCAAAAACTGATGTATTTACAGTTATTAAGATTATGTTCCTTTCACTCCTCGAACTATTAAGACATACCGACAGTAAATCACTTTCTACTGGCCTTCGTAGACTAGTAGGTAGTGTACTAGACTCGTAGTGCGAAGGTCGCAGGTTCGTGTCCTGCCGGAGAACTCTGGCAGTTTGTGTTTGATAATTAAAGGGAGCGCACAACAAGCCTTCAGTGGCTTGAGTGTATGTCGTATGACATGGGCTATCACACCCCTCCAATCAACCTAGCCTAAAATCACTTTCTAGTATTTCATAATTATTTGCGATTATTTCACCTTTAATAAGCTTCAAAATTTCGTATTTATATTTTAGTTTACTACAAGACTATTAGTTAAAAATCAAATTAATATATTTTGTGTCATGTACTTATGTATTTTTTTTTTTTTTTTGGAACGAAAATATTTGCTTGAAGTATAAAAACATTTATGGAGCTCATGAAAGTGAAGTTAAATAATGGGAGAAGGTACATACGTTTCTTTAAACAGGGTCATATGTATTTTAAACGTATCCTCGAATCGAATCATCTTCAATCCGTAAATAAACACAATCTATTATTATAGTATAATAAAATGGAAAAATAAAATATTTTGTATCCTTTGACTACTTTTTATTTCGGAATCTTTTTGTCAATTATGACATTTAAGTTGCAGTGCATCAAAGTTTTTATACTCTGTACAGTTGCCTTTCGATTAATAGATGGCTTTCGAAGTTTTACTTTTCGAATTAAAATGTTGCATAGATTCGCCAATACTAGTATGAATAACTTCCCAGTAAAAAATAAAGAAAAAATATGTTATTAAATCTGCACAACTAATATATGTGCTTCAAATTCGGATTAAAAACCAATGAATTTCACATCGCGTGTCATTGAAAACAACCACTCTTCGTGTAATGTTATGAACTATCTGAATGCGACAAAGCTTATATGATAAGACAAAGATTATTCTGAATTATTTTTGGTTTTAAGTTGCAGAGAAAGAAAGGCTCATGCATACAATCCCAAGTATTTAATAATTTAAGAAGTGATTTTAATGCAGTTATTAGCGAGCACTCCTGTATAGCTTTTCGAACATAATTGAAGCTTTAAATCGAGCTTAAAAAATTTTTATTAAAGAGACTAAATTAGTATACAAATATATGTACATAAATATGTATGTATGTATATATCTATGTATAAACAAAAATAGAGGAAAATTTTCTTTGCTATGCTCCTAACAGGATCGATGGGAACATATATATATATATATATATATATATATATATATATATATATATATATATATATATATATATATATATATATATACATATAGATATATACATATAACAACAATAAATTCAATCTTAGTACATATTCACTAAAACTAAGTGCACTATATACATATGCAATTAACTACTAACTTATTTAGCTTATAATTTCGAAAGTGATAAAGTATAATTTATTTCTATTCAGGCTCTAGGTCATACATTTATTTAAGTAAAACTTCTTTGTTTTATTAAATTTTATTTTTCATTTATTTATTTGATATTTCGATAACCATCGGTTCTCTTCATCAGGAATTTGAGTAAAGCCGCCTTTTTATTTTAAAATCACAAAGCTTTAAAAATTAATTTAATAGAACAAAGGAGTTTTATTTTTGTGTTTTTTGTGTTTTTCTTTTTCCGACGGGGTTTGTTTGAATTTGGGACGATTTTCCGTCATCCCACGTCAAATTTGGTTTGAAAACAGACCGGTTTCGGCTTTGTGCCATCTTCAGTGTTCTCTTGAATACTCTTGAATATATATATATATATATATATATATATATATATATATATATATATATATATATATATATATATATATATATATATATATATATATATATATATATATATATATATATATATATATATATATATATATATATATATATATATATATATATATATATATATATATATATATATATATATATATATATATATATATATATATATATATATATATATATATATATATATATATATATATATATATATATATATATATATATACAATCAGGCCTAAAAAATTTTTTATTTAAATAAATGCTTTTTATCATGCATTCCATTCCCAGACCAATTACAAAAAATCCAGCTACGTCTTCGTTGGGTTGTTTGTCGCGGTTAGTACTATAAATATGCCAATTTTCAGCTTTCTACACCGACTGATGGCTAGAGAAAGTTCTGGAATGGCAAACAAATGAGGAAGTGTAAAAACTTTATAATCTCAAAAATGGTTTTTACCACGCCCCGCAGCCCCCAGACCGAATATCAAAAATCCGGCTACGTTAGGTTCTTTCTTGCGGTTAGTACTATAAGTATGACAATTTTCTAGCTTGACTGGTGGCTTCAGAAAGTTCTGGAAAGCTAAAAAAAATACTGTAAAAAATTTTAAAATGTCAAAAATGGTTTTTGTCACGTGCCCCATCCCTCAGACCGAGTATCGAAAATCCTACTACGCTACGTTCTTCCTTGTGGTTAGTTCTATAAATACGCAAATTCTCAGCTTTATAGGCTGACTGGTGGCCTTAAAAAGTTATGGAAAGGGAATCACATTAGGCAGGTGAAAAAATTGGCATTTCACAAAAATGGTTTTTTCCACGCACCGCAACTCCCAGACCGAAAATCAAAAATCCGGCTTCGTTAGGTTCTTCTTCGCGATTAGTACTATAAGTATAAAAACTTTCAGCTTTCTAGGCAACTGGTGGCTTCAGAAAGTTCTGGAAAGACAAAAAAAAATTTACGGAAATTATATATGTAGATGTATGTATACTATGTATTCTTCTTCATTACTTTCATTTATTTTGCTTTCCACAAAAACGTTTCTATATACATATGTATAAAATAGTTATGAACGTCGCGGAAGTAGTGCTAATTCGGTTCATTTTCTATGACGTTTCAGGCGTTTGTTTGCAAGACGTTATTTTTTTCCTATTCACTAATTTACAAGCTAATTTCATTCTGTTGCGAAAAGTATATTTTTTGTTTTTTTTTCGCGACAAAAATATTTTCATATTGAATTAGAATTGTTATTTACCACTAGGATAAGACTTTACATTTAGAAAATGTACACAGTTGCAGGAGTCATGATTTCTTTTTCCATATCTGAAAGTAAACTTATGATTGAGGAAAAATAATGTTTTCGTGTAGATTTATTGAAATAAATATATTTTTGAAATAAAATTGTTTTCAAATCGAGCTTCACAGAATCGAAGTAATTCATACTTTTAGTAAAAATTTTGTCAAGTGGATTTCGTCGGAAATTGAAAAATGCACTATTAGATTTTTGGAAAAGAATGGAAATATCGTTCATTGATAATGATTTTAATTTTTTTTGCTGGGAACTAGTGGCCGAATTTTTTCGATATGAACTTCGCCTTATTTTCACATTTATGGTTTTGTGGGGACTAGTATTAGCGGGAAAGTAGTCAAAAACTGATGTATTTACAGTTATTAAGATTATGTTCCTTTCACTCCTCGAACTATTAAGACATACCGACAGTAAATCACTTTCTACTGGCCTTCGTAGACTAGTAGGTAGTGTACTAGACTCGTAGTGCGAAGGTCGCAGGTTCGTGTCCTGCCGCAGAACTCTGGCAGTTTGTGTTTGATAATTAAAGGGAGCGCACAACAAGCCTTCAGTGGCTTGAGTGTATGTCGTATGACATGGGCTATCACACCCCTCCAATCAACCTAGCCTAAAATCACTTTCTAGTATTTCATAATTATTTGCGATTATTTCACCTTTAATAAGCTTCAAAATTTCGTATTTATATTTTAGTTTACTACAAGACTATTAGTTAAAAATCAAATTAATATATTTTGTGTCATGTACTTATGTATTTTTTTTTTTTTTTTTTGGAACGAAAATATTTGCTTGAATTTGACGAATATGAATCCGAATGTCATGAAATAGGCAACTATTTGGGAATACGAATACAAATATTCGTCACATCACTGCTATATATAGATATTAAGTACCATTCAACGAAAATTATAATAATAATAGTAACAAATGAATATGCTATGACGTACCTAAAGAAAATATTTCATTCGACATTTAAAAAATGTCAAATTAATATTCTTATCTCAAAAATTCATCTAGTGGCGTCTAACACTAGGTTAAGAAACACTCTCTTTGTTTTTTAACTTATAGAATAGAAAATATACATACATATGTATGTACATATGTATGTAAATGTAAAAATTATAAATTAACACAGATTTGTTGTTTTACAGCTAGAAAGATAAATATATATGTATGTATGTATGCATGCATGTTCAATTTTTCTTGATCCGAAAAGGAGGAAAGCGATCCAATAAGGCGTGCAATATACTGCCAGGTATACGTTGGTGTTTATTAATTAGATTTTCCAAAGCTTGAGCAACCTTGAGCAAAATGATAATTTTAATTTATTAATTTATTAGCCTTTTATTGAAATTTGTTTAATTACCTTAACTTGTAGCTCTTCCGGTGTCAAAGAACCATCATATTCAATGGCTTCGCCCAGATATGTACGAAATTTCACTGGAAATCCTCCATATATAGGATATACTGGAATTCTAACAGCATTGTAAAGTTTTAAAAAAAATCTACGAAATATTCCCACTTGTCGGAAGCCCTCACGTAAATTTTGTGTAAAACATGGTATTATAGGCGCTTTAGCCTCTAAAGCAACTTTGGCAAAACCCACTCGATTTCGCCACAATAATTCATAGTAATTGTCACCAAATTGTGCCTCATAAACACCACCCGGCGAAATGGCCAAAAGATTACCATCTTTTAAAATATTTACACATGATTGTACCGTTCCAGGACTTATGTGAAATGCTTCTGATATAGTACCCCAACCGGGTAGTTTAAACAGAAAACGATCTCCTATAGTATAAATCAGTTGATCCCTTTGCAAAAGCATGCGAGAATTTAGATAATACATGTCTATTGGTATCGCACCGTGATAGTAAACAATTAGTGCAGGACCTTCTAAGGGTATATTTTCCATACCAACCACTTCATAGCCATGATAAATGCGAGCATGGGCATCCCATATAGCAGCAACAAGTTTCCGACCGACTTTCCAAAAACCACGATCAGTACGCACCGAACGCAAAATGACTTCTCTGCAATAAACGAGTAAATGCCTGTTCAATTTTCCATAAACATTATTCGAATTAATAAAATTATAAGTTTATATCATAAAAATCAGAAATTCATCAATGCATACAAAAATATGTTTTCTATGCATTGAATTCAACTAAATTGTAAATGTAAAAGTTGGTTAATATGAATAAAAATTTATATTTATTGGTTTGTTCGTATTCTATGTGCGATCAAAACGCACCTATAGAATCACGATAAAACTTTGTGAACCGATTGTTTGCGCCTACGGGAAGGTTATAGATATCTTGTACAAATTTATTTAAGAAATATTAATCCTATAAAAATTTTGCAATCGCATTTGTAACCAATACAAGAAATGTAAGGATGAGAAAAGAAACTCCCAAGAAATCAATATATTATTATAGCTTGTTTAGGGTTTGGAAAACCAGTCTGTCTTTCTATCAATTTGTTCAATACGCAATACGTGTTGAACATTTACTTACATAATGACCCCTTCGCAGGCTAGATTATACCAAGGGAAATTATGATTTCTCTTGAAGCCTAGAAAAGTACTAAAAAGGAGTTGTTTTTGAAGCTCAATATTCGATATACATACTTACTTATATGTACATATTAGAGAGCTGCACAAAATATTCTAAAAGTTCTGTGTTCTATCGTACACTACTTCCAAACACAGTATTTCAGTGTAAGCATAAATAACAACACAAAAATAACAAAACATGAATCTGACCAAAACAAACCAAACAGCATTTAAAAAGTTATTCTCTACAGTGCTTGTGTTTTCAGAACAACTAGAATATCCAAACAAATACCGACAATGAAGTAAAAATACGGTAAATCATAGCAGAAACACCAAGTACAATAGAACATTTCCTACTCAGGCTACTGAAAGAATTGCTGAGATGGTAAAACAACACATTAAACCATACACACACATACACACAAGTATGTAGATGATGCGTGTTAAAAAATTTGTGTGCGCGCATGTTTTTCTTTTCGTTCACAACACATTCAAGAAAAAATAATATAAAAAAAACTAAAAGAAGTTATATGTAGTTCTCATACAATTACATACATATGTATGTAAGTATGTACATAGATATGTATGTATGTATGTATGTATATTATTTCATTGTAACTAAAACCTCTTTAAAGCGTTTTCTTATTTACAACAGAACGCAAATGTTTCTTAATGTGTGAGTTTGTTTTGGTCTAGGTCTACTATCAAAACATTCAAGCATGTTTTGAATGTTCTACTTCAGTTTTAATGTTCTATAGAACCTTTGTTCTGTTCGGCTTTATTTTGTTCCAACATTGTTCTACTTCGGTTTTTCGGTTTTGTTCTATTCTTCAATGTTTTTACTGTTAAGCAAAACACATATCTTTGGAAGTATATGTTTTGAAATGAGAGAGTAATAAGCACACACTATTTGAAATTTAACGAAATTGCTTGTAAGACATTTTTCGTATGCTTGTGCAGCTCTCTAGTACATATATGATATTAAATTTTTTTGTGTTTGCAACTATTCCAAATATATTCCTTGCTCTATCCTATTATTAATATTCATTTATGTTTGGTTATTGCTATTTAAATAAATAACTTTTCATTTAATTAGTACAGTGAATGCTTTAAAAGATACCAAATGCAAAAATTACAAGAGTTTTAAAGCAACTTTAAAAGATAATAGAATAAAAAGTGCTGAATGCGTAAATGTTCTCTAAATTAACTTTTCATTCTTTTGTTGTTTTTTCGAATGCTGGTCCCTTTTTTAACTATACTTACATTGTTAGTTAAATGCAAAACCACTAATATTTTTACAAAAAAAATTATAAATTGAAAATGAAATACAATTCTGGTATTTCATTCTTGAAGATTTCTTTAATATAGTTTGAATTATTTCTTCGTGAATAATATTTATAATTTATTGAGCTTCCCACAAGTTTCTTTAACTCATTTTTTGTTGAATATCAAACATTTATGTATGTGTAAATTAATTTATTAATTCTTAAGGTACTCATACATTTTCAATATTGTTTTTTCAATAATCGACATTGTACAATAAAATTGTATGTGTGTATGTTATATTCGTGGATGACACAAAATTTTATTAACATTGTGCAAACAGGAATATTTTGTAATGTGTGGAAAACATTGTACAATAATGATTTCCTCACTCATTTCACTATACATTATGAATATCTTTGTATTTAAATGCTAAATTATTTAATTTGTTGTAGTTAAAAAAATTCATTTTACAATTCCCTTAAACATACTCATGTGTATGTGCATTAGTTTTATTTACTTTTACATACATACATACATACATATGTATGTATGTATATTATAAGAAAAATTTCGTAATATTTTTATTGAGCAACTTATTGGATATTGTACAGAAAAACGACAGCAATAAGGGCAATAAAATACTCAATAATATTGTGTAGTCTATGGGTATTAAAAACGAAATGAAAATAAAATTCATAGTAAAACAAATAATTAAAAAATAATTTACGAATACATAGTTCTCAAATGAAATTTCATTGTAAACATAATGATTGTCTTTTGGCAGAAATGGCTCAAGGCCCTAAATATGCAGATTTTTTTTTCTTTTTTGTAAACATGGTGGACCAATTCTTTGTTGTAACTGCATCTGTTATATTTATTTTAAAAATAATTCCAGGGGGATCATACGATAAAACTCAAATCATATAGACAGATGGGTCTCCAACTTTCCTAGTTACTTATTAAAATAAATATATATTTTGATGGTTCACCATTAGGAATGATACAAAATCTTATTTGGACGTATTGGTCATAAAGTTTATGAATATGTTTAATCGAGAAAATATTCATTTGTTTATTGAAGTTTAGTCTGCAATTTGTGATGGTAAATTAATCCCGTTATTTATTAAAATTCTATTTACTAATTAGAATTTCTAAATTTTTTTATAACGACATAATACAAAAATTCTGAAGACATGAACCATAAGTATATTCGTTAACACATTTAAGAAAAAATTAATTTATTTTAAAGGTAGCGTTAATAAAAAAGCTTGTTAAATGTCACTTTATGGCTGACTTTAACTAAAGTTAGCTGTAACTATCGGAAGCTTTAAAGGAAAGTCGTAATAATGGGCGTTGAACCGGATAAATTATGCAAAAAATTTAAATTAGAAGCAGATATTAACAATATTAAAATCGCAAAACAGGAAATAAATATTTAAATACGGTAGAATGAAAGAAATTAGCACAAAAATTTCTGAATATAATTAAAATGACGAAAAAAATTAATACGCTTAAATTGCAAATGAGGACAAAATTCAGTGAAATTACTAATGAAATTGTAAAATCTAAAAAAATTCCAGAGTCACGAAGAGAGACTAGCACAAATTATTTTTAACAAAGTGCATCGATTATATAGTTAAATAAATATATTCACTTTTCTCAATTCCACTTGTTACAATTTCAAGAATTCAAACTTTTTGATATCTCCGAAGTTCATCTAAGCATCTGGAGTGAAAAAATATTTTTTTTTCGAGTGATCGTGAATGAAAAGTTGCGCAGTTTTCCATCTCTAATTTAAAAACGAGAGTATCAAATGTATTTTAATTAAAACTTTGAACTCATGAATTAAATATAAAACAATTAAATATTATATGCATACAACCTCTCAAGCGCAATAGTATAGAGTTCAACGGCAAATTTATATATTTATTTGTATATGACTAAGACTTAAGGGTCAATATGGTCAACACTAATAAGATTCTTTGTTTGAGATTTGCTTGGTTTTTATACTTTCAGAAAGCAAATAAATTTGTAAATAATTTATATTCGTATACTCAAATGAAACTGTTTCACTTGAAGTTAACGACGAGCAAAGTTTAAATTTATTGTCGGTTTTGTTTGTTTTTTTATTAAAGTTTTCCCTTGTTTATCATAACGATAATGAAACTTGAGATCTATGAACTTACTGACAGGAGCAGATAGGAATAATAATTTGCTCTGTCCGATAAAAACATTGAAACCCAAACTTGGACCAAATGAATATGGTACCACTTTTGAAAAAATCGATGGGATATTTTTAAGAAAAAATCGTAAAACCAGTTAATTATACCCAACCTTTGCAAAATTCTATTACCTCATAAATAATTTTAAATCGCGATCAGCCGTAAAATATAACATAGTTTGCAATGTAAATGTAATTAAGAATTTTTGGAAGAACGAGGAAAATTCAATACTCCTATTAAAAAACCAATAATTATTTTTTTCATTTTATTCTCCTAAGTTAATGCAATTACTCTAAAATTGGTTGATAATGGATGTATTTATAAAGCCTTATTATGCTTTATATATGTTTTTATTATTTTGGTATATTCTCTTAATTATAAATTTTATTTGTTCCGTGTACGACTATCTAGCTACATACATAAGAATATACATATGTACATACATACATATGTACATACTTATATAAGTAGCTTAAAATCGACAATAAACTTCTTTGAAGTTCTCAAGCTAGCAGGGATTCAGTTCGTCTATGTTCTTTAATATAAATATGTACGAGTGCTACGATAATTTGCAAATTAATAAATTTTTAATTTATCCATTCATTTGTGCTCTTCACTACTTCCAAAGAATAAACGAGTATATGGAATACACATCCCATATAAGAAAAAATGTTCTATGAAGGTTTTAACATTGATACCTATTTTTTATTACTGCTCTTTTTATATCTTTCACCAGAGATGGACAAGCTGATACATTCCATCAGTTTGTCAATTCATTTGTAATTTCTACAGTATTTATTTGGGATGGCATGTCATGGAAACGACAGTAATAATTGTGACAAGATATATAATGGTACAACCAAAAATAAGTTAAATTAAAATTACAGGACATGGATAGATCTGATCAAATAGGAATCGGAACAGTAATTCACAGAGAATGGCATTGTCTTTACATCGTCATTGAAAATGTTTCAATTTCAAACACTGAAACAAATTACAACAGAAGATATTTGTTAGAAATGCTTCTTATCTATGTGATAGATCCCAATTTACTCCGTATAATGGTGCTACTTCTAGTGTCGGCGCTGCAACTTCAGGTGTACCCCAAGGCTTTGTTCTGGGACCCTTGCTTTTCATCATCTATATAAATGAATGTATTGATCTAATGTGTAATGATTTTTGTCAACCCTTTGTGTTTGCTGACGATGTGCAATTACTGTTTCATAACAGAAACCTTATCCCAAGCCTATTTGAAGAGTCTGTAAATAGACATCTGCGAGCTATTTCAAATTGGATGTCGGCTAATAATCTATCTATAAATCCTAGGAAAACAAAAGCCTTCCAATTTATGATGCGTCGTCAAAGAACTCAAAGCCCCAGTCTCTATGTGTCGGGTGAGGCTATACAGTTTGTTGACCATTTGAAGTGTCTTGGAATTTACTTGGATCAGTTTCTCGCTTTTGAACGGCATGTTAGTCACATATCTAGCAAAATGTTCTTAGTATTAAGAAGCTTGTACTCCCTTAGCTCTTATATGCCCATACATATAAGAAAACGTGTTGCGTATGCACTTCTTATGTCAAATATAAATTACGGTTTAGAAATCATTGCTGGGTCATCAAGTGGCACTAGGTATAGACTAAAAATAATCTTTAATCGAATTTTGAGATTTGTTTATAAACTCAGGATACGTGACCATGTCAATAATTTTGCAGTCGACTTTATTAGGTTCTTCTTTTGATAACTATGTTCTTTTACGTACGTTATTGTATTTTTTCAAAACTCTAAAATATGGTGTTCCTATTGATTTATGTAGAAGATTCAATTTTTCTCATTCCTCGCGTAACTTACAAATCGTTATACCTCTTATACGTTACGAAATATTATCACTTTCTTTTTCTATCAGGGTTGCTAGAATATGGAATACTTTACCTATAGAGCTAAAATATTTCTCGGATTCCATCGCTGCCTATAAGAAGAAATTGCTAGCTTACTTAAATCTCTAACAGGGACTTTTTTTCATATTTTTACATTTTAATGTTTTAAAGTTTAATTGATTTGAGAAGACGTCGTTTTTGCTGGGGAACAGTTTAATGTAATTTATACTCACAATACATGTATGATTGGCCATGAAGGCTTTTATGTATTGAAATAAATAAATAAATAAAAATAAATCATTAAAATTCACCATACAAACAGAATTAATTTTAAGGCAGATGGGGAAAATGCCCAAATTTATAGGCACTTGATATATAAGAAATAACACTTTAATACATAGGTATTATACTTTTATAATTGTGAATATGTTTCTATGTATGTATGTACATAATATACATAAATATAAATAGTCTTTTTATAAATCAAATAATTTAGTTTTTAACTTGTTTGATAATCGATTTGTTGAAGAATATTTATGGAAATATTACATACATATGTATGTATGTAGATTTGCAAGTTTGTTAATAATTTTTTATATGTATGTACATGTTTTTAGAAAAATATTAATTGTCGTTTACATGTATAAACTTTTTTTCTAATATGACAAACAAATTTTCTTTTTCTTTTATCGTTTTTAATGTTTGTATGTACATACGTAAAATATTATTTTTTATTATTAATCGAACACAATGTCCTGAAGATTATACACAGAGCATTAAAGTATCGATTATTAGAAAAACCACTTTTAACCGTTTAATATTTTAGTTAAAATTTAATTTGTTTGTACTTTGTACATAAGTAAGTACATATTGTGTACAATGTAAGAATGTAGAAGTGAAATCCACTGTACATAATTATTATACATATGTACAATGTATATGATTGTTATTATAATATACATATAATTTTACTTTAATCATTGTTATTCATAACATTTTTAGTTTCCTGCAAACTAGAATTTACATCAGATAACAGATTTTTGAGATCCTTGCGATTACGGCTGTGTATTTTCGTGTACGTAACATTTCTACAACTTATGAACGGCAGAAACGGTCGAAGCAAAATTTGCGGTATCATGAAGACTTTTGTCTTACTTAGATGACGTTTAACCGATTCGATGTACTTCTATAAGTTTTAAGCTTCATGCATCTTCGATCGAACTGAAAATTTAGTAATTTTTTAAGCTGAAAGAATAAATTTTTAAACTGCTTCTAATCGTTATTTCTTTAGAAACAATATATATGTTCCTTCCACAAAGGAACATATATGTATATATTACAAAGCATATCCATCTTTACATGGTTTGTTGCAGTTGTTTTCGCATTATTATTTGTTTTCTGCCTTGTATCAGTTTGCAGCAGTAGATGATTGGTCTGCCGTAGCAGTTCTAGGATAATGGGGCTGCCATCTGTCGTTGCCTAGAAACAACGTTCCCTCTATATTTTGGTGTAGGGATGAGGAATCTCGCTAATATTTGATTCCAATTTTTTCCCAGAAAGTGGTGGCACTGCCTGACCTTTGTTTGGAAACAAAATTGCATCTTTTTCTTTACTACGTTTCGCATTTTAATCATCAGATGATAGTCAATAGAACTTATTGAAACTTAAATTCAAGTGTTATCTAAATCTATCCACCTACATATCAAAGAATATATGTACTTACATATGTATAACATATATTCTCTGATATGTATCTATCTGTAACTTTCAAATAAAAGTTCTCTAAATATTCTTATTAATTTTACTAACCTGTGTAATTTATAGATGTATAGGACTAAAAAGGATATGTATATCAGTGCCACAAAAACCAATGGCAATAGGAATGTTACAATCAAAGGGGTCAACAAACGATAAACCCACAGCGAGTAATCCAAATCAATATAAGTGGCTATAATGCAGAAAAAAATATTAAATACTTACATATGCATGTACATACAAGAGCTGAAGGTAGTTTCTGTACGAACTTACACAAAAAATCTTGCAGAACTTTTGTTATCTTTTGCATAAAATCCATATTAAAATAAAGACACTGTATTTCTTTTCTTTTCTACAGTGCTTTTGATATTAATGCGGTACACTCAATAGCACAAACTATATTTTTCGATTATTTGCTAAGAGCAGCGCAAAAAATAAAAATAATTAGTGATTATGTAGGTATCAGGCCGGTTTAATTTTATTCCATTGTTTTTTTTTTTCGCCAACAAATTTTATGATGTTCTGTCAATATTTTTGTTGACTTTTTACTACTTTTTTTCCTTCAAGCTTATAAGTATGAAATTTTTTGTTTCTGGTATTTTATACATACATAGTTATTTATTCTATCTTCATTCTATTTTTACTTTATACCTTATTTATGTACTATGTGTGTAGTTTGTGTTTGACTTTTTGTTTATACCCAGGGGTAATACTTTTTTTTATAAAGACAACAACAACGTAAATGTTTTAATATAAATATTAATTCGCAACTTTCAATTAATATATGTAAATATATACAAATTTTCTTCATTTGTTTTTAATCACTCTTATTTGCATATTCTTATATATAGTATTAAAATTTAGAACTGTTATTTCCCCACAAACTGCCTCACCGATTATTAACACAGGGTAACCTGTGGAGAATTAATTTTATGTATAACATAAAAACATGTGTATTATAAATGTCACAAAGTACATAGTTATGTATGACATATACAGAGATTTCGTTTAATATAAGTACTTGGGCTATGGATGCAAGCACATGCACTAAGTACCACAGTATATTCTGTGCTAAGTACCGGAAAGCTGCTAATGATGTTAACCATACAGTTTGATTTTTCTGTTATCATTGTATCCAAGGCCCATTTTCATATGAGTCCACAAGTACTCTATTGGATTCAATTTGGACAAAAAATAACATAAGTATACATATATGTATACATACTTACATATGTACATACAGGTAGGAAATCCGAAATACTTTGCCGTTGAAGAATGATCTTACCTCATCCTCCGCAAAGCAATTCGACGCGAAAGAAAATGTTTTCGAATAGAAATCTTAATAACATACGAATTCGAACAGTTTACCTTTCAAATCGAATTACAATCGCTCCAATGGATTTGTGGAACTCTATTCTTCCTATCTGTTGAGAAAGCTAAAAGGCACCATACAAATTACAAAAAGAATTAAATAATTTTTTTGTAGTCACATTACAGTTTCCCCTCCATTACAAGTTTGATTTTTGTCTGTGAATATCGGTATATTTTCGATTTGTATGCTTGGTTAAAGTACATACATACATATGTATGTACATAAGTATGTGAGTATATGTATGAAGATTAGACTATTATTTAGGTTTAATAATAAACATAAATATTTTTGAAAAGATAATTTTTTCTGCTTATAATAATTTTAACGTAGTCTGCAAGTTTTTTTCTCACAATATTTATCAAATTTGTTTTTCGAGATATATGTAACTACATATTTAATATTTTATTGTTTGTTGTTGGCTTAGCTAGGTATATGCCTGCATTTCACTGACGCTAACCAAATCAACAGTAGCTTTTTAGCCAAATCATGATTTAATGCTTTTCATTCAATCGTGACCCGGCTAAAAGAGTACTGATGATTTGGCTAGCGCCAAGTCTGTTATGTAACATGTCAGACCTGTTTGAGAAACTACTTGTGAGCAATCTGACCTAATACTAAATCAGAGTGGATGTATCCTGGCACTATTGAACAAACACATAGATTTATGAATATGGTTAGATCTGCTTTCGAAAAAAAATATTTATTAAAAAATTTATTGTTTTGTTGTTGACTCAGCTGAGTACATGCCTGCATTTAATTGGCGCTAGCCAAATCCCAGAGTTTTGATAAAGTTTGACACGAAAGGCGAAATTCTTTTGTGAACACTCATAAGTAATTAATTAGTTGGCTACTTAGCAAATCGAAAATTTATTATTAGAGAAGTAACTTTGTAAGCGAACCGCAGCCAATATTCTTGCATTTTGAGTCCTATTTTGTACATAATGCATGCTTCCAAAATGCCAATGAGCAGTGATATTTGTATATCAGGAATGCATTTCGTTGCTTGAAAAATGGCTAAAAATTAGATTATAAAGGTAAAAGAGCAGAAGGGAGACATGTCCCCAATACAAATTAGTAACCAATTTATACCGAAATTGAAATTGAAATTGAAAGCGATTTAAATTAATTGCCTTATTGGAAGAATATCAAGACTAAGCCTATATTGCAAACTTTTTTTGTACTCGATCCTAAAACTAATATGGTTTTTACTTCTGACCAATTTTAATAGCATTCGTATACCCACAGCCAGATTAACAAATTGTGCGGTTGAATAACAATACAAATTAGGTACTTTATTATACGAAAGGCTTTAAAAAACTAAGAAACAAAAACAATTTTATAATTCAATACAAAAAGAAATAATGTTTCTTAGCCATGCTTACTTTGGTCTTTCTCGTTCGCCGTTTAATTCAAAAATGACAAGTGCAAAGATAAAGCGTGGTATGTTGCCACACAATACAAAATAAAAGGTAAAAACGAATAATTGCTGTGTTTTCAGAAGACCAATGTAAACACGGCTAATAAATAAATGTCAGGAATCTAATGTTTAGCGGATTCATAACATTCTCCACCCCGGTATCACGGTTGCAGACCGGGCATACCAAATAAAAATAAATCCGCTAATTTTCACTGCTGATATTCAAAACTGCCAACTTAGCAGCAGGTCGATGATACTGCCCATTTGCGGTTCTCACTAAGGCACTCCGCACCTGACCGTCTTTTCCCATAATAGCTTCTGTGACGACTCCCTTGGGCCAGGAGTTTCGAGGCAGGTTTGCGTCAACGATGATTACAACATCTCCCTTTTGAATAGGCTTAGCTTTCTGAAACCAATTGGTTCGCTTTGTCATAGTAGGCAAAATTTCAGCAACCCATCTTTTCCAAAACATGTCAGTTAATAGTTGTGTATGACGCCATGACCTTCTGAGGTACCGGTCACTGTTGACAAATTCTCCAGGCGGCTTTTCACCAGATGACGTGCCCAACAGAAAGTGGTTGGGTGTGAGTGCTTCCTGTTCGGCTGTCTCCAACGATAAATACGTCAGCGGACGTGTGTTAATGATGTTCTCCACCTCTATAAGAAGGTTTTGTAATTTCTCATCGGTCAACTTTTGGTCTGGGGTAATTATTTGGTATAATACTGTCTTTATTGAGCGCACCATGCGCTCCCAAGCCCCACCCATGTGCGGGCTCGCTGGTGGGATAAACGTCCATTTCATATTTTCAGTGGTAAACTCATTTTGCAGGGACTGGGAATCTATGTTTCGATATGCTTCGCGCAGCTCCTTCTCAGCAGCCTTCAGATTCGTCCCGTTGTCACTATACATCTGTATCGGCATACCCCTTCGTGCTATAAAATTTCTAATTGCCATCACGCATGAGTTAGTGTTCAAGCGATGTACCACCTCGATATGGATAGCGCGTATTGTGAGGCAAGTAAACACAGCTCCGTACCGTTTTTCATTCCGCCTTCCAACAGTAACGATAAAGGGGCCAAAATAGTCTACACCAGTATACGAGAATGGTCTTGTAAATGCAGACATTCGTGCAAGTGGAAGGGGGCCCATTTCAGGGCACATAGGTTTAGCTTTCCGGTTTCTACAAGTCTGGCAACGATAACGGATGGTACGGAATAGAGCGCGCAGCCCCGGTATATGGTATTTTCTGAATATTTCATTTATTACTGTTTCATGGTGTACGTGTTTATATTTCCGATGGTAATAATCAACAATTAAGGCTGTAATGTAGTGATTTCTATGTAATATAATGGGGTTTTTCGTCGCATTCTCCAATCGACCACGTAGGCGTAAAATCATATTTTTATCGAGAAATGGTGATAACTTTCTTATATTACTGGTCTTTGGCAGGTCAATTGAATTGTTCAGTCTGAGTATGGCAATTTCATCTGGGTAGGTTTCGAGCTGAGAAAGGCGGATTAAAAATTGTTGGCTCCAAAGCAACTGTTCGCTTTCTAGGGTTACATCGTCCCTCGGAACTATACGAACTATCTTTTGATCTATAAATCGTCTAACGTAGGCCATGGTTCTAATCAAGCGCTCCCACTTCGAAAATCTACAATAGTCAATAATCTTGTTGTTTTGCTGTATCTGGACTGCTACTTGTTCAAATTTACTCCCAACGTCATGCTCTTTGTACTCCAAAGTTGGCGGCCACTGTTCAAACGATTGACATAAGAATGATGGTCCGATGAACCATGGATTTGTTGGGTCAAAGTTCGGTTTTCTCGCCCATTTTGTTGCTAGGTCGGCTACGTTTTCCTTGGAGGGTACGTGTCTCCAACACATTCCGTCTGTTATATCCTGTATCTCGGCTACTCTGAACATTACGAATTGTTTAAAGCTTCTGGGGTCGGACTTTAGCCATTGCAAGACTGTTTTGGAGTCAGTCCAAAGGTAGGTAGACTCGATCTTTAAATCGTGGTTATTTATAATAGTCCTCGCCAGCCGCGCTCCCAATGTTGCAGCCAATAGTTCCATACGGGGAATCGAAACACGGCGTAGAGGTGCCACCTTCGTTCTTGAACATATCAAAGCTGTACTTGTTCCTGCATACGTTTGAACACGGAAATATGCAACAGCTGCGTAGGCATTTTCGCTGGCATCTACAAACACATGCAGTTGAATTTTACAACTCTGGTCTGAACCGCCCCGAAAATAACATCTAGGTACTTTCATCTTCTCCACGTCCTTCAAAATAGATAGCCACCTATACCACTCATCTGAAAACTTGTCTGAAATTTCTTCATCCCATGCCGTTCCGCTACGCCATACTCTTTGCAGGAGAATTTTCATTTGCACCGTGTAAAATGATACCAATCCCAGAGGATCAAAGATTGACATCAACAATCTTAATAATTGCCTCTTGGTGGGGAGCTTTTTTCCGGATAATATCTCATCATTACTCTTTGTAAACTTCAAGTCATAAGTAAAAACATCGTCATCTGTCCGCCACCACATTCCGAGAACCTTCTCTGGATTGAGCGAATGTTCGATTTGTCTTCCGTTCCGGCAAAATGGTTTGTGTATTTCTCCTTTCCCAACGGCTGCTAAAACTTCCTTTGAATTAGAAATCCAATTTCTAATATGAAAATTAGCTTGCCCGTGGATTAATTGTACTTGTTGTATGAGACCAACAGCTTCAGGAATACTGTCCACGCTATCCAATAGATCATCTACGTAATGCCTTTCTGTAATTGACTTTACAGCCCTGGGGAACTTTTCAGTAAATCTTTCGGCATTCAAATTCTTAACACACTGTGTCAGTGATGGAGAACAACTAGCGCCAAAGGACAATACCTGTAGTACATAAACGTCCGGTTCTTTCTCCCCATTTGACCGCCAAAGAAACCTCTGTGATTGTATGTCTTCTGCCTCTACTGCAACACGGTGGAACACTTCGGCTATATCTCCACTAATTCCAATTTTACCTATCCGAAAATTAAAAAGTACATTCATCAATGGGGTAACTAGGTCTGGGCCTTTATCAAGAAGTCCGTTTAGCGATACCCCGTGATGTTCAGCAGCGGCGTCCCATACCAGTCTTATCTTTTCAGGTTTATTTGGGTTAATGACGACAAAAATTGGTAAGTACCATTTTCTCGGGTGTTGTTTTATAATCTCGTCCTTTTCCAGTTTACGGATGTATCCCTTTTTTTGCATATCAGAAATTTTTTCTATAACACGATCTTTCAAAATCACGTTGTGCTCTAGCTTTCTTTCAAAGCATATCAGTCTCTTCAGGGCCATGCTGTAATTGTCAGGCATTGTCAAACTTTCGTGTTTCCATAAAAGCTTTACGGTAAACTGATTTCCGTTTTGTCGCACATATTTCCGAACCATATCGTCTTTGTTGCCACAAAATACTTCGTTTTTAATGCCTGCTTCTTCAATTTCCATGCTCTGCTTCATCAATTTATCCAGAGCCACATCATTATCGCCCAAATCACCTTGGCATTCACATACATGTAAGTGTAAACTCGCATTCAGATGTTTGTCACTGTCAGATATTTTGAGGCCTATAGTGCCATAAATTGTCCACCCTAATCTTGTTTTTAAGGCCGCGGGCTCATGGGCTTTACCTTCCTTCGCCTTCAAAGGCATGGCTACTTTCCTATTGCTTAGCCCAATAATAATACTGGGTGTAACGTTTGTATACGACTCCACCGGTAGACCCCGTAGGTGTTTAAATTCACCTGTCAACTCTGAGAAAATCAATGACTGTTTCGGTAATTCAAGTCGACTCACAGACCGTACGTTCTCCAATAAAAACTTTGTATGGCATCTTCCGGATGGCGAAACTTCCAAATCCATACACTCGGACTCATCCTCAACTCGTACACTGCCATCTGTCCACTTGAGGCACAACTCGGATTTCCGACCCTTCAAACCAAGCTTTTTTAAGACCAACTTTTCAATCAGGGTAGGGCCTGAGCCTTCATCTAGAAATGCATATTCTCTAACATGTGTATTTTTCCCATGTATTATTATTGGTACGATTCTATACAAAACGTTGGATGTTGTCATACGATGCACCGCTACAACTGATGTGTCTTCGACATTCTTACTAACCACATCCGGCTTGTGAAGTAGGGGATGATGTTTTGCTCTACACTCATTTACACTACATTCCTTTCTCTCCCTGCAAACCCTTGGATTATGCATTTTCAAACACGAGCGACATAAGTTTCTTGCATTAACAACTTCCCACCTTTTCCGGTAATCGAATTTTCTAAAATCTTTGCAATTGGCTATAAAATGACCCATTTCACCGCAACCGTAACACCTATAGTCATTAGAATGCTTTCTCTGTTTATACTTATCCGAGTTACTATTTTCCTCATGTATATTCAGGCGCTGAACTCTACGTCTCTCGTCGTGTGCACCCATAGTAGAAATATTAACTACACTGCTCGCTGCTTCCGCTAAGTCAAATAACCAGTTGCTAAAAATAGTAAGATTGACAGCGCTGAACTTTCTTGCGTGTATTGCCCAATCGAGTCTAATCTGAGCTGGAAGTCGCTCAACAAATTCACAGATTAACATAGGGTTACACAAATGTGCCGTGAGATTCGCCGCTTCCATTGTTGCGGCAATATTTTTTACCTCCAGCGAAAATTGTACAAGCGTTTCCAATTTGCTCATATTTACATTCGGCCCAGAGCGCAATTTCACTAAGAGGTTCTGAATAATATACTCTGGTTTCCCGAAAAGCATTCGTAAAGTTGAAATTACTTGCGGCACCAGCGCCGGTAGTGTTAACTTGTTGCCTACGTATTCTAGCGCCTTGCCCCGTAAAGCTCGTTGCAACCGTAACAAATTTTCCTCATTGCTAAAACCACACAGCCTTGTTGAGTTTTCGTAGCTGCTAATAAACATTGGCCACTCTTCGCTTCGGCCGCTAAATATAGGAAGCTCTTGAGGGGTTATCTGTCTTGCATAAATTTGGTCTTGCCTTATAAATGCTTCCGGCTGCATCCGATTTATAAAAATATTATTGCGCGCGTTTCTAGCCTCGGGCTGATAATCATCAATTCGCCTATTCACACCACCTATAAAATTTGAGCTATTTGGCTGATTAGCAGAATTCGCTGAAACCATATTACTAATGGCGCCTGTATCGCCCTCCGATTGGTCTGCAATAGCATTGTTATTACATGTTGACATAATTGCATATTTCCGCTCAATAAATAACATATTCAACTTATGTTCTTCCTCCAAGCGACGCAGTTGTATGTCAAAAGCATTCTCAGTGGCGCGTTCACCCCTTGCACAATTCTGTAAATCACCATTACTCACCCTTAACCGCGTATTCGAAGCCATTGGCGACTGAAACAATTCGTTATCACTTGCGACCTGATCTACAACACCTGTAGCGCCAGCCAACTCTGCAGACGAAGCACTACATTTACAGCACACCCAATCCTTATCAGCAATACCACTGTCGACACCCGCACAATCAAAGTGAAACCACATATCGCAGACATCACACTGAACCATCTCCTGGCTATCAGCCAGCGTACACAACGAACAACTTGCCTGAACAGGAGCACTCACCTTATCTTTACTTCTGGTACCAACCATTATTCCGTACCTGTAACGCAAAACGCCTACAAAGGTCCTCAACTCCAATACAGCACCACAAATTTTTTAAAGAAATTTTACTTCTGACCAATTTTAATAGCATTCGTATACCCACAGCCAGATTAACAAATTGTGCGGTTGAATAACAATACAAATTAGGTACTTTATTATACGAAAGGCTTTAAAAAACTAAGGAACAAAAACAATTTTATAATTCAATACAAAAAGAAATAATGTTTCTTAGCCATGCTTACTTTGGTCTTTCTCGTTCGCCGTTTAATTCAAAAATGACAAGTGCAAAGATAAAGCGTGGTATGTTGCCACACAATACAAAATAAAAGGTAAAAACGAATAATTGCTGTGTTTTCAGAAGACCAATGTAAACACGGCTAATAAATAAATGTCAGGAATCTAATGTTTAGCGGATTCATAACAATGGTGCTTTCGAATTCAATTATGGCGCACCGCCTTGACATTGGTTAAAAGTGTGGGTTCCAAATATGTGACAATATACATAAAGAAACTAACACAGAAGCACTAGCTGGGGTTTAACAATGGATAATTTTAGATTTAAGATTTCAAAACTTATTGTTAGTTTAATTTATATTGAAGATTCAATAAATAATAATAAATGAAAAAAATATTAACATGCTTACACTTAAAGTTTAATAAATTTTTTATAGATTTGTTAATAAATATGTTTGAAATGATGTTACATATGATATTATATTAATAAATATAAAATTAAGTTGAAATTATAGTGTAGCTTAAGACGATTACATAAAACAGTGAAGAATCTCTATGAATTAGATGCTATAAGATAAACTAAAATACTAATGTGTACGGTAGCTATTATGTCGCTATACACATGTATTTATTTTTATTATTTGTATGTAATTATGTATAAGTTAATTTGAAAACATCTCTATGAACTTTAAGGTTCTGTTTTGATGCTTAACAAAATACTGACTTTTTATTGAAAATAACCATATTATATAATGATAAATATATAAAAATGTCCTTAATCATATTCACTGGTTTGTGATAGCGCAAATAAATTCTCAAAATCCTGTAACGATATATTTTCAAATTCCCACTTACTTTGTACACTGGATGCACCATTTAAATTAGATGACGAAATGATAAAATTATAGATATTTTCCTCGATTGATTGATTTACAATAAAACGATGTACAGTAGTTTTTCTAAAAAAAAAATCTGAGTTTCCTTGCATCTGTGTTAAACCATTTTATTTCTCTTTTTCGTATTACCTTTTCTGACCGAAGCGATGTACTCGTCCTATAGCTTGCAGTTCTTCTCCAGGATTGAGAATAGGTTCCACAAGAAAAACATGAGTGGCCTCTACTAAATTTAAACCTTTAGAACCTCTTACAAACGGCATAAGCAGACATGTTATGTCCAATTTTGGGTCCTGAAAATAAGGATTTAAAATGTCTTTGGTAAAAACGAAATCAATATGTATACCTTAAATTCTTCAATAGTTTTGGGAGTACATTGTGCACGATATTTTATATCATTTTCTTTAAGCGCCAATGCAATTGCCTGTATAATTGGTTCCCACTGCGAAAATATTAATATTTTTAAATTATTTTCTTCGGCATCATTTTCAAAAGCAGTTTCGGATTGAAAATTCACAGTCTGTCTCTTCAATTTCAGAATTAAACGCACTATATATGTGATTTTCGAGGAATAATCGCCTTTTATCTCTTCGGTATCGCTACTTTTAATTTTTGCACGACTTACGTAGTATATTCTAAAGGAAAAGAAAAATACATGATTTAAATAATTTATTTAGAGTTCTTATTGTATTTTAGAAATCATGATTATGGATTGTATACCATAATTATGTTATATAAAATGTATTTGTTCTAATACTAAGAGTTTTGAATATTTGTAAACACCGTGACAAAATATTTTCTTTCGGTTATTTTATTACTAACAAAATAAACTTTCTGGTTGTATATCTGTTGTCATCCACTTCAAAACGTCAAAATAAATTAAAACTTTCCAAATCTATCAAGGACCGTTAACAATATAAACATTTGATAACCTTGTCTCACTATCCTAATCAGAGTCGTCGGGATTAACGATTTTATTTCGGAGAGGGAGATAGAGAGACCGCGTTCAAGAAATTCTTATTTATTTTCTTTTAGCTATTAGGATTATATGTTAAACAAATATTTATTTTTGGCAAAAACAAAAGTTTTTTACAACTTTTATTTTTGGTCTTATTGTTTTTTGTAAGAGCTCAGGATCACATTTGATAAGAGATTTCAAATAATTTTTTTTTAAATTTTTAACGAAGTTTATTTATTACATTTGCTTGAGGAACCTTTAAATGTAATTTATAACACTAATGGTCACTGTTTTTAAACGTTGCGCCAATTCTTGAACGTTCATTTCTTTTTTTTTAATATTCTAATCAGACAATTAAACCAAGTAACGACTGCTTGCTGAAAACGATCAACTTATAGTTTGCAAAGCTTGCATTAAATAATTTAGAATAAAGACATATATATGCAGATATATAAAATATATATATTAAAAAAATGGCTATTTAATACCTACTTTTGATTTTGTTGCATGTTACGACATATGAAACATTTGAAATAGTTGCTTTTGACATGTGAACGTATCGACTTCAAACAGGGAAAACATATATGATGCCCGCATTCTAGAACCGCATACTAAAAATTACAAACGCACTTATACTGATTAAATCTTAAATGATAACTTTTTATTAACTACTTAAGAACTATAGGTGTAACAAATATGATTAAATGCAAAATATGTATATGCGGATATTTAAGGTAAATTAAAAGATATATAAATAAAAGAGTATGAATATATATATTCTATGGAAGCGAAAAACTTTTTTAGCTGGCTCCTATAAAGAGAATATAAAAGTAAAATGTCATGAAGACATTATTAATAGAATCTCTTAAAAAATGAGTTCTTTACTTTCTAGGAGTGGTTATGGTATTCAATTTCACTAAGATTTCGATGAAAGTTAGAAAATAGAACATACACATTTATATTCAAAATTCTTTTTTGCAAAAATTGCAAATCTTAAAATTTTCAAAATATATATGTTTTTCTTATTATTTATTAAATTTATTATAATTTTTTAAGATTTATTGTTTGTTGTCGGCTTAGCTGAGTATATGCCTGCAGTTCAATGGCGTTAGCCAAATCCTTAGTACTCTCTAATTCAGTCATATCTTTCTACTTGTGAATTATAAAACTTATAAGTGCAATAGTTCTAGAAAACTTTTATACAAATACAACACTACAAACAATTATTACTACAATTACAATTATTATTTTTATTATTTGTCTTATAACTTTATAGAATCAATAGGCCCTCGGGTAAAAAAATATGACTGAATCTAATTGAATATTCATATAATAGATGATTAGGATAGCGCCAATAAAATGCAGATATATAAAAAGCTAAGCAAAAAAATTTTTCGCAAAATAAATAATTTAAATTTACTTCGTGCATTTGCATTCGGTGAATTAATATTCGTTACATCGCTATTAATAAAATGTTTTTTCTTACTTTATCATCCTCGTTTAGATGGCATATAGGACACGGATCTGGATCATCATTACCTTCTAAATGTTTTATATATTTTAGCCTAGCTAGTTTTGTTCTAAATTGATTTTGAGCATTAATAAGTTCGTTTTGTTGTTGCATTATTCGATCGTCAATTTCACATTCCATTATCTTAAAAATGGATTTATCATCAATATCATCGGTTAAGGTAATGCGCATTTTGCACATATTAAGTTCGTCATATGCCTTAATTGTATATTCCATTTCGATCCAAAATTTTATCATACGTTTGCAAATCAACTGTAGATTTTGTAAATGTAACCAATTTTTTTCCATAATATTGCTTAAATGCGGATATTTGTTTTTAATATAATGGAATATTACTGCAATTGGGGAAATCGAAAGATTGATATGACTTGTTTAGGTATTTATATAGATCTTCACTTACATTTACAGAGATACATTTCAAAAGAAGGATTTTGCAAACCTTCTGTATAGTTTGTATTTTTGTCAAGGACTTTATCGAACAAAAGACACTCAAATGTATTAATAGAATCCCGCATGCAACAAATTTTGCAAATTTTCTTCTTCTGTTGAGACTTAAACTGTTTTTGTTCTTCTGTTTTAGATTTCTGGACACATATATGAATATTAACTTTCATAAACAAGTACTGCAAAAATATTTTTGTGACTTACCATTATTTCACTTAAATGACAATTATAAACAGAATTCACCAATTGACTTATGTCTCTCCAGATAGTAGGTGTTACTTGGTTTCGAGAACGCACATTTTCGGTAAAATATTTGAGTTGATCAATGTCACTTTGTAATGTTCTTAAAATATCATTCAAGTTATTAAACCATAATTGCACAACATATAAAAGTGTGCGGGTAGACCGAATCTCTGAAAGTTTCATAATTTTATTCTCTTGGTTTTGAAATATTACCAAACACTCATCATGTATTTTCTGTATCAAAATTAACTCGTCGTTAGGCACGAGAGTTTCGAGACCATCTGACACATTTTTAATGAAATTATGTGATATATCTGAGTTTATCTTCTCCACGGCAGCATCATATGCACTTTTTACCGCTGCTAAATTGCTAGCATAGGTGCTTAAATACTTCCATTCCAATTGATTATAGCGATTTTCATATGATTCCAAATTTTGTATTGAAATATCAGATTGAATGACCTTAATTTGCATTATATTGTATAAGGCATGTATTTGCAACAAGCTATCAACCCTATAAAGATTTAAATTTACTATTTGAACTAAAATTTGTATTAAATTAATGCTTACCCTATGTTCATATCGCTGTAATCATTAGCCAATTTTAATACTGATTCATAATTTTTGATCGCCAGATCAAATTTATCTTGCAAGAAATATAAAGCAGCTAGTCCTTAAAATATTTATAAGTTATTATTACATACAAAATTAATTAGAAATTGATACATAAACTTTAAGTGACGAAAAGAACAGATTAAATCAGTAAAAAAAAATATATATATTTTTATATAAATGTCATATAAATTTTGGTATTTATTAATATCACTGCCCGAGATATTCTCTAAAATAATTATTAAAAAATGTATATTTTGTTGTTGGCTTAGTTAAATATAAGCCTGGATTGCATTGGCGCTAACCAAATCATCAGTACGCTTTTGCCAAATCATGTCTGCAAAAGAATTCAAACTCAGGTACTTTAAATATTAAATGAGAATTCCATAAAACTCCATTATATTTTTGTACGCAAGTCGATTATAATTGTTTTCTGAAAACTATATAAAAATATTAAGAGCAAATTAAGAGATTGTTATTCCTAGGAAAAAAAGCATAGAATATTTTACCTAAAATATTTTTTCTAAAAAAAAAAAAAACTAAGGATTTAAAGAATATATAATTTTTGCTTGTAAATTGCAAATAATGAGCGTAAGCCAAAAGCTAAGTAGGGTGGTATACATACGTAGATATGTGCGAGAATGAGAATCGCATGAATAGGGATGGTTGTATCTAAACAAAATGAGAAGTATTGCGAATAAATGGGTTTATGCCTAAATTAACTAACCATTAAGTGATGACGCCATTGCTCGTAGTTCAGATTTACAGGAAATTTCATTTGTAAATTTCAAATAATCGTTCAGCTCTTTTGGTTTTAAAAAATGTTTTTGTTGCTGCGAATTGAAATTGTTCTTTGTGGTGGACGTTGCCATCACCACAGGAATGGTGCATGACTGTCTAATTTTTAAAAACGGCTGTAAAATCTAAAAATAAGTACAGTTTAAAATCAATATTAGTTACTTTTTATATAAAAAGCTCTTACAATATTCATAACTTGCGGAGATATAGTAGACATTCTCTGTCTAAATTTGAGCACATTCTCCGAAAATTTACTTTGACATTCCGTATGTTGTTCATTATAAAAGAGTTTCTCTAGATTATCAAACTGTATGCGATGAACAACTTCTTGTTGCGGTGGAATATCTAATTCTGAATCTATTTGCATTTTACTTGTACGCCACATACACTTTTGTAAAATATTTATTATAGGGGGCGAAGATGTATCTGTATTTCCTTCTTCAGACTTTTTCTTCATTACAAAATCGTTGACTATCTGATTCCAGACGAAAGGTTCACTAGCAGTTTCAAAGCCTACAAACTGTAGCAGTGGTTGTAAATCATTGAGAGATTTTTGTATAGGAGTGCCAGTAACAGCCCAACGGTTTACAGCTTAAATAAAACATGCAATATTAAAATATTTGAAACGGAATACTTAATATAAGTTTAATTATACCTGGTATCATACGAACTAATGTAGCAGATTTTGAGTGATTTGATTCAACCATTTGAGCTTCATCTAGAACTACTCTCCACCATTCCAACATTAAAATAGGCGTATTCACCCTCATACTTCGTGGCTTGTTGCGCGTCCTTCGTCCGCTTATATTATCTTCGGTATAATAAATATCTCCACGTAATATATTATAATCAGTTAATACAACATCGTATTCACATAACTGACGCGGACTTATCCATTTTCCCGACAAAACACCTTCATAAAGAAAAACTCGTAACGTTGGTTGTATATGACGTTTAATTTCTGAAAGCCATTGCATTTTAATAGTATTGGGTGATACTATAAAGGTAGCCTTGGTTTTTAACAAGCCATATTCTTGTGTTGCATTATGCCAGCAGCTGGGACAGAGGTACGGTGTATTGACCTCAGTATTGTCCATATCAAACTCATAGAAAGTGACGCACCGTTTATGTTGCCATAAGTTGCATTTTTGGCACTGTATTATATTATATATGGAATTGGAATTACAAGTACAGAATAATTTTTTTTCGACACATTTTCGTTTTGTGAGCAAATATAATAAGAAATTCTGTAATGCAGGACTTAAATTAACTTCGAGGCGGGAGTTTAACATAATCAATGCTAACATTTCAACAGTTTTTCCTAAACCCATTTCGTCAGCTAAAATTCCACCGGGAGGTAATATTATGTCGTCAGGTGGGTCGGTTTGTATGTATGGAGAAAATAAGTGTTTATATACTATTGTCTCGTTATCCTTTGCCAAAAGCTTTTCAAAGAAAGCAGGAAATGATTCCTTTTCGACTTCTCGTTTCAACAACCATGATATACTTCTTTTCTGATATTCCCGTAATATTGGCAGAAACCTTCCCGGCAGCGATAGTCTATGTTCCATTTCATTTGTGCGATTATGTTTTAGTTGTATGGCTTCAAAAAGCTTTGTGGTAACGTAAGTGTTTAGTACATTTTTTTCAATTTTTGATGAAGAAAACGCAGATTTTTTTAAATTTGGATACACTGCGGTAAAAAGGCTTTCAATAAAGTATTCAGTTCTTGATCGGTTGGTATTTTTATACAGGAACACAAGATGCTCCTCCCCACCGGTTGAAACAAATGCAATCTCCTTTCGATTATGCCTTTCAGCTAAAACTCAAATTTATATTAAATATATTCATATATACATACATACATAGATTAACCTTTACCGTGTCTTAGAAGCTGTAAAATGTTTTCGGCGTCGTCCTTAAATTCGTCTAGAAGAATGCATTTATTATTTTTATAGAGAAATGTAAACGCTTCACTCTCAATAGAAGTTTGTTGTTCATTTGCTAATTTAGCAATTTTCGATATAATAATCATTTCTTTTAATACTTGTAGTTTTATAATAATTATATATTCTGTGATAAATAACATGCCATTATATTATTTTTTTCAAATATTTAATATACACTGATTTATATCAACCAGTGCTGCCAAGACAATTTCCATATTTGAAATTGGAGGAATGATGTCTCCATTTCAAAAGAGAAATCCCCAATTTTATAAAACAGTTATTAATAATTTACATTAAGTATAATTATTTAATAAAAATAAAACTTTTTTCAAATCTTTTGCTTGTTTTACTACATTAAAGTAAACATAATATTCTAATTAGTTGTACATATGCAACTACATATGAATCTATAGTAAATAAACTAATTAATTTTGTTCTGTTATATAGTAAACTATTTTGTTCGACTTTTTGTTACAATATCTTTTATTTCGTGAAAAATAAAATAAAAAATAAATAAATTTTGTTTGTTTTTATAAAAAGAGCTAAAGCTCGCTTATGAGATAAGAGATATAGTAAAAAAATAGGGTAGATATTTTTTCAAAATGTTTACAAAACAATCAGAGTACATGAAATATTTAAGTAAGTATATGTATTTGGACATATACTCGTATATATGTATACAAAAAAATCGTTAGGAGTTATTTACCATTATAGTAAAATTAAGCACATAAATTGTCATACTAGTTAACTTTAATGCTTTAAAAAATAGCATTTCTAGTTCAGTTTGGTTTGTTTCATATTCGAAATTTCACATTTCTGAAATTGAAAATTGAGAAAATTTAAGACTTCAAATACGTCACGTTCTTTACAACTCGCCTACTCCGATCTAAATATTTTATCACTGTGTCAAGAACTTTAAGTTTGTAGTAGTGGATTTAATAAATACCGAGTTCTACGTTCTTGTTAAAATTTTAATTCAGCTGGAAGAAAGATAAAGAAAGGAATACATACATCATCTTTTCTTCAGCTGAATTGAAACTTGAGGAAGAAAACTTGATGTGAAAGAACCAAGTAAAATTAATGGGTAACACGCATTTTCTACTAGGCAACTATTTGTTAAAACATTTTCGGTGAAAGCTCAATATCCAGCAAAAAAATAAGCCCATATCCAGCAAAAAACTTAAGTGTGTGTCACTATCCTAACTATGACTTTTACGTGTTTTGAATGAGTTTCAATTTTAAACGCGTTAGTTTTGTAAAATAAAAAGTTGTTTTTGATATTTTAGACTACTGTTTTCGGGATAGTGTTATAATTAACATTGGCAGCCCTGCAGACAGCTGTAATTATCATGACAGATCTTTTCTAACAAAGCACATGTGTTGTTAAACTAAATTTTCTCCCCGTGATTTTATATTCAACACAGAATATATCCTATGATATTCAATATGGAAGTTGAAAACATAAAAGTTGAAGATATTTTTCCAAAACGTATCGCCAAAAAGCGTTCACTTAATGATGATGACGCTGAAATGCAAGTGGATGAAGCAACTGGTATTGAATGTGGTGCACGCAGAAGTCTTCCTACTAGAGCAAAGAGAATTAAAAGCGAAGTGCGTAAAATTGCCGTTCCACCTCATAGGTAAACAAAATAATTTATAAAAAATCTTTTATATAAAGTTATTATTTTAGATATTCCTCCCTTAAAGAACATTGGATGCAAATTTTTACTCCTATTGTAGAACATATGAAATTACAGATACGATTTAATATGAAGGCAAAACAGGTAAATATTGTATTTCAAATCGAACTTGCATTGGCATTTTCTAAAGCAAATTAAAATTCTTTTGTAAAGGTTGAAATCCGCATTAGTCCAGAAACTCCAGATATTTCAAATTTGCAAAAGGGTGCAGACTTTGTGAAAGCTTTTCTATGTGGCTTTGAAGTTGATGATGCCTTAGCTTTACTACGTTTAGATGATTTATTTGTAGAATCTTTTGAAGTTAAGGATGTCAAAACTTTAAAAGGGGACCACATGAGTCGCGCTATTGGTCGTCTTGCTGGCAAGGGTGGTAGAACTAAATTTACAATAGAAAATGTTACAAAAACGCGCATAGTTCTAGCCGATAGCAAAATTCATATACTGGGAAGCTATCGAAATATCCAATTGGCCCGTAGAGCAATTTGTAATTTGATATTGGGATCACCACCGAGTAAAGTATATGGTAATTTGCGCTCAGTGGCTTCTCGCGTCAGCGAAAGGATTTGAGCAAACTGTAAACGAAAATTTAAATTTAGTTATCTTATGTTTAAATTTTGAAGCTTAATAAACATTTTTAAAATAAGTTCACACACAATGAAATTGGATATGAAATATTTTAATAGAATTTGGAGTATAGATTCATTTACAATTTTGTAAATATAAGTAGAATGAGCATAAATAATGTTATTCCAGCCAATACCAAAATCGTGCACATTTTACGATTCTTGCGCTGATACATTTCTGCTCTTTGTAACTGTCGTAAACCTTCCGATACCCTTGATTGAGTTTGTTCAATTGAGTAATCAATACGGTCAAGAATCGTTCCTTGTTCTTGTACCATTTGGTTGAGATCTTTAAATATGTCGTTTAAATCGTAAATAGTCTTAACAACTTTCGAAATTTCTTTATCTCTATTTAAAGCTAGACGAGTGTTTTCTTCTTCGAATAATAGTAGTTGTTGTTGTGTTAACCGACTCCCCATTGGTCGCTGAAAATTTTCATCCAATTCGTTCTCTTTCATTTCACCGTCATCGTAAAAATTATGTTTATTAAGACCGGAAACTGATGGTTGTAAGAAGTTATCAAAAGAATCCACATAATTGTCTCTTTCCATATCCTTGGTGTTCGTGAAATCCTCAAAAAACTTTTGCGAACGTTCTTCACGTGAATGCAATTGCCTGATATAGGAGTTTTGACTGTAACGAAACTTCAACGTCAACTCTTGTAAACTTATCATTAAATATGTAACAACGTTAGCAGTAAGACGTTGCTCGCCTTTTCCACCCACTCCTAAACTAGAACGTATGCATTGTATATGTCGGTGTGTTGAAGTAATTAGTTTGGCAATTTCCTGGCTCAATGATTCCATTTCATACTCATCTTCCTTGCTTTCGTCAAAAGCTGGACGTAACAAGTGCCGGGCATGAAGGGAGCCAAGTTCATCTAATTTTGGTTTGATTCTGGAAATAAGTATGAGTTGTTACTCAATATGGTTCTGTTGCATTCTTACTTTGACATTGTATATTGAGCCTCCTCTAGTTTATCTATCCATGTTGGCTGAGAGCCGTATTCATCCCGCAATTCTAGACCCTCTTCGGCATCCCGAGCCGTTCGTTTGAGTAGTAATTCCGCATCAGCATCATCATTCTACAGGTGTTTTTTTATCGTACAAATGGAAATAGTTCAATAATCAAATTGATACCCAAAGGTTTAACTTTAGCTTACCCTGTCATCAGCATATATAGAACGATTTTTTGAAGCATTATTTCGCATTATATTAAAAACCTCTGTTAAATTTCGTGAAGACATTTCGCTTAGCTTTAAAATTTTCAGTCATTATTTTTTAACAATTCATTACAAGAAAATATTATGTTGAACATTGTTTTATTCCAAGGAGTACGTTTAGTGAAGTTCAAACTAAAAAGAGCTAATATTGCCAACTCACTAAAAACTATGACAGCGATTAGGGAAAACAAATACCGAGTATATGAATTTTACAGAATGTTGGATTTAAGCCATAAACTAATAATATTCTGTGATTTAAGCCAATAATTTTCAAGTTTTTAAGTTGGCGACTTTTAGGAAAATATTTTAGGTACACATGCTAACGAGAAGTTATGTATATTCACATGCCAATATTCTCTGATAATAAAAAGAAACTCGAAGGAGACATCTCGATGCTTAAATATCTTGTAATTCACAACCTATTTTTCTTACACCTTTATACAATTAATTAGCCTTTGGGTCACAATGTACTTAGTATTTATGTATGTATGTACATACATATATAAGTTAAACCTCTATGTGGTTTTAATATTTAAATAGGATCCGTGGAAAAAATTAAATCAGTATTTATTTTAACAATAACTTTACTTAAATTATTATTATTGTTATTACATGTAGTGTCTCAATTATTTTTTATTAAGTTATAATTATTTAAATTATTTTCTAAATAACTTCTGTTCTTTCTTTTTCCTTCTTTGATTGCTTTCCCGCTATGAGGATCGCTTTTTACAATGGTTCCGACGAGATTTTCAGTTTATTTATTTTTATTTTAACAATTTTACTTAAATTATTATTACTATTACATATAGTACTATAGAAATTAATACAATTGTTTCTTATGGCTTTAGCTGTTCATATGCCGACATTTCATTGATCGCTAAACCAAATCGTCAGTGAACTTTAACTTTAGCGACCAATGAATGTCGGCATATGAACAGCTACAGCCACAACAAACAATGCATTTTGCAAAAACTTGAATTGTTTTGACAATTAGTTAGGTAGAATATCTCGAAATAAAAAAATGCCAATATTAAGAAATTAATGCAATTAACACTATTTCTTCGATCTCTTTTAATATATCTTTAATTTCTTTTTATAAAAAAATAATTGTATTTTATTTCAATATTCGACGCCTGTTTTGTATTGTTTGTATGTACATACATACATAAACAAATTGAAAAAATTTAAACAAATCAAATGAAAGTAAAATTTAAAGAAACAAAAAACTAAACTTTTCAATTTGTTTATGTATGTACATACATATTTATGTATGATGTGTGTAAAAAAAGTTTTAAAAGTTTTTGTAATTTACTTTTATTAAAAAAAGTGGTCAGGCTCCCCTAAGTCAACAAATCTACAAGCAAAAGATATTTGGATACATGAACGATCTCCACATTCTCGACCATAGAGAAATATTCTCTTCCTAAACATTTTTCCAGGGAGCTCCACGTTGCAGAAAATTTAGTCATACCAACAGTGAATATCTCTAGACGATCGTCGTCCATTGCCTTAAAGATCTGCACGAAGGTCTGCAGATCTCACCATTACACCGTATATACATAAAATATCAACTTTAAATAAACTACCAAAATCATTCTTTCCCACTGCCTAAACCTCGACAAATAAATTATAACCCAAGATAGAAAGGCATGAGTCAGAGACTGGATTATTTGCAGCATATTAGTAATCGAACTTTATTATCCATATCGGGTATACCACCCACTCGACTGGATCTCCTGTTTGACCTACATTTCAAGACATTAGCAACTGCCACTTAGTCAATAAAACCAAGTCAGTCAATATCCACTTTGCCGTCAAATATATTCTCGTCAGCAGAAGTTTCACCAAAAGTTGTCAAAGGTCGTCTAAAGTCGCAGCTACTTCACGCAGTCGCAGCTATCTCCACATGAACATTACAAATATATATATATATATATATATATATATATATATATATATATATATATATATATATATATATATATATATATATATATATATATATATACATATATAAATGTATATACATATATATTCTTTGTATATAGTATGTCAGACATATACGGCTAAGTCCACATGAATCAAACATTTTTTAAATAATTGGTAGAACATACATACAACATACATTGAACTATGTATATGGATTTATTTTAAAAAATCATATGTGCGGTATTCAGCATAAATTTATTTAGTATTAGCGAGGTTTTCATCCAGATTCCATGCTCTGCAATATTCCTTTTTTGGTATTTCCGTTTAATTTAATATTGTTAAATTAAATTTATAAATGGAAATATTTCATTGTGCATATATATATATATATATATATATATATATATATATATATATATATATATATATATATATATATATATATATATATATATATATATATATATATATATATATATATATATATATATTTATTTATATATGTATATGTATATACATATGTAGGTATGTAAATACATATATTTCCATCAACGTTATTCCTCACACATAACTTAAGGCTTTGACAACTGCGTCAAATTATTGACCTTATTATCTAATTCATTAATTTTATCCAGATCTATAATGCTGGTAAATGACTCTTTCAATTGTTGTTGAATTTTTACTTCATCTTTTACAAAAGATGAGAAATGTTTGTATTGTGAATTTTCCAATTTGACAGAGGCCAGCATAGTGGAGTTCTAGATATGTACAAACATATTTTCAATAAATACATAAATTAATTATACAGTAGATTTACTTACCTCCAAAAAGTTCTTCTTTAACGCATCTAAATGTTTGTCTAATTCCCTTTCGTTTTCCTCGGTGTATGATTTCACATGATCAAAATATTGCGGCAGTAAAACATGATTTGGTATTGTGAAATACTTCGCATCCAATTTATCTAAACACTCTATTTCATCTTTCATAGACATCCACATATTTTTGAAAGTTTCTTCTTTAGCGTGGCGTAATAATTCTGACGTTTTTTCGCTGGCATTAAATTTATTTACCATAGCGTCCAAGGCATTTCGTATGATTTTTTGTAGGAAATGCTTTCCTTTAAATTTTAATGTTTCCATACTTTAGAATACATGCATATTTAATTATGATAAACTTACTTTCCAATGAGAATTGCTCAGCCGTAAATCCAAAATGTTCTACTTCATATTCTCTGTCCATTCTTCAAAACATAGGCCTCAAAATCTCAAGATCACAGAATTTTCAAATTTACATAAGTATGTATTTATCACAGAATATACACGGTAGTTTATGGTATTTATTTAGCCGCTTTATTCTTAATAGAATTGCCAAGTCAAAAGCCAAATGAAGATCAAGCTGTCAAATGAAACAGTATGGTACACTCCGCGATTTTATAAAATTTAAGTGAATATACACACATGCATAGTACGTATGTACATTTGTGAAAAACTTTATTACCATGTATGCATGTACATATATACATATGCATGTATGTTGTAAAAAGTTACACCATATCGTGACTTAATTTCTTGAGATTTTTACTGAATATTCATATAAAAAGTAAACAATGCATATTATTAAAACGCATAATTCTATCATGAAACTTACATGCATATGTATATACGAGTATGCACTGTACGTATGGACGTATGTATGTAATATGTACAACATACATACGTTTGTATGTATTTAGTCTATATCATAAACGTGAACTGCCATAGAACTCGACATGATTTTCAGAAATTTGATGAAGATTATAAATTCTTCAACAAAAAGAAATCTGTCCAGTAATGATTGTCAAAACCTGCTTGATATTCACCCTAGAGTAAAAAGCGCTTTGGAGCATCGTGAACCTGTAGTAGCCTTAGAGTCCACTATTATAACTCATGGCATGCCATATCCACAAAATTTAGAAACAGCCATTGAAGTTGAAAATGTGGTGAGATCTGTTGGTGCCATACCTGCAACCATTGCTTGCATAAACGGTCGCCTTAAAGTTGGTCTGTCCAGTGATAACATTCTTCAGTTGGCGAGAATGGAGAATGGAAATGTTATTAAGTGTTCTCGAAGAGACCTTCCCTATGTTATATCCAAAGCAAAAAGTGCTGGTACAACTGTTGCCGCTACCATGATCGTGGCCCACATGGCGGGAATAAAAATATTCGCCACTGGAGGTGTAGGAGGCGTTCATCGTGGTGGTCATATAACTATGGATGTTTCGGCCGATTTGGTTGAACTAGGACGAACTCCTGTAACCGTTGTAAGCAGTGGCGTTAAATCCATATTAGACATACCACGTACATTAGAATATCTGGAGACACAAGGTGTCTGTGTGGCTGCATTTAATAGCGCGGAAGGTACATTTCCCGACTTTTATACCAGAGACAGTGGTTGTAAAGCTCCATACAACCTAAAGAATTCACAGCAAGCAGCTAACCTTATAAAAAGTTTACATCGTCTTAAGCTGCAATCAGGAATTTTAATTGGTGTACCAATACCACATGAACATGCTGCTGATAAGGATTTAATTAATGCAGCAGTAGATCAATCATATAAAGATGCTATTGAAAAAGGTATAAAAGGAAAAGATGTTACACCGTTTTTGTTGGCTGCTATAGCAGAAATTACTAAAGGTACTAGCCTTGTAGCTAATATCGCTTTAATTAAAAACAACGCCAAAGTAGCTGCCCAAATTGCTTGTGAATTAAGCAAATCTGTAAATAATGATCTCTTTGGGTGCCACACGTTATATAATGTAGAGCAAACGCGTCGTAAACCTCTTATAATTGGTGCTTCTATGTTAGATTTTTGCCTTACCATGCAGGAAGATATGCCATTAACATTAGATGGTGCTACGTATGCAATACATGCCAAGGAATCGGCAGGAGGAGTAGGGCGAAACCTTGCAGAGGCCATTTATAAACTTTACGGTGCGGCAAATTTTATCTCCGTCGTAGGTGAAGATCACATGGGCCAAAGTTTATTGAAACTAATTCCCGAATCTGTCCGAAATTGTGTTTTAATTGATAAAGAAAAGCCTACATCTATTTGTTCTATTTTGTTTGATAACCTTGGAAATTGCAAGATGTGCTTGGCAGATATGGAAATACATAAAACAATCACACCTCAAGCTATAAAACAACAAGAAGAACTGTTTAAAAGTACGCCAATAGTGGTAATAGATGGAAATTTAAGCTTAAATACGATAAAAACTATACTTGAAATATCTCTTCAATACAATAAACCAGTGTTTTTTGAGCCAACTGATATGCTAATCGCAGGAAAACCATTCGAACTGGACGCTCTTTTCACAAAGCCAATACGCATTATATCGCCAAATGCCTATGAACTTAAAACAATTGCAGAAACTATCACCTGCAAAAAAATTGATTGGGATCCTAATAGTACACTATCTTCACCGGGTTCACTTATAAATGAATGCAAAGCTGTTTTAAAACTTATTGAAAATAAATTTGATTGCATTCTTCTCACTTTGGGAGCACATGGTGTATTGGTTAATTTACGTGGCAATAGTTTCGAACAAAAAATGTTTGATGAATCAGGTGCCTATATATTTAATACAACAAAGCGAATTATTACACGCTTTTATGCAGCTCCGTTTGTGGAAAATGTTGTCAATGTGTCAGGTGCTGGTGACAGTTTATCAAGTGGATTTATAACTGGTTTATTGCGGGGTTTAACTATTAATGATAGTATATCATTTGGTTTTGTTGCGGCTAAAGGTTCTTTACAGTCGAACTCTGCAGTACCTGAACAATATTTCAAAACTAGCATTGAAGAGGAAGAACTTTTGAAGAACGAAAATAATTCGTTAAAGTTTAAAGATGTTTAATATCACAACGATATTTTTTGAAATTAATAAACAAAAATTTTTTTAAAATAAACTTTATTAATAAGACCATCTGTAATTAAGCAAAAATAAAGTAAAAATTACTTTAAGATTATATTTCATACAACATGGGCCTTTTTGTACTTACAACTTTACAACTTTGTCTTTTCCACCAGATGCCACTCTAGAGCCATCAGGAGCCCAATCAACGCCAAATACTTCATCAGCATGACCTGGCAATTCTTGCGCCAATTTTTTTGTTTGAACACTCCACACTAAAAATACAACAACAAAAAAACGATGTAAAAGAATTTTTTTATATATATTTTTTGAAGAATCTTTGTGGCCCATTTTTACACTTTAAGTATACAAGGTATCGATTAAATGTTGCTGATATACTTTGATTTGATTTAACTTTTTTATAGGCCTTGACGATTCCTTTTTAATTATAATATTTTCAGATTTCCACCTATTTTTGTGATACATTTATTTATTAATATTTGAAAAACTTTGTAAAACATTCCTCATAGTAAATAATACTAGTTAGCTCTGCTCAATATTACTCTTCCGTTTCAAATTTTCCATCCTCTATCATAAGTATCCCAAAGGGACCAAATCTTGGACCCAAGTGATGGAAGGATCACTATTGAATCTAACCTGATGAAACTACCAAGATTTTTACAAACATTTATATAATTTATATAATTTTTTAAAAAATTTGGCGTTGCATTATATTTAATTCTTCATAAAACAAAATTTTCTGCTTGTATTTACGCAATGAAACTTAAAATCCAAAGCATTCTTAAAGTCGTATGGTTGAGCATCTTCAACATACATAGATATCTAAATTCAGATAACGCCATGTATGTGTTCTATTTTAATTTGGTATTCTATACCTAATAAAACTGCTTTTTGTATTAAATTTTAATTTGTTTTGTTAAGCAAATTTCTGCTTCGGTAAAAATTAGTGCCATCTACGTATACAACATTTTAAAATTTTTATAATAGCCTTTCCATATTAATATTTACTGTGCACAAAATGGCAAATAAAATTAATCCTTGGGGAACTTCACACTTGTTTTCAAGTGGATTTTATTTCGACTTGTTAATAAATTTTTAACGAACTTGATACATTTTGTTTAATTTTAGCACAAAAAAATTCTTCTGATATTTTGCGGTCATTTATGGCTTAAGCGAGGTCAAGAACAATTATATAGTTTTTATAATATATGGATCATATAAATATTCCTTATAAGTATTCTAGTTATAAGAAAATGATTCTTAAAATGTACATATCGAGCCTTTGCTGCAATAACGCAATAATTCAAAAAAGGTTGTTTTGCAGAAATTGAGTTTAAAGTTTTGAATTTACACACAACTTAATGGTAAAAGAAAATTTGGTTCTTTTCTGAAGAGCTGAGTATACAAAATATTTTTATGAAACTTTTACAGAATATAAAAGACGACAAGGCGAATAATTTCGTTATATAACCTTAAAAAATTCAAATTTTGAGTTACTACGGTATTGCACCAAAGGCTCGATATGTATATACATACTACAAGCGAACAATGATTTTAGTTTTTAACATACTTACTATAAGAATCGCTTATATATACTTACCTTTTAAAGTAGAATCTTTACTGCCACTAACAATTAAGCGGGAATCCGCCGACCAAGCTAATGTATAAACAGCTTGTACGTGACCTCTAAATGTGTTTAAATATTGGCCATCTTTGGCGCGCCATAAACGTACTGATTTATCAAATGATGCTGACGCGATTAATTTAACATCAGGTGAATATTTGACATCATTAACAACATTTTGATGACCGGTCATGCGTTGAACGCATTTGTTTTGATTAGCCACCCATAAGTACAGTGTAAAGTCATCAGAACAGGACACCAACGATTCAATGTCATCTGGGCATACTTCTTTATAACGCTGCAATGCCATTTCTTGTAATTTATCTTCTGCAAATATTGTTCTGTTAGCATTATGCTCGCATTGAAATTATTAATAATAGCTTACTGCTTAAATCGGCGCACTTTATCTTTCTATCTTGCACTGGATGAAATGGTCCTGTACGCAACACATAATCAGTATTAAGGGTAATATTGTTAACCCAATGTGCGTGACCGGTAAATGTCCTACAAAGTATTCCATCTGTAGCTCTCCATATTTTAACTGTGCGATCTTTTGAGGAAGTGTAAATCAAACCGGCACCTCCCCATCGCACCGCTGTGACTGCAGCTGTGTGCCCTAAGCAAAGTTTTACTTTTTTAGAGTTTTATATAGATAATAAAGTGAAGTAATACCTGCTATCACCATGATGCATTGTCCTAATACAGTGTCCCACACACGACAGTCGCCATCACTTCCAGCACTAGCCAGTCTACGACAATCAGGATTTTTATGATATGGTTCCCAACTTATACAGTTTACCCATTTTTTGTGCCCAATCAGAGCGCGTCCCGATTGCTTGCCCGTGTCTGGATCCCATACAATGATACTACCAGCTTTACAGGCACTTGCAAGTTTCTGTCCATCGGGCGACCAGGCCACACACAGAACCCATTGTTTGTGCCCGGTACAAGTGAAATGTGGTGTTTCCGTATTTAGATCCCATAATCTAACCGTCGTATCCCCCGAACCACTAGCCAAATGCGCACCATCAGGACTAAAACATATTGAAATAACGGCCTCGGCGTGACCGGGCATTGAGCTGGTGCATCGAGTAACTGGACGAACTTTAAAAACTGATTGCGGCTGATATACAATACTTATAACGTTTTCAATATCAATAGTATTGAGATCTAAAGTTTTGTCCAGAGACTTTTTAATTTCATCATCACCAACGAAAAATATGTATGGTGTTGTCTCTTCATTTTTGAGTAAAGCATTACATATCAGTCCCAATTGTTCTACAGTCACTCCAGCTGGTAGATCTATGGGGGGACCGGCTTCTTCTCCTGTATCAGATACAAGTCGTGCCTGTACCGTATGCGTTTCATGGGTGCGCACTGCTACAGTTTTCCCACTCTCGTTTAATTTAAGACGTTTAGAGGACATGTTTGCAACGAAAAATTTATGTTAGAAATGAATGCACGTGTGGAATATAAATCAAAAAGTAAATTATAAACAAATTCATAATGCTGCCAGATGTATGCATATTTTAATTATTCAGCCAAGGGAAATTCATAACAGTAAGACTTGACACCTCAAGTGACTATTCTTGATGCTTGTATTTTGAGCTTGTTGTAACTCTCTGTTGCGGCAGTTCAAGTTTTCCACTTGCTTTGAAATTAATTTTCTGGTTATGTTAAAATTCAAAGTATTTGAAGAGCATAACCACAGAACACATCGACATAGTGTTAGCGTCAAAAAGTTTTATTTAAACGGCAAAGTATTCACCGCTGGTATACTTTGAATATATAACAAATCGAAGAATACAATTGTTAAGCTATTTATATTTTTATATGTAGAAATTTAACCAGCTAACAGGACGGACGCAACAAAAAGACATATTGATAAAAATGTATTTGACCAAATCAAGGGAAGTCTCACCAGCTGATCACAATTCTTGGTAATAAATACTCGTGTTTTTTTTATATACAACTTTCAAACCTCTTTTTATATATACAAATTTATTTCTACTAACATTTTTCCAGAATAAATATAAAAAAATTAGTAAACGCAATTAAATAATGATGAATTGCGTTACATAGAAATAAATGAAGGTTAATGCTTGAGGAATATTTTGAATGTTTGAACGGCTAATATGGTCTTAATATCGCGTTTCGATTCTGACATGTGTTCGTTCCTCCTGCGTGTTTGTGTTATATCTGTGATGTTTGTGAACTGTTGTATATATTCGAGCTTTGGTGCAATACAGAATGTGTTTATAAAACATGTTAATGTTATATGTTTGGAACACAGAATATAAGGTTTTGAACACAATTTTATGTTAAAGTCCGATAGTACAATTTTTTCCAACTGTGCTACTACTTTGTTTATACAAATAAGGATTTTGTTTAACACCGTCACAATGCATTTATAACTTTTATTAATTCTTTTGGGAAAATTGATTGATCTACGTCCAGTGTATTAAACGTTGTTTCGATATCCTTCTTAAAATGTATGTAAAGATCCTGCATTAAAGATGAGCATTTCTGGCAAAACGCTTCTACCATTATCAAGTCTGGTTCTTGAGGGCCTTGCATTTTTGGGAACTGCAATACCATTAGATGTTGCGAAGAAAATTATTTCTAACAGTGTTAAATTAACTTTACATCCCGAAGCCAGTATGTTTCATATTTTGTTTGATAATCGATTTTTTATATTTTGATTTAATAATTGTCGATATATTCTTTAAAAGCTATACCCCCTGCACCCGAAATATACTCGACAAACAGTGGAAAAGCGAAACAATGCGAATATGCAATTGTGGCATTATTTAGTTTAGCTATTAAGTACAATCTAGATACGATATCGCTTAGGCAATTTATGGAGGAGCAACAACTTAATCCAATAATAATTGAAGAATTAACACGAACGTTCGAAGAACAACGTAAACAATTATTTTTGCGGCAACTACAAGTATGTCACTCTTTCCCACATATTACGGATATTCAGTGGCGCATTGTGGCCGATGTTAAGTCTTCAACTTCAGATCATGCCAGCAAAGAGACTGGCTTTTATATAAATTTGGGTCGTTTCAAACAGAAAGGTGGGGAGAGAGAAACTATTGTGGAGTTTCTTTGCAACACGGAAGAATTGCAATTGTTAATAAATAAACTTAAGGAAATAGAACGACATTGTGCAAAGGAAACTTTAGAATAAAAATATATTTACATATAATCTGACAGAATCAAGTGTTTATCTTAAACAGAAAAACAATAAATTTATTTGACTATAACATTATTAACAGAATTTTAAAGATGCAAAACATTTGGTATGACTATTTCACATAAGGAATCGCATCTAAACTTGTGTATCCAACAAAGATTTCAGTTGTTCATAATCTGATGGAGCATTACTGTAAATGGATCCAGAAAATGCATTTTCTGCATTAGCTTCCACATCAGAACTAATAACAACACAATCATTGTGCTTATTTAAAATCATGTTAAGACCTCGAAAGCGATTATCGATCTTGTAAAGATTCTTTCCGCTCGCCCACGAATAAAATGGCTTTCCACTAAACGGATTCATAAAGTCGGCCCAATATCCGTGAAGTCTTAGGCGGGCAGTGATTTCACGGGCTGCTAATACGAACTGAAATATAAAAAAAAATATGTTATACATGCTATGGCATATAAAATATTTTACAACATACAAGAGGCCAAACAGTTTTATTTGTTGTGGGATATGCTGCATATCATTGGTGCTAATTCCACCTTTATTAAATGCAAGTTATATTTTGGTAATTCTTATGTTTATTTCAATTGAAGTAATATTACAAATCCACCCTGAGCAAAATCAAAAATTTGTAATTTGAATTATTTTCCTAATGACAATAAATAAATAAAAATAAATCAATGCGTATAAAGCCTAAAGCGGCCCATCATACATCTATTATTAGATCAAAATTTATATCTGTACGATATTTATAAAATATACATACCTAAAACTTTTATTATAATTGTTTTCTTTATAGAAGCTATTGCCTCTATTCAAAACTACCTGTATATCATCTGCAAGCATATAGTTCGTGCACCTGTAAGAAGTTCATATCGCACCTACATCATTTATATATAAAGCAAACAGAAGGACCCATTGCGGAACCCTGTGCTATACCCATATTGAAACTACTTATCTGAGGGAAACATCCTTCAAATTCGACTACTTCAAATCAACAACTTACTAAGAATACATAAGTTTACGTTCAGTCTTCGAGAATTTAAATTTGTGGCGAAGTTTTACTACAAGTTTACAATGATCAACACTATCAAGTGCTCTGGAAAGATCAAAAGACAAGTATTCACTTTTTTCTCAATTGAATTATGCTTTATATTATCAGTTACACAGTGCAACACGAAAAAAATAACCATATACGGACACCACTACGTGATAAAAGACTAAAAAAAAAGACCCGTGTCTCCCAATTTTTCCCAAAGTCATGCACTTTTTTATGGGCCGCCAAAGATTTGCGGCCTCGGAATCATTTTCGCAAAAAAGTTATTATTTTCTCGGGCTCATATCTTGGAAACCGTTCCGAATTTCGATTTACTCTCTGAGGCAAACTTGTAGCTCTCGTCATAAAGAACAAAAATTGCGAACATATAAAATCAAAAAAACTTCACCTTCCAGATAAAAGTCGCAAAAAACTTAAAAAAATTCGATTTTTTTTTACCTTTTTCTCTTGTTCAGGTCCATAGGTAGCAAACCGTTCAAAATTCAAGGAAACAATCAACTACAAAAATTTACCTAAGATCTCAATAAACAAATTTCTACAACATATAAACTTCCTGGGAATAATTCTGAACACCGTTTAGGTAGCGCTTAGGTAGCCGCAAAAGTGAAAAAAGTGACGCAGTGAAAGTTATATAAAGTGCTACAACATAATTCGTACACAACAGTGTATATGTTGTAGAAATTTGTTTAATGGGATCTTAGGTAAATTTTTGTAGTTGATTGTTTCCTTGAATTTTGAACGGTTTGCTACCTATGGAGCTGAACAAGAGAAAAAGGTAAAAAAATTGATTTTTTTTAAGTTTTTTGCGGTTTTTATCTGGAAGGTGAAGTTTTTTTTATTTTATATGTTCGCAATTTTTGTTCTTTATGACAAGAGCTACAAGTTTGCCTCAGAGAGTAAATCGAAATTCGGAACGGTTTGCAAGATATGAACCCGAGAAAATGATCACTTTTTTGCGAAAATGATACCGAGGCCCCAAATCTTTGGCGGCCCATAAAAAAAAGTGCATGACTTTGGGAAAAATTGGGAGACACGGGTCTTTTTTAGTCTTTTATCACGTAGTGGTGTCCGTATATGGTTATTTTGCCACGACTTAAAAAATTACACACAGTGTTATTTAAATTAAAAGTTACGAAGTGTTATGCACTCTACGATATGCATAATAATAATAATAATTCTTGATTTAAGCAAATGTTCTATTACTTTGGATACTTCCGAATTCCATGCACTGTCCTTAGATTATTATTTTTTATATTGCAGATTTTTGGATGGTTGGAAGCTCTTTAGAGTAGACGGTTTACTGTTGAGTTAACATTTGCATCAAAGAAATGCATGCATATAGACGACTTAACCAACAACAAATAATTTTTTTTTGCATTTTAAAATATACTTCATTTTATACATTTAGAAAAAAAACAAAAATGCAAAAAAAAAATGTAAATGCAGTGTTTGCAAACGTGCTATTTGTCTGCCGGATGTGAAAAGGAAGTAATAAAGTTTTATAAAATAGCAATTGTTTACCTTTCTTGCTCCCAATTCGGTATCTCCATCGAATCGCAATGTCATTAGAGTTAATTTTTCATTAGATACCACTTCTGGCGCTGGGAATATTTCATGCAGAGACTTTTTAATTAATGAAGGACATTCGCTTACGCTAAATTTTAACAAGGACTTTTCCTCCGAGTTCTATGAGTGCGATAGAAAATACAAATTGATATTGCATAACTTTTTTTATTCGTTTACTATTAGCTACTCACTTTTCCATCAAAGTCTATGAGGGTTTCTAGTGGAGCTTCAAGGTTTATTGTGGTAGTGGCTCCTTGCCACGCTGGTCCTACAGCGTTTGGAAAATAAAATCGATTTCCGCGGGGGGACAATAATTCCCAATTTGGTCCACATTCTCCGCCCAAAAAATCTGAATTACCTTGAGATCATCGACATATAAAAACAAATTATTTTTATATTAACGTATACCATATAAGTAATTTTTAGTTGTGTAAATAGACGGAGTGCTGCCTACCGCCAGCCTACCTTCTACACGAACTTTCGATTTTACGACCTTGAAAACGCTTTCAAGGTTTTTAGAATCACTGCGCCTGGAATAGTGTGCTACAATGAAGTAATTATTTGGTTTTACTGCTACTAAGAACAATGTCATAGAAGTGTTCGTAGCATTGCGCAAAGTTCCACCTCTGCTGCTAAGACTTCGTAATAAAGTGAATGACATTTTATTTCGCACTATATATTTTTGTCAAAAATTCTTTCGCGTTTTAATTTCAGTTTATATTTTTTGTCAGATTTTTTTATTTTGCACTAAAATTTTTGTTCTTGTAAATATCAAATTAACTAATTTGGAATATTTTCGAATTTTTCATATTTTATAAGATTTATTTTATATTGTACTTTTTGTTGTCAGCATAGGCTAAATATATATATATACATACTTACATATATATATATATATATATATATATATATATATATATATATATATATATATATATATTCTGTAGTTGTCAGACCCAAAATCTAATAACGAACAGCTGTTATGCGTTTATAAATAAGTGAAACACTATGTTACCATCAGCTGTTGGGAATATCTCTTTTCGCCGCTGTATTCTTTGTGATCCGCAATAAAATGCGTGTAGCGAAGACCTTTAACTAGTTTTTGCAAAAGGTGAATTCGTTGAGATGTTCAGTATCTTACATCATTTAACCGATATACAATTGTTAAAATTTGTTGTTAAAATACGTTAGCAGATTTCATTGTAAGTCAGTTATTGAGACAAGAATCTTTAAAAACTTTTTGGTATGTTTTGCGTTTTATATACAATCATTGTCAATTAATGGAAGATCTATTAAACTTCATCACCAAGGCCCATAAAAAGATCTACGTAAAATGATGGGTAGAAGTACTTTACAATGACCAATAAAATAAAACGATAGATTTAAAAAGACTATTTTTATTAATATTTTCACTTCTTGAATCAGTTAAATTAATTGGATTCTGCTTACCTTTCACATTATGTTGGATCCCATACTTTTCGAATAAAATTCGGTAAAATTAAAAAAAGCTGAACCTCTACTCTTTTATATGCTAAAATGCGAAACCAAATTTCTTAACAGCTTTTGTGCAAATCAGGATCATAATAGCTTGTTTCCACTTCTTGCTTCACACCCCAATCATAAGCGAATCAACTTAGGTTAGGTTAGGTTAGGTTGATTGGAGGGGTGTGATAGCCCCCTTAAGTGACATACACTTAAGCCGGTGAAGGCTTGTTGTACGCTCCCTTTAATTATCAGACACAAACTGCCAGAGTTCTGCGGCAGGATTCGAACCTGTGACCTTCGCACTCAGAGAATCAACTTGCTTCGCCATAAAAAATTTTGAGAGCGAAGCCGGTAGATTCATATTGAATATACTTGCGAATCAAGAAAAAATCCTCTCTTCTCTAATTTTTATCGTAAGTTTATCTGCACTAGTTGTCAAAATTAAATATTTTTGTAAACAAAGCAAATTTAAGTGAAAAGTTAAAAAATATAATTGTTTTTTGTGTGTGTTTCCTAGGCGTAATAATAAATTTGAATTGAGTGAAAAGTTAATTTATTTAAATTTTATAAAAGTTAAGAAACAATGGAAAGAAAAAAAATTATAAAATCAAAGCAGGTAGATGAGTCGTATAAACAGCATGATTCATAAACTTGCTTCAGTAAGCGAAACAGGAGATTCAAATTGTCGTGTAACTAAGCTATAATAGCATGTTTCCACGGCACCTGCTTCGCTCTCTATTCTTGCTTCACACCCCAATCATGAGCGAATCAACTTGCTTCGCCATACAAAATTTTGAGAGCGAAGCAGGTAGATTCATATTGAATCTACTTGCGAATCATGAAAAAATCCTCTCTTCTCTAATTTTTATCGTAAGTTTATCTGCACTAGTTGTCTAAATTAAATATTTTTGTAAACAAAGCAAAATTAAAAGTGAAAAGTTAAAAAATATAATTGTTTTTGTGTGTGTTTCCTAGGCGTAATAATAAATTTGAATTCAGTGAAAAGTTAATTTATTTAAATTTTATAAAAGTTAAAAACAATGGAAAGAGAAAAAAATTATAAAATCGAAGCAGGTAGATGAGTCGTGTAAACAGTATGATTCATAAACTTCCTTCAGAAAGCGAAACGGGAGATTCAAGTTGTCGTGGAAACATGCTATAATGCTGCATATATTTACATATGCCACTAGTATCACCCTGTTAGTGGTGAACTATGTCTTCTACTATGACTTCTTTTGCAATGTATTTCGTAAAAATCTCATCTCTATAATAATTATTTGTTGCCAACTACATATATATCATACATAGAAAAAACAGCAATTACATCGAAATTTCCAAGTTTTTTTAATAATGGACTTTATTGTTTGTTTTTTAATTTGTTAACATTTACTAACTACGTGAAACAAATCTACAATGTGTAAAGAGCAGCAATAATAACGATTTAACATGACGAGAAAATTTTCTTGGTCTAGTGACAACGGCAAAAAAATTATTAGAGAAAAAGAAACTAAAAACAAATTATCGGAAACAACAGCCAACAGTGATTTAATAAATAATTGAGCATATTAATCACCTATATAGCAGATCATAAACGGGATAGAATAAAACTGATTTAAAACAAATTGTAAAAAGAAACAATGTCACCTATACCTACACCTGTGTATGGATTTGCAATATTCTTTTTGATATTTTGGTGTGGTACATGGTGTGTTCATCTAATGGCAATATGCTATGGAAAATTTAAACTGCACAAAAAATCTTGTATGTTTCCGAATGAGACGCCGTTGCCTGGTGTGTCCATTATAAAGCCGCTAATGGGCGTTGATCCAAATTTGGAACATAATCTTGAAACTTTCTTCGCCATGGATTATCCAGTGTATGAACTTTTATTTTGCATCGAAGATAAATCCGATCCTGCTGTAAAATTGGTAGAAGGTCTGATTTCAAAATATCCCACTGTAGAGGCTTTCCTCTTCTTGGGCGGATCGAATGTAGGTGTTAATCCCAAAATCAATAATATGCAGCCCGGCTATGAGGCTGCCAAATATGAATTTGTTATGATTTCTGATAGCGGTATCAAAATGAAAAATGATACTCTTTTGGATATGGTTCATAACATGGGTGAGAAATACGCTTTAGTTCACCAAATGCCATTTACTTGTGATCGTGAAGGGTTTGCAGCTACTTTTGAGAAAATATTTTTTGGAACGGTACAGTCAAGAATCTATTTATCGGCCGATTTGTTAGGTATAAACTGTCATACTGGTATGTCGTGCCTACTACGTAAATCTGTCATTGACTACTTAGGAGGATTAAAGACGTTCGGTTGTTATTTAGCCGAAGACTTTTTCATTGCCAAAGCTATTACGGAACAAGGGTGGAAAATGCGCATTAGCAATCAGCCGGCTTTACAAAATAGTGGTTTTTGTGATATCAGCAGTTTTCAAGCACGTCTTATACGTTGGGCAAAGCTGAGAGTGGCTATGGTGCCCACAACTATTCTACTGGAACCTTTATCAGAATGTATGGTACTGGGGGCACTCGCTTCTTGGTCGGCCTCCTTAATATTTAAATGGGATCCTTTGGTGTTTTATTTGGTGCACATTTTAACTTGGTTTTTGTCGGACTGGGTTCTGCTATCGATTGTTCAGAATGGATCGTTGCCTTTTCATAAATTCGAATTTGTTATCGGCTGGCTTTTTCGTGAAATGAGTGGACCTTACCTGTTTTTGCATGCCTTATGGAACCCAGCCATACGGTGGCGCACACGAACTTACAAATTACAATGGGGTGGAATCGCATACGAACTGCCAGATACAATGGATTCCAAATCAAATCCCAGTAATAACCGTCTTTTAATAACATCGTAGCATATGGTTTACTCATTTAAAAACATTACTTACTACCAATTCCTGGGTATAACATATAATATTCGAATTAGCATTATTCGTCAAATTATAGTTAATGTATAATAGTATGATTGATCTATCAAGACTACAGGTAAAACGGCTAGACTTTAGATGAAATTCTATGAACTGGTGTCTGCACACGATGAATTTATATTGTGATGAATGTTAATCTCAGTATGAAAAACGAATTATTATTTTATGAATTTTTTAAAATCATCAGAGTTAGACACTAGATTATATTCTTCAATTATTCAATTTCAAAGTATTTGTTTCGAAAAATCTAAATTTTTTACATTATAAATTTTTAAGGAAAATTTTTTTGTTAAATTTCTTTTACGAAAATTTTTAAAAACTTTTGTAAATAAAATATTCTTCCTAACCCTTTTTTCTTTATATATTAACACCAACACTTTATAATCCATCGAGTGATTTAATTTATTTAATCTTTTAGGTTACATTAGTTTTTATCGTATGTATGTAGGTTTAAAAAAGCTAAAAAAAATAATACACCAAAATGCTAGACTTAAAACAAAAATATTAACGGTAAAATATCTTTTATATGTAAAACTTGAAGAAAGAAATTTTTTTGTATGAAATAAAATTCGCATAAAACCAAAATATTACTAGATCGAAATTGCTTCTAAACTGATCTAAGAATATATCGATACATGAAAATAATGTAATAAAAAAAAAAATCGAACAATTGTTAACCAAAGCTCCCGATCAAAAACAGACATCTAAACTTTTCCATTCGATAATTATAGCAAAACCATAAGGTTTATATCAATAAATATACTTATATGTATGTAGTACATAGATTGGTATATATTAATTTTACATAAAATAATTCAATGTATTTTGTTCTAAGTATCCATCTTATAATGGATAAAAATATACGTGTGGTTATAAACTTGAATCAAATAAAATTAAGGAAATTCTACTTATCTCTGATTTATTTAAGAGATGGGATTGTGAGTAACTTTTCGCAAAAATTAAAAGTTTCGTCTGTACGTGCTTTTAATAATCGGCCCTTCTATGTAAATTGAATCTGACCTAATTTCGGAAGCTCCTTCAAACAAATAGATAGAAAATTGAATTCTAAGAAAAAAGAAGCACGAAATTCCTTGGAAAAGAAGACATCTACGCACTATATTGATACAATTTTGGTTTAGCGTAAAAATAGGGATACCTTATCAAAATTGCTACATAAGTGATAAACATATTTTTTTTCAATTAACTGCTTAGAGCTAAATTTCAACTGCATTTATATAAGAAGATATAAATAAATTAAGCGAAAACTCTATAAATAAAATTATGAAAAAATAAAATTCTTAAAATAGCTTCATCTTTAGTAAGCAAAGACGGTGTTTGTTATACATTGGAGGGGAAAATCCTTGCGCCCGGCGAAGGTCGGCCATGTAGAAAATCTGTAGTAAACGAAGCCGGTGTTTGTAATACCATAGAAGAGAAGATCCTTCCGTCAGCTATGATAAAAATCTTTCGTAAGCATAAAAACAGCTTTGAGCAGTTAATTTTTTAACTTCTTTATCACTTATGTACATACATGTGTAGCAATTTTAATAAGCTCTCAAGAAAATGCCTAGAGATCTGTAAAACTTTGTAGGTCGCAACTCCGAGGAATTTTGTACTTTACTGTTTCTTACCTCTTTCACCTAAATATGCTATTTTGAGGAACCAGCTTCCGCAAATTATATTTCTAAAACTAGAAAATTGCTAGTACCCTGAAGAACCCAAAAAGTTTGCTATAGCTCACGGATGGATCTAAGATCGAAATTGCGGATGGCACTGGGCTTCTCGGACCCAACACAAGAATCTTTATTCCCATGAGAAATAGGGCACCGTTGTTTCAAGCGGATATACAAGAGATCCCCACTCGAAAGGTATGTACATATATTACGATATTTTCAGACAACTAGGCGGTTTTGAAAGTCGTCCGCTCTTGGAAGTTCAGATCCAGACTTGTTTTATAGTGCTATGACTTTCTTGGAATGAGGCAAACAAGATCGCTTATGATACCATTCTCCTATAAGGGAACCTTAAAATTTAAGAGGTATGATTTGCAGCTGATCGGGACTATTCAGTCTTAATTATCCTTTGTGGAGGTGTAACCCTTCGCTCATCTGCCGCCTTTGCATTGAGGACAAGGAAGCAAAGAAACACATTTCATGCGGTTCTATTGCATTGCGAAATAGTAGAAGGCATGTTTTTCATTCCGAACTTCTGTGACATTTTCTTCCTTCTCTGTACTCAAATTTTTACTAGCTGGATATACTTACATATGTATGTATGTATGTACATACATAAGTATGTACATATGTGATGCACAAAATATCTTTTTGGTGTCGCAGTGCCGGTCACAGTACCAGATCATATGGTTGTAAGTTCAGGTAAAACTTTCGACAAATAAAAACTTGTTCGAATTTCTGTAAATGCTTTACTCTTGTTTGCTTAAGGCCTCGATTAATACCGTAGTTTGGAAAAAATAAGAAACACTTTATTAATATTGAAATTTATTATTCGGCATATTCTAGTTCCCATCTAATCGTTAAAACTGCTTAAATTTCATTGACGATTTGGCCCAGCGACCAATGAAATGTCGGCATGTGAAGAGCTAAAGCCACAACAAGCAATGCTTTTTTAATATTTTTATTTTATAAACTCATATATATTTGATAACTATTATCTTTGAATTATTCAATAAATTTTCGATTAATCGTCACCACAGAATATATACACAGAATTAGTTTATGATCGTCACCAAAAGCCAATTTCGTTGCGAATATCTCATTTAGACGGCGATTTTACTCAATTCAGCTCAAAAAACGATATAAATATGCTCTGACAAAATCGTGTTGATGTTGGCAGAAAATTTTTGTTTTTATACAATGTAAATCCACTTTGAATAAAGGTGAATTCACCCATTCGTTCAGAACGTTCCGAACGATTTTTTTTATATGTAGTTTGACGTCTCTATTTTGAGAAAGAGAGTAAATTTAGTGCGGAACAACAACAAAAATTTCATTCAGAGCGAATGGGTGAATTCACCTTAAGAATCGGTATCAATTAAACGGTATGGCAATTGATTAATGGAATAAAGAAAAAAAACCACTTGACGCGTAATGTTATTTAAGGTGAATTCACCCATTCGTTCTGAACGAAAATTTTGTTGTTGTTCCGCATTAAATTTACTCTCTTTCTCAAAATAGAGACGTCAAACTACATATAAAAAAAATCGTTCGGAACGTTCAGAACGAATGGGTGAATTCACCTTTATGTACATATAAATCAGTGTTCACACACGCTAATACTCTGCACATCCTCTTCAACTGAAAACGACGTGTGTGAACCAGGTAAAATGAGTTGAAAATATTAAATTTATTATACAGCTGGAAAAATTCCAATATGGCATCGCTGAAATATTTCACGTGTATGGATTTTTAGAACATAAACAATGTAATATTCATATTGCAATAACGTGTGTTCAGTTTTTCTTATTTTACTACAGAAGCTCAAATTAATAAAAAATTTATATTAATAAATATGTCAAGAATAATTGTTAAGCAGTTACCCAAAAACGTGAGTACTGCGTTTTATAATAATAATGATTTTAAATGGATATCGCTCTAGATTACGGAAGAAAAACTGCGAAGTGTATTTGGAGCCAAAGGGACAATAACTGATATACAGTTAAAATATACTGTTGATGGCAAATTCCGTCAATTTTGTTTCATTGGTTATCAAAACGAGAAAGATGCTCAACAGGCAATTACCTTTTTCAACAACACTTGTATTCAAACTAGTCGTATACGGGTTGAAATGTGTGCCAACCTGGGTAGCGAGGACAAGCCGCAGTCATGGAGTAAGCATGCCAAAGACAAAAGAATGGATATAGACTTAGAAAAGAAATCGAAGGATGCTTCATTAAAGGACAAACTAAAGGAGAAGTCACAATCCAAGTTGGACGAAATTATAGGCAAGCACAAAGACGATCCTGAATTTCAGGAGTTCATGAAAGCACACGAATCTAAACGTTCATTATGGGCCAATGATGCCGCTGACACGGCACCAAAAGAATTGGTTGAGAAAGAATTGAAATCCGACAAGCAAGACAAAGATAATGAAGATGATCTAGAAAATAACTCAGAAGTAGCCAATAGTGAGGTAGAAGAAAATGATGCTGGAAGTGAGATCAAGAAATTGGCAGAAAAGCCTATTAGTGATTTGGAATACATGAAATCATTAATGGTTTCTGCAGATGGTGGAAAATCCCCAGTTAAGTCAAAGCAATCTAATATTGATTTGTATACCATCAAAATACATAATGTACCTTATAAAACTAAACGCCAGGAAATTATAAAATTTTTTAAACCTTTAAAACCCTTTTCTGTGCGGCTACCCTCTAAAGTGCATGGATTTTGTTATGTAGGTTTCAAAACCGCAAAAGACATGACAAAAGCAATGATAAAGAATAAGAGTTTTATTAAAGGGAAGCAGGTGTTTTTTGCAGACTTTACAGAAAAAAATAAAATTACCAAGGCAAAACAGAAGGGAAAAGGAGATGATAAAATGAATTCCATGACGGACAGTAACCCGAAATGGAAAGCCCAAGAGTTGGACTTAGTAAATCAGGAGGATATATCCGAGTCAGGAAAAATATTCTTTCGTAATTTAGCTTATACAGTGTGTGAAGATGATTTACAGAAATTGTTCGAACAATATGGTCCAGTGGCAGAATTAAATCTACCAGTTGATACTATAACAAGACAAATAAAAGGGTTTGGTACTGTGACTTTCCTAATGCCGGAACATGCCGTTCATGCTTTTAATAAACTGGATGGCACAACATTTCATGGACGTTTATTGCATTTAATTCCTAGTAAGAGCAGTGGGTCTAACGAGGACCAAGATGACAACGATAGTTCACTAAATTTTAAACAGAAAAAGGCGCTGAAGTTAAAAAAGAGTGCACAAAACTCAGTTTGTTGGAATACTTTGTTTTTGGGTCCTAATGCGGTAGCCGAAATTTTAGCCAAAAAGTTTGAAACATCTAAACAACGTATTTTGGATACTAATGATGGCGGTTCCAGCGCTGCTGTACGTATAGCCCTAGGAGAAACACAAATAGTTATAGAGATGAAAAAATTTTTAGAGGAAAACGGAGTTCGTGTCAATGCTTTTGATTCGCAAAACGCTAGGCGTTCAAAAACAATAATTTTGGCCAAAAATTTGCCACCAGGAACTGTTTTACAAGACTTATCACCTATATTTGCTAAATTTGGACCTTTAGGGAGAATTGTATTGCCACCAACGGGAGTTACAGCTATTATTGAATATTGCGATCCTTCAGAAGCCAAACAAGCTTTTAAAAAGTTAGCGTATAGTAAATTCAAAAATGTTCCTCTATATTTAGAATGGGGTCCAGAAGATACTTTTACTACTTCACTTACAGGAGAGCCTTTAGTACCCAAAACTGAGGCCACAGAAACAGAGAACATACTGGAAAATAAATTGGACATGAATATTCAACCTAAAGTTGAAGCATTTAAAGGTGATAATGAAGAAGATGATAGTGATGATTTACCCGAACCTAACACTACGCTTTTCTTGCGAAACTTAAATTTCAAAACGGAAAAGGAAGCAGTGTATGAACACTTTAAATCTGTGGGTCGCATACACACAATAGAAATTGCGAAACGTAAGGATCTCAAAAATCCAAAAAGCTTTTCATCACTGGGCTATGGATTTATACAGTTTAAAAAAAATGCTTCAGCTGATTATGCTTTAAAGAATATGCAATTCACCAACATAGATGGCAATCAAGTAGAACTTAAACGTAGTGATCGAATTCTTAAGTAAGTTAGCTTTTTATTTCCAATTCCCTCTTAATATGTAGATATCACAAAATTTGGTTTATATTTTTCAAAAGATCATCCATCAACAATCAGGGTCAACGTAAAAAGGTGGAATTAACAAAGCAAACAGGCTCTAAAATTTTGGTTCGTAATATACCTTTCCAAGCTAAAGTTAAAGAAGTTCGTGACATTTTTAAGTAAGTAGTTAAGGATTCACACAATCAATTAAAGCATACTCATATTTTACAAATATTTAGAGCTTTTGGTGAATTACGTTCAGTACGTTTGCCAAAAAAGATGACACCGGGCGAAGATTCCCATCGTGGCTTTGGTTTTGTTGACTTTATAACAAAAAGTGATGCTAAAAAGGCTTTTGAAGCTTTGAGTCAAAGTACTCATTTATACGGTAGGCGTATTGTACTTGAATGGGCTTCCACAGCTGATACAGATGTTGATGATTTAAGAAAAAGAGCAGCCGATCAATTAAATAACTTAAATCAAAGCAATGCTTTAAAGCGCAGTAAACGCGCGATATTTGATGCTGACGGTGTTATAAAAAATACACCTATTGAAGATGATGAAGTTTAAAATGTGTTAAATATTTATAAAGATGTTATTTGTAAACTATATATACATATATTTTCTAAATGGTTTTTTACATTAATACATATAATCGTATATATTTGAAAATCTTAAAAAATTTTGAAGTGTTAAAAACGAGTGTTATTTATTTAAATGAAATTCAATTTCTATTACTCTCATACGTTTATGTATACGTTTTGTTAAGGATCGTGTTTTGTTTTGTGAAGATAGCCAAATTTGTCTGCCACTGAGAGCTGTGCCCGACTTAAAACCAGGGGTGGCCCAAAGAGAGCTTTGAAAGCTAAAACACAAGTATTAATTAATTGATTTAAATTTTGTAAATGAAAATATTACTTTATCTGGACGTAACAAACCTTTAGTTAGCAGCATCAGTCAATAATTTCTTCAATAAACAAACTGAAGTAAAGCTTTTTTAATATACATATGTATCATTTTAAAAATGTTTATACAATTTTTTTATTATGTGTGCTCTTTTCCGTTTTTTTTGTGTTGTTTTTCCAACCATTCGATTATTGCTCCCTTTTTATTTATATGTATATAGTTTAAAATAAACATGTTTATATATCGAGCCTTTGCTGCAATAACGCAATAATTCAAAAAAGTTTGTTTTGCAGAAATTGAGTTTAAAGTTTTGAATTTACACACAACTTAATGGTAAAAGAAAATTTGGTTCTTTTCTCAAGAGCTGAGTATACAAAATATTTTTATGAAACTTTTACAGAATATAAAAAACGACAAGGCGAACAATTTCGTAATATAACCTTAAAAAATTCAAATTTTGAGTTACTACGGTATTGCACCAAAGGCTCGATATATGCTGATAAAATATTCAGTGTTATAAATAATAGCATTGAGTTTCCAAATATTTGCAGTAGATATATTAAATTGTTTTTTAGATTTTAAATTTTTATTTGCTTTTCCATTTTCTTCTTGAAGCAATAATGATATTTATATATAAGATGAAATAAACGGTCGAGTATTGATTTATGTTTCTATCATAAATCACCAATACAGAATAGTATTTGAAAGTAATACTAATAATATAATTAATTTTTATAATATATGTATATAATATAATATTGTAATTAAAGTTAATAATGCATTATAATAAAATTAGTTATACCTTGCAAGTTCAGGAAAAAAACAGGAAACGATTATTGGCTTTTTGTTTGTTCCAAATTGTGTTTCGTTACTTAAATCTAAATGCTTTTTAAATTTTTGATTATTTTTTAGGAGTAGTTATTTGTTTAGAAGCATTTGGGTTTTGCTTAATACTTTAAACTGAACATCATTCAAAATGATGATGTACATACATACATATGTGTATAAATACATGAGTTGGTTATATTTACATAAAACGCATAAAAATAGGATATATAGTACTTATGCTGTTGTATATATATAAAAATATCTTATTTTCTATAATTATTAACCTGTTCGAATTACTTGAGCTATGGAATAATAATGTTTTTAATATAAATTAATAAACAAAATATGACCATCCAGAAATCATTTACTCCATTACTAGTCGAAATGCCATGAAATACATGACTTAAGCATTTACATATTTCCAGCATCTTTTTCATGTTGCATACGGGCTTGCAAAAAGCAATATAATATACCGGCTTGTGCCATCACATCAACGGTACCTGAAGCTAATAAATCTTTTTGTTTTGTTTGTGTTGCTCCCGGCCGTAATAAAGTGGGACCAAACACCATGGCTAGATTGTGCAAAGACATTTTATTATCGACTTCCCTATTGTGCACTCTGTAGAAGTTTTTGTTATTTTTGCGAGAGAAGGAAAATTAAAAAAAAATCATTAGAGCATATAATAGAGATGAAATTGTGATTAACTCTTCACTGAACATTTTGCACGGGCAAAACACACAGAAGTTTTAATTACAATATTGAAAACTCTCACTCAAATTAGCTAATTTTCTTTACTTTTACCACCAAAATTTTTGAAAAGAATTTTTTAAGTACCAATAATATTCGAATTGTAATTCCGAAGTTTCAAATTACATTCCAGAATTTTTAAGAAAGAAGCAAACAAAATTTCTACTCTATATGCACAAGATTTTAAAAATTTCGAAAGTTCCGGTGTAATACAGGCTGACTTCCTAAACGCATGTTGCTTTGTAGTAATACATTGCAGCGTATTCCTAAATGCAACCCTTAAAATTTTTACAATGTATTTTGTTCCTATTTGCATCACTGTTGTAGTTAATACGCAAGAAAAAGCAAGAAAAGCATCCAAAAAAATGTAGATGCAAAATGAATACAACACGCGGTACAATGGCGACGCAGGAAGAAAAGTAATCGGTTTTCTTATATTTTAATATATGTTCTATGTTCACTTTTTTATCTTAATTTTTTATTAAAGTAAAAAATGGTTTTGTGTAAACCATTTAATAATAATTAACACAGAAGTTTCTAAAAAATTATTGAAGTAAAAAATGGTTTTTGTGTGAACCATTTAATAGTAATAAACACAGAAGTTTCTAAAAAATTAATATAAATTAGCTTAGTAAAAAAATTTAGTGCATCAATTGTTTGCACAAAGCCTTGTTTTTGGTATCCTTTTTGATACCCGTGTTTCTTTTTGCAATAAAATATGCTCTTCTACCATTGTTCGCTTTATTACGAATGATATAATGCATATAAATGTTCCTAAACGATGTAACGGTTGCAAATCAACAGTATGCAAAGTATTAAAAAAGCATATACACAATGTATCAACTTGGTATTACTACTGTATTGATACATTGTAAATATAAATTTAGGAAGTCAGCCACATATTTAAAAAAAACCGAGTTTTAAGGTCTATTATTAAAGTTATTATTCCCTTATATATTTATAAACATACCTTATTAAATGGTCTAAAATGTGGTTAATGGAAGCTTTGTTTGCCTGTGGCAATTCATCGAACACTTGTAAAAGTTCATTAATTCGTTCAACTTCATTGTTGTTACTAAATCGGCTAAAGGTTTCAAAAAATTTCGGATACAAAATATCGGTGAATAAGGCTTCTGGTAATTCGCGCAAATATGATTTCAAAATTCCGGTAACAGAATGAATATCAACATCCTTAAGTAATTGTTCAGCTTCATAGGCATCTTTAAAGAAAAAGTTGTTTTTACGAAATATAACCAAATTAAAAAAATATATAATCAAAATGTTACTTGTTTCAAAAGATTTTTTTAGTTTAGCCAAGTCCGAAGCTGAGCCACTAACTCTATAAATTCCCACTTCAGACATGCCACGTTTTTCCACTTCTCGTATGCAGGCACTTATTATAAATGGAATGTCACGTTTTTCGCGTCTAAACAAAAGTATCTCAATTTACAAATAAAACTAAATTATTTTAAATCAATCATTACTTTAGAACTTGTTGCATTTTGGCACCAAATAAAGCTCCCGGTTTCGAGGTAGGTACTCGCCGTAATGTCACTTCGCCAGGTACAAAGTGTAAAGTGGTATTTAAATTCAAATTATCACCCAATTTAAGGACACGTGCTTGTGGCGTTTCTTTCAGCCAACTGCGGCTTAACTACGCAAAAAAAGTTTACAAATTTATTTTGACATAAAAACATAACAATGAGTTGAATGCAACCTACCTTTAAAACATGTTTAGCTCTTAATATTGGTCGTTCTTGCAGAGCATATAATAGTATACGGACATTTTGACTTCCCTCTAGTTCCACTACAAAACTTTCATTCCATATGGGATTCGTTGAACGACATATCATTTTGGTGGCAGCTTTACGGAAATAATGACCATATGAATCAACTTCTATTGAAATATATAAGTCTGCCGGCTGATCTAGACCATTAAGGCTATTGACTGTCATGTGCAGATCGCCCACTAAAAGACTTTCATCATTGGTATTTCGCATAAGATATGAACCCATTTCTGTTTTCATACTTTTTTGCATGGCTACAATAAAGGCATGAATTTCAAGAGCATTTATAGAACTAGTACCCGGTATTTTACATTGTTGCTGTAGGAGAATATGTAAAGAGATTATTGAATTTGAAATTCATTGAAATAATTTTGTAAATGTACCTGTAAGCTTAAAATAGAGTCTATCCAGTGAGTTCGTTCATAATCTGAACTCAAGAAGAATGTGACTGTCTTATTGGTGGCCTTGTTGCCAATGCGGAAAACTAGATTGGGTGAGGCCAAAACTAACTGTGATTCGAGATCTGCCAGTTTTCGTCGATATTTTTCACCACCCCTTAGACCATTTGGTTTACGAACTTTATCGTCTTTCTCCTCCATTAAAAGTTGATCCCGTACCGTACACGCCTGTGTCTTTAGCTGCAAAATATTGGCTGGACTAGATTCTTTAAATTCTGCACTAGCATCTGTTTCCTCGAAAATAGCTACATCTTTTAAAGGTATAAACCATTTTAGCTCGTAATCTATACGATCGCGGCCAGAAGCCTTGTATTTAGCACATGCAATAACATCATTGAATAAAAACAGATGGCGCAATTTGCGATGACCATCGACCAGTTCGACTATAAATGAATTCTTTACCATGCGACGCAAGTTTTTGTTAGACTCTGTGGGCAGTTTTTGGTTGACCACATTAAATTGTTTAAGAAATTTATGGATGGTATCATGCGACTGTTTTAGAGGATGATGATCTGGATGATTTTGTGGTGTACAGTCGAGAAGATCATTGAAGACTAGAGCATTGATTTGTACTCGCGCTACTGGTTTGTGCAGTAGATCTTCAAGAGTTAACGATTGCTCAGTCTGCAAGTTCAAAACAATTGTGGATACAATCTTTTTGAATTGCGGATTACTTGCACTGCATTTCTTCACCGTTTCAATAGCCTGATTATAGTTGTGAAGAAATGCACTGTACAGGTCAAACATTTCCGCGAGACGTTTAAATGTTTCACCGATAAGCACATCGCCACCCTCATGAGCTACCAAAGACTTTAAATCACTTAAAAACAAAGAGTGCGCATCATATAGCTCATCGATCTTAAAAAATATTGTATTCTCCTCATCCTCTTTAATGACTGGTTGTGATGTACCCAGAGTAGCATGTATGGCTTTTTTGTACTAAAATCGAATTCATGTTGAATTAAATCTCAAATTTATCTTTCATTTTGAATATAAACTTACTTGTATCATGGTATTTAAGCAAGCCACATAAATTGTTTCGCTTTGTATGATTGTACTTAATATAGAACGTATTTTATTGCCACGCTGACTACCCGAAACCTGTAAATATTGAAGAGTTATTATAAAAATTCTAACAATACGATGAACACGAACAAATAAGTTTTTCATATTACATCATTCAAAACTTACTAGAAGAATGTCGTAACTCAAAAATATATAAAAAAATTATGCAAATAATTGCACAATTGACAACGAATGATTCTGTATTAACTAAGAAAATAGCATTTTTGTGTGTCAAGACAGTCTTCTAGGAAATTCATATAAACAATGATATGAAGTTTTCAGTATGCAATTTTAATGTAAAAAAGCTTTCTTAAACACAAATCACCAGCACCATTCACAAAAAGAAAAGCCAAAATTTTAAACAAGAACTGAGCGAAATAAGTAAAATCAATGTTGTTTGCATGTTTTTATTACTAGATTGTTTGATGACAAGGTGGTACTCACAAGTATTGCTGAAACTAGATTCTGTTTTGATTCAGGTATGTATGATTTTCAAAGTATTAGGAGAACAAAAATATAAAATTAAAAAAGAAATAAATAACGTTAATTGATGTTAAAAATTTAGTAAATATTATCTAGATTGTAAAATCTAGCCCCTATATTAGTTAAATTACTTGTTAAACGAAAAAAGTTTGCAAGCAAACTGAGTCCGCATGTGATAGTGAATAACTATCAGTCCAGGTTATTCGCATTTACGAAGAAAAAAATTCTTTATGTGCGATCCTGTTTTTTTAACTCATATTCAAGCATGTCCATGGTTCTTGCGATCAAAAAATGTAACATCGAAACCATTCGTTTGATTTTTACTGTTGACATCGATTCACTTTTTTAAATTATACAATTCCTAGTTGCCAATATTTAAAATTATTCGAATCGTTTTTCAGTAATTTCAAATGTTTCCAATGTCTTTAGTTTTAGGATATATAAAAAGCACTCATGCACGCTCAATCGGTCAATATTGTGATGAAGGGGTTAATTAGCTATTAACCCGCAACAGATTAAGGATCGTCTGCTTTTTTTAAGTATTTCATTTCAGAAAGTGACAATACAAGAGTATCATTTCACTAATAATTTTAATGATACTTTAACTTTCTATATACATGAGGAGTTTCATTGCTTGACAGAATTTAGTTTTATAGCTTGCAAACTTTTCTTCTGTTATTTATAAGTGTTATTGCAAAAATAAAAGAAATTTTATATTTTCTTAATAACTATTAATACATAATTCCTATAAAATATGACTATAGATTATACCTTTCTTAATGCTCCAGGTGTTGGTATATTATGATCATCTTGTGATATGGTGCGCATTATAGGCATCCCGCTTTCATATTCTCCATCGCTATCCACAGAACTCGAACGTGTTTCATTATTTTTCCTATTTAAAAAAATTTAAGATTTAATCAAAAGTTACAATGAAATCGTTGACGTACTGTATAAAATAATTAATGTTGGCATAATTAGAAGAGCGTCCTGGAGATTCAGGATCTGTGACGCTAGTTTGACTGCTTAAATGACCATGGGTACTCATGGGTATGATACTGCCTGGTGTGGATAAATCATCACGACTAGAAGAGGAGCCAGTGCGGCCAGGTTTAATGTATACATATTCATCGTCGCCATTGTCTAGAGGCACAGTGTCGTACAGATGTTCCTGTTCGTTATCGGCCATTTGATTGACTCTGGCACTATCTGAACTAAGGGATGAAACAGATTCATAGCTTTTGATCTGTAATATTTAAAATATTTTTAGGTGAAAAAGTGTTTCTCAAAACGATATGTATTATATATTTACAATTTCGGATATGCCTTGGGAAGATAAAGATTCTTTAGAGCCAATTGTGCGACCTTGCTGTCCTACAAGTTCGGCATCACCGGGCTGTAAAGATGTTCTTGATTTTTTATCCAAACTGCCAGTTGATGAACTATCAGCAGCTGTTAGCTTAACATTTTTACTTAAACTGCTGGTTGGCGAGGAGCCACTCATTGAATTGACACCCACCGGTCTTTGCTGCGAAATGTGTTGCGAGCGATTTGTCGCATTTGCTGCTGTTGCGCCACTTGGCGGCGTTTGCTGTGTTCGACTTAAGCTACCAGTTGGACTATGTGTGTAATTAAGGTCAGGTCGCTTTGCTTTCTCCATACTCTCAGTTTTATTAATTTTATGACCTAACTCTTCTAAAAACTCAGAATTGTTCAAAAATTTGTTCATATCTGGAGTGGTTTTACGGTTTTGAGCAAATGTCTTTCCTTCTAAGGATTCTGAAGATTTTTGTCGCAATATATCTGAGGGTTTGATATTTCGTTCAAGGGAATTCGCGGGACTCTCGGACGAAGACAAGTTACCAGAGCTTGGCGGCAAAGGAATAGTACTACCAGCAAATGGTGAGTCACGTTTGGGTGATGATGAAAGAATGGAACCTGGTATGGTGGGAGGTTCAACTCGTCTTATATTTTTGGGTGGTGGTCTGTAATGAATAAATTCAAACTAAAATAATAATTTGCAGTTAGTAAAATTTGTTAGTGCACTTGCCTTGGTGGCATTTTTTTCTTTGCATCTAATAAAGCATGTGAAGAAGATGCCAGTGACGGTGACAGTGGTGGAGCTGATGGTTTTCTTTCAAAACTACTAAATGTGGATGGTGTCATTATGTTTGTATTGTCACCACCAGCACTATCTTGATTTTTTTCTAATGGCACAGACGAATTATTACCATGATCGGTTTTGGCCTCTTTGACTTCTATGACTGTGACGAAATGTGATGTTGATTTTGGTGGCCTTTCAGGACCCGAGTTTGTTGTAGCACCATTATCTGCATTATCTTCGGTCGAGGCTATAGACGCAGCCAATTCGCTTATACACTTATGTAAAGCGCCATTCTTATCACTGTTACGTTTATCCTTCTCTGTACCCTTATCTTTGTCTTCCCTTTCATTATTTTTCTCTTCTGAAGAAGCTGTAATTGATAGATTAGTTTTTGTACCACTAGACTTGTTACCGTTATTAGTGGCATGTTGAGAACTCGCTGTTGTTGATGTTGTTACGGTAGCCGCATATTTATTATCAGTATTCAATGACAGTCTATTAGTCTGTTGTTCTTTGCTTCCATTTTTAGGTTCTCTTAAATTCAAGCTTGATTTCTATAAAACAAAAATGGAATATATACAGGAATCTTATCAAATTTTTTGTAAATTGTAACTAAGTATATACTTGAGAGTCCTGCAAAAATTTTATAGTAGTTCTGACAACTTTCCCATAAAGAGTCATATTGAAAATAAATCCTAATTTTCTACTTTATAGAATTATTTAAATTGTGGTTTATTAAAAACGTACTGAATATTTTTAGAATATATGTATAAGAAATTACATTGAAAAAATGTTTGTTGTGGCTTTAGCTCTTCATATGCCGACATTTCATTGGTTGCTAAAACCAAATCGTCAGTGAAGTTTAAGCAGTTTGATAACATTCAACCTCGTATCTTTATGCCATACAAAACAAATACAATATGAGAATTTCAATATTGCATATGAATTATAACAAATACATAATCATAGTAGGCTTAGAATGTTTTTATAAAAATGTTTTTATAAAAACATTCTAAGCCTACTATGATTATGTATTTGTTATAATTCATATGCAATATTGAAATTCTCATATTGTATTTGTTTTGTATGGCATAAAGATACGAGGTTGAATGTTATCAAACTGCTTAAACTTCACTGACGATTTGGTTTTAGCAACCAATGAAATGTCGGCATATGAAGAGCTAAAGCCACAACAAACATTTTTTCAATGCATTTTGCAAAAAACTAATTGTTTCTAACGATTGGTCGGGATATTCTCCCGAATAATAAATTTCAATATTAAGTATAAGAAATTACACTATAAATAAATATGTATGTATACATATTGTATTGTAAAAGTAGTTTCCAATATAATGTACATACTTATATACTTTTTTTGGGCAAAATATTAAATGAATGGATGAACATACTTGTTGCCTGTATTATATTTTAGCGTACACACACACACACACACACACACACACACACACACACACACACATATATATATATATATATATATATATATATATATATATATATATATATATATATATATATATATATATATATATATATATATATATATATATATATATATATATATATATATATATATATATATATTATTAAAGCAACAACTCCCTGGACAATAGAGATTTGCTACAGAGCGCATAGGTTGCCTTTGAATAATGCTTTTAAATAACGTCAGCTACTCAAGAGATGTTTTACATATCGTCACCTAAAATCAAAAAGGAAAAGCAAAAATATCAATTTATGACTACTTAATTCTTGACCTCTTTTTGAATTTTGATAATAAAATCGGTATTTTTGTCATATACGATTTTGTGAGCAGACGCTGATTGAAAATTGTTGTTGGTTAATTTTTTTTTTTGGATTTTAGGTGACAATATGTAAAACATCTCTTAAGTTGGTGACGTTATTTAAAAGCATTATTCAAAAGCAACCTATCTTCTCTGGTGCAAATCTCTATTGTACAAATGGATGGAATTGCTTGTTGTGCGGCACATAGCACGCGGCTAGGCTATTAACTTTCCTACTCATGTAACGGGTGATCAGATAGTTATGATAGTTTTTATAATTGTTATATTTCAAAAGAAGTCAAAGTTATCAATTTCATGCAACCTGTCAAAATATTTAGTAAGGCTTGATATTTTATCATGTCGTTTCACTCCTGCCGAACGTGTAGAAGTTTTTAAAATATTTTTGTGTTTTTCTTCCGACGGGGTTTGTTTGAATTTGGGACGATTTTCCGTCATCCCACGTCAAATTTGGTTTGTAAACAGACCGGTTTCGGCTTTGTGCCATCTTCAGTGTTCTCAGTGTTTTTAAAATATATCAAAATTCAGACCCCTGCATTATAAATTTCTTTGAGATAGGTAGTCATCATGGCTTCAATGCAGCGGCGTAAGTATTTTTTTTTATAAGTATTTTTTTGAGGAGGGAAGACAACACAGCCGCCATACGCTCAGTATCGAAGAGATTAATTAGCCCCGATCGGCGAAATTAGGCATCGATAGGGAGTCATCTGGCTTATTTTTCGCTTCGTGGAAGAATGTGATGACGCAAGAACTGAAGCGGGACGACGTAAATGAAGCCATGATTTCGCAAATTTGAAGCTGGAATTATTGTCCAGAGATCTGGATCAGGTCAACCAGAAAAATGTACATTATTGGAGGGAACACGATCCAAAAGTTTTGCATCCACAAAGATTGACTGTTTGGAATGACATGTCAGCACCATCGTTTTCGTCAATAGTCTCGTTACAGAGCGATTCTGACGTCACTTTCTATGGACAGAACTCGACAATATCGTTATATTCCAACAGCACCAGATTAAACTCAAGCGAAGTAATGCTCGTAGTAGTGAAGAGAAATTTGGTAATTGGGTCATCTCACCGCGTTCATTAATTAATTGCTGCGATCATGAGACTTGATGAGCTCGAGGCCAATTCACATATAATTCACATAAATTTCTATCTACGTTAGTTAAGAGCCAGTCATGAAAAATTGGTCAGAGCGCTAGAAACAGTGCAATTGCAAATATAATGGCGCTCCAAAATAATGGTAGCTTTAAAATACGACTAGAATCACTTGGTTTTCTCACATCGTTGCTATTTAATTTAAATTTCTTTTCACCTTTTATGTACATATATTATTTATTAGATTAATATGTATAAGAGTGTAATAACTATTTACCAACTTACATCAAATATTAACTTAAATATGCATTTATTAACATTGTACAAAAGCATAACACTATAATGAAATGCAGAGCATTCAACCGTGTAAACCATTGACCCATTAGAACATATTAACAATAAATGTTATTCATATTTATGTAGTCTGTATAAGTACATATGTACTTATGTACATATACATATGTATATACATACGTTAAAATATTTAAAAACGAAGCTAGTCTATTGTTTTTCTTCATTTGCTATAACTTAATTGAAAAGAAAAAAGTTAATTAACAACTACTAGAGGGCAAATATCGAATATAATCAAGCGCAAGTTGTCAATGAATTAATTTTATTTAACAGAAGGAGGTTTAAATAAATTCCAATTGTCTGGTAAACATTTCAACGCTACTTTTTTTTCGTAATGACTCACACGTACACTTAACTTTCGTCTTCCTATGAAATGAATGAAAATAAATAATAATAAAAACAAATAACTAATATATACTCTCTTCTCTTTATCACAATAGCACTATGGCTGTCGTACGACTATTACACTCAGACGTTGTTTTATGTGGATTAAAATTTACGTGGTTTTAAAATGTTTAACTTCTCAATGCAAAAAAAATGCGTTGGGTTTTTTTTTGACAAGAAATTGCAAGGGGAAATGATCATACGGAGTTTTCTAGACTTTTCCCTAAAGTGGATTTCGAACTTGAAGAAATTCCAAAAATTCCATACAATTTTCCAACCAAAAATACAGTGGAAATTATTACAATTTTGATTTTCACTAAATTTTATGTACACGCATTGTATGATGCATAAAACCTTACGATACTGCTTATACATACGTCCAAAGTTATAACTCTACAAAGTTGACATATCTTGCATTTTTTTAGTAACATTAAACGCTTCATAACTTTCGAGTGAGTTATAAGATTTAAATAAAATTGGTGTCGGTGAAAAGCGTTTGACTTCCTCTCATTAAATAACTTACTAAAGTGACACGCCCTCTTGTTGCAAGGACCTCTGAAATAAGAAAATGTCTTTTATTCTCAGATATCCTGATTGAATTTTATTTTTTTAATAAAAAAAATATACAACTATGATATAATTATTTGCTGAAAATTTCAAACGGGTTTTCAATGGGTTTAAAAGTTGTGACTAACATGGTACTTAACATTTTTTCATACTTAAAACATATTTTACTGACCTTTGTAGACTAGTAGGTAGTGTACTAGACTCGTAGTGCGAAGGTCCCAGGTTCGAATCCTGCCGCAGAACTCTGGCAGTTTGTGTCTGATAATTAAAGGGAGCGCACAACAAGCCTTCACTGGCTTAAGTGTATGTCGTATGACATGGGCTTATCACACCCCTCCAATCAACCTAACCTAACCTAACCTAAAACATATTTTTGCAGTGTCCACAAACTTGATGTCCATTTCAGGCCTGTGGTTTCTGGAGAAAAGTTGTTTAAAATTCTTCGTAGAACAATTCTCTCCTATGATTATTTATTTTCCTTGTATGTATGCAAAAATCGACTCATCTTTATGTATTTAGTTTTTCAACTAAACTCTAACATGAACTAAAAAGGGAAATATGATAGTCTGCCTTAGCTTTTGCTGTAGAAATAGATCTTTTTTCGTCGAGCCAGTCCCAAAAAAAAAATAAATAAAAAATAAAAAAAAAAATAAAAAATTATTGCCCGATTGCAAATTGTTTTGCACTTTTTAAAACGATCGTGAGTATGATGTTCTTTTTTCTTGTAATTTCATTAAGCGACATCCTACGGATGTTACCATTCCTCTCGGGGAAATGGTGTCTTTCCATTCACCATTTGCGCGAGTGTATATATTTATAGGACGAGTCTGTCTGTCTGACCCATTCTTCAACGCTTATGCATAAACGTATGCCACCCATTTTAATTATGTATGATCCGAGGAATCAGATGCTAATGATGTTCTTCACATGAAAATCAATCGGTTTTTTTTTGTGACAGGGTAAGATATACTTCAGTGTTTATTATCTCCCTACTTTTATACCATCTGTATCCGAGGGAAAATAGAATAAAACTCTCATATATGGGACGGTGCTTCAAAGTACTTTTTTCGGAGTTTCACGAATTTCGAATGGAAAGCGAGGAGCTTTTTTGTTTTATTTTATCAATATATGTATATCACATTTGAGAACATTTTTTTCTAATCAAACGGGTATAAACGGATATATGTAAATTGAAAATGTAACATATACATATATATAAAACTTAAAATTTATTGCTTTAAGAAGAAAATGTGCGCTTTTCCAATTTTGGTTATTTTTGGAATTTCAAAGTTGACAACACTGATTAATAGGTACATACTCGGGTATTATAGGTTTTTAAATTCAGGAACAAATTACAATTTTTAAATGAAGCTAGTGTTTTATTTTAAGCGATGTTGGTTAATGCCATTTTTATGGATTTAATCAAAAACACATAAAACGAGGTTTAAGTGTATAAGTTTATTTAAATAAAATGCCAAGAAATTGATAGCAAAATATTAAATAATACATAACTTTAATAGATTTTATAACTTATTTTTCATTACATTATTGTTAGACTTTACCCCGCGCCACAGTTTGAATTTTTCCTTAAACGATGACATTTTTATCAGATCACAAATTGTGTTGAATTGATGTTTTGGAAAGTCTGCTAGTGGTTGATATGTTGTTTGTTAAAATTGCTCTGCTGGGATATAATATCATTTTGTTGAACTCCACTCTCAAAGCAATAACACTCGGTAAAACTCAATATAAGGCGATTTATTTTGTTTTAAAACTCAAATTTTAAAATTGAATTATATTTAAAATATGTTTATATTTACATATAAATATCTTTATTTTGCTTTTAAAATTTAATTGAAAACAAAAACAAATTGTGTGTTTTATTATTGCTTTCAATGTAAATGTTCGAATGAAATATTCTATCGCATTTATAGGAACAGAAATTAATGATTTTTTTTAAATTGTATATGTACTTATGTACGTACAGAATATATCGCTTCATTAATTCAATATAGTCATATCTCAAATAAAAAATCGAACATAGTAAAATGCGATTAAAGTATAACTTTGGTTTAGCTTCAGATATTATTCGAATTGTTTTTCCTACATGTAAAGGGGACATTCAGGAAAACTTCATCCTCAGCAACTTAAGAATTTTGAGTTATGACCATTCCATTCTAATCCTGTATATGATATGCGTATATAGAGATAAGTAATAATCCAGTACAAAATGGAAGTAGTTCTCAAGAAATGACATTTTCATTGCTTCCAAAAGATCCGCTTGAGCATTTTCTCGAATTCCTAGGAATTTGAGTTGAGGAAATCTTAATTAAATTGAAAAAGTACTTATTTTTTAGATTTACATGAAAACAGATCTTTTCTAAAATTTTTAGCTGAAACTATTATTATCACGAAAAACAAATTGTGACTATTGGCAAGTTTTTATACTTTTAAGGCTTTTATTTCAAGAAGTAAACACGAAATCCTTTGGATATGAGTTAATTTGCAGCTTTTCTACATCAAATTGAGAGCGGTTTCATCCTTTCTTTTACAGACAAACCTAAACAATACAATTTGTACGAGGCAAACCTAAATTACGCCCCTAATCGATTGAAAATCGATTTTGATAGCGCTTTGGGGAGTGAAGTGTTAATAAAAAAAATCAAACTATAAAAATTGTTTTTGTTTAAAATTCAAGTGTATTTGTTTTATATTGAAAAATATTTGTCACAGTTTAGTTTAATTGTTGCCAAAGAACTACATAGAATTTGTTATATTTTTTACATGTTAGCACTAGGCGGTATGAGATACAACGTTTCCAGCTCTTGTTCAAATTTAGTGCTCTCACAGCTATTCTCTGTATTTATTAAATTAGACGTCTTTCTGACCGAAAAATTTTTCTTGCGCAAGTTTTAATTCATCTGGTAGAAAAAATATATAGAAAGAAATACATTACTTTCTCTATCTTTCCCCATCTGAATTAAAACTTGTGGAAGTCAAATCGCCAATCTTTTTTATATGATCACGCGTTGACTGTTGTATAGTCAAAAAAAAAAAATTATAAACTGTGTGGAAAAAATTTAATGTGCAACAAGTAAAATACATGTGTGGGTAGCATCCAAAATAGAAAAAGAACGTTTTTCCCAAATTATATTGCAATGACAAGCCTATGTTAAAATCATTTGAAAATATGCGAGTTTTCACTACTTATGGATCAGAAATTGTAGATCTTATTCTTTGTTAAGCTATTTTTATGTAAGCTAATTGGGCCTATATTTTATGATGTAATAAAACAGTTTGTAATTTTTTTATAAAAAAAATGATAAACTGGTTGTTTCCGGTTTTGTTTTGATTTGTTATTCAATTTTTTAATTTAGATTCCCCTGAAGAAGTCAACAAATAATTGAAGAAACGTCGGGAATAAAATGTAACAAAACGTTGTTTTATTACATTATAGAATATAGGTCCAATTAGCTTACATAAAAATAGCTTAACACAGAAGATCATAAACATTGGCCAAACATTGCATTACAGTAGATCTTATTAATTTCTCTAGGAGTTCTTTATTTACTGGGAAAGAAGACAAATACGAGTAATGACAATTATTTTCTGAGTACTTTTATTTTCTCCATCTATATTCCGAATATTTTAATTGGATAATATATGGTCTACGTTCATTCATTGTACCCCCACAATCATTAAACTAAATTCTACGTTACTTCAAAATAAAGTGACAGTTTAAAGATTTTTAAAACAAACAAGAACCTGAATAGAGTTTAATATGAAATATACAGAAAACCAAGAGCTACAGATATAATAATACACAAAAAACCACCCTCCACAACTAACAGGTGGGGCCTATATGGAAGAGAAGGAAACAATATACTCGTATAGAATAGCGGAGAATGACGGATATAAGACGGACCTAGTAAACACGACCAAGATGAACATAAAGGCAGACAAAGAACAGGAACAGAAAAGAGGACTTGGAATACTTTAACACAACATTAACACAGCATTCAAAACAAAAAACAACTTGGGCAGGATATAATAGCACAAACGAAACAGTCCCTCTAGACATGCAGGGCGTATACAAATAAACCTGTACATGCTAATACAGTTACATCGGACAAACGGGTTGTAAGATCAGAACAAGATTTCGTGAAGACATAAGGGTCCACAATAAGAAACGTAGGGAACCAAGATCAATACCGGAACCGAGATTCTTAAAACCACATATTTAACAACAGGTGTACAGCAAAACACATTGGAAAACACGGTTAAATTGCTGCGTTTACAACATAAAATACAAGGACTGTTAAACAACTACTATCCTCCCAAATAATAAAATAGATATTATAAACATAGAGATGATTGGAAAAAGGTAAACAGAGACACACAAATATGTAGGTAGAAAGAGACACAAACGAACAAGTATGAGAGAGTGACAGGAAGAGATCAAGGGAGATACCTGTACAAACGAGCGGGCAAATAACAGCAGGATAAAGATTTATAATGAAAAAGAACAGAGATGATGACACATAACCGAAACTGGTCTGCGGTGACGGAAAATCGTTTCAAATTCGAACAATTCCTGCCGGAAGAAATATACAACACTTAAAAACCACTAAGATGGGTAGACATATATGTAACCCACTATAAAAACTAAGTTATATAGGATACTTCTAGGGTACAATATATTGCTTTATATTACTTTATATAGCAATATTATAAGTATGACTCCATGAAATTTACTTTTAGTAGGATGAAATTTTTAGTTTTGATTATCGGATATAAAGTTTTTAATAACAAAATTTTAAAGAAAATTACAAAGTTAATGTTCGCTTTCTCCTACTCTATTGGAAATCGAAGTTTTCAATAAATAAAAAAAATATATATAAAAATAAACTAGCTGGGGAGAAGAGAACAAGATTTGGTGGAATGAGTAAAATATCTCCTCTCCAAATATATGATGAAGGATGACACACAAATTATAAAAAGCAATTAGTCTCCATATGTTTTTTGCACCTAATATTAATAAATCAACGATATATTAAGGCGCACACACATACATAATATGATTAACACAGAAAGCAATATTTGAAATAATAATTATGTTTTGTTGCTAATTGAAACTCTACTATTTATTTGCTCAGTACTGTCTGGAGTAACTATTTTGGGATTTACTTACTCCACATATTTTAAGCGAGTGATTTTTAACGAATTCATTAAAAAAACATACTCGCATCTTTTCCTTTGTACCATAAAAATTGGTTGGTTTTCTTTGTTATTTTATCATTTAAACTAAAGCCAACAATAAATAAATTTTTGTGATATATAAAAAAACTGAAAAACTGAATTTTTCTTTGAAGAAAATTTTTCATTACTTCTTAAGTACATTACTGAAAAGAGCATTGTCGAAGATTGCATAAATATATGAATTGTATTAAGCAAAAAAATAAATAGCCTTTAATTGAATTTCATTAAGTGTGATTGAGTGTATTGGAAGAGAGTAGTATGTACGTCAGTACAACAAACACACACAAGCTACTCCACCCTGATGATGAGATGGTTAACATTTCATGTGTTCAAAAATATATTTTTTAATTTTATAATTTTGATAAACTGTTTATAAAAATTTTACTTTAACACGAACGCGAGAAAAATTATTAATACTTTCTTGCAGACTAACAGTAATGCTTTAAACACAAAATTTATTTTATTAAGTATTGAAATTATAACTATTTACAAAACTTCAAATTATTTGTTTCAATTTTATTTTTTTATTGGCTATTTTATACACATACATATGTACTTATATAAAAGTTCTTTTTTATAAACGTATCTATTATGCGGGTTAACCCGACAGAGTGAAAATATTAACTGGTGAGTTTTTATTCGATTCTGTGTTATGGTGCTGGTGTGCGGAAAACGCAAAATGCAGATAACATGCAGCAACAACAGCAATAATTAAAAACAATATACTTACATAGATAAGTATATGTATATAAAAAGAAAGTACATATAGACAATGATGAGAAGCGCGAGCGAGCATGCATACAAATCCCAAGGAAATGTGCAATTTCAAACGCAAAAAGGAAGAACCAAGAGAGAAACATTTTTCTAATGCCCATCATTTTCAGATTGTGTCCAAAAATTATAAACTGAAGCAGCTAAAAGAGAATTTTATTGGGAGCAAATTATAACTTGAGCAACTATGCTCATTTTTATATTTAAAATGTATGTTAGAATCACCTCCATAAGTATTATCTTGTTTTAATAATTGTCCAAGTCTAAGTAAAAAAAATATACACACACACCCAAAAATCATGATAAGATAAACATTACATACATATGTATTTACTATACTTATGTCTGTATGTATAATATATGCATAAATATATATGTACATATACATATGTACATGTGCATATGTATATGCACTTGTAGGTATGTAAAACAACAAATTTCTTCTTCTACAGCATGTTGTTATTGTTGTTAGCCGCACTTGTTATTGTTTTTCATTTAATTCAAATTCTTACTCCCACTCCTCCCACAATCCCAACCGTTTCTCTCAACAACTACGAATGGAAATTTGGTTTTTTTACTATGTGTGTTGCAATCAATCTACAAATATTTTATATTAATGCAAATACAACCGATCTTAATAAAATATAAATTGTGTTTAATTTTCATTAAAAATTATTTTCCATATGATGTATGTATGTATAATATACATATGTATGTAAATATATACTTCTTTTATACAAAGTACTAACCGTGGGATATCAGATTCTTTTTTGAAATCGAAGGGTTTCTGAAAGTAGGGTATTCTCTTAAGATTTTTAAAAATTTTGACGATTTTGAATCCATTCTCAAATTTTGATCAATGTTCAAGTACCGCTGATTTTTTTAATCTTCAAAGTATCTATTGCATTTCATTGTTTCGATTTTGTATAAATTGATTTTTGCTAATTATTCCGATTTTTCTTAAATAATTTGTTGTTTTTTTGACTTGTTTTTTTTTAATCTTAGTTTTCGTTGCTTTTCGTTTTTTTTATTTTAATAAAATTAAAATTTTTGGAAAATTTTGGATTTTTTAAAATAAAAATTTGTTTGAAAACCATAATTTTATTTAAAATTTTTGTCTAAATTTGATTTTTTGATAATATTAATCTTATTTAGTGGAAATTAAATTCCTTATTTTTAATGTAAATTTTTTTAGACATTGAAATAAATCTTAACTTTTTGTGGTCAAATTTCCAATTTTTGTTGGAAAATCTTTTAGTAAAACTTTTTTAAGATGATATATTAATTTTTTGGAAAATTTTAATTTTCGAGAAGTTTTGATTTGATAATTGAATACATATACATATGCGTAGGAGCATATACCGTATATTGTCAGGTGAAGTTTAATTATTTTCTATTTCCATGAACTTTCGACTCTTCCATATCTTGATAAAATTTTAAAAAACTATCGCCTGTTCTATGGAATTTTTGGCAGAACGTAAATATTTACAATTTCAATGGAACAAGGCTCTCTGCGAAATCTTGTTGGGTTGATTTTTGTATAAGTTTTGATTTTACCTGTGCCATTATTTTAATGCAATCTTATTTATTTTTCTGGTTTCTGTCTTTTTATTTTTATTTTTCTGTTTCCAATTTCCCATTTTCCCATTCCCTTTCTGCCAACAAGTATCACAAGTGAACAAAAGCTGCCTGTTGAAATTAACTTATGGCGCGAGTTGAACATTTATAAAGAGGTTTGTATGTTTCCTATAGGCTCTGATGATTTTACATTTATATCTGAAATATATTTTAGGACTTTCTTGAGAAAATTGTCTTTGGGTTGTTTTAGAACTCAGTAGACGATATGTATTTTTCGTCCTTAATGAATTGAGTAAATTTTCCTTTGACAATCTACAATCAGTTATTGAACAAAAACTTTTTAAAAACCTATTCAAAGTAAATTGCTAAAGTTGCATGTTCAAATTTTCAATCCTAGTTAATATGAATCTTATAAAATCTTAATATTACTAACTCAACACACTATATTTGACTTTTTAATCCTTGTCATATAACATTTCCACATTAAATTGAAAACACTATTGTAAAATGCTATTTGTGGTGATTAAATAGAGATAGAATAAAATAACGTTTGTATACAAATGCAATTTTATGAAAAAAAAGTGTAAAAAATTTCAAAATTGTATACGTAAATTGACGTACTCCATCCATATGGAATCTAATTTGATATATAATAAGATTAGTTTATCAGATTGTGAAATAATATATGTGTACATACTGGTAATCACAATGCTATATACGTTTTACTGTTGTTCGATCTTTCATTATTTCATAAGCCACCGTACTTTCGATATGTATGCCTGGTAATTGAAGTTGCGCAAAAGAAAAAAAATCAATGCTTTACATTCAGCAATACACATTTATAATATGCATGCAAATATAATGTTATCGATAAGTAAAGTACAATAATATTTCATAAAGCCTACTTCAGACAAAAGCAGATGGCTTCAGTAAACTTGTGTAACGTTAAAATTTCTTAATTAAGAAGTGCAAATCAATATTAACCTGGGCCAACAAATATTGAAGTATTCAATTTATCAAATCTTGGGATAAACATAATTGGAAATGTTTAGTTTATGATGTACCTACAAAATTGTTTATTAAATCAACATCAGAAAAATTTATGCAAATAAATCAGAACATTACAGTCTCTCTGTATAGCTCCGCCAACATATTTGAAAACTAAAATGTATTGCAACAGAAGACTGTGTGCAGGAGCTCTTTTAAAATGTTCGCAATCAGTTTGGCGCATGATTACCAATAGGCGGATGGTTTCACAAATACTATACTTATAAGCAAACTTAAATACTCGTTTGCTGCAACTTACTGAGTTACGATCCTCTGTTGTATGGCCTTCACCATTTTCCCTATCAGCTGTCTGTATTTCTGCAGATTCTGCTGAAATATTGGCGCAATCAGAATTTCTAGCTGCTTCGAAGAGTGATGTGGGATCACCACCGGATTCACGGTATTTCTCTACATCGGACAACAAACGTTCCAAGTATTCTACATATAAAGTTTCCTGTTCAAGTTCTTTGGTGAGTTCTGCTATTTTCAACTTGTGACGTTCTAAACTTGCACGAACGTCTTGCTCCCAGGCATCGGACAATGTACTTTGAGGAAAACGTTCCATCCACAAACGTTGAAAGTCATTAAATACGCTCATTTTATAATTGCTTTTGCAACTTTAAATTTAACTCTAGTTTAATTTAATATTCGCAGTAATATTTGAGATTGTTTTTCACGATTGAATTTATAATAAACAATCGAAAATAAAAATAAAAGGTGTCACGCAATGTTTTCCTTATGCTCTCTTTCTATCTCTCCCTTTATGCCACTGCACTACATTTATTCTCTTCTTTTTTCTTGGCCCTTTTTCGTGGTTTGTTTACGTATTCTTATGACTATTGAATGCATCCAGTTTTTCTCATTTTTACGTTTTTCGAATATGAAGTGCAAAATGATGCTTTATTTGTTGTCTTCTTTCCTTTTTTATTTTTAACACAAACCACTTTTATTTAGTTTTATTTTTTCATGCATTTTTATTTAAAATGTGTATAATATGCGCAATTACAAGGTCATCAAGCAATATATTTTTATATATTATATATGCGTTTTTGGTACTTTCGGCATCTTTTTTCTTTTAGCTATACATACATAGTTCAAATGCCTGCATCTATTTTAATATCTAGCGAAATAAAATACACAACATACAAAAAGATGTTTGTTAAACACCCACTTGCAATATTACAGCATCGAAATCTAAGTGTTGTTGTATTTTGTATAGGAAACACCATCAAAAAATCGGTGCATGTGGTCAATTTAAATCCGTTTGCCAAGACGAATGAGTGGAACTACCTTTCCCAACCACTCAAGATTGTTAGTTGTATTGTTGTTTGCCTAATATAGCAAATTCATATTATACAGATATGTGGTGTATGTTTGAAATTCACACTTTTTCGGTTTAACGCCAACTAGACAAGAATACTTAATTTACACAAAACACACAACACTTTCCAATTCGATTTTTATTTTATTTTTTTTTTTGTAGTGGAAAGCAGACTGGCACACCTTTCTTTGGAAATTTTCCTTCTTGTTGATGTAGTTGTGGAATGTTTTCTAGTTTATAATTAATTATTGACTTTTAACAAACTTTATTTAAGTAGTGCTTTGTATTATGATTTTGCAAAATTAAGACATTTTTCTCGTTTTTTATTCACTATTTTAATGCTTTTTAATGAGAAAACACAACACAAGCACACACAGATCTTTTTTATTAAAATGCATTTAGAAGTGTTGGGCATAAATTGCTATTTTTGCTATCGATAACAGAGTGACTTTTTCAGCCTAGTGTTGTATTTCCATGGGACTAAGTTCGTTAATTTTACAACGTTGTTTGTTACATATATTATGTGACAGAAAATAACGGTTTTTATTTCCACGATGGTTTACTTTGACCAAGTTTAATTAATTCTTTTTTAGGGCATTTGTCTTTGATGCTAGTCTTGTATCGTTAAAGATACATCATAATTTATATTGTAATAATATCGAAGTACATATATACAATGATGATAATAAATTTTATTCTTAACTTTGTATCGTGTTCAGACAGGAAAAGTTTACTTTTACAAAGTTTGTCTTCTCTTGGTTGAATGAACACGTAACACACAAACACGTACTTATAAGCTACGAACGAAAACTAAAACGAGCTTCGAATACAAGAAAGTGTGTACTCCCACTCTTCCACAAACTCAAGACTTTGTAAACTATCCATAAAAGAGCTTGCCCAAGTATATGGGAACTGTTTTAAGCTTTATATGGGAAGCTATTACACCGTCTTCATCCATATAATCTGAGGAGTAGATATACACCATATTTTTTACTCGTACAGAGCCGATACTAAACGTAGAAATTTATTCCAGTAATCATTTTCATATTGCATGTTATTGTGCATCCATATGCATGTTACGTCTTGTGTATACGAGCGAGCAACTTTAGTTTCGACCATTCTCGAGTTGCGTGTGCTGCAATTCTCTCTGCAATTCACTTTTATATTCTTAGACAAGATTTACGCATCTTTTGATTCATTCATGATAAAGAAAGAAAAAAGCGATACATATGTATGTACTTTATCAGTAAACTTTCAGTAGTTTTGAAAATATTGAACCTCATATGTGTATGGTAAAACATTGAAATACAGTATGTGAATTCTATATCATATATCAATATTACAATGTACAAGTATATAATCGTAGTTGGTTTAATGACTTAATGTAAACTGCACAAAAAACAGTTTATATTAGATATGAATCGATTTTACTTTTCTTCGAAGAAACATATGAGGTTAAATGTTTTCAAACTGTTTAAAGTCAAATATGTGTAACATTATTTATTATTTTGAACCAAAATAAATTAAATTACCCTCTCATGCCCGAATTAAAATGTGCGGAGCTAAAAATTTTTTGAGGACAGATATGTGTTAGTCTTGACTCAGATATGAACTGATAAAAATTTCAAAGTCCTTGGTGTCCTGGTTCGTTAGTTACAGGATGTTGCCTATAGGCAACATTGGGCAGTGGTGGTAAATTAAAAAAACATGTTTTTTATTTTTTTAATGCATTTTTATTGAAACTTAAGTATGATAAGACACAAAACAATTTTTTGGATTGCAGCACAAATAAACATTGCATTTGCTACATTTGGAGCGCGGATAACCCGTGGGGCATAGCCTGCATCTGCCTTTTGCTCCCAAGATTTGTCAAATCGTATGTATTTTGCAGGTTCTGCAGTATACGCTCTTTTATAAGAGCTCGATTCAGAGGCCGTCGAAAGAGTTGGTGATGATGGAACCGATGGTAAAAAACCCGGTGATGATGGGCTTGACTCCATCGTTGAAAGTATTGATAATGGGCTACCTCTTTTCCTTGGAATATTGGATGCTAAATATAAAACAATGTCTGATGATATTTCCAAACCAAAAGACAAACAATCAATCAATTCTTCTCCAATGTAGAGGGTAAAATCATAAATAATGCCAAAACACCAGCCCTAGAGAACATTTTGAAGCCCCACTTGTGGAGCTTATTTGGCAGATATTGTTTCAAACTGTGTTGACCTAATGAAAAATATATTTTGAATTATATCGAAATCTATGTGTACATATAATTAATTACCTTTATATAACTTATCATAGCCAGGTTGCCCCTTTTGAACTAGGTGAATAATTCGATTGGTTGTTTTACCTCATTGCTGCGCACTTCGCTTTTCAAACTGGTATTACATTACCTCTACACTCCTCCACCTCAAACTTTTCAAATCAATTTTTTCCGTCACTTCCTGTACAACCTCTTCATTTCAATTTCTTTTCTGTCATTTTCTTTGCTAATTAGTTACTCAATCAGACCAACTTCCATAATTTCGCCCTTATCAATCACATTTTCCAATGTTTCTTCGATGATGTTTTCGAAAGTTGATGTTGTTTCCTGCTCTTCTTCTTCATTTTCCTCATCCGCAGAATCATCCCAGTCAAAATGAACAATTTTTTAAATTTCTGTCTGTGTAAGACCTTTTGGACGTATCTAAATATGAATATATATAAATAAATGTATATTGTTCGGAAATTACCACAATTGACCAATGTTGCCTATAGGCAACAGCACTTTTAGAAAATTATTATAAACAAACTAAACACTTTTTTCATGATTTATTTTTTTTAAATAACTCTCTTAGCTTTATTTATTTATATTGTTCACTTGGTTTTACAATGAAACAGTTATTTCAATGATTTTAAATACTTTTTTTAAAAACACTTTTTTCGCGAAACGATCTTGACAATTTCACTATACGGAGAACGCCTACTGAATGAACACGTGCACAGCTTGCAATAAAACAAATCGCTATAATCTTTTACAACACATAAGGCTACACAATTCAAAAAACCGCAGGTTGCTAAAATTAAAATAACGGGACTTAGAAGCCGATAAGTACAATGTTGCCTATAGGCAACAGTGGGCATGAAAGGGTTAAATATTTTTTAACATTAAAGAAGAATTAATGAAACGAGTAATTTGTTGTCGAGCCTTTTTCTATTCGTTTTGATTGTATATATGTATAGTACATCAGTAAATTCTATTTTTATATTTTTTGTTTTCTATCCAAATTTATGGTGATTTATATTAAATTTTCCATTATAAGGAAGTAATAATAACTTTCCATTGAAAGGTAAGACCTTAAGTAATATTAATCCCTTTATTATATACATATTAACAAAGATATTTGAGTAAAATATCCACTTAAAGTCGAAATTTGCTCACTTTAAAATTTTTCATACAATTTCACTTTTTATGCAGTAGACTGATAGTATGTATGTATGCGTAATGCGAATATGAATACATACATACATAGTTTTGTTTCATTTTATTTACTTGATTATTAGATGTTACAAATGCAATTACAAATTATACATCACTTTGACTGAACGAGCGTAGTGACAAAAGTTCACCGAGCCACCCACAACGTTTTAATATATTTTCTTGTAAACTATTTGCAAAATGTGCCTTCATAAAAGGACCTCTTACCGTTCTTTGTGTTTATGCCCATATGTTTATGCCAAACAAGTAAAATACAATATGAGAATTCTCTATCGTATATGGATACTACAAACTACATACATAATTATAGTAGGCCTAAAATGCTTTTATACAAATAGTACAACAAACAATTATACTCTTAGTAGATGACATTTTATATTATGTCTTACTTATTTTTTTTTATAGAACTAAACTAACCATAAATTTTTTTATAAAAAGTAAAAAAAGTACATATTTAAGAGGTTAGTTACTACTACCTTTAACTGACGTCTACTTTATCGAAAAGTTGTAACAATGGCCTTAATATTTTTTAAATGTTAACCCCCTGTTTCTATAAATTTCATTCGCTCGGCCGTTCGAATATTTATAATATATCGAACGAACGGACTAACAATATTTGTACAAACTGACAATTGAAGGTATCATGGAGTTCAATCACCAGTACATTGTAGTTTTAGTACTAAGAAATGAAAATTCACATGCTGTGAAATTCTATAACTGATAATAAATTGTAACATTGAATAAGTTCATTTAAAACGGTAATAAGATTAATAAAATATTTGTCCTTATAAATGACTTCTAATTATGTATACACGTATACGTACTATGTTTAATGCAGCAATAAAATATGAATGATCGTATATCAGGGTGCTGTTGTCGCCACCGAATCGAAGTGTTCGAAAATGTGCGAAGTGCGGCTGGCTTATTCACAATAGGGAAGCTTTATAAATATAGTAATATTGAGATTAAATCGAATTTTCAAGCAAAAGCCTGGTGAAATATGCAAAGTAATTATTAATTTTAATAACTATCCTGTATCTGGAGAACTACAAAACCGGGTATTTAAATTTAACCCTCTTACTTATACTTTGAAGAAAAAGCGTGCGGTCTGGCAGAAAAATCGGGGGATAGGAAAGGGTAAAAGGCCCCGGCACTTGGAAGAGTATTATTTATTAGCATTTATAAGGAGAGGTACAATAGTGGGAGTCTTATAATTTGATATGGGTTACTATAAAACAAAGTTAATAGTAGGGGGAAAAGAGTCATTAACTACACTGTAAGCCAACTTTCGAAATGATACACCGAAATGCCAAAACACGTAAACCTATTTTTGTATCGCAGAGTCCATTGGTATATACTCCGTTTCAATATATTGGCTTAAAATAAAAATTGATGGCAGTTGTAAGTTTGCATTCCATCGAAGCAGAGAAAAGTTAATTTTTTTCGAAGAAATTAAATATAAAACCGTTAGGGAACGATGAAAAATAAGAAAGATTTAATTAATAAACTTTAAAAACTGAATTTATATTTCACACATTTCTGCTTAAATTCAGTTTGTATTATTTTTTTGCGCTTTAATTTTAAATGGCGAACGACCCTCACAAAGGAAGTAAGAATGGCTGTTTTTCACTCCTAGAGTATTCATCGTCTCCATCGGTCATGTTAAAACGCACGCGTTAATGAAAAGTTCCACAAAAAAATCGTTTCGCAGTAAAGTTAGTCGTGGATAGTCAACAACATGCGCAAGAGCGGGACGTAAAATTCTCGAAGACCGAACAACAAAGACAAGACGCTGATGTGAGAGCAGTTTGTTTCCCAGCTCAGAGTTATTTTGTATCAAAAGAGTATTTCCTATATAAAAAAAAGAAGTTTTTCACTTAATATCTTGCAACTTTGTATTTCTAACCTGATTTTAACGATTTCATAATTCATTTAACTAACATAACTAGGGATAAAAAATTAATGGCTTAGTTGAGTATATACCTGGATTTCAATACTTTTTAGCCGAATCTTATTTGAAAACTATTCATTAATTCAGTACAAAGAGGCTATCGAATCCGATATAATCTATTTCTAGTTTATATTTTATTCTTAGAAAAGATGGAAAGACCTTCTTAAAACACCAAAACAAATTGTACGAAATTTACGAATTGTGTGAATTTATAATTTATTTAACATAGACGTAAAATTTTGACCCTTCAATTAAAGATCACGAAAAAGTATCATAAAACAACAAACAGATCATATAATTTTCTGACGAGAGATCGCTGAGCAATTTCTCTTCTGAAATTAACGTTTCTATAACATAAGTATACGAGATTAAATGTTTTCAAATTGTTTAAAATTCACTGACGATTTGGTTTAGCGACCAATGATATGTCGGCATATGAACAGCTAAAGCCACACCAAACAATACATTTTGTAGAAATTCTAATTGTTTTAACAATTAGTTGGGGGGAATATCTCTAAATAATAAATTTCAATATTAAGTATCTATTTTTTTTTTCAAAACCGGTATATAAATGGGGAAGTTATGCGATAATTAATATTTTAGGTGAGGCGAATCGTTCATCCGATTTTCAAAGAAAAAAAATTATGGGACCAAACTACAAGAAAACCTTCTCAAGAAAAAAATTTTTTTTGAATCGGTTTACAAATGATAAATTAATGCGTGTACAAACACTAAATAAGAAGTGATAACCTTCATCTTTATTGAAGTCGATTAAAAAATAAAACGAGACAAGTTGATTATAATTATTTGTCGTGTGTTATTTGTATAAAAGTTTTCAAGAACTATTATACCTATGTGCTTTGTAACTCACTAGTAGAAAAATATCATAAAATTCCATGGAATTCTCATATAATACCTAATGGTTTTTGTATATGATTTAGAATAATTTTCAAACGTGATTCGGCTAAAGAGTTTATTTGGCCAGCGTCAATGAAATGCAAGCATAATAATCAACTAAGCCAACAACGAACAATGGCAAATTATTTTGGAGAATATATCGAAAAATTAATTTAATAAATAATTTTATTAACGAAACCAGGGTTAAATATCATTATTTTTTCACTGTCTTAACAACTTTGTTTACATAAATAATCGTTTTGTTTTATTAACGTCAACATGGTGCGAGTACCATCTCTTAAAAGTTTTGAAATAAATTAGGACAAAATTTTCACACAGACCGAATGTAGGGATGCAATTCTGTTTATCTGCAACAAAAATAAATATGAATAAATAGCATTTTGTATTTTATATAAAAACAAAATTATCTGTATTTTACGGTTCCCAGATTAAATAGAGTGTCTGTTATTATTATTTTTATTTTTAGATTGAATACAGAGATAAGAATAACCTATAAGTTGTACTCTCAGCAAACGTTAGCGGATCATTTAGTTAAAACTTTGCATTTATTAAAGAACATACCAGCAGTTATATTTTTGAGCAGTTTTTTGTGTGGTTTCTGTGGCTTGAAAACTTTGCGATAAAATAGTACTCAAATTTATTTCCTTACTTGCTTTCCCAATATATAAATACGTGGAATTCTAGTAAATGTTCATTTCATTGGCTTAGAAATAAGAGAAAAAATAATTTTTAGAGCTTCTCAGTTTAAATTTCAATTTGTGCTAAAAACATTAAAGGAGAAACATTTTTAAAAACATAAAAATTAATTTAAAAACATGGAGGTTCCACCACCTTTGGTTCTAAAACGTTCGTTATATGTTCCTAATAAAACTTTGATGGGGCCTGGACCATCGAATTGTTCACAACGAGTTTTGTCTTCATTAAGTAACCCAGTTTTAGGACATTTGCATCCGGAATGCCTACAGGTGAGATGAAAGAACCATTTATTGAAATGGTATTTATATATGTATGTACTTATATCTTTTATTATGAAATAATTAAAATTTCAAAAAGCAAATACCACAAAATTTATATTTGAATGGAAAATATGATACAATATGCATATGTATGTATATGTCAAATATTCCCATCAGAATAATTTTGCAATTTCGATCGATTTTCTCTTACGTTCTTCAGATTCCGACCGATTTTGTTGATTCAGATAGGTATGATAAAACTTTTAGCAAAAGAGCATAAATTGAATTTTTGAAAAATATACATACATAAAGGGTGATTTTTTAAAGACCTTTCGTATTTGATTAAAAAACATAAAATTTAGAGTATGAAATCTTTATTTGAGTCGATAGAACCGCGGCGTAAAATGGTTTATACGTTAGGTCTAATATAGCCCGACAAAAAACAGTCTAAGGACGTTAAATTGTACGATCTAGGCGGCTAATTGACCGGCTCCAAACATAAAATAAACCGAACTAACCTCTCAATAGGGCCATTGTTTTGCGTGCTGTGTGGCATGTGGCACCGTCTTGTTGAAACCACATGTCAGCCAAGTCCAGCTCTTCTATCACAGTAACGTTCCTGCCTTCGTTGTCTTTGAAAAAGTACGGTAAAATGATGCCACCAGCCCATAATCCACACCAAACAGTGCAATGCTTCTGGCTGTTCTTCACACCAAATATGGCAATTTTGCTTGTTCACGTATCCATTCAACCAGAAATGAGCTTCCTCACTGAATACAATTTTCCGATAAAAAAGTGGACGATGCACTTTCTTAACCGAGCATGAATTTTGATAATAAGATTCAAAAATCTGCAAGCGTTGTTGGTTTGCAAGTCCATTCATGTTTAAATTATAGACCAAACAGAAAATGTTTAACAGTAACATATAACATGAAAACAGCTGAGCTGCCATAAACAGTGTTCCCAAAAAAGAAAGTTGCTAAAAACGATCACCCTTTATATACACGTCTATTTCAAAAATACTCCTATTGAGAAAGGCAGCACTTTGTCTTATCATCTACTAATGTGAAAATTGCGATATTTGTTTATAAATATTAATTAAGTACGTAAAATGGTACCCGCAATATAGTCATGAAATATATTATTTAACCTTTCATTTTCTATTAGTTTTATTAAAACTTATTATATTAGTTTTTATAAAATTATTAAATAATTAAAAATAGAAATTCCGCTTAAAAAATCTGAAGTGGTTTCATTTCGGAGAACTTTTACGTTATACGTGTACATAAGTTTTCTTAAGACTCAGTTTAAGACATGAAGAGTTGCAACATGGCTGATTAATGAATGTTGTAAATTATTCTAGTTCATTTTGAAAGAAATAATTATCTCTTCGAACGTATAAAAAATATATTATTCGAATATTTCAACACAACAAACAAGAGGCGCATCAACATCAACAAATTTATATGTATGTATATTCAGAAAAGAAAAACAGAAGTACATGTAACACAATTCCGATTTTCACAGTAACGGACAAAAACATTATTTTAATTATTCTGGCACAGCTCTAGAAAATAAATTGTTAAGTGTTAAATATTCTATGTTGGGGTAGATTTTATCTTGCGGTGGCTCAATATCAGCAGAACTTGTCCACATCTCCAAACTTTATGAAACTTTGCATACCAGCTGATGGTTTAGCATGAATTAGATTTATGCTTGAGATTTCGAACATATTTCAAGTATGAACAAATATTTTTCCATTTTCTATTAAATTTTTTTTGTTGAGTAAACCGTAATTCAAAATGGAAGTTCTTCTATATGTTATGAAATGAAATTTGCTTCTAATTTTCAAAGATAACAACATAAAAATATGATTGACCTTGCGAGCCACCCCTAGAATTTCTATCTGATATCAGTCTGCAGTTGCAAAGATTTTTCGGAATATTTAAATAAATAAAAATGGGTTTCAAAATATGAAATTTCTCAAACCAATAGTCAAAATAAATAGCCGATCTCAGGAATTTCAAGATTTTTTTACGACATCTCAAATCAGTTCACTTTTGAACGAATTTAGAAAATCAATTTGAAAGAATTTTCAGCCATCAAAAAAAAACTATTTCCAAAAATTTCGACAATAATTCTATCGGACGACCAGCGCTGATTTCGATGAAACTTGCAACAGTCGAAGCAGTTTACCAAGTTTCGAACAATCATTGAATCTGTTAAAGCGATCTGGCAAAAGTTTTCGAACATTTTGGACAAATTTTCGGTAATCGAAGTAGCGATGTACACAACAAAAATTAATCGTAGAATACGAGTACTTTAAAATGTTGAATGTTTGTAAGCGTTTGTAAGTAGTATAATTTTGATTGAAAATAGTTTAAACTGTAAGAATCGGTCGATATCCGCCACTAAGCGACCACTAATATGTATTTAAATTCTATTATGTATTTCGAATATAAATTTTTATTAAAAAACTTATTGTTTGTTGTTGGCTTAACTGAGCTCTAGCCAAAGTTTCTCCATTTTTTTCTCTTCCAAAAAATAGGATTTGGCGTATTTGATTGTGAGATGATTTCATCTTTCCGCTGAGTCATTTCTTCAGGTTTGGAAACAAGAAATAATCTCTCGGGGGTATACCCGGAGAATAGGGTGGATAAGGGTGCAATTCGTAGAATTTCGCCATGGAAACTACACATGTGTGCAACCTTGCATTGTATTGGTGGAAAGTTGGCATAATTTTCGTCATTGATTATTTTACCCTTTTGAAGATAGTCAAAGTGGATTATACAGCGTGCATCCCAAATTCAACTTGGCCTTATTTGGAGCCGATTAACCCAAGCAACCTACTTTTCTGATTGCTGTTTGGTCTCTGTTGTGTTATGGTGGATCCACGTTTCGTACACGATTACGAAATGGCGCAAAAAGTCGTCCATATTGCGGTTCAACAACGCGATTGTGTTTGTGGTCGATTGTGAGCAAACGCAACACCCATCTTGCGGAAAGCTTTTTCATAACCAAGTGATCATCCAAAATTAAGGCCCTAAGTCATGTGATATGCTTCTACTTTTAATCTCGAATCGGCACATCCAATCTCCATTCGGCCAATACCATATCGTGAATTTTTTTTTTTCAAATGTTTCAGATGAATAGACCTAAATTTTATTTCTGTAAAATATAATGCTTAATGAGCACAAGAAAATCACTTTCTTAATTTTGTCTATCTGCTACCAATGGCCGTCAAGCATAAACGACGCAGCTGATGCAAATTTTGATAGGAGTCAACTTACAGATAGATGCTTGTTGACAAGAGCAGTATTGCCCTTTCAGTTAAGAGGCGGGAAATGCAAAAAGTCATCCAGCCTCGTATACTTCTATTTGAGATTTAGAAAACATACATACTTACATATACAAAAGTATAAAAGTTTTAGAAAACTTATGTATACAAACACAACACAACAAACAATTGTAGTCGACTTGCGCCTTTTTATTGTTCTTACATGTTTATACAATTGATCAACCTTTGGGTGATAATGAATGAATTTATAAGGCAAAATGAAAAACAAAATGTATAATAACAATATTCATTAAATTTAATAATTATAAATTCCATTTTCAAAATGATTATTTGCAAACGTATACATAACAAAACTAACGTAATTTATTTTCAATTAATTAATACCATTTTTAATGATAGATTAAGTTTAATAAACGATCTTTAGGTCTTTTTATAAAAAAAAACAAATTTATTTTATTCTACTTCAGGAAATTTTTTATACATACACATATTATGAATAAAATAAATTAGTTTTTTATAAAAAGATCTAAAAAGATCGTTTATTAAATAAGGTATGCTCGTAATGTAATTTATTTTCTATTTTTTTGGATTTTATTTTCAAAAATATACTCATGAATAACAGATAACATTTGCACGAATATATTGAAAAACTTATACATTTGAGCCAATAGAGTTTCAAACAGATTTGTTTTATTATCTGTTGTGGCTTTAGCTGTTCATATGAATATCGATATGTCGTTGGCTATAACCAATTCGTCAGTGAACTTCAAACAGTTTGAATGCTTTCAACCAAAATTATTAAACACTAATTATTTAAATGATTAGCAGGATATTCGATTTGCAGTTTTCTCTGCCCGTATTAAGAATTAGCAAGAGGACGATTTCATTTACTCTTATTTAAAGCATTTTAATACAAAAATCACTGCTTATTGTCATTTAAGATGAAAACAAACAAAAAATCATCTTTAATAAATTTAATTAACTTGATCTATGCAATACCAAAGTCCAAAGCAGCAGTTTCCTCCATTATTATTGTTCTTTTTTTATTTTTTATTAAAAATAATAAATTATTTCTTTCTACATATTTTTTTTATTCGCTGTCGTCTGTAGATAATGGATGAAATAAAAGAAGGCATTAAGTACATTTTCCAGACGTTAAATGATGCCACTATGTGCATTAGCGGCTCCGGTCATGCCGGCATGGAGGCTGCCCTTTGCAACTTGATTGAAGATGGTGATATTGTTTTGGTGGCCAGTACGGGCATTTGGGGCCACCGTGCTGCTGAAATGACCAAACGTTATGGCGGCGATGTACGTTATGTCGAATCTCGTTTTGGTCGTTCGTTAAGTGTTGATGAAATTGAGTTTGCCATGGAAGGTCATAGGCCACAAATACTCTTTATAGTTCAGGGTGATTCATCGACCGGCATTTTACAATCAAATTTAAAAGAAATTGGTGAATTATGTCGCAAATATGATTGCTTATTCGTCGTCGATACGGTGGCTTCATTGGGTGGCACCGAATTTTGTATGGATGAGTGGTACGTGGATGTGGCATACACGGGCTCGCAAAAGGTACTCGGCGCCCCACCCGGCATTACGCCCATATCATTTAGTAAACGTGCCATTAAGCATGTGGTCGAACGCAAGACTAAAGTGAAAGTCTACTATTTTGATGTACTGTTGATAGGCCAATATTGGAATTGTTTTGGTTCGCCACGGATTTACCACCACACCATCTCATCAACGCTTTTGTACGGTGTGCGAGAAGCGTTAGCCCAGTTTGCTGCTCGAGGATTAAAAGAAGTTATACATCGCCATCGAGAGTGTTCGTATCGTTTGCAACAGGGTATCAAAGATTTGGGTTTGGAAATGTTCGCACCAAAACCCAGTGATAGATTATCCACTGTCAATACCATTAAAGTACCTGTTGGTATTGATTGGCGCAAAGTAGCTGATTATACAATAAGAAAGTAAGTGGAAGTTTAACAAACTAAATATGTATGTAGTTACACTTTTAATTATTTTGAACATTTTCCTTTCAGATATAATCTGGAAATAAGTGGTGGCCTGGGTCCGACTGTTGAGCATGTCTTTCGCATTGGTCTTATGGGTGAAAACGCAACATTTGAGCGCGTCGATTTGGTGCTGAATGTCCTGCATGAGGCCATACAAAGTACGAAACTGATTATAAATGAGATATCTAAGATATAATAACTTTGCAATACATACTTATATGTACATATGTATGTATTTGTATTAACCCATTATTGGCCGCTACCAGAAAATGCAGGAATTTTTTGAATCCCTTGCAGAGAGACGTTCCTGAGACTTCAATTAAGAATATTTTTCACAAAATTTTCGCCCCGGGTTTCTAGGTCTCTTTACATGGACTGGTCGAAAAATCGACCACTGGCCGAAAACAGTACAAAAAAATAAAAAATATATAATTAAATTTTTCTAAAAAAAATATTGCCTGAGGATTTATTTATGAGGTTTTATTAAAAAAATATATTTTAGACACTTTTCTTATAAATCTTTATGGTATTCATCAAAGCAATTTGTATGTGAAAATAGTATGTTTCCTATATAATTTGCGCCGCCGATATTTATTTTCAACACTTTTAATAATTGAGTGTACTTTTTCGTTGATTCGGGGATGATTTGGGAGTATATCTAAATCCTCAATGTTAAATTCATTGTCGTATGTTAGCAATTGTGTCACAACTTCAGAACGAAAATCAATTTGTGAAAGGGGTTTCGTCTTTTGGATTTTTGACAACATACAGTGCATTCTCCACGCGTTGACCATTGCGTTGCCAAGAGCGTTAGTCCATATTGGCCACCAACATTTCTTTCCCTTAATACAGATGCGATAATTGGCCAACGCATTGTCATGAAGGTCGCCACCACCCATACCATGATTATACTCCTGAATTGCTTTTGGCTGTGTAATAGTAATCGTTTTCTTTTGCTTACGGCAATACCGTTTAACATTAGCCATTGGTTCGACTGTAGAGTTATTGGTAATCACATTGACAACAGAATTGTCATTCCAGTGCACTAACAATGTTTCCTGTTGACTATCGAGCAACTGATCAAATTCTCCGCGGTCGCTTTTTTTAGATTTTTTAACGGAATTTTTGCAATTCTATTTTCTCGTATGGTACCTGTTGCATAATATTTGCGCTCATTCAATAGACACTTGAGATGATAAGAAAAAAAAAATGTCAAAAAAACCTTATGACAACCGGAATCAGGTTCGTTAGCTAGTAAGTCTAAAACAGTTTGAGCCCCAAGACCGATGTCCTTATCGTGTGGCGTTGCTGAACCACCATATAAAATGCTGTAGAATAAATATCCACTTTCAGAGCACATGCACCATGATTTAAATCCAAAGCGGATTGGTTTCCCCTTAATAAACATTTTGCAAGAGTGTAGCCCAAAGTAGGGAATCATTTGTTCGTCAATTGATACAATATGGCTGAAAACGCCAAACTGTATAAACTTTTTATTTAAAATATCAACAAGTGGGCGAACTTTGGAAAAACGGTCGGCTGTGTCTAAGCGGCTGTTATCTGATAGATGCAAATATCTTTTAATTGTTCTGAACCGCTTGCGGCTCATCGCTTGTTTTACCATTAGAACTCCCATGTCAGCTTTAGTAGACCAATAATGGTCTATATGTGGTAAAGTATGATACCTCGACAAGTACAAAATTCCAATAAATCTACGTAATTCGTTAGATGTAATGTTAGCAGCAGCATTGTTCTGATGTGCATATGTATTTGAAAAAGTAGTTATATCCTAAATTATGGAATCATCAGTATATAGGGAAAAAATTGCCGGATTTATAATGAAAATAACGAATTTTAAATTCAAAAAGTGTTAATGCTATTGTAGGGCTTTAGGCCAGTGGTCGATTTTTCGACCACCGAAAATTATGGACATTTAAAAATAAGAAAGCTTGTCATTTACAAATCGATTTACGTCGATTCTTATACTATATTATTCTGACTTTACAAAGAATAAAAAACAAAAATCAAAATTTTCTTTTTTATCGTATATTTTTTAGTTAGAAAAATGTGTTAAAAATTTCCTTTTTTAAATCTTTTTACCAAAATATTTTTTAAAGTCTTTACAAAATCAATTTATTATAAATATTTTGAAAGTCATTTCAGATTTTGTATTTGTGAAGACAGATAAAAAAATTTATGTTAAACTTTAGAGATATACGTTAATAAAGGTGGTGGTCGAAAAATCGACCAGTGGCAAAAAATGGGTTAAGGCACGAAAAACAAAACAAGATTTTACAAATAAAACTCATTATACATATAACTTTTCCACCAATTAATTCAGTTCAAAATCATCAATCAGTCAATAATATGCCTTTCATGGTGTTTAATCATTAAAATGATGATTTTTTTAAATCAATAATTAATAAATTACGGAATCACTTTATGTTGTTCATTTTATAAAATTATTGATTTAAATTTTTTTGCGAATTAAGTCATACTTCATGTGATGGAAATCGATCATTTTGTAGTGGTGGATAATTAAATTCTAACGAATTTGAGAATAATTTTTCATCCAATTTATAATTTGAATTTTATTATTTGAAATAGAGACTAGAAGATTAAATAAAAAAATTAGAAATTCGTACCAATGCATTTGCACTAGTATTCACGAATACGAATGTTAAATTTGAGACACGATATATTTTTCCATGGTTCAATTTGTACATCATCAAAATTATATATTTAAAATTTAATCGGAAAAAATTTTTTCGCGAAAAATTTTAATGGACCTCATTCGATTGCTTAAAAACGATATCAAATACAAAATTTCTGTCATAATGTTACAGGACAAAATGGTATTACTAAAAGCCAACAACAATATGAATTTGCCGATAGGAATTTTGAGAAAAGGGAACAGATTCCCGTGGAACTTTAGTTACTATATAGGCAATTTTTGGAATGATTATGCGTCACCACACATCAAATTTAGTTGGTAAACAGGCCGGTTTCGGCTATGTGTCATCTCCTGTTATTTTTCTTTCTAAATCATTTCCCTATTGTTCTTTGTTCGCTCTTGCGTCCAAGTATCTCTCCGTGTCACTGTCTCAGACTTGTTCGTTTGGTCCTTTTTCTACCGGTGTCTATCTCTCTCTCTCTCTCAATCTCTCTTTACACCTACCTTTCTCCCAACCATAATAATCTCTATTTTGTTGTGTGAGATCGTAGTTGGCTGGTGTTCCTTTCTATATGCGTTATAATTTTTAATTGTTTGTTTAATTCTTATTTTGGTCAGTACGTTGTTGGCTTCCTTTGGGCTACTTTTTTTTAAGTTTTTTTTGGTCGAATATTATGACTGAAGTGGTATTTATTTGTTTCATATACATATGTATGTATTATTCTTCAATGTTTTCCAATGCGTATAGTCGTCGTCTTTTATGATGTAAATGCAGCAGTTTCACCGTGTTTTCCAATGTGTCGCTGACTGTATGGTTTTTTATGTAGTTTTCAACATTAACACTTATTTTATTTAATAAAAAACATTGAAATACTGCAATATATCAACAATTAAAATAGAAAAGCAACAATCAATTCTTTAGTAGAGAGAAAGAAATATTTTATTGGCTGGCCACGATATCGAAAGATTTCTTTATTTCGTACAACTACATTTAATATCAAAACAGTTTTTTTATTTTAAATACAATTGTACCACCGAAAAAGTTGTTTCGACAGCGCAGGCCAGGCAATTAATATATCCACTTCATTTATTCAAATTTATGGATAGGCATAAGTAACGTAAAAAATAATATATTTAAATGGATTTTCATAGTAAAATTGTAATCTTCAATACAGTGCTTAATTACATACGTTTTTAAGTAGATCAAAAGGTGCTAATTTTATGAGCAATAAGAATATGTTGTAACGAATATGTTCATATGAAACAATGAAAATCTCCAGTTTTGAACTGCTACATACATAATTCCATTTTTTACTAGGACCTTATAAATTTCAAACTGCTGATCAAATCCAACAACCAAACACAAACGTTGTTAGCAAATACACATACCAGACAAAATTGTTATGACGGGAAGAACCGATGCTTCCGATTATACTTTAAAATATTTAAATATTTAATATTTAAAGCACTCACAATTTATAACATATAATTTTCTCCTAAAGGTACATTAAAAATATTTTTTTTATCATAAAATGTAAAACTTTCAATTTTCTCCTTCGTACAAGTTTATTATTTTTTTTTTTTGGAATGTCTGATAATTTTGAAATTGACTGATTTCTATCACATACCTGTACATATTCCAATATTTTTTCTTATATTCCTCGTTTATTTTAACGTAGTCATATTTAAGAAAAACCAATCTAAAAATGCCATTATTTTTCCATTTGCCACTATGGGTGCAACTTCAGCTTAGACTATGACAAATACACCTGTGTATGTACTTATTTCAGTTTTGTTTACAATAGATTAACCTTTATTTGCAATATAGGACACGTATTCGAATTATTTATTTCGGCACACATCCCTGAATATTTCTATTTTACATTAATTAGTTTTCAAAACTTTAAAACCTATTCCTCGAATTAATTACATTCGATTACAATATAATGAAAGCCTATAAAAAATTTATATATGTATGAGCCTGCAAAGCAAATTCCATTTCTAAAATCTTTTCTCGCTATGCAGTTTAAATTCTGTAAATTTCCCATTTCATAATTTCAAAAATTTTCAGGAATTTCTTTGACAGTATTAAAAAATTAAATACCATTATTTCTTTGCCCAATTACTGTACTAATCATTATCAAACGTTGTCAAATTCCATTTATAAAATAAAAAAATATTGGCTATATATTTTACATCTCCTAATTTTATTTTTAAGAATCAAACTTTAAAACAGTCCATTCTCTAATGTATTAGCCGTTCGATTTAAGCCATCATCAAATAAAAATAATAAACTTAGGTTAAAACATAACACGAAGTCTTAACCTTGTTTCTGTGCAAGTTCACGTGCCTTAGCGCGTTCCAACTTAGCGATGCGAGCCAAACTCTTCGAACCCAAAATACCACCTCCCCAGTGTCTGCGAATTTCATCGTGACGGTCGTTGTAGTTGGTCTTGATGGCTTCAACAACCTTGCTAAAGTTGGCCTTATCGTTAGCTTCGACATGCGTCAAAGCTAAAGCTGTGCAAGTCTTGCGACGCACCAACAAACCGAGACGTGCTTTGCCTTTAACAATGCAGTAAGGGACTCCCATTTTTCGGCATAAGGCAGGCAAAAATAACACCAACTAAAAAAAAAAAAAAAAAAAAAAAAAAATTACGATTAAAAACAACATTAAACTTGGGAGATCAATATTTATATAATATTGTCATTTAAAGCAACTGTTAGGCTTTATATAATCAGATTGTCAATCTTCCACAATATTTTTAGCCATCCCTCACAAGGGTACTAAATACAAATTCAGTTGAAGAAATTCGAGTTCAACATCATTTAAATATGTAAATGCCTGCAAATGCTTTGATGTACAATGTACATACATATACATTTTAACTTACCTCAAGCGGATCAACATCATGAGCGATGACAACCAATTGAGCCTTCTTCTGTTCAACCAACTTGGTGACAGTATTGGTACCAGCACGGATGAAAGTGGGTTTCTTCTTGGGCTGAACATCTTTACCTGCAGCCTTGGCTTCAGCAATCTTCTTCAAGCGTTGCTTCTTAGCAATGACGGATTCGGGGCGGTATTTTTCCAACAATTTAAACATTTTGACGGCAGTGGTCTTGTCCAATGTTTGGCTGAACTGATGAATTGGTGGTGGCACCTTCAAACGTTTTTGCAAAACAGCCTTCTGACGTTGAACGCGAATGTATTTCGGCCATCTTACAAAGCGAGACAAATCACGTTTAGGTTGGATATTTTGGCCTAAATGAAAAACAATTTACTGAGTACATAACACAACATTTTTCAACATTACATGACGAACTCTACTTACCAATGCCAAAATTCTTGGGACGCTTTTCAAACAGTTGATTTACAACTTTCTTGACGACTGGCTTTTTGACAGCCAAAGGAGCTGGGGCAACCTTCTTGGTTACTGGCTTCTTCTTTGGTCTGGGCTAAAAAACAACGGAGCTGTTCGATTAATATGTTTGGAATCACAATTTGTTTATACTACATATTCCAACTATTAAGGTTGGTTGTTTCATGACACACAATTTCTAATTTCACTTCCCACTTTTCACGTACCTTCTTAACAACCATTACGAATTATTTTTTTATAAGATGCTAGTGAAAATAGCAGATTTCAGAACAGGCCAAAATAAGACCAGCTATTATGTCTGCTTGTCAAAAAGGAAAGGAGTTGAGCGAAACGGAAATATTATCAATGTCAAAACTAATGCAGAGTTGCAGATCAATATGATTATAGCGACACCTAGTGTAAATTTTCAAATAGTACCTTTTAGCTTTAGGATTTCAACTGTGTGTAATAACGGGTTTAATTCACATCGTTATTAATCTTTTTTAATTTTTCCTTCGGTCATTGAAAAAATCTCGGTATGAATTTTAATTACTTTCGAATATTTTTCTTTACTTTCTACTTTTATTCTTCTGTTTTTAACAATGAAAAAGGATAGCTGTATTTGTGGCACTGATTTTTTTACTTATGTATTCGCTTAAATTTTTGCTATGGTTAAATTTTAATTTTTTTATGTTTCCACACCTATAGTTTTTTCAAAAGAAATTTGGAGCATTAGGCTTCGTGTGCTAATATCAAATAGACGATAACATGAAATACTGATCATGTTAAAGCAAGTTTTTCCGTTTGTTTTAATTGTAACTAACATAAGTATATTATTACTTTTTTTCTATTTACCATCATAATGGAAAAGTAATAAGCTCCTCATAAGAACTATGACTTGAGCTTTTAGTTTAAGACGCATTATGAGTTTTTAGGTTCTACATTAAAAAAGATATTTGAGACAAAAAGCAATTTTTCAATGTGTTGCATTACAACAGGTTTGTTTTCAAACTTGCGTATACATATATAAACTCTTTTTTAATAAAATTTAACTTAATAAGGGTTTATACAGCTATTTGAAGATTTTTTTGCATATAGCCGTAATTATCTCATATGTATTTTATCAAACGATTTAGCCTGACATATATGTTCTAGTTTTTTTACGGTTTTATTTTAATGAATAAACTTAATTTATTTTTTAAGCTTAAGGTCTCTTAATTTTTGTCGATATTTCGGTACTCGATAATAATAAAAATAAAAATTAAAAGACCTTATAGCTTGTTTCCACGGCACCTGCTTCGCTCTCTATTCTTGCTTCACACCCCAATCATGAGCGAATCAACTTGCTTCGCCATACAAAATTTCGAGAGCGAAGCAGGTAGATTCATATTGAATCTACTTGCGAATCAAGAAAAAATCCTCTCTTCTCTAATTTTTATCTGCACTAGTTGTCAAAATTAATTATTTTTGTAAAGAAAGCAAATTTAAAAGTGAAAATTTAAAAAAAAATATAATTGTTTTTTGTGTGTGATTCCTAGACGTAATAATAAATTTGAATTGAGTGAAAAGTTAATTTATTTAAATTTTATAAAAGTTAAAAAACAATGGAAAGAAAAAAATATAAAATCGAAGCAGATAGATGAGTCGTGTAAACAGCATAATTCATAAACTTGCTTCAGAAAGCGAAACAGGAAATTCAAATTGTCGTGGAAACAAGCTATTAAGCTGCGCAATTGCTACTGTAATATACAACTCTGCGTATACCAAATGGTTTTTCGCTTCTCTTTCCCACCAACATTCCCCTAATGTTTTTTTATTTTCCTTTTATACTTGTGAACTCTCAGCTCAATTAGATTGGTTTTTTTCATCTTTTGCTTCGTTTTCTTGTCGACAAGATTTTTTATCGGGGACCAGAGTGCAGTGTGCGAGAAGATTTTTAATTTTTCAATTAAACAAATTGGCAATAATAAAAATAAGCTTAAAGTTCATTAAAGTGCAAATAACAAATTGTTGCACTGACAGTCGATAAGAGAGTGCATATAAAAACTTCAAAAAATCAAAAAAATTAAAGAAAATGTTCAAATTGAAAATTTGTATGTGATACTTCATAGATACATCCACCATTTTTTATTTCTATCTTATTTTTGTTTACTTTTCTGTTGGACATTCGTGGTAAAAATAACAAGGATCAAAGAAGACCAGAAAATGAAACTGCTTTATTGCACTTTGTGAATGGGGTAAAATCAAAAGAATATAGAAAATAAAACTAGAATATTTTAAAAGTAGCCGAAAGAAAGAAACAAAGACATTTGGTGAAAAAGGAAACGTATCAAACGATTCTAATTACACAATAGCTAGAGATAAACATGAATTAGGAAGGAAAGCAGAAGTTAAAAATAAGAAATTATCGGAAATAATGTTGTGAGTGCACTTGTGTTCGCAAAGCTTTTGAATAGATCCTTTTTTGGTCTATGGCTAAAATATGGCACATGTTAATAATGCTGCTATAGCTACTGGTGGTAGTAGTAGTAGTAGCGGCGGTGTCGGTGTTGGTGGTGGTAACGCAGCAGTTATTGCAACAAATCTCAACACTCATGCAGTGGTTGTGTGGGAATTTGAATCTCGCGGTGGCAAATGGTTGCCATACACTCCTGCCGTTTCGCAACATTTGGAGCGTGCTCATGCCAAAAAATTGACGCGTGTTTTACTTAGTGATGCTGATCCCGAATTGGACAAATACTATGTGAATGTACGCACTATGACACAAGAGACTGAAGACGGTTCAAGCCGTTCTGTGGCAGGTGTGCGACGTATGTTTTATACTCCAGCATCACCAGCTGGTAAAGGCACAAAATGGGAATGGGCTGGAACAGCATCATGTGATTGGCATCCTTATAATATGCATGTCCAGTGTATTATTGAGGATGCTTGGTCCAAGGTAAGTCAATAACTATTATTTTAGTAATACTTAAATTAAGCGCATATTTCAAATAATAGTTCGAAATTATTTATTTTAAAATGTTTGACATATTCTACCAATTAACAATTTTGTGAAATTCTTTTATATTATCTCCACGTCCGGAAATGAAATTTGTCTGAGGAATTAATATAACTGGATACTCTTGAGCAGACGACATAAAGTTGAACGAATGAGTCGCTGCTACTAAGTATTTGGCCATGAGATTTATGAATGGCCCTTTTACGCGGAATTGTAGACTCTTAAATGCAAATTGGAAGTTATAAAGGATAATCAGGATTCAGCATTAAATCGCTCATTCTCATTCTTTCGAATTATGGTATTGTCTCAAAATGACTTAAACCACATCTTCTATGGAGACAAAAAGTGTTATATGCACTAAAATACTATCTCTGTGCCAAATTTCATTCAAATCTGTTCTCTTATCTATGCGCGATTTCATATATAAGAATTATGGCGTTAGTCCATTAGTTGTCAAACCAAGTCCATTACCATCATAAAATGTAGTCTATACGTTATCCACGAGTCCACTAGACCCACATGGTGGAGTTAAAAGTTAGAAGCCATTCATATTTCCTGTTGATCAGAAACTACATATTGATTATGCAAAAAATTATGAAAATAAAGATGTTTCTTTCCATCGATGAAAGCAAATTTGAGGTATTGGACCGATAAAAATATGGAGGTCCATAAATGCAAAATATGCCGAACAAAATTTAATAACCACAGTTAAGCATGGTGCAGGTTCGGTGATGTATGGCATCAGGTGCGGTTGGGAATTTATTTTTCATATAAAGTACTATGATTAAAACAACCCATCTGTCAAGGATCTTGGATCTATAAAAAAGGTGATGATCTCTCGGAGAATGTTACAATGATGAAAGAAAGCCACTCTGTTATAACCTCAAACATGTGAATCATCGTCGCCAATCACCGGACTTAAACCCAATAGAACATTTGTGAGGAAGCATCTTGACAGTCAAATTCGAAAATGGACAATTCGTAACAGGGATATGCTGAAATCCGTTATATCAACAGGATAGTGATAAACTAAATAGCTAGTGAAGTCGATACCCCTAAAATTAACAATTGTTATAATAGTAAAAAGCATATCATGCATCTAAGATTATCTATTGTTAAAAAGTGTATGGAATTCTAAATACTAAAAATTTTTTTCGTCCATACTTTCTTTGTACAATTTCTTTTGATGCGTAAAATGTACAGTTTCTTTTGGTTGTGTTTTATAACTTTATTTTTATCTCTATATTTTTGACCTTTTTTATAACAATTTGGTTAAAATATTACTCAAGCTTGAGTAATATTTCAACCAAATTATTATAACTTTATTTGTTTATTTATTTTTTTAGAATTTGACAAAATGTGTCTTCACAAAACATAAAATGTTTATATTTAAACCTAGTTTAAAACGAATACTTTATATAAACTTAAAAAAATCCGCACCACTTCGTCATTTTATAAGTTATACATACCAAACGCACATATTTTTAAAAGTTATGTGCAAGATTCGATACAGATATGACAAAATAATCTACATTAAAATTAATTTATTGCTCAATTAAATTTTTTATTTAGTTAGAAAAAATTTTTAAGCATACATTTTTATAAACATTTTGAAATTTTTCATAGGGAGAACAAATAATGGACTTGTATGGCTCCACTGGTCTTCCATACACCATAAACTTTTGCAATCTAACACAAACACGGCAACCAAGCGGTCCCATACGGAGTATAAGACGTACACAACAAGCTCCATACCCTCTTGTAAAGCTAACACCACAACAGGTTCAACAATTAAGTGGTTAGTAAGAATCAAAAGACAGTTTTTTTTTAATTTAATTATTTTCCTTCTGGTTGCAGTACAAACAAATTACTCCGAGTATTGCCATAAGAGAAACAACACTTTGCCCAAGCTAGCAGCTAAAACGCATAATGACAATAATAATAAACAGCAACACCAGCAACATTTACAGCGTTTAAATAATAATGGCGGCTTTGCTCTTAGCAATTCTAGTGCCAGTCGACAGCCGCAGTCTCTACCACTATCTCATAGCCATACACATAGCCATCAGCAGCTTTCTACTCATCCAGCACCTGCTCAACAATTACAGCATCAACAGCAACAGCAACAAACCAATCGTAAAACCACCAAACGAAACGGTGAATTGTCAACGGCGAATTTAAGGCAAATTTTGAATAATCTCAATATATTTGGCAGCAGTAGTTCGAAAAACCAACAACATCAACAACAACACAATCACAATATCCCGACGGCAGTAAATGCCGTCCCCGCTTCCAATCACCTACAGTCGCATGCAAATCATCTACATCCTTTTTCACATTCCAGCAATGTTTTAACCTCTTCAATGAGTAGCCATCATAGTCGTTGTTCTGATGGCTCATTACAATCGCAACGAAGCAGCCGCATGAGTATGCATCGTTCACGTTCTCGCACCCGCGCCTCTGATACGGACACAAATAGCATGAAATCAAATCGTAGACCCAGCGTTGACACAGTTTCCACTTATCTCAGTCATGAGAGCAAAGAAAGTTTACGTAGTCGCAATTTTGCCATATCAGTGAATGACCTTTTGGACTGTTCCTTGGGTAGTGACGAAGTATTTGTGCCTTCTTTACCCGCCTCCTCCACAATGTCTTCCGTTTCGTCTTCCTCCTCGATGATGACAGCAGAAAGGGCACCTGCGCCGCCACCTATACCCACAACAGGTTCCATTTCTGTGGCGGTGTCTGGTACGTCGTCTTCTCAGCACTCCTCGGGACCGTCGTCTCAGCAACAGCAACAACAACAGCAGCAGTTACAGCAACAACCGATAGCTGGTTCGATTGTTGGTGTGGATCCTGCCAGTGATATGATCTCACGTTTCGTTAAAGTCGTTGAGCCACCAGTGTGGCCCAATGCTCAGCCCTGTCCCATGTGCATGGAAGAGCTGATACATAATGCTCAAAATCCGGCCATCGCCTTAAGCCGATGCCAACATCTAATGCATTTGCAGTGTTTGAATGGCATGATTATAGCGCAGCAAAATGATTTGAATAAGGTAAGTAAAGGAAACATTTATGTTTTAGGAATTTGAGAGTTAGGTGAAAAAAGACCATAGGAAGAAAAGGAGCAGAGAAAATTTATTAACATATGTCCTCTCCAAAAGAAATAACAAAATAAAATTAAATGCCTTTAATCGCAGTTTTTCTATAAATTCCAAAATAAAATCTGTGCCGTGATTAATGAAGTAAGTTTTTCCCAGTACTAATACTGTGTATCCTGCACAAAGAAAAGATTAAAATTCTTTTATCCATCCTTTTTTCATTATTTTTCGAAGACTGCCCGTTTACATGTGCCTGTGTTCTGCAACTTATATGAGTCATCCTGTGATAGACAGGCTAAGTAGCATGAAATACATATTTTTTGATAAGTTCTATGGATTTGATCATTTTATGACAGATATAATTTAAAATTTTAGTTTTTGTTCGAATTGTCCTAATTTTTGCCCTATACCATATACCAATTTTTCTGAAAAAAAAAATCCAACACGTGTGTGAAGACAATCTCAACTTCACTCTTATTTTTTTTCTGCTAAAATTTATTTATTGTATCTTCAAAAACTGAACTAACAATAAGTATTCAAATCTTAAATATATATATAATTATTAGGCCCGACCAGTGTCAGACATAAACTTAGTGATAATAATTAATAATACATAAATGTCATGTTAAGCACAAAAAATATTTTCAAAGAATTTCATCTGCTGAGTTGCGTATTAATGCCGTAGTATCCCTCTTTTTTAAGCGGATCTGTCCAGTAAAGTTCAAGATGTTACGAGCAAGGGGATTAGGGTGGGAATCGAGTTTTGTTAAATATTTGCCTGCATATTTTGCAATTTCAGCGGTCACAAGTGGCATATTTAAATCACGATGTAAAATTGAGTTTTTGATGTACCATGGAGCCGATGTTATTAACCTTAAAATTTTGTTTTGCATTCGTTGGATTCTCTCTACATTGGAAGCTGAAGCAGTGCCCCATAGCTGAATTCCGTAACACCATATGGGTTTCACAAGCGACTTGTATATTAAAAGTTTACAATCTAGACTGAGGGTAGAATTTCTACCAATCAGCCAATGTATCTGGGTTAACTTAAGCTTCATTTGTGTTAGCTTAGAATCAATGTGGTGTTTCCATGTAAGCCGTCGGTCAAGGTGTATACCAAGGTATTTCACCTGTGAATGTTGAGGAACAACTTGATTGTTGATTCGAATGGGGGAACAAGTATCTCTTCGTAGCGTAAATGTGACATGAACACACTTTTGCTCATTTACTCTTATTCTCCATAAGTTCAACCACAGTTCCAACAGGTTAATATGTTCCTGGAGATATCGGGATGCCTCGTGAGGGTTTTCATGCATACTAAGGCAGGCTGTATCATCAGCAAATGTAGAAGTGAGGATATTACTGCTCAAAGGCATATCACAGGTATAAATCAAATACAAAACTGGCCCAATATACTCCCCTGTGTTTCGGGCACACTCATGAAGTCTCCTTCCACAACAGTGAACTTCCGGGCAAGAATGTAACTTTCTAAAAGATTTACTATGTTTATTCAATTTTAAAATAAGGCCTTCGTGCCACACTTTATCAAATGCCTGAGAAACATCAATAAAGAGGGAAGAGCAATACTTCTTTTCTTCAAATGTTCTTCTTATAAAATGTACCAATCTATGACATTGTTCAATGGTGCTATGCTGACTTCTAAAACCAAATTGATGGTCCGGTATGCACCCATTATCAGTTAGAATTGGGGACAATTTTGTCATGAGAAGCTTTTCGAAGAGCTTTGAAATTGTTGACAGTAAACTTATTGGCTTGACTTGACTTGACTCTTATTTACTTAGTTTTAGCATCTAGCAAGCCTTCGCGTGCTCTTTGTTAATAAAATTGCACTATTTCCTTTTTCCTTTTGAAAATGTGCAGTTAGTGAGTGACATATGTTTCCAAGTATTTTGTAAAATAAAGCATTGTTTTATAAAGAGATCAAAAAGGTTCACAATATAATATCGGTCGCATAGACTTTTTAGCCAATATGTTAAAAAAGTTCGACATCGTTGGACTGACTGTATTATTAAATAATAAATTTATAAAAAAAAAATCAACTTCGCCCCGGGATCCCATGCATTTAGTTAAAAAAAAACTTAATTGAAACCACAGTTAACAAAATTTGAAATTAATTTACTTTTTTTTTATTAACAGAATCTTTTTATCGAATGTCCTGTGTGCGGCATTGTTTATGGCGAAAAAATTGGCAATCAACCGAACGGAACAATGTCATGGAGCATTTTAAGCAAAAGTTTGCCTGGCCATGAAGGACAAAATACCATACAAATCGTATACGAGTGAGTTTTCCAAATTCATCTTTTAAAAAGTCTTAAGAACTAACAACAAAATTTTTAATTTTTTTAAATAGCATTGCATCTGGTATACAAAATCAAGAGCATCCACACCCAGGACGTGCGTTCTTTGCTGTGGGTTTTCCCCGCATCTGCTATTTGCCCGACTGTCCGTTGGGCCGTAAAGTTCTGCGATTTCTTAAAATAGCCTTTGATCGTAGACTGTTGTTTTCTATTGGTCGTTCAGTGACTACCGGACGGGAGGATGTAGTCATTTGGAATAGTGTTGATCACAAGACGCAATTTAATATGTTCCCAGATCCCACTTACTTGCAACGTTGCATGCAACAGCTGGTTCATTTGGGCGTTACCGACTAAAAATCATTTATTAATATTCATTAAAATTAAACGACATTCATTCATTTCACAATTTCATTTTTTATTTTAATTTTTATTTAAATGTAGTTTCGCTAAAATAAAGCTAATGAGTGCAATGTCTCGATTCATTAAATCAATGGACACATACATTAAAACTTATACACATTAACACGCTAACATGTACACATACACAAACGCATGCTGACACCCACCAGTTTGAGCAACTCAAACTTTAAAATGAACTGAATTGGAAAACAAGACAAAATGAATACATCCTAGAACAGTAAGATTAGATTTTAGGCGTAGTTATAAAATAAATAAACAAATACAATTATAGTATTAAGGGTTAAAAAGAAACTAACAACAATAAAAATTAAGTGTTTAGTTTGTAAAAAATATGCACACAAGTTTATTGAGGCCTTCCAAATCAAATATTAAATTTATAAAATTCAATAGAACAAAAACCGGAAACTCAATTACTTGGTCATGTTCAAGTGTATTTATTACTGATAATATATATTTATACATACATATTTGTTTAGTGTTAAACAAAATTAGAATTTTCTCTATTTTCTAAACAATTAAAAAAAATATATTTGTGATTAATGTTCTTCCATTTTTTGTTTTGACTTTTTATATAGTTAAATGGAGTTTACAGACTTTGTCATACAAAAACTTCAATTATGTATTTTTGCTAAGAATTTAACTAATAATATTTAAAAAATATATGTATATTTAAGTTTGTACTCGTATTTTAATTTTAGAATTGTAATATTAGGTTACATATGCCTAAAATATATCTTTATACAATTATTAGTTGAAAGCAAGAAGACTTGTATTATTGACTTTAAAACGAGTATTACAAGATTATTAAGCATTAACTTTTTAATGTTTTTAAATAATAAAAAATGAACATATAATCTATGATATAAGTTCTCTCATTGCAAGAGTACGCATTATTTTTTAAATGCCATTTGTTTAATTTTGACGTTTTATGTGGAATCGTTATCGAGAACTATTAAATACTATTGATAGGATATTACTACTATTATGGCTTATAAAATTACAATTGGCCATCAATATTAGTTAATTATTGGCTACAAAGAGTTCAGAGCTGCTGTCTTTTTTTACTGTCGACGTGATGTGACGTCGACGCGACAATCATAATAAGAGGGAATGTCATTACATACAATTAGGATACGTTCGTAAATGCAGTAGTAAGCTGCAAAAGAAAATCAAACTTTCTGCATTATATTAATACAAATCAAATTATGGTTTTATGCAACTACTGTACATGACCTTCATTAAACGTACATACTCTTGGGCACCATCTGTTTCATGGTTGCAGTTACGTGCATGGTAATTTACTCTTACAGCGCGTTATTGCATTTGCGAACGTATGAACGTACTCATATGTATATATTCCGATTAAAACATTTTTTAAACAGAAGGTAAATTGCTTTAGATTTTTCTGAAGATCTTATGGCAAAATAAAACAGACATCTTATTTACATGTGCAGATACTATTATCACATTTATATATATATATATGATTATAGTTATATGATACGCATCGCAAAGGAAATTATCATAGTTCCACGTAGATGTTAAGTGTTTTTTTCAATAATAGTTTGCAGATTCTGGTGCAATTCACTTAACATTCATCACGCATTCACTTTAAATCCTTTAAAAGCTTGGATAGATACAGAAATGCAGTCCTGCACAGGAACAGAAAATCAAACTCTCCACTACATGGATACAAATACAATGATGTTCTTTTACTATGTGACTTGCATATTTTCTGACACCACCTGTTTCACTGTGCAGTACAGTACTGCATTAAGAACGAACCCCATTTCTCTGCAGAATGCAGCACTATTGAGTAAGATAACAGATATTTAAGATCTAGGTCTGTATTTGCTATCGTAGTGCAAACTTCTTCTATTTTGTGGATCTTTGCATTATCTTAAAATCAAAACCTCTTCTCGATGTGACGTTTCTTGATGCTTTTCAATAAGTTTTTTCAGAAAAAAAAAATAATTGTCAAAGTTACATGTAGAATTTGAAATTTTTTTCTAATGAACAATGCCACTACCATTAATTGGTGTGTTAAAGGTGGCATTCCTGCCTCTAGCTGAGAGTATGTACAACCATTCTTGCTCAGCTACCTGCCTTTGAACAAAGTTTTATTCTTAAATAAAAATTAAAACCGCACTCGTCAATAAATATAACTTTACTTATGCAATTGTGTAGCCCACTGAGAAAACTTTCGCACAAAGTTATGATCACGGATTGTTCCAACTCCATTAAAGACATGATGATACTGTAAATTCTTACCCTTCAAAGATTTTGAATTAACATTTAATAGCTATATTAGATGTTATATATTATTTAATTAAACTATACGAGTATATAACTATAAACTGTTTAATTTGTATTTTAATATTCAAATTTATCGGTATTGCACCCATAAAATATTTATCCATTTCAAAATTTGTTTGTTGTGGCTTTAGCTGTTCATATGTCGACATTTCATTGGCCGCTAAACCAAATCGTCAGCGAACTTAAAGCACTTTCAAAACGTTCAGCCTAATATGTTTATGCCAAACCAATCAAAAACGATATCAGAAGATTTTAGTGAAATTAGAGAGAGCGTTTTAAAGGATAAAGTGATATTTTATATTTGCATAATTTACAGCACTTTTATTCTTCGCTAAATAATTCACCAACGGTCCTCCAAATTTTGTTTCGTTGAATATACTTAAGTCGATGTGCTTGTCCCTCACATCTTGCTCTTATTAGGTCTGATCCCGTATTTTTCCATGAAAGTTCGATAAAAACAATTTTTTTTCACAACAAATGAAAACATCTGACATTTCATTACTATATGTGTAATTATTTATGTACATCTATGCCGAGTGGCCCAAATGCAAGTGTCTTTTTAAAAATTAAATGAGCTATGATAACATAGTGATGAGCTGTGAGATATGGTGCTCCATCCTGCTGTTGCCATCCAAGTTCATATCTTTCACTTCAGGCCATAAAAAAGACCGTAATCAGTGCTCTGTAGCGCTCGCTGTTGCATTTTGGAAAAAAAATACACACCTGTTATTCTCTGTGGCCGCATGGCTTTTCGACAATGACAATGCATTCGATTTCCACATGCAGCGATTTCATTTGTTGACATAACAAATTCGAATTCCAACTGCTTTGCAATATTTTTCAACGTTGTTAAACCGTAATTGGACTCATTTTGGTGCGCGGAGATACGATACAGTAAAATTGCTATCAGTGTGAAAAGAAGATATCATTTAAAAAGATACTTGAGTTTGTGCCACCCGTTATATGTCAATTAATGGCGATCATTATATTCATTTCGAATTCGTTCTTTTTAATGTTCTATGCAAAGCTCGTCGGGAATTAAATATTCTCCAATTCATTCTCAGCAAGGACAATTATTATTATTATTTTTTCTTTTGTTGTATTATTTTATTGAATACTGTAGCAGAATGCTGACATCATTTTTAAGACATTGTCAAATATAACATTTGTAAATTGATTTGCAAAAAAAAAAACACCAACAATAATAACAATAATGATGAAAATAATTCCGGCTGACTGGTCGGTTGGCATTCACTATCATGTTAAATAATCGCATTTAAATTGATAGTGGGTGCCCTTAAACCATTTAAACATTAAAGGGAATTTTTCCCAAGGACTTCCTTGGGACTATCAACTGTGATTTTATTTATGGAATAATTTAAAACTTACATATCAATAAAACACAAATACGACTAAAATACAACATGTATTCCTAGAAATTGACATTCAGAATGCAGCACAAACAAGCATGTCTGAAATTAAAATGGATACTCAAAAAAGTATTTTATTTTTAGTAAATTTTATTTACTCGTATACTTATGTACCTATGTATATAAATATTTAATTTTTGACTTATTGTCCATTAACACACATACACGCAACTAAATAAATCAAAAAATGTAATGTAACCTGGTTTTAACCAAATTTGAAAATTTGGAAGATGACCCTGTAATAATATAAAAAATATATACATATTTGCAATAAAATACGCACAATGACGATGATGATGACTAAGGTGATGATGATGTCGTTACTGATGAAGTTGACAATACTTTTTTTTGAAATAAAATGCAACAACAAAATGCGTAAGCAATTCCAAGTAACAATAAATGATATGTTTAATTTAGTGTAATGTTTTTGTTTTAAATGTGCAACAAGTGAAAACAAGTTTGAAAAAAAGCATTTTCCGATCATAAAAATATAAACGTTTAATATGAAAAACATCCAAACAACGACACTCAATAAGAATCTAGTATATTGTATGTAAGGCAACAATTGCACTATGGGCACAGATTAAATTGCAAGGACCTAATATACATATTTTAAATTGACTCTGTTAAATTTACTTATATGAAGAAGTCTAAAAACCCCTTTAAAGTTCAAACGATTCAAAAGCTTCAAAATAAGAAAATCTTTAAGAGCCTTGCGAAAATCTTTTTTTCTTCTGAGTCAATTTTAATAAAAAAAAAAAAAACAAGGAAAATCCTTAATTTTTCCCTTTTTGTCGTCTAAATAGAGCAGAGAGCATGCAACATCCTTTCACCTTGTATGTGGATCTGGGGATTCGATCTCCAGGTTTTTCAGTTTCCAAGGAACAGCCACATTTAACGATGTTTAACGCACTAGGACATGTTCTATTTTATTATGGAGTTTACAATTCAAGACACTTAGGCTAAGTTACAGCCATAGTAACCTATTGCACAGGAAATTATATACAAAAATCCAATCTATAGGACAATCTAAATGATTTTTCGTTGGGTCGTGCGACGGGTGTAATAATTTGGTGGCCTTTGTCAATTCTGCTGTTTATTAATCAGTATCTGGTGTTAAATCAGCATGACAAACAAGTCAAACGTCAAAGCCAAATGATAAGAATGTGTAATCGAATTAATGGTAGGTTGCGTCACAAAGTGAGTCCAAAAAAAAACAAAAATTAGTACCTTTCGTTTGGTCGTGAATAGAAACCTACTCACGTTCTTATTTTTATATATAACAAACATATTAATTAACACTATTTTTTCGACCTTTTTTGTTTTAATATATATAATTTTTTGTAATCAAGCGTTAGGTCTTTTTTTAAAAAATAATAATTTTATTCAATATTTCGACGCCTCTTTGGGCGTCTTCTTCAGGAAAATTTTTTTATTAATATGACAATTGAAAAAATTTTTTGAAAACTTATTTTACATACATACACAAATGAACAAATTGAAAAAATTTTTATGTTTGTTATAATATATATAATTTTTTTTGTTATAATATATAAAAATTTTTTCAATTTGTTCATTTGTGTATGTATGTAAAATAAGTTTTCAAAAAATTTTTTCAATTGTCATATTAATAAAAAAATTTTCCTGAAGAAGACGCCCAAAGAGGCGTCGAAATATTGAATAAAATTATTATTTTTTAAAAAAAGACCTAACGCTTGATTACAAAAAATTATATATATTATAACAAACATATGTGAACAAATTTTATTTGTAAAATTTTTATTCGAATTTTATTTTATACGAATAATTTTATTGAAATAATTTCGCTAGAATACTTCATATTTTAATAACTTCATGCGAACAAAGTTTCTCGAACGATAACAAAGTTATTGGAATTTATATAATATAACAAAAACTTATTGGTGCCATTTTATTCAAATAGTTTTTTTGCGTTATTTAATTCAAATACAAATTCCATTTTTTTCGAATAATTATTACAAATTATTCAAAAAAATTATTCTTATGAATTTCGAATTAAATGTATTATAAATAATTATTGGTTATTTTTATTCAGTCTCTAGGTCATGTATTATTTTAAGTAAAACTTCTTTGTTTTATTAAATGTTATTTTTTATTTTTAATTCAATATTTCGATCACCATGGGTTTTCTTCATCAGAAATTTGAGTAAAGTCGTAAAGAAGTTTTACTTAAATTAATATATGACTTAGAGCCTGAATAAAAATAACCATAAATTACATACCATAAGGTCGATAAAATTAATAAATATATACATAAATAATTATTGGAATAAAATTATTCGAAAAAACGTTATTCGAGTAAAAATTACTTGAGTAAAATAATTTCGAAAATTTTTGTTAGCAAAAGACATTTGTGCGAAAAACTAAAGCCAATACAATTATTTATTCCAATAATTATTTTGAGATATATTTCCCATAAATCAAATGATATGGCGTTAAATATCTTGTCATACGTCGATGTAGGAGTAAATGTCATAATCAGGCAGCTGGACACTGATTTATACCAATTTACAGCTCGATGTCACAATTATTTCAAATTCAATTTTAAAAATCTGTCGCTCTAATTAAAAATTTTTAACTGCCTTGCGTGAGCTGTTTCCTAATAAGTGTGCTCTTATTTGAGAACAGTAAAAGTGCCCTTTTTCCATTTCGTAAAGGCAAACAATTAATTTTTTTTTTTGGAAAACTGAACACCTCAAACGATTGCAAATTAAAAAAAATTTCCAGCCCATAGTGCAATGTTGTATGCATAAACATTTGAAGGTTTAGGTGACATTATTCGTACTTGTTGTTGTTGTTGGATGTTGTATTGATCCTAGTCGAAAGAAAGAGAGAGATATTTAAGTCAGTCAATCAGATCAGCGATTGCACGAAAAAAATAAATAAATGCAATAAAATAAAACGATTATGTATTTTTTTCAATTCTCAAGCACATAATTACAATAAAATAAATTAATCTTAAAGGTACAAAACCGAGTCTAAATGCGTTTAAAATTTTTACTAAAATATCAGTTTATCGTAACGATTCGATAGCGCCGGTTGTGTTTTTTAAAATAACTAAACAAATGTAATAGAACCTAAAGCAATAAAAAATTGGAAATAAAAAATTATTGTGGGAAAAAACAAATTCAATATAAAATCATACCTAAACATAATAGAACTGAAAAGTTCAGTACTATTTAACTAAAAAAAACAATTTGACAAACTGTATGAAAGTGTTTTGGAATTAATTAATATAATAATTATGAATTACAACAATTCATAGCAAAAACAAACAAAAAAATTAAAAACAAAAGAGATAAATAAATCATTTTAATTGAATTTGATCCATTTTAGTAAATTTTTTTATTCATTGTCCACCACAAACCACAAGCCAATCAAAATAAAAAAAAAATCTATAATCTTTTGAGAATCAATTGTCAACCCACTGACATCAAATTAATTTAAAAACAAACGTTAAAGTAAAAATAATCAAGTTAAAATTCAAATTTATAGTCATCGTCATTTTTTTATTTTGAAAACAAGTATGTGTAAAATAATTTTTATTAAAAATTCTGATTATAATCGTTACTGACACTGATTAAGTATTTATTATCGGTATTGATACCGATTACAAATGCACATTTGAATATTTAAATGCTTATTATTTTAATATATAAAAGGTTATTTTGTCATATCTTGCATTGAAAGTTAATAAGATATAAAAAATTTTAAATAACCCGGAAGTGAAATAAAATAGAAAAATAAATAAAATCTTAGGAGTTAAGAATATAATTAGTTTTAAAAGATGAAACTGCAATTATCTATTAATCTAAAGATCAATTTATTTATATAAAAATCGCAAGATCTTATCATTTTATTGTTCTTAATATTTCTCACCCAAAATTGCATATATATATATATATATATATATATATATATATATATATATATATATATATATATATATATATATATATATGTATATATATATATATATATATATATATATATATATATATATATATATATATATATATATATATACGTATATATATATATATATATATATATATATATATATATATATATATATATATATATATATATATATGTACATATTTTTTACTAAATGTCATATTAATTTTTAATTTACATATACAGGCAAAAAACGGTTGTCCATATTTTGCCCCTCCTGCATGTTCGTATTTTTTTTCTAAAAATAAAAGTTGCAGAAAAGAACATGTTTTTTGTGTTTTATGTGTTGCACATAAAATACGGAAATATGTAATTGTTTTTCATCCAACCTTATTTCAGTGTCAGATACGATCCTGTTCTTCACTTTGCTAACTTTTAAATTTTAAAAGCAATTAAAAAAGGATATTTTTCTAAAAAAAAACACTAATTTTGAAGTGTTTTCTTTATAACTTTTATTATACATTTGGAACAATAGAATATATCGAAAGCTTTTTCATCTTTTTATGAGAAGCGTAAGAATTAAAAAATATTAAATAAAAAACACAAATTAATAACATTTCAAACATACTCGTACATAACTTGTAATCATATAAATAAATATTCATTTATATGAATATTTATATATTCAATAGAAAAAAATTATACGAATATATTCCCTCTTATTATGATAGTCGCGTCGACGTCACATCAAGTCGACAGTAAAAAAAGACAGCAGTTCTGAACTCGTTGTAGGCAATAATTAACTAATATTGATGGCCAATTGTAATTTTATAAGCCAAAGTAGTAGTAATATATCCTATCAATAATATTTAATAGTTCTCGATAACGATCCCACAATGGCCAATATATTGATGTCGACTCGGTGTGACATCGAAGTCGACAATCATAATAAGGGCAATTGATTAAAACTGTAGTTTTCTCAATACCTCACTTTATTATATGAGTGTAAGTCCTATCGGTTACAAGTTTTCAATTCAAGGAAATTCATTCTGTTGAATATGGAATATGGAAGCGGCAAAACTTTGATTCCAATAGACACTAATTTTTTCAAAAGGTCATCGCACAAATTGAATATCATTTTTAATTGCCAAATACTGGTCAATCCTAATGTTGTTTTTAAAATGTATAAATTTTTTTTTAACAATAATAATGTATTTCGTATTTCTTTCCAAAACGATTTCAAAAGAATATGTTTATAGCATTTTTGCATTTTTGTTAGAAATATCAACAGCTTTCTCCCATGATGTGTTTTTTTAATGTGTACCCCATATAATTATTATATTCTGATGAAGCATTTAACGAACATCTCACGCGAGGTAAATTAAAAAAAAAAACAAAAAAACGGTAGGGAGAACTAAAAGCACCGTGTCGGCAACACTGTTTGCAGCACTGATAACGTTCTTCTTCTTGATAATGTTAATTAATTTTCGGTTTTAAAAGTAAATTTAAATTTTAACACACTTACGTCCACAATACAGTGTCATTTAAATGACCGCCTCTAGATTGATTTATTGCAACAGTAGATCCTTTTGAGGTAGTTTTCGACCACTTTTTCACACATTGCGGGTGGTTTCTCGGCGATAACTTGACGAATGTTTGTTTTCAAATACTCCAACATAAGGGGATTATACGCCTAGACACGGTTTTTGACGTAACCTCACGAAAAGAGTCTAACGACGTTAAATCGCATGACCCAACTGATGCTGCGAAGACGTGAAATTAAGTGTTTAGGAAACTTCAGTCGTGCTGTGTGGCTCGTGGAACGATCTTGTTGAAACCACATATCTTCCAGTTCATAATCTTCAATTATAGGCCTAAAAACGTTTGCATTGACGGTAACGGTTCCTCCAACATCGTTTTTGAGCAAATACGGCTCAATGTCACCTCCAGGCCATAATGTGCACCAAACAGTCCTGGATGCAATGGCTTTTTCAGAATCATTTCGGGGTTCTCCTAGCCCCATATGTGACAATTGACGTAACCACTGAGTGAGAAATGAGCTTCATCGCTGAATAAAATTTTGTTCGAAAAATCAGCATTGAAAGCACTTAATCAGCATATCTACAGAGTTGTGAATGGTTAGCCGGCTTTAATTGTTATGTGAGTTGGACTTCATATGGATGGAGATGCAAATCTAAACGTAAATTACGCCATAATGAGCCGTAAGATAGGCGTAATTGCAGAGAACGCCATGGAATGATGCAATGATGCATAAGTCTGACCGCATCTGTAACGCTTCCAGTCTTTTAAAATTCCTTTATAATCTTGCCAATTCCTTGCACAGTATGTCGATTATGATGATCGAAAAGTGGCCACCACTTTTGTAGCAATTTTTGTAACTATTTTAAACAGTTTTTCGTTTTAACTATTTCAAACGATCCATATTCGTAAATGGCAAACCTTTGACTAAATAAATAACATTTTAGGTGTCATATATCTAACAGCTGACATACTTGCTAGACCGGCGGTGTTTATATGTATATACCTTGCATATGCAACATCTTGATGCAAAGTGAAATCTAACAACAGGACACATTTGCAATTTGCTATTTATTCTTATTATTACTCGTATTAAGAAACAATTCTATTTATTTCATATTTGCTTAATGAATTCGATTTTATTTTACTTCCGTGAAAAATATATTTGATATTACAATAAAGTACCGAAGACACATGGCATTCCAAAAAAATTAAGTTTGATATCCCTGCCACATGTAGATTCCTGATGTTTTTCCAATAAGCCCACTGTGCGGTGCACATATGATTTCATAGACTTTTGCTATAATGGATAATTTTTTTATTTATTTTGTTTTTGATTATTTTTGGTTTTCTAAATTTAGATTTATGACAAAGATTGACTGAATTCACATTTGCGCATTTAATCAAGGACATTGTTACTCGTAAATAAGATTTATTGTCAGATCGAAAACACAAGACGAATATACATGTTGCATGTGTAAATCAAACGCATTTAAACTTTGATTTGTCTATCTAACAAGCAAACTGTCCGCTACTGTGATGTTATTGTCTGTCTAAGTCATGCATTTATATTTGCCATTTATGGCCATATTACCCCTCTATAATGAATGGGTGTGGGACGGGGAGTTGGGAAGAGTATTTCCTATTATGGCGGCTTGCAAAAAACTTGTTATACAAAACAAATATATATATGTATAAATATATATTTTTAATTGTAAATCTTTATGTTTTATTGGTTTTTCATTTGATTTTTCATACCCTGTTTAGTTGCTATTTCTAATATTCATTTTAAAATTGTTGCAACAACAAAAAAGTGTACAAAGTGCAAAATACAATTACATCATTTCGTCAATTCAAGCGGTTTTTCTTAACAAAATTATCTACTCGTATTTTGAATATAGTTCAATTATTTGTTCCATATTTAGTACTTCGTTCTTTAAATGCAAGCGTCCCTTACTTGGTTTAATTTCATTCTATTGATTTACAAAATCATTATTTTACTGAGAGATCATTATATTGGAAATTTAATAATATTATAAATTATTTTGGTTTAAAAAAGTTCATAAAATACCAACACAATGGAAAATTAATACGTTTTTGCAGTGGGCGTCAAAAAAATGTTATTTATTATTATTGTTTTGTTTTTGTTCTTAAAGTTATTAAAATCTAATTTATTGTATGAGTTTTGATTTCCAATTTTTGCAATTTATCTCGTATGTATATATGTATGTTATATAAATATCACTTGTCACTGTGTTGGGTTATGGGGGCGACCCATCCATATCGAATATGCAGGAAAGACTTTGTGGCCATTTTTTAATGCCCCAATTTCCGCTACACTCTACATGATTAAATGAAATTGTGGAATTTGCGACTTGTAAAAAAATATCTATAACATTTTTACAAAATTTTACACTCCAGTTAGTGAAAAATCGATCAGACGGTCGATGTTTCAAATTGCACTTTACGTATGCAACGTGATGCATACTTAGCGATTCGTTTATGGTTTATGAATTGTGCATCCTTTAGGTGCAATTAAACTGTACAAGTGATTTGCAACATATGTAATTATGTTTACATGACTGACCGTTTATAACAATGAAATAAACTTTATTCAGTTTTTATACTCTTTTCACAAAAAAAAAAAAAATATATATATATATATAATAATAATGTGTGTAAATGAAAATCGAATACAAGGGAAAGTAGTTGAAACGGTTTAAAAAGGTAATATAATAACTTAACCTGAAATAAAGTTAAGTGCAAGACGTTTTACATATCTTCATTTATTGTGCAGCGTATTTAGAAAAGAACACGATGATTTTATGCACTAATGCACGTTTTTTTAGAAAAGAACACAAACTTGTTTTCTTTTGTTTGAATACACGTATAACACACAAACAACGAAACGAAACGAACGAAAAACAAAACGAATTAGCGAGTACAAGAAAGTCTGGTCCTACATACTTACATATATGTATATAAACTATAGCTTTTAAGTATTGCTTATGTACTATGTACTGGATGGCGCAATTGTAATGTCATGATTTGAATTGGCCGCCGAAATTCATGCTGCATTAAAATAATAGACTGCAAGTTTGTCAAATAATCAGTAATAATAATTCCACGTTATTGAGGTGTATATCGCTCCATGGCTTGTTGGCATCATAAATGTCAAAGCACAGTGACATTTGGCGATATTTGCAAAAATTTTACTCAATTTAAATTATGATATTACTATTGCGCCAAACTGTACAAAGGGTGTACAATTGCAGGTGCAAATAAAATAAAAATATGTAAAATTTTTTTGATTTAGCTGCACCATCACTCTTTCGTGCAGATAAATCGAAAATGCCGTTGTCTAAAATGCACTTATCTGCCTAAATGTACATGTATAAAAATATGGTTACCTGCCCAAAAGTGCAGCTAAAATAAATTCTATTTTATACATTAAGTTCCATATTTTTATACATTAGGTTTGTGTATTTTTTTAACAATTCGATTTTCCTAAAGAAATATTGGATTTCGTTAATACATTTTATTTATACAAGGTGTCGCACAGTAATGTCATAATTTGAATTGTGTGCCATTTTTGTTTTGATGGCGACGAATGTCACTGTGCTTTGACATTTATGATGTAGATATATAGGGAATGAGTTGTCAACAAGCCATGGAGCGATACACATAACAAGAACATGGAATTATTGTTACTGCTTATTTGACGAATTTGCAGTAGATGTCGCAAGAAGTGGTCGGCCCCGTATGACTTGTTCGACCGAAAACATCGCTGCTGTTGTTGATAATCCAGAACCTCCAACGAGACGATGATGCACACAATTAGGCATCAACAGACGATCGTTGAAAACGAATTTTATTAAAAGATTTGAAAATGTTCCCCTACAAAGTGCAAACCGCTCACAAACTGTTGCCTGCTGACAATTGGACAAGGTTAACTTATTGCCATACTCTGATGAGGATGATTTCGTATCAAAAATCATAATGAGCAACAAAGCTTATTTCCACTTGTGGGTTTATGTACACAAATAAAATTTGCGTTTCTGGGACCCAGAGAATCTATATGAAATGCACCAAGAGCCATTGCATGCCCTCCAGGTGATTGCTTGGTGCGGCATTTGTAATGAAAAAGTGAAGATGCCGAAGGCGACTACCATAACCATAAATGGTGAGCGTTACAGAGAGAAGTTAAACGAGTTTTTTTGTTTGCCGCAAGTTGCGTATTGGGTCTCGATTATTGTTGGTTTCAATAGGACGGAGCGATTGATCACACAGCTCCGACAACGTTGGAGATTTTAAGACAGCATTTTTAGGTCGAGTGATATCCCGTTTTGGAGATTTAAAATGGCCGTCCAGATCGCCAGATCTAACTGCAAGAGACATCTTCGTTTGGAGCTTAATAAGATCTTGCGCTTAACACAAATTGCGAACTTTGCAAGTGTCTTGAAAGCGAACACTGAAGAAGAAATCGCCAATTTGGAGGCAGACGTTTTGCGAAAAACAATTCAAAATACAACTTGGAAGGTGGCCCTTTGAGTGATATATTTTTTTTTCCAATTAACGTCATCAGTTTTACACTTTCAAATAAACTTTTAATGAAAACAGAGCTCATTTTTTAATTTTTAATAAAATGGATTTACTTTTTCGCCACCTTATATTATAAAAACATTTTAATAACATTGCAACTAACAAAGACAATAAAATTAGATAATAATTAATTTTTTTCTTTCAGGTTTGCATCATGGAGTTGGAGTGCGATTTGAGTACAATTCATAATGAGGAATTGCTGAGAAAAATGGTAAGCAATAAAACTAAAGAAATTTAAAAAAAATGTGCTTTAAAAATGGGCGGCATGTTCAAGATCTTATCCAAAACTTTGTGAAAGTTATGACTTCTCTAATATTACAATATCTTTATATCCAACTTTATATTTGTTTTATAAACTTTAAGAAGACAAGCATTTTGATCATAATATGTATGTAAAAAATAATGTTAAAATATTAAAATTAACACAAAATAGCAAATTAAATTAATCTTGATACTCGTATTATCTGTTTACATTGATGAGTAATACGAGTTCTTCCAATCACGTTACTTTATCATAAATTCCTTAATTGATCGCATCAAGCCCCCAGTTTATAACCCAAATAAAACCTTTTAAGGAAAAGCAACATCATCATCAATAAAGAGCAGCCTCCGGCCAGAAAATCTTTAGTTCATTCATTCAATTTAAACGACAGAGCGTCTGCGGTCACCCTTGTCTGTGGAGCGTGGGCTAATTAGTCTCATTTCATGTAGATTTCAGTGAAAATGCTGGATTGACAAAAATGGTCTTAAATCAATAAAGTATAGAATATAAAAAAAATTGTTTACATTACAATTTTATTAACAAATTTATGTGTTTCCACGAGTACATATATGAAGCCTTTTATTTTTTTAATTGATACAAAGCAGTTAATTGTTGAAATTTTAAATTATTAATATTTAAATATATTAATGAATGCAGCAAGTTGACCTTAATATATACATATATTTATTTATTAAAATTTTTTTGTTCCATAAAAAGAGCAATAATTTTTTATGTTGACATCATAAATCTTCATTTTTTAATTTAGCTCATCAGGCCAATTACCAGTATTGATTTAAATAAAAGATCATGCCTTTTACAAATATTTTAAGAAATTATATTTTTATTTTTCACAAGAAAAGACGTTTTTTTTTAATAAGAAAGCACTTTCTTCAAAAAGTCGTTTTTTTAATGAAAGTATTTTTAAAAGAGAACGTATTTTTTTTCTTTATACGACAAAACTTTTTGAAAAAAATCTTTTTAACCGACTTCAAAAAAGCCGAAGATTATCACTTCACGTATATTTTTCATTTACTTTGTTTTTATTGTTTGTACACGCATAACATCTCCATTTATGAACCGATTATCAATATTATTTTTTTGTTTGAAAGGGTTTGCTTGTAGTTTGGTACCATATTTTTTTCAAAAATCGGACGAGGCAATTCGCCCCTAAAAATATTGATTATCGCATAACACTCCCACTTACAGATCGATTTTAAAAAAAAATTCCATTTGAAAGTGTAGCTTGTAGTAACTTCGGCTTTGTAATATGTTCGGCTCTTTGTATTGAACTTTGTTTTTTTTTGCCAAAATTATTTCTCAAAAAGGACTTTTCCATTTAGAAAATAGCGTTCTGACAGTGACAATACTTTTTTCGAAAAAATATATACTTATGGATTTTTTTAAGTCCGTACTAGGCGTGACTTCTTATGGAGTTCTACTTGAATTTCGAATTTATAATTTTGAATTTATTTCTACGCGGAAAAATAATCCTTGCAGGCATGTGCGGATGAATTTATTTTAATAAACAAAAACTAATAAATGTTTAAATACTCATAACAAGAGGGGAAACAATATCTAAATTAATTACAAAGCTCATAGAATATAAAACTGTCGAAAATTCCGTGATCCAAATATTAGATAAACGGCAATACGGCAAACGAAAAATAAAATCTTTGTTTTAATATTTTATATTGAAATTTATTATGTGGGATATTATTTTCAACTAATCGTTTAAACAATTAAATAATAAATTTCAATATTAAGTATTTAAAATAAAATATATATTTTATTTTATTAACGAGCTTTAGGTCTTTCTATAAAAAACAAATTTATTTTATTTCAATATTTCGACTCCTCTTTAGGCGCCTTCTTTAGCATTTTTTTAATTGACATTTAAAAAAAATTCCTGAAGAAGACGCCCAAAGAGGCGTCGAAATATTGAAATAAAATAAATTTGTTTTTTTTTTATAAAAAGATCTAAAGCTCGTTAATAAAATAAAAGATATGTATTATAAAAAAGGTCGAAAAAACAGTGATAATTAATTAAAATAAAATATTTTATAACCGAATTCCATTGTATGTACTATAATTTTAACGTAGCTAAAGAACATTGTAGAGAGTTTTGAAAAGTTTTCTGAAGGGATGCAACCCTTTAACGAAGAGGAAACTGATGTCTTTATTAGAAATTCCACAAGGAAAAATCTGGCGAAGCTAAATTTCTTTTGAAAGGAGGGTCATAAGGCTATCTAAGCCTGTTATCATAATATATTCGTAAGCTATGATCATTGCAACTATATTTTTCCTAACGTGGGCGATCCACAAAAAAAGGACGAGCATGGCAAATTTGTATTCAATAAAATTTTAAGTCATCAATTTGTTATGTATTAAACGATCATTACTTTTTTATGATTCTACAATTTTTTGTTGCCCTTTTTTAGTCAATTTTGTTTCATTCATTGTAAAAAAAAATAATAACCCGATGTAGTCTTTTTTGATCCAGACTTTTTAAAATAAATTCACTATCAGAGGAAATTTTTCTGTACACATTTTTATTGAATTCAATCCTTTCTAAATTTCCCAAACAAATTAAAGTCCTAATCAACAATTATAACAACAGATGGTCATTAAGTAATAAACAATAAATCCTTTTTTATTAACTTAATTCTTGCTTTGGTCACAAACTGAAATGCCGTCATTTGTTTTCATTTTGGCAAAGTTTGCATTCGTGATTACATAATGCGAGAGGTACCACGAAAACACGAAAACTAAATTTTCAAGTACAAATAAATTAATAAAATTAATATAGTACAAAAAATAATAAAAAATGAAATTGAAATACAGGCAGCATAAATAAAATAAACAAAATTTTATTCTATCACCTCCAGTTAAAAGTGCCAACCGATCAAAAAAAAAAAAAAAAAAAAAAATAATAATAGCCAACCCCTGCAGTAGTAGACAGACAGACACGGCAACATCTGAATCACGGCTGCCGAAGCGGCGTCGCATATGAAAGATGTAGTCATCTCTCGTCGTCGTTTAACACATTTGTATGTATTGATGTACGTATTTACGAGTATGTAAGTATATATGTTCATGTATTTGACTAGTTTTTGATTCTTCAAAGAAAGTGACGTCATTATTCAATTGAAGACAATAATTGATTAAAAAGGCAAAAAAAATTATATTTAAATCAAAACTTACACACGCACATTCTCTCTCACACACACACCCACTAAATGCGAGTTGTACTATATTTACAATGCAGAGATCGATTTTTATTGCAATTTGTTATTGTAAATACATATACATATATACATATGGATTGCTTATGTATCACAGTTTTCTTCTGAACGTTTTTCTTTGCGGTTTTTTTATAGCATTTACACATGTAATCTGTCTGTCTGTCTATCTTTTTTAAATACATATAATGTACGTTTTTGGCCATGATGTCCATTATTGTTATTTAATTTTGTTTTATTGTCCGATATTTTTTTACAGCTTGTTTGTTTTGTGGTGACACATAGTCATGTTGTACTAATTTAACAACCGGCATACTCGTATCTGTCTGCTTTGTTTGCGTGGGAATTGGAATTGCGCATGCGTAACTACACGTACTTACATATGTATGTACATATGTACATACTTATATTTAACATTTGCATAATAGAAACATATTCGTTCTTTGGCTCTGTTCCATAATATTTTAACATGATTAATATATTACTATTTCTGTAATTACAAATTTATACAGACATACATACATATACATACATATGTATGTATGTACATAGATACATACGAGCATACATTGTACATATTTATTAAGACGTTATACGAGTAATTGAGTCAAGGTCAAGATGACGAATACAGTTTGAAAATTTATCAAACCACAATAGCGAAAAAATAGAAGTTATTTTAAAAGAATGATTTTATTTTCGAGAACAAAGTGAAAGTCATTCTTAAAGAGCGATATTTTCATTGCTTCCAAAGTACGCATGAATCAATGCATTTTTCCGATTTCTTAAGACCCCAACAAAAAAAATGAAAATTATTCCTAGAGGGACATTTTTATTGCTTTCAAAGTACGTATCAATTAAGGATTTTTTTGAATTCTTAGGAACCCAGTGAAAAAAAGTGGAACGTATTCCTAAAGAACAACATTTTAATTGATCCTAAGATCCTCACCTCATTTTTTTAACAACGAGTTGACAAAATTTTAATAATTAGATAAAGGAAAGATATATTATATCCGAAGAGATTATTGAGATTAAATGAATTTAAACACAGCAATATACAATATTTTTATGATCATAAAAGAAAATAGGAGTAGATCAAATGGAAGGAAGGAAATAATGTTGTTTGAATAAAATTAAATTTAATAATTAACATTTTTTGTATTCTACCCATAATAGTTTCTATTAAATTCTTGATAAATTGATGATATTTTCCTGAAGAAGACACCCACAGGGTGTTGATATATTGAAAAATAAAAAATAAATATATTGTTTTTAGACCTCAAACTCGATAAATTAATTCAATTAAATTCTTGAAATAAACAAATAATTAATTAAATGTATTAAGCAGTTTATAGCCTAAAGTAAAATATGTTTCCATATGAGTATAACGAAATCAATAAAAAAGTATCAAATTTACATTCCGTGCAATTATAACATTAAATTTATATTCAAGGTTGTCAATTAATGCAATTGTGTATTGATCAAACCAGAGTAGTGAAGAACAAAATCTCCCAATTAAAAATTGCATTCTTTATACAATACCCAGGCAGATTTTTTTTTGTTAAATAAATCGGCAATTTCTACAAATGAATATAAACGAAGTAGAAATTTGTTCCTTACATTTGACACTTACAATAATAATAATAAATATGACTTCTTTAATTTCCTTTAATATAAAACAAATGGAAACAAATTGGTCAAGACTCCCTCCCTCGGTTTGTCTGCGCAGTTGGGCCTACATTAATAATTTACAATCAACTGTTATAAAGCATTGATTTTATTTCAAATATACTGGCTTGGTTAGGTATTGATGAAATAGCTCAAGTTTTGCTTTTATTTATTTATTTATTTCCTACCACCCGCTTTTTTATAAAAATAAGTACTGTTAACATTTTTGCATGGGTGCATGTGTGTGTGCGTGTGTGTATGTACGAGTAGTCTGTCTAATCGTTTATATGTCGTTTTGGAGGTATTGCAATTATGCATGGGAGTATTTTAGTTGCATTACGTTTCACTCAATTCACTAGAATTGGCGATCGTCAACAATAACAACATCGAAATTATTGAAGCAACGACATTTTTGTTGTCTAAAACAAAGTCGTAATGAATAACGACGATGAGTTAAGTTGTTGCTATTTTTTTTTGCTTTGCTTTAGCTTTGTTTTTGCTAATGTGGGCGAGAGAGATTTTTTATTTTTGTATGTTTGTTAAAATAAAAACACGTCTATGGTGAATTTCTATCAGGGGAAGATAAAATTAATCTTCAATATAATCTGTCAGGCATGGAAAATAAACATTTTAAAATGATGTTAAAAATTTACGTTTTTGATGTATGAGATGTTAATAAAGTATTTTCATAAGAAGTTTCACAAACCAACCATGTTGTTCTTGTTTTCTTATCAACATCACATCAATGTGAAATTGTATTGATCTATGCTTTGTATGGCATCGGGCAAACAATTTCAAGATTTCAAACTTAATAACGTTAACATTTATTTTTTAGTGGATTTAATTCTATTATTATTTAAATATGTGTAAAGTTTTGTTAATATAAGACTGAGGATTGTTTTCGATATTTCGAAACTCACTGAATATAATCTCCAGGGATATACATTTGATTAATAAGATAATTTCACAAACAATTAGAAATGAAAACTGGTCTATATTTGAATAATAAATAAACTTAAGAAAATTCCAATAGTTTACAAAAGCAATTAATAAAAAAGGAATTAGTATTAGCCACACTGTAGGCACACAACTATAAATTAAAAATAAAAAATAGCTCCGAATTATTTAGCCACGAGATAAAAAATAGACTGAGCATACCATAAGTAGAACTGACTTTTCCATCTCTGATCTAAGTTCTATATACAAATTGAATGAAATGGTGTATTGATTTTGTCATTAAACTTTTCTATATCTAAACGAGATTGATTGCAAAAACTAAATGTATTTTATTTTATTTACCTTTAAAGAATATAAAAAACGTTTTTTACGCCTTATGTCGGTATTATTGTTTTTATGTATTTATGTACTCGTATGTATTTGTATGCTGATGTTAATTTAGAATATCTGGGGTTCCAAAACTTTTTTATTAAAAGCTTATAAAGTTGAAAAACTAATAATTTATATAAAAAAAGAATAAACAGTTTTAAATTCATAAAAATTTTGTAGTATATATTAATTCTCTTGTGAGGCAATAAAAGTTAGTTGATGGTGCTCAATATAAAGAAAATAACCGAAATAATTAGCCTTATAGCGGTAGCCGATTTTCAACGTCGACAATTTGCACTAGATTAAACAGATAGTACGAAATTTTTCTTTGATATAGTATTAAATGTCAAAGTCGCAGGCGGATTCGATAAGACCAACTACTCCTGTTATGTAGTTCTCGCTGGTCTGAATATAGAGTTTAGTTTTTATGCTTTTTTGGTGATAGTTCGATTTCTTCACCAGCCAATTAATTTTCTGTTTTGACGGAACACTTTTCTTTTAGGCTTTTGATACTCCAGCAGATTTATCGATAATATACTTTTTAACTCAAAATGGTTATGAAAAAATGTCGGTAAAATAATGTGGATAACTCATTAAGAATATTCCACTTCATCCGTATCTCTGTATTGTAAACTAAGAAATTTACATAACAATACCACGGTTGTCTTGAAAAATACTTGGCAGCGTAATTTTACGTCACTCTTCACATTATGCAAAAATAGCATCACAAAGTTTATTAAAATTATTTAATCAGACTTAAAAAATTAGATTAGCTACAGTTCAATTTAGTTATTATACCATAAAATTAGGAAAAGTTTAAGCATAACGGCAATAATCAAATAAAAGCGTGATTAGAATGGATGTTATACTCGTATAAAAGAATTAGTTGGATAATCATCTCCGAAAAAATTCTCATATTCAATTTCGCAATCGATATCTGGCTTAAAAGATAAACGATTTCTCCAACTTGTCTAATTTAGCTTTTCCTGTTTTTTTTTTTAAACAGGAATGATTAATAACGAACTTTAAACCAACTAAAAATAAATTTAATTCAATTAAAAAATTTCGGCAATGACATTAAAAATTAGGCACCCTTGAAGAATCACTGTTTTAAGAACAAGACTTTTACACTTTTTTTCTCTCAATTATTACTTGTTGTGGGCTAAGACACAAAATAATAAAAAAATATACATGTATAACACAGATAACTAACTACCTTTTTCAAAACGAAAATATAATAAACATGATCGCAGTCGCTTCGCATACGGTCACATCAGCCAAAACGACCAAAACAGCCAACGTATCACATCATTCAACTTCACTTTATACTACAAGTTCAGTTAAAATTTTCAGTTTCAATTTAAGTTTATGCCATAATAATTTCAGTTTGATTTTGGTGCTCAATCGAAACGTACGTCTTTTTACACAATAATAAAAATTAATAAAACATTAAAACGCGTATATAAATATTTTCTGGAACAACAAAATATAATACAATAGTAAAAGAAAAACGAATTTTTTTAAAACAGTTTCAAGTAAAAACTGATTCAAATTCTAAAGTAAACAAACTGTGATTAAAATATAAAACGAAATTATCTATTTAATATTTTTTTTTTAATAAAAAAAGCTATTATTTTTACCTTTTATTGTATACGAAAGCGACATTTAACAAAAGAGAATAACTGCTTCTTATTTTAGTATTACAAACTATAAATTATTCAACGTTTTTGTACTTTCTCAAACGAAAATAAAATTTTAATTATAAATTTTGTTGTTGGAAACTGTCAACAGCAGTCAAGAGAAAAGACCCACTTGCAAAAAGGTAAAGAAAATTCTACATTTATTCAACTAAATTTTAATTGAATAGAATTCATCATCATTATTTGTTAAAGTAACAACAAAAAAAACAAAATTAATATTTTTATTTTCAAAAAATAAAAAGGGTTTTTAAGGTATATTGCTAGATTTTACAGCCCTGCAATTGTTTTCCTAGTCTTCTTCATAACATCTACATTATTTTGAGTTCCCGGGAAATCATTTTTTTGTGTGGATTTAATGCTAGATATGACTGAAATTTTGAAAGCAAATTTTATTTATAATAAAAGGAAAGAATTACTCGTATTAGTATGTGAAATATTCAAAGTCCTGTCTTGTATTTGAAAAGTCAGTGTTAGCAAATTATTGAATTTATAAATTTAAGTTTAAATGCCTGTAGGAAAAACAAATTAAGATGATGTTTTGTTTTTTTTTTCCAATAAATTTGTTGCATTATGACTTGCTTTCCTATCGCGGTGCATTCTAAACACTTGCCACTAGCTACAAAGTGTCATGAGAAATTGGTAAGTCTGGTGTAATGAAGTGTATAGGAGTATTTGATGAAAAGAAGCTTTTATAACAAAAAATATATATATAAACAATTCGAGCTTTTGCAAAATGCATTGTTTTTTTATGTGACTGACTGACGATTTGATTTAGCGACCAATGAAATGTCGGCATATGAAGAGCTAAAGCCACAATAAAACAATGCATTTTCCAAAAGCTCTAATTGCTTTTAACGATTAGTTGGGGAGAATATCCCGAAAAATAAATTTCAGTATTAAGTATTAAAAAAATATATATATTTTCTCAAGAAGTTGGGACATTTACTTTAATGGATTTCATGCATTAGTCTTACTTTATTTTCTTCCGAAAAGCATGATATCATTTAAGTCAGCTAAAGAATTTTTTTATTTAAATAAATAAAGACGTGGGAGTTCTTGTTTCTAACTTAAACGAGCTATTTGAAATTCAGCAACTGTCTCGGATTCTTTTATCAACTATGTATCAGTTTTGTAGTTTAAACAATTTTTCCCGAATTCTGTTTTTTGCAATTTTTTATTTTTTTTATCTTCAGGATGCATCAAAAATGTATAATAAATAACCCACTCAAATTCTAGTTTAAAAACATTTTTAAGCAACTTTTTGCTGGTTCACAATAAAAAAAAAGAAATAAATAAACTGACGCCATCAGCAATTACTAGTGGGTTTTTCCGCCTTGCAGAGGAGTAAAATCATTCCATTTCTACTCCGCACACAGCAAATGTTATAGCATTGCTACACTTGTTTTGGGTACATGTATATCTGTGATGCCCGAAAGATGGGAAAACAAACTATAGGGCACCATTGCTTCGAAATAAATGCTTAGTATTTAATAGTTCAGAACAAATCCTAAAGAACCTAAAACACATTGGAAAAAAATTTCAAAAATAAAATCATTTTAACTGTGAATAAAAAAATGGATATATAATTCCTTTACATAAAAACTAGAAAAAATTACATCTGACGCCATAATAAACATGACTTTTTTAAATTAAATTTTTCAAATCTATAAAAGATTTGCCAGCTTAGCAAAAAACCGCTTGTAAACTTTTTCTCGTTTTGTTTTTGCCAAGTTTTAAAACTTTTAGAAAACAATCGTTATAAGTGGATGATGACGTTAGAAAACATATTCAGTTCAAAGATAAAATATTAAAACTTTATTTCCAGAGTTTGTCAAAAGTTTTATGTTTTGTTTACCAAAAAAAACAAAAAGATTAAACTCTTCAAATACAGAATATTATCGTTCACGCCTTAAGAGCAAAACAAAACAAATTTTTTTTTATTTTTTATATTTAAATCTAATTAGCATACTAATTAAATGAACAAAACAATGAACGCCGCAATATCGTTATGACACAAAACCTATTTGGAAAACAAAATTAATTTTGATCTTTGAAGGCACTAGTCTCACATTTAATGCGTCCGGTCAAGCAGGTTTTCTTCTTGCGAACTAAAAGGCAAATTGGAAATTCGTTTTATGTGAAATGATGATTAAATTCACATATGTATGTACATATATTTTTGTTGTTTTCGTTTCTGAATGCGAAATTATATATCTATTACCTCAATAAAATAAATTAATATTTATTTGGTGTTGAATTTTTGCACAAAATATTAACAATACGAGTATTACCCCGCATGACGTAATTTCTCAATGTATTTTAACTCAAGCTTTTGATTTGTTGTTTTTCGTTGATTTGTTGTTGTTTTTCACATCTAGCCAGACAACTTGAATTAAAATAAATTAAATTTTTAAATTAACCACAGGCAATGCGTCCAACTACGTATTTAGTTGAGGTTTGTTTAAGAATTGGCTTCATTGCCAAAAAAAAACAAAAATACCTTTAAAGGAGCATGCCTTTTTAACAGGAAACATAAGAAAATACGCATACATACATACATACTTACAAAAAAATTAGGTACTCTTTAGGTAAAGGACACTTCCAAATTTAATAAATATATGTATGTAGATTTTGGAAATTATACCACATAAAAAAATCTTTCCAAGAGTACCTTAAAAAAGTAGCACCTAAGATTTAAATTTTAAAAAGCACCTTTATAAAAATTACCTTATAGAGTGCCTTTTAAAAATATTACCCCGTACAACACCTTTTAATACAAGTACCTTTTAAAACATGTAGCTTTTTTATAGAAAATTACCTTTGAAAAAAATTTTAAATTCAAAAAAGTACCGTTAAAAATAGTTGCTTTAAAAAAGTACCTTTTACATAGGCAAACTTTAAAGTGTACCTTTTAAAAAATACTCTTTCAGAACGTTCTTTTGAAAAAGTATCTTTTAAACAAGAACCTTTAAAAAAGTAAGCTTTGAAGAAGTTACATTTAAAATAAAGTACTTTTTAAGAAAGACGCTTACAAAGAAAATACATTTTGAAAAAGTACATGACAAAAATTACCTTTTAAAAAAGTACATTTAAAACAAGTACCTTTTAGAATATGTACACAAAAAGAATAAGTACTTTTACAAAAAGTACCTTAAAGAATAAGTGCCTTTTTCCCTTGGTAAAAAAGTAGCTTTCAAAAAAGAGTCCTTTAAAAAGTATCTTTTAAATAGTACCTTTTGAGATAAGTACCTTTAATATAAGGGTCTTTAAGAACAGTGTCTTTTAAAGTAGTACTTTTTTAAAAATATAATAATAATAAGAAAATAACTTTTCAAAAATTAACTTCTAAAAAATGCCTGTTACAATATGCCTTTTAAAAAAGCGCTTTCTAAAAAATTCGTTTTAAGAAAGTACTCTTTAAAATAAGTAATTTTGAAATAAGTACCTTTAACATAAATATGTATTTTAAGTACCCTTTAAGAACAGTACCTTTTAATATAAGTACAGTTTAAGAAAATCAGCTTTAAAAAAGTACCTTTTTGGTTTCCTCTTTATAAGTCTTGAAGTCGAAACCTTGTTCATTCTTGATAACATCTGCTGCGCATGCATTTCCATACCTACATATATTTTATTAGATGGATATTGACACTTTATTTATTTATCTCTGGAGTGACAATAATTTCACACTGATCATCAGCGCACTCAAACTCTCCATCGCCATATTTCGATCTTGGAAGTTAAGGACCAGATTTTACCAAGTATACATATTATAAAAGGTTCACCATGTTACTACGTGTTGGAAAATTTAATAAGAGTCTTTGTTATTTATGACCATTGAACGATTTTTTCTATTTTCTTTAATATTTTTTTATTTAGTTCTTTTGCTAAAGTCTAACTTTGACATATGTATGTATGTACGTATGTATGTATGTACGTACGTATGGATGTTAATTAGATTGTGTATATGTATTTCAAATATTGGTGCTGCCTACTACAATCCGAAAAAAAAGCTCAGATAATAAATAAATACTATAAAGCAAAAAAATATGTACATATATACATAGGTATGTAGATAGATATTTAATTTGTTTTGGCAGGGAAATATCATATGAACCCGTTTCTATTCATATGTACCCAAATCTATTCATTATTACTCAAAATTTGTTTGCATTTTTTTATTGTAATATATTACCTTATATAAAGAAATGACATTCGAGGACAAAATCTTTTTTTGCAAACATTTATTTGAAAATTTTTTTGTAGCATAATTTAATTGCATTTCACTTTGTTTTTGGTTATTGAAAGTAAAGCTCCATAAAAGTATTAACTGCTCCACACTTTGTACTCCACAAAAAAATGAGTGAAAACACACACACAATCTTATGCATACCCGATAAAAACAACATCTCTTTAAACACATACAACCACCACCTGCCATACAGACACCCATTTTTCATAGCAGTAAAGAGATCACGTCATCAGTTTATTGTACTTCATGTTAATGTTATTTATTTATTGTTATTATTTTGTTGTTGTTATTTTTTGTTATTGTTTTTCACTCTCACCTTAAATTCCCCATATTAATTTACCTTTTGCTATTTTGCGCTCTTATTTACACAGTTAGAATGAAGGCTGTTAGAGAATATAAAAATAATAATTCGGAACTTAACAAAATACAGGGCCACCACCACTTCATTTTAATTTAATTGATAAAAAATCCAAATTAATGGTTACAAAATTTTGCAATTAAATACCATAAAACAAATTATTATTTAAATTGTTTTTGCGTGTGTGTTTTCAGTATGATTTAACCTGGCTGAGAGTGAAATTGAGATGATGATGTCAATGCTGCATTTACACATACTTTTATTTGAATGTTTTTTTTGTGGGCCAAGTTATAATGTTATTTAAGAAATAAATATGTATGTACATACATATGTATGTATGTACATATTTTGGATTCCATCTAAATAACTTTATTCGAGATTATATTTTTCTTCATTTTTAGCCGAAAGTGACAAAACAAGAATAATGCAACTTCATGCATTTGAAAATATTTATTAATCAGACGTTTATGATATAATTTTTCTTAAATTTATTTAAAAAATTATTTTATAATCAAAATTAAATATCCTAAATATGATACTTATGGAGAACTGCCCATTAAAAAAAAACTTGCAAAGAAGTCAATGAAGTCCACATCTTTTGCACTGGAAGAGGTAAAAATTAGATCTTTCCCAACGATTTCCGCATCGGATTGCTATTGCAATATGCTATGCGTTTGTAAATTCAGTAATTAAATAAAACTGGCAAATTTCTAATGTTGTGCGTTCGTAAATGCAAAATCTGCAACAACAACAACAACAACAACAATTTTGTAATTTTTTGCTCAACATTTATTTTTATGTTGAAACAGATTGGCGCTTCGACTTTTAAATTTCTTTTGGCGTAAATAAACCATATATAAAGTAAATATACACAAAATCAAATACAAAGAACGGCTTATTGTTTTCTGAAAAATGGAAGAGTAAGTGGAGCAAAATTAAGTATTTTTAATAGTTATTCATTATCCAATACATAAAATTTAAATTTATTCTTTAAAATGCTCTCCCCAACTAATCGTTTAAAACAATTAGAGCTTCAAAGATGTTTGTTGTGGCCTTAGCTGTTTATATGCCGACATTTCATTGGCTCACAGTACCAAATCGTGATTGAACTTTAAGGAGTTTGAAAACATTGAACCTCATATCTTTATGCCAAACAAATCAAATACAATATGAGATTAAGTCGAATTTGGTTTATCCACAAAGTAATCACAGTCTTTCGCGGGAATCGAGTCCACAATCCTCAGACTACTAGTCTAGTACGCCTAGGCAAAACGAATGCCCAAATAATATGGTACAATTTTTAAAATTCTTTCATATATATACATTATTTTTCAAACTAAATATTAGGTCACACTGAGATAAGGATTTCTTTCCATGAAATGTGTTGCACGAAACTATTTCATTTCACCAACTGACTTTTCTAAGCACAATCAATAACATTAGCGGAAATCACTTTTTGGGTTAAGTTTACTATTCAGTTACATTAACCATAATATGCGAGTGTCTTTTTCTATTTATTGTAAAGATGCGAATCAAATAAGTAAATTCACAATTTAGAACGATTTCTAACTAGAAGATTCTGAAATAAAAAATTTAGTCAAATGAATTAATTTTTAAAAACTTTGGAAAACTAAAACTAAGAAACAGACTACAATCTACAACTCTACGTGAATAAATCTAAGCAAAGGATCTGTGAAATTTAAATTTTTTTAGCTGTTGTATGGGTCTCTACAGCATCAATTGCTGCCATTTTGCTATAAATAAAAAAGAGCTCTGTTTTCATAACAAAATTTATTTGAGAGTTAAAAGTTGATATTAATTATAAAAAACTATATCGCATTATGAATTGTTGCTCGCAAAACATCTGGGTCCAAATTGGCGATTCTTCTCCAATTTTCGCTTTCAAGACTTGCAATGTTCGTGGTTTGTTGCAATAAACGCGAGAGTTTAAGAAGCCTCAAAGAAAGAAATCTGGCGCTGTTATATTCAGCGATCTGGACGACCAGTTCAAGTCTCAAAAACAGGATGTCACTCGAGCTAGAAATTGCTATCCCAAAAAATCTCCATCGTTAAAACAGCAGACTGAAAGTTTGTCAAATAAGCAGTCACAGCGACATTTGGCGCCATCTGCAAAAATGGTAGAAAATTCAAATTATGACATTACTTCCGCGCGATGGGTGCCGTAAGACCTTAAGCTTGAGAAAATAAATTAAATTGATACATACAAATAAAGCGGTCAAAAAACTAGAATATGTATTAATTTATTGTATTTCTACAGAAACACAATGCATGTTCGTTGGTGCGTTGTAATGGATTCATGTTTCGTCCACAGCAATAAATACAAAAGAAAAAAAAAATAATAACTTAGATTTTTTTTAAACTGATCAGTTGTAAAATATTGTATTTAAAGTTAAGACAAAACACTTACTAATTGTAATTAACACATATTAATTGTACCATTTCGGGATGAGTGAAAATTCTCTCAAATTTACCCCCAAAGAGTTTTATCACCAAAAAGAAAAAACCCTAGATCTAAGGGGAAACCCCTAAACTGGCGAAACCGCCGTTTTTAAACCTTCATTCTCTTATCAAAACAAAACATTTTGGAAACAGAAAGACAAGAAAATCATGGGTTTAATAATTCAAGCAACGCATCATTTAAAATGAAAAAAAAAAATTATCAGAATATCAGTAACAAAACAGAACATGCATGTATGTACCATATTCGAACAGACATTCTGTAGTCACAACAGAGTGTTAAATTCATGATCACTTAGACATAAAAAATATACATACGAAGTATAATAAAAATTGATATTATGTTGTCATACGAGCACATACAAAATATACTTGTACTAAAAATTTAATTTAAGATTTATGCATGTGATAACAATGGAACACGGTGTTATGGTTGTAATTAATGATGGTATCGTGAGTAAGCTATTCGCTCACTTTGTTTCTTTAACTCAATTATTCAGAGTAATATTAATAATATTATTTCTTTACTTTTAGCATTAAAATTCAACAAAAATGTTCTTTTTAACACCTGCTGTCACTAATGCTGACGATGTTTTTTTAGATTTAGAGTTTTCAAATTATCATGGAATTTATTGTATTAATTAAAAGGTTTTAAACGGAAAAATACCAAAATTTTTTTCTCTTAAAGAAATTTCTCCCCTGTTCGGTATGACATGCGAAATCAAACCATTTGAAAGCGTTATGGCATTGTTGTTGTTAATATTTATTTGATTTCAATAAATCAAATAAAAAATTATGTAAACAATTTTTTAAAATTTTATATTGAAATTTATATGTAGGTATTGTACCTGATAACAGCTTTAGCTGTTCATATCCCGACGTTTCATTGTTCGTTAAACCAAGTCGTTAGTGAACTTTAAGCAAGAAAAGTTAAATAGACTCATGTTGAGTATAAATGATTTGTTGTGTTTTTTGTATCTATGATTATGTTTTTTGTAATATTCATATACGACAGAAAATTCTCATTATGTATGTGATCGTTTTGAAATAAACATATGAGTTTAAAAGCTTTAAAACAGTTTAAAGTTCATGGACGATTTGATTTAGAAACTAATAAAATGGCGACGTATGAACTAAATCTAAAGCCACAATAAACAAATTTGGAAAGTTCAAATAAAATATTTTCTATATGAAAATAGTTAATTCAATTATAAATGTAAGACAAATAATATTATTATATAAATTTAAAAATAAGCGATTTTTAATATAAAAAGGATTTTATATAACTCGAACAGAATTGCGCTAATTTGAATTTGTAAACAAGATTTTCGCCAACTTATATTTCTAAAAAGTGGAAAAAATGCATAAATACATGCTTCTTTCACGAAATTGTTCTATTTTTCTTAGTAGGTATTATTTAGGCGGGATAATGAAATTTTTTTATGACATTCACCTGTTACCTGTGACCATCTCTGGTTGTAATAAACAGTGTTTGCTTCATTGTATATTTCTTTAATTATATATTATTAAATTGTTTACATAAAATTTGTAAGAGACAAGTTAATTTTCCCAGTTGAGTGTTAAATTAAATAAAAGTAAAAAAAAATTACGAAATTTGAATAAAACAAATCCAGAAAAAAACAAAATAATTGAAGAATGTGTGGCATTAAAGTACAAAATTTATTATCAATGATATCACCGTATAAAAATATCTAAAATTGTTCTTTATTATCTTAAATAAAATAAATAAATAAATGAAAATGTTTTGCAAGAAGAAACTTAAACAAACAAAAGTAGAATATGCCGAGCTACAGCAAAAGAAAAAGAGTTGCTCAAATACCTGAGACTAGAACACTCTCTTCAACTAAAATCGAGAACTACGAAGTAGCAAATTTAACTTTTTTATGACTTTCTATCGAACATATTTGATCTTCACATTCAAACCAAGTTATTTATTAGGCTGTTATTTATTTTTCTTGAGAAAATTTTTAAAAATTTTCTAAAACTATTTTTAAATAAAAATTGTTGATATACTCCTACGTTACTATCATTTGTATCAATTTTCCATTATACTCAGGGAAAACTTAAACTTAACTTACATATATAAAAAATATATTAAAAAATATTTCTTTCAAATCGCTGAGTATTCACGCAAAAATCATATTATACTAGTTCACTGTGGTGAATAAGAAACTATATTTCCACTGAAATGAATACTAAATAAAAATATGTACAAAAATCATACATTTTATTTTTGTAACTTCTGTCGTCCAAAAAAAAATTGATTACAACCCTGCTTTCGTAATATTATATATTGATGCTTTAAGGTTCTAGATAGCTCTCCTGAATATTATTGTTATAATGCCCGTCTGTTGTATAAATTCTTTCTTTTTCTTAAATAACTCCTAAAAATCTTGTCAAATCGATGTTCTAAATTCGATCACTTTTTGGACTTTCCAACTCTGTTTTCGATGTTTCCAGGTCCTAGAAAGCTCTTTGGACGACATTCGGTAATTTTTCAGAAATTTGAAATCTTTCCTTTGTATGCCACAAATTCATTTATTATAGTGTTATTCCTTCAATAGATACACGTATCTCTATCAATAATTATCTTGAACAGTGGTTTTTATTAGCTCTGAAAAATCTTACCGCATTGGTTTTGCAGATTCGAGAGGTATTGTAGTCGATTTTATTTTTTTTTTAATAAAACTGCTCTGAAAATTCTTTTCAAATTAAAATTTATATTAGCGAAAATTCCAGGCATATCAAGATCAAACATATTTTTTAAAATAATAATGTGATCAAATGCGATTATGCTTTATTGTGACTGACTCAACGGTTTGACCACACGAGCGTAGACCCATTTGAATTTGATCGATGGTTGGGTTAGTTGCCTTTGAGTCCATCGAATTATTGTGAACTGTTGATATTATTATATTTGATCTTTCAAGAAATTATATTTGTTCACTGAGACGTGCAATGTGTGATATATGTTGCACCGTTTATTGGAATTTCAAATCAATGACATCAGCGGAGTAATATGTGCACTAAACTGCAAATTATTTAAATTATTAATCGAACGCTCTTCCGTTAGCAATTATTTGGAATCATTCTGTGAGCTTTGGCTGCAGATGTAAGAGCAGGCGGTAAAAATTTATAATGAAATTGATCTTTTCTAACATCTAAACATGTTTATCTTTAAAGAGTTAAATATAACTTTTTAGTTTTATTGTAAAATGTCAAAACTTGTTCTAAAATATATTCCCCTTTCCTTTCCCAACTCTTCGCAGTGGCAGCAATCTGAGGACGTCAATCGTAAAAAGGAAATACGATCGCAGTTGTACAAGTTACGTGAATCACGTTTGAAAGATTTATACCAAGGAGATATAATGGCTGATAGAACCGTTGCTGGTTTTGGTAAAGATCCCTTGGTTACCAGTCATGGTGATGGCTTGGCCGATCAAAGTTTTCAAAGTTTGAAGTCGAAGGAAATAAGAGATTCGTTGTCGCCCACGGAAATAAAGTTTCAATCAATGGCTCTTAATAATCCCAATACCACGGGATGGAATGTGCAGTCGTCGAAGGAAGTAAGTCCAGATGGAAGAGGTTTTCGTGCTGAAACCGTGGCCACCACGGATGGTAAGTAGTGCTGTGGTGCCTTTATATAATAACAAACACTTAAACATATTTTTAATTCTTTTTTTTTCGTTAAAACAAATACAAAGGCGTGGAAAACATTAATGGTGGCATAGCTGAGTTCAAGGGACGCAACGAAGAACGTTCCAGTGCTCATCATGAAGGAGATGACAAGAACTTTGTTAAGAAGGCCATGGAGAGCTCCAATTCTCATTTACAGGAGAAGGTTGTTATAGGGGATGAAAATTCTGGACTCACTGAAGTGCGTACCAGTTCTACTAAATCCACTTCCTCTTCCCAAGTAATCCAGTCTTCCATCAATGTGGAGTATGACGATGGCTTCCCAATAAGCCAACAGCCACATCATCAAAAGTACTTGACGGACTCCAACTTTATAAATCAGCAGGATCTGCAGCAACACCAACAGCAAGAACAACAACGCTTACTCGAAGAACAACGAATTTACGAACAAGAATTTCAACAACGCCAACAACATCTTAATCAGCAAGAACGTCGTTCTGCCGAGCATGTATCGACAACTCGCCAAACTACGCAGCAAAAAAATGTTTCCCAAAACATTCAAACTCAAGAGACGAACGAAAAGAACAAGCGTTATGTAGACATGGATAAAGCCTCACCTGAATACCAACAACACGTGCAATATCTTATGCAACAACCCGGTGAAATAATCTCTAGTACAGTGGAATATCCCAAGCCTAACGTTAAGATGATTACTACAGTGAAGCGTTTACCTGACGGTACTATCGTACGCAATAAACGCTATGAGACCGAAGAGTCGGCACCCAGTGCACCCTCAGGTCGCCAAACATCGAACGTTCCAAATCAAACCACAAATAGACGTGACTCTCAGCAACAATCTAGAAATTATCAACCAGATTCGACTTCGCACCATTCTAGGCCCAGCCAGGATATGGTAGATAAAGGAAATACCTCACGTTACGTGCAAGACGTTCATGCCGATGATATGGAAACGAAATACTCCTCTATCAAGAAGTCTAGCAAAAAATTTTCAAGTGAAACTACTTCCGAAACTATACAGGAAGTTGACGAAAATCACCCTCAAGGCGGACCATCTTCTCGCCCAAAATCCAAAACTAATGATTTTAGTACTCACGGTTTTCCTTCGGTTAGGGCCGATAAGCCTACACAGGAATATCCTACCGAACGTCCTCACGCAGCCTACCCTGCCAAAAGCTATCCTTCTCAAACTGGGCCTGTTAAACCAACTGAAGCTGTTGTACCCCACTACACCGACGATAGTGGCAATATAATCGAACGTCGTGTAAACACTAAAGATGGAGAAGTAATAATTGTGAGCTCGCAAAAGCAGCGCAACTTTAAAACCTCCACGAATTCCGAACGTATCGTGGAAACTGAACATATTGCTCATGATGATCATCCACATCAACAAATTCCCAGTAAGACCCCCCAAGATTTTTCTACTCATGGATTTCCCTCGGTGAGGCAGCCCAGTAGCCATCAGCCGAAAAACCATTCGAGTGAAAAGCAAATGCAACCTAATGAGCAGGATTTTCCATTGGATAAATATCCACCCGGTACGCGAATAATGAGTGGCAGTCATTTACCTCCCGGTGACAATGAAGTGATAGTGGTGAGTTCTCAAAAATCTCACACTGCTAAGCACAGCACCAATACCGAGCGTATCATTGAACATGAAATAAAAACGGACAGTCAACAACATGATTATCCAAGTGCTCAACCCAGTAGAGATAATGCAACTCCTTACAACTATACGGTGACTACACCGGGCGATCACACTCCTCACGGTGAATTTCCAGGTTCTCCTAAAAAGCCTTATAATACGGACTTTTCCACTCAAGGATATCCTTCAGTAAGAACTCCTGGCTATGTTGCACCTGGCGAATATGAGCGTTATAACGACGGAAGTTCAAAACATCCAGATGATGAGTATTCCACAAAGGGCTACCCTTCGGTGAAAGTTCCCACACGCCCAGCTGCCGGATTACCATCATCCCATAATCAATATCCCAGCTCTCCTAGAAAGTCACCAGGTCAAGATTATTCTACCCAAGGATTTCCGTCAGTTAGATCTCCCTCTAAGGGAACACCAACCCAGGGATATCCTTCAAATGTGGAAGTAGGAAAACCCAATGGACCTACACTACTCACCAATAAAACTCCATCCAGGACACAATCTCCCAATAAATATAAAGCTCCTAATACCACGGTACGCGAAACCACTGAACGTGTTATAAGAAAAGAAAAAGAAGTTGACTCAGCTCATCGTGCCTTTGCCGCATCCTTGCGCAGCTCTTCGCCTATTGACCATATCCGACGCGATAGTTATACAACCGATTCTCATTCCCGTCACACACCACGCTCAAGTGTTTCATCAACTAAAGCTTTCAGACGTGATATGCGCGAAGGTTCTCATGACAGCGCTCCCTCGGAAACCAGCCGCATTAGCACTACCACAATAACACGCAACACTCCTCCGCGTACTGTGGGAGGCAGAACTGTAGTAACTAAAGTGGTTAACACCAAAACCGGCCCGGGTTCCACGGACAGACTAAATTTGACTTCCCCACGATCCACCAAGTCGCCCTCTCCTGGTAAAACTGTTACCACCACAACGACCACCACCAGGATTTTGACTAGCAAAGATGTGCCAAAAGTCACAGGTACGCATACAATTTCTAAGCAAATGTAAAATTTAAAAGTGGAAACTACATATGCTCTCCAGATAACCAGCATACCCGTATTACTACTACCAACAAAATCGATACTCTATTTCCTATTAACGAACCACAACTAACTTCTATTACAAAAAACAAGCTTTCCGATAATCATAAGCAACCACACAAAAAACCTAAAAGCAACATAAGAAAAAAGAACATGCCAGTGAAAACTGATTCCACTGCTTCTGCTTTTGCTTCCGCTTCTGCCAAATTGGAAGAGGTCATAGAAGCGCCTTTCTTAAAAAAGCATTATTATAAACTTGGTCCGTCCGATCAAACACAAGCGCAAGTAAATACTACTCGTACAACATCCCAACCAATAAAAAGTTCCCAGACTTATGGTAAGACAAGAAGTTTGCTACTTAACTCACCACGGTCCACAAAAAACTAAAACATTAATTGGAATAATACGAAAATTACAAAAGTAACACGCTTCTTATACGCTCTTCCTACAACTTCACTTTTACACCACACTTAGGAGAATAACAATTCTCTTTCTAATTGATAATTATATTCACCAGCTTTGGTAATTAGATAAATGGGAATTGAACTTGGTGCATACACTAGCGCACACATACAAACGCCACCATTCTCTTAATTCTCTCTATATCTCTCTCTTTCTCTATCTCTCTCTATTTATATTTTTCTGTTAGAAATTAACAACCCTCTTGGTCTTGTATATATATTATAAGAATATCTGAATTGTAAACTTTATGAAACAATAAATACGTACATACTTATAATAGAAGACATTCTTTTAAAAACTTTTGCATTAAGCATGGTGGCATGATCATAAGCTTTCCGATAAGAAATTAACTGAAACTGTATGTATGTGTGTACGTATGTACATGTATTTAAATTAAGTTTAAAACTAACTTCATCTATTGTAGAGTATTTTTTCTGAAAAACTTATGTATTATATATCTGTAAAATGTACTCGTATTTTGAAAATTTTATAAAATTATTCCGAGTAAATAACACTAAACAAAAAATTAACTTAAATAAAACAATAAAAAAACCAAATTCATTGTAGTTGTAATTATTTATTTGCTATTTAACTAATAATTAACCCCAAATGACGAGAAAACTCAAATCCTTCGTTAAAAAAAAAAAATAAATAAAAAAAATGTGTAAAATAGTTAAAATTGTGGTAGCGATTTTTGTAATTGTGTGATAAAATTGTGTCCAACAGAAAAATCACCAACTAAAAAACAATCATCACAACCACAACCAGCACCCAGTAGTAGAAGTAGTACCCCATCATACAATAATAGAAAACCTCAAGCATCTGTAATGGCGGATGATTATGATGATGATAACTTAAGTACATCACCATTTTCACCACCTTCATACAGATCTAGAACGCCGCAAAAAGTTGCTCCCAATGATAATGATAATACACGAGATGATTGGCAAACGCCTCGTCGGCCTGACAATGATGAGCGTAGAACTGTGAATAGAGAACCAATATTTGAGAAAACTGAAATCGCACCACCCACGCTACCGCGTAAGCCCAACTTTGAACAGCCGAGTGTAGAATGGGTTATAGTTGATGATGTTGACGTTGACGTAGACGTTTACGAACATAATGACGGCGATGACCACTACGATGATGATGATAATAACCGTTTTGCTTCTGAAGTAGTTGATGCTAAATTTAATGTCAAAAAGACCACCACAAAGCTAATAACACAAGAGAAACAAGCTCCAGGAGCTCCCCAGAGAAAAACAAAGCCCTCAACTACTACAACAACAGTTACTACCAAGCAATTCCATACAACACCTTCCAAATCTCAAACTAAACCTAATGATAAATCCCCTTTGAAAACAAAACCCAACAACTCTCGCACTCCTCAACAAAATAAAGCTAATAAACCATTAACAACAGATTCCAGTAGTCCATTGCATAATCCCTCAAGGTCTCAGCAAAAGCCGTTTACAAGAGGTCCCAAGACCTCCGTTCCCTCTTACACTTCCCCTCTTAGAAAGTCCTCGCCTAAAACAATAAATGAAGAAACCGCTTTAAGGAAAACTACGAAAACTTCACAGACTTTAAAGGACAAGACCACCAAACTGATAGAGCCCGAAAAGCCTAAACATAAGCCACAAAGTCCCAATGGTAAAACAAAGCCTCAAACTTCAGATAGAGTAAGGCCAAATGAGTTAGAGAAAGAAGAAACAATTGTGGTTACAGAAACTACTCGTACACGTTTAGCAGACAGAAAAATTCCACATGTTGACTATGAAACGATCACGCCTAATCAAGGGACACCATATGAAAATGTAGATGAACCTATTTGGAATATTCCCAATAATAAACAGCCACAAATTATTGATGATACAAGAAATATACAACAGTTTGAAGTTTCTTTAGATTACAAAAATCCTCAAAAGCCACAACAAGGTTCACCAGGATATCTAAGGCCACATGATAAAGGAAATGAACCAAATCACTTTATACCTGAAGATATAAATAACAGGCCTCGGCATAAATCGCCCGCTTTACGGAAACCTCCATCGCCAGGATTCCAAAAACTTCAAAGTACATTTGATGAGCGTTCTCCCCAATTCGGTAAACAAATCATTGCAGATGATGAGGATACTGAAGATATACTAATTATCGACCAGGCTGAAAAACAACAGATCGTTGAAGGTCACATTTCATTTTCCAAAACTTCCGAAAAAATATATCCCGGCAGAGCAGCACCAAAACATCCGGATCAAGAACCAAAACAAGAAACTCCTGGCTTCCCTGGTTATAGAATGCCTGAGGATGCCGACAAGCCTTATCAAGGTTCACCTGGTTATAGAAAGCCTCAAAATACCGATTTTGAGCCAAATCAAAATTTACTAATCACAGAAACGTCTCAAAAGAGAGTTCCCAGAAAAGATGCTCCTAAAAGAAGATCACCAAGTCCTGAAAACAAGCAGGGTAAGGAATCTCCTCATAAACATACTTCTCGTACACTCTATTTTAATCACCCAAATGAAACTGATGAAGAACTTAGTAACATCAAGCCAGAGTTGGAACCTTTGGAAACAGATGATGACGAAGAATATATAACACAAAGTGAGAGACTCGTTGCAACTTCGCAGAAAAAAGTAGCAAAACATATACAAAAGTTTGAAACAAAATTTTCAGATAATAAGTCGTCGAAGCCACAAAAGAAAATTAACGAGCCCTCAAAGCAAATTCAGGAATTCCCCAATAAGCCAGTTTATACTGGCTACAAGTCTCCTGAACGAAATCAAAAGATTCCAAAGGAGCCAATTCATACTGGTTCCAAATCTCTTGAGCGTGTAATTTCACCTACACGAAATCAAAAGGTGCCTGGTCAGAAATTCCCTAAAGAGCCTATTCATACTGGTCCTAAATCTCCTGAACGTGCAGTTTCGCCTACACGAAATCAAAAGAAACCGCAGGAACCTGTCAAGAAAAGACCACAGTCACCAAATAAAATCCCAATACAACCTACAGATGAAAGAACTAAATCTCCGAATAAGCACGTTTCTCCCCAGCGAACTCAAATGATAACTAACGAAAAAGTTTCTTTTGACGATGAAATTTTCACAACTTCTTTGAAAACGACAAAACCAGTAAATGAAAAGTTAATCAAAGAGATTGACGGTCAGGGCTATCCTAAACACATACCCAAAGACCTTAAGCCCACAGCTGGCAAACCATTTGAGACAATTGATGATAGAACTTTTACAAAGGCAGATGAATTTGCAACTAGTTCGACACAAAAACGTATTGTAAGTGAAACAGAAATCTTCGAATGTGAAGAGTTGTTGCATCCTCAGCAAAAGCCTGTGAGAGAAGATTTCCCAACCAGAACCCCAAACAGATTCGAGGAACTGCCTCGAAATAGAGCACAATCTCCTAATAAACATTCTTCCCCTACTCGTACTCAAAAGAAACAAGATCAAAGAACCATTCCTAACAATGATCAAACTTTTAGAAAAACTTTACATACAACTGAAACTGTAACAAAGGTTGGCGATAACCACTATCCACAAGAGGAAATTCCATTTGGAATAAGAGACAGACCCAGAGACCATATAACCTACCCAGATCGACGTACAGAGGCTGAACAGGATGAGGAAATTATTGAGACTAGTGAATTTGTTATTAATACGACACAAAATCAAATTGTAACAGAACACACAATTCAGAAGTTGGACGAACCAACATATCCAAATTTCACAAGACCTCAAAGAAATAATATGTCTCCTATAAAACCAGTTTCTCCTACACGAAATCAGAAGACACCAACTGAAAAATTGCCACAAGATAAATTCAATGCACCTGCAGAAAGAAGACCGCCATCTCCGAATAAACATCTTTCTCCTACTCGCACTCCTAAGAAACCTAGCGAAGTAACTGCTTCAAAGAACAACGAAACCTTCTCAACTTCAATTACAAACAAAGAGATTGTAAATGAACACATAACTCAAGGAGTAGATTACAACGAATATCAACAAATTAAAAAGACTTCTAAAACTGAAGAGGATAATAAGCCTAAGTCTCCTACAAGAGAACGTATTGGAAAAAGGCCACAATCTCCTAATAAACCTTTGTCTCCCACCCGCAATCATTCGCAACCCATTAGAGATGATGAAACTTTCAAAGCCTCCTTAAGAACCACTAAATCAGTTACAGATAAAACAACAAAGGAAGTGTATGATGAACAGCATCCAGACAACAGAGCACCACACAATATCAGCACCAAGTTAATGGTTAGACCTAAAGAACGCAAACCTCACTACGATGAGCCATCTGATGACGAAGAACATGAAACATTTACTGAGACAAGTGAGCATGTTGTAAGTTCGAAAACTTGTAAGGTAACCGGGAAACTAGTTCAGGAACCCGAGTCTCCGGTTAGGGAGTTTTCACCTACACGTATTCAAAAGGTACCTGAAGAGCATGGTAAAAGACCTCGATCTCCCATCAAAGGACAAAAAGAACCCACGAGTAAAGATAACATTTTCAAAAGTACCATAAAAACTACATCAACTGTAACTGGAGAGACATGTAAGAATGAAGATAATAAACGTGAACATACCGAGCACACGGGCCCACATCAAATAGTAGATAAGCACGAGGCTAAGCCCAAACACCGCGAAAATTACATGCACATACCTCTTGATAACGAAGAAAACGAAGCACTGCTAGCAACAAGTGACCGTTTAATCACTTCAAAGACTCACATGGTGAATGAAAAACTAATTCAAGAATTCGAAGAACCACAAATGCCCATCAAAGATGTTTCTCCAACACGAGCTCCAAAGCAAAAGTTACCACAAGAACCTAAAACAACACAATCCCCCACACAAATTGAAAAGAAGCCCGATCAAACAATGGTGGATGATAATGAAACCTTTACAAAATCTAGTAAAATTGTTACGAGAACAACAACTCAACATTCCCTGCCCAATACGCAAACGGATGGCGATAAAACATTTATAGAGACAACACAGTTTGTTTTTAAATCGTCTAATAAGCCCGAATATCCTGGATCACAGAAGCCCAATAAAAAGCTCCAGCATACTAAACCTGATTTTGAGGAGACAGATGATAATGAAATTTTCGTCAATACTACTGAGTTTATACGCAATACATCACAAAAATTAATTGAAACTGAACAACAAACTTTAGAAACTGAAAAGGAACTTTACTGTATAGGTAGCAAGGACCTTCCAAGGAAGGAACAATCACCCACTCCAAAGGGACAAAAAAATTCACAACTTTCTAAAACTACCACATCCAAGATTTCAACTGCTAATGATGAGACTTTCAAAAAATCGTTAAGAGCTACTGATAATGTCAGCATAACAAAAGTTGATGAAAGACCCATCCTTATTAAGCATACAGATACAGATGAAGAGGACACGACTACGGAAACTGAGGACCTACTAATTGAAACTTGTGAAAAAAATTACGTTACCGAAAACAATTTTATATCAGAAGAAGAGTCAAGGAAAGTATCGGCTTTCTTAATGGAACCAAATGAAAAGAAACCAGGTGAGAGAAAGCCAGACGAACCGTATACTTATGTTGAAACAAGTGAAACTATTGTTGATCAAACGTATCCCGAAGATGGAGAGCTTCTACTAGATACCGCTAAATATCAGAAAAATAAAACGCCAATAGAAGTTTCGCAAGAACCTTGGCTTCCAAAACAAACTCCCAAATGCACCATCAATATCAATGAAGAATTTATTGAAACTGAACGAGTCCGCAAAGAAACTCCAGACGGTGCGTTTATTTCAAAAACCACTGAAACTTCAACATCAACTTCGCCCACCTTTAAAAAGAAGGGAGCTGGACGAAGCGACACCTTTGAAGAGCGCTGTCGTCAGATTTTAGGTATGGACTCCTATGGTGACACACCAGGTAGTTATAAAAAGCAGCCAAATACTGAAGTGGAACAGAAGAAAACGATCGTTACCGAAGAAGTTAAAATGATGCCAGAAGGAGAACTAAACACTAACTCTATTTTCCAGGTTAAAATTGAAGATTGTGATGAGGATGATGAACCCTTCTCTATTAATAGTGTCAAGAAAACTTTGCACAAACAAGTTAATGTCTCAGAGCATAAACACAATGAAACTTTGAAAGAGAACTCCCAAAAATCTAAAACAGACAAACCTGAAAAAACGCCCATCAAACCATTATCTAAAGGTCACAACGAAACATTTGAACACGAGAAAGATCATATAAAAAGAGATCATAAAAATGAATATATAGAAAATATTACAGAAATAACAACGCCGCAGAAAAAACTACCTAAAAATAAATCTATCGATGTAACTGAACCAGATTCTTCAGGGCCAGAAACTGTTGAGGAAACATATGTTAAGGAAACCAAAAAAACCGAAGTTAAAATAACGAAGAAAACTTCTCCTACATCTTCGCCTCGCTCAAGTTCACCAACCAAGAGTACTTCATCTCCCCGGTCCGTATCACCCACTAAAGGTAACATAAGGCCAACCAAGGACACATCACAACGTCAGCCCAGCAGAGATAAAAAATCTCCACAAAAACTTAGTGACGATACAACAACCATAAAAGATCGCTTACGATCGTCGATGCGTAAAACAAATTCATCACTTACGAAATCCGATCAGGTGGAGGGCTCCGAGTCCTCTCCTGAGCATAGCCCTACACGTTACACCGAACGTAGAAGGTCTAGCAATATATCGGTTACTACCGAAATTATTATTGAACATACCGATTCCGATACCCCCGCTAAAAAGCCACAACAAGATTCTATATTTAGAGAAATTATAGATTCCACCGTAATGCCGGAAAAATTAACACGCCGTATGCCTGTTACCGAACGCAAGGAATCAGCTCCTGTTCACAGAGTCACTAACAAAGACAAAGACTCGAAAATGTCACGTTCGACTAGTGAAAACCTAATTAAGATTAAAAACACCGAGCCTCATTTTTCTTCGCAGAAAACCCCTACAAAAATTACGGACCATCGTCGGCCCAATAAATGTTTTGCCACCAAGAGCATTAATCTAAGTGCCACCGATCGTTTGGTTAAAAGTGGCGATATGGAAAATGTGGTTATCGATATACAACACGCCAAAAGTTCACGTGAGCCTTCACCAGACAAAATTGTACCCACTCCAGTGCCAGCCCATCTGGATACTGGCAAGCCTAGATATCCCGATGTAGTGCAAGAACCCGAAGATGACCAACCCAAGAGAAACCCGCAAATCAAAAATATACCCATTTTCGAAGAGGAAAGCAATTCTTTTGTAGGTTGCCACATCACAGAAATCAATGTGGAAAGAAGCCACAAAACCAACCGTGATTCTTTGGACTATGAAGAACATATTTTGAAAAATCCTGTAGTAGAAGCACCCCTAAGCTTAGATTACATTAGCTTGGACAAGCCTTCTGATGATGACGAGAGCTTGTTAACGGTTCATGAAAAGGTCAATAAGTTCCAAAATATAACTGAAGAAATTAAAAAGCCCGGGCCAATAAATAAAACAGTAGGAAAATCAGAAAAAGCCAGAGGGGACATCGGTGAAGATACAGAATTTACTAACACTGAACATATTTATTCTACCATTACATTGGCTCCCACAGCTCCTCAAATATCGCCCGAGCTAGTGCGCACCATATCAAAACATATTTCCAAGCAAAATGAGATAGATTTCAATAGTGAGGTCAATGAAGATTATCCTCTAACCAGTCACAATGATGATCATGTGGAATGTTTGGCAAATAACAAAAAGTCAACTAAAGAATTTAAGGTGAGTCATCATGAGACAACAACTGAAACAACATCAGCAAAGACAGCTGAAAAATACCAACAACCTCAACAGTATGACGATAATGACGACGATGAGTTAATACCTCATACTGCAACACACACAACCATAATTGAAGAGCGTCGTCAGAAAGACATATTAAACAGACCTTCGGTATTCGATAGCAGAAACAAAAAGCCAACAGTAACAGCAACAACAATTACAAAAGCTCCACTAAAGTGCAACAAGTCACCCGTTAAAGATTCGGAGAAATTACGACCAGACATCAAGTCACGCACAACCAAGCCAACATCCGCTGTTACCCATACACCAACAGAACAAAACATAGCAACAACAACAAAAATCTCAACGACATCCAACACACAACCCAAACAATCGCCCAAACGCAAAAACTCTGACATTGATTACGAATTGCGCGGTAATAACGTTGAAACGGGAGTAAGCAACATTATCTCAAAGCAAACAAAGGTTTATAGCAGCAGCAGCAACAGCAGCAGCGGCAACAAAACTAATGACTTGAAAAAACCAATTACAACGAGTAACAAGAAACCAGAGAAACACATGGCAGTACGCTTAACACCAGCCAAGAATACAGACGAACATGATTTGAGTGCGGACGATGAAATGATGATCGTTACCACTTTTGAAGAAGCAACAACCACAAATATTGACATTGAATCGCAGGTAGTAAATGAAGAAACAAACACAAAAATTCCTTCAACTTCAACAGCCACCACTCCGCATAAAAAAGAACAAACAATAACAACAGCAGCGCACAGTTCTACTAGCTCATCGCCAACAGATCAGCCACTGAAAACGAAAACAAAAGAGCACTTAGTTAAATTAACCGAGAAAAAGCCATTTAAATCTAACACTGTCACTACCACCACAACCACTACCAGTATTAAAACACATCAAGCTGATGATATTGATAAAACTGTTCTAGAGCCATCGACAAAGAAATCTCCCACAAAAATCACAAAAATGTCGTCAACAACCACTGATTCGGTTGCTGCCAGAAGAAGTCTGTTTGAGAACAACAATAGCAGCCCCAGCCCCAGCCCCAGCAGCACAACACCCACCAAACGTACTCCTTTGACCAGTCCAATGAGCGGCAGAAGACCTTCCTATATGGATCATACCAAGAGCTCCCTGGAGCATACAAGACGAGACTCTTTGGAAATAAACAAGACCAATTATTCCCGTAAGCCCTTTCAGCCTGAAGATGACACAGCCGCTGCCGACCGTAATTCAATGGTTAAGTTTGAGGTGCCACACGACAAGCGAGCTCCACCTCCCCGAACTGTATCCGTAACTGAGGACATAAATGTCGAGGAGATTTTTGAATTAGAGGAATTGGAAAAATTATTGGAAACAGTGCAATCGTATGAAATAAGGCGCAGAATTAGAGCACAAATAAGATTAATTAGGAAAAATCAAAGGAATGAGTTGATGAACAACAGCACCAATTCAGAGCTAACCACGAAGACTGTGAAGACCTACAAAGAGGATAGTGAAGAGCCAGACACGTACACAACAGCCTCTATTGGTGGAAAACCTAAGACGACAGATAAAAGCTCTTCTCAGACAACTGAGACTAAAGAAGCCGCCAGTCATAAAAGCAGCAGCAAAAAGGAATACATTTTCGAGGAGGCTTATCATCCAACAACAAGAAGATCTCCTAAGCCCAATCGTTATCCACATGAGGAGGAAACAGAACGGGTTCTAAAACCAACACGCTGTCAAAGTCCCCAGCAGTCCCCAGTGTGCAGAAGAAATGCTGAACACGAACGCCGTCATAGTCCTGACCATCACCAACACACAGAAGTGGTCAGAGACCATGGCTCACGCACAACCAAACAGCAGTACTACTACAAGGACGAGCAGGAACATGAAGAAGTCCATGAAGTAAGACATGAATCTTCGCCAACCAGAAAATCTTCTCTCTCACCCAGCAGAAAGCCATCACACTCTATGCATTCTTCACCAGAAAGAGTTCACGTCAGTCCAGAACCTCGTAGCCCTCTAAAAAAAGAACGTAGTCACAGTCCCCAAACAAAAACAACACAATCAAATAGGGCTACTTTCAGCCGCAGTCCCGATACGAAAACTTCTGCTTCCACCATACGCAAATCGTCAGCGAGTTATGAGCAACAGGAGACAATGAAAGGCTCCACATCCAAACCACAAACGAAGCGTATAACAACAACCACTACCACAAAGTCAAAGCCAGAAGATAAAGCTCCCGTTTGGGCTGACCGCAAGAATATATTAAAAACACCCGGTTCAACAACCCCTAAAAAGCCAAGCTCCTCAACTTCGGACTCTAGATCGGTTTACACGAAGACTTCAAAGTCCACAAGCAGTCACAAGACGACCAGCAATAAGTCATCATCATTTATTGATGACGACTGCGTTACCTCCAGCTACGGCATAGGCCCCACAGATGAAAACGGTCTACCACTCTTCGGCATAAGAGCCTTGAAAAAGAAAAGGCCCACAGTGGAACCCAGTGAAACAACAGAAGGTATAACAAACAAATAAACGTATTCGAAATAACATAATAAATTTTAAATTTCGCCTTTCAGAAGTCACCGGTTATGTTGTCGAAGAGAAATACTACTCCGATAACAGGACTAAGCCCACCCTAGAGCGCAAAGAGTTCATTTATTCGACAAATCCTGAAGAATTGCAAAAGCTTAAAGAGCAGGTCGAGGTAACAACCAATAGAAAGGCTTTAACAGACGTGGACTTAAAGGAATCCAAAAGAGCCGCTTTAATTGTTAGTGAATATTATTTAACTTTAAAAAATAGTTATTAAATTTATATATATATATATTTTTTTTATTTTTATGAAAAGTCCAAAGCCACTCCTGCTTTAAGATCCAGTCCTGAAGATGATTTTCTAGACTCTACAACCAAATATGTGCGCCGCGGTTCAGTTAAAGAAATGAGCGAAAAGTTTATACAGAAAGAAGCCTCTTCAACTTTGACAGAAAAATCAAATAATTATCCTAAAGCTGGTTTAATTTTGCGAACTAATTCCCGTAAAAGCAGTAGAGATCTAGACAATGAAAGTGAAAATGTTGGTATGTATTTGATTCATTATTAAAAATAAACAATAAAAAAAGAACTTTTACAAAAATATATTATAAAGTAAGTTAAAAAATTTATGCTTTAAAAATGCACTTAAAAAAAAAAGAAAAGCTTTTTGAACAAAGGACCTTAAGGAAAGTACCTTTAAAGAAAGATCTCTAAATAAAGTATATTTAAAAAAAGAACATTTAAAAAAGTTCCTATGAACAAGTACTTTATAAAAAGTATCATTTGAAAAAAATAAGTACTCTTTAAGAATAGTGTCTTAAAAAAGTACTCTTTAAAAAAGTAACTTTCTTAAGAGATCCTTTTAAAAAATAAAATTTTATATAAGTGCCTTTTGAGAAGAACATTTTGATAATGTACAATATGTTTTATAGAAAGAAAGCTCTTTTAAAAAGTATCTTTTACAAAAGTACATGTTGAAAAGTACTTTTTAAAAGACATACCCATTGAAACGTACTCTTTTAAAAAAGCATCTTTTAAAAAGATCAATTTAAAATGAACCTTTCAAAATAAGTACCTTATAAAAGAAGTACATTTTGAAAAAAGTACTATTTGAAAACTAGCTTTTAAGGAGGTATTCCTAAAAAATTGTGCCTTTTCCAAAAGTAACTTTAAAAAAACAACGTTATAAAAGTAATAACTTTTAAAAGTATCTTTAGTACCTTTTAAATGTGCCTTTAGTATATTTTAAAAAGTACCTTTTAAAAATCTACATTTTAAAAAGGTACTTTTACCATTAAAAAAATACCATTTAAAAAAGTGCTATTTAAAGCGCTCTTTTCAAGAAAGTACCTTTTTAAAAATTACCTTTGAAAGAAGAACTTTTCACAGAAGTATTTTTAAGTACCTTTTAAAGAATACATCTTAAAAAAGTACCTTCTTTAAGAAACGACCTTTAAAAATATGACGTTTTAAACATGTAACTTTAAAAGAAGTACTTTTCAGATAAAGTACCTTTTTTGTGAAAAATTCCGTTTGTGAAAGGTACATTTTCAAAAATTATATGTTTTAAGAAAAGGGTAATTTCTCAAAAGTAACTTTTAAAAATATTGTGTTTTTAAAGGACACATTTCAATACAGAACCTTTAAAAACACCCTCTAAAAATGTGCGCTTCAGCAAGATACCCTTTTAAAAAGTACCTTTTTGAAAATGTAACTTTAAAAGTATACACTTTGAAAAATTTTCAAAAAAATCATACACTATTTCTAGAATCATACAAAACCATACGGGTACAACAGCACCATACCAATACCGTATTGGCCGATTCCGATGACAACCAGCTTGATGAGTATGAGGTTGAGGAAGTTGGTAGTCGCCACTCAGGTCGCTTTATAACAGAAAGCGAAAGTGAATGTGATTCAATCAAGACTCAAAGGGAATTTAAAAAAATAATCTCCTCTTCCTCATCTTCAATGGCCACACGTTCTTTTCTCAACAGCCAGGGTGAAGAAAAAGTCGTAACAAATGTTTCCGATTGCTTGGAACGGATGCGTAATGCCGATAATGGTAATATTACTTTTTATCTTTTTATTTCGCAATGTTAATGACTTCAAGCAAATGAATCATTTCCCCTTTTATTTTATTTCCTATGCAGTTGTTGAAGAAGGCGATACGGCTGAGGATCAAGAGGCCAGGGCTCTGCTTAATAAATTTTTGGGTGCTAGCATTATAATGAAGGGCGTTGAGTCATCCATACCGGCAACGAATCGTCAATCGAAAATAATAACTACAACAACGACCAGCTGCAATTTGAGCGATGATAATGATGGCGATAACAATGCAGCACACGAGGTATTAAATTAAAATTTAAGCAAAAAAAAAAAATAATAATAATAAAAAAACTAAAATTAAAAAAAGGAACGAAACAAAGAAAACAGAAAGAAGATACAAATGTATTTAGATTTACTGCAATATGATTGTCAAAAGGAAGTGTGAAATAATAAATTGAACGCATAATGGATATTTGATATCAGTAATAACAGTCGTATATACAAATAGTTTTATCATGTTTAAAGAAACTTTTCTTTTTTAATGTAAAGAAGCTTCGAATTCGTGCTGATGTTGCATGAAATTTAAATATGCGCACTTTATTGATTCGAATACAATGGAGTTCGACTATAACGAACTAAATGGGACCGTACAATTCTTTCATTGTAGACGAAGTTCGTTATAACCAGAGTAAATATTTATAATTTCCTTAAAAAAATAATAATAACAATAAGAGCAACATTGAAATAGATAAAAAATTCTTACTTTTCGATATGTTCATAAGACATGTACCAGTATGTTTGTATGTATGGTAAATGTATTAACAAATTTAATTTGTTATATACATTTTCATACATATTAACCGTGGGTATATACGAGTATTAGCAGCAATAAATGAAAGTGCTCAGACTCCTTTTGTCTTCATGATTAATAGCTGCTGTAGCAACTCATTCTCCTGTTTCCGCTTTAGTCCACTTTTCTGCTTTAGTAACTACTTAGTAATTACTTTAACGGTTTAGAAAATAAGCGAACAAATTTCCAAATTTTGTTTTGTTCGTTATAAGCGTAAAAATTTGCAAGCATTTTTATATTTGGTATTCAAATGATAGTTTTTAGAAAATGAAAGTTCGCTACATATAAACGTAGTTCGTTATAACCATAATGATTTCTATGAAATATTTTTACAAAACTATTCGTTATAAGCGACATTTCGTTCTAACCGCTGTACATTGTAACCGAACTCCACTGTATGTTTTTAAAGTCTACGACCAACTTAATGTTAAATTTCAGTCGAACCGCTATTAGTTATAATTCAATGGAATATTTCAATCAGATTTAGTTAAAAAGACATAAATACATATGTAGTTGTATGTACATGTGTGTATGATAAACATTTGGACTATAAAAAAAACACGCAAAGGTACTTCTTTCAAGATATGCTCTTTTCAAATGTACTATTTGCAAAAAGATATTGGTTTTAGAACACTTTTTAGGTACTGTTTTCAACAAGTACGTATCGTTTTTCGAAAACTGCATTGTTCAAAAGGTAGTTACTTGAAAAAGGTACTCTCTTCAAAGGGTTTGTTTGTCAAAAAGTACTCTTTTCAAAAGGTGGTGTTTTTAAAAGGTATTATTTTCAAAAGGCACTCTTCTCAAAAGCTATTTTTTTCAAAGACCACTAATTTCAAAAGATTCTGATATCAAAAGTTACTTTTTTTCTAATGTAGTTTTTACAAAGCGTACTTTTTAATATGATACTTTTTTAAAACATACATTTTAATGTATGTCAAAAATTATGTATTTTTACAATAGGCACTTTTTACAAAATAGGGTTAATTTTTTCACAGTCCAGGTAAAAAAAAATACTTACATGCTTTTAAACTGTTTTTAATTGAAAGAGTCAATGATTCTTGGACCCGCTCCCACTTGGTGTGTGAACATATCGTAATAGAACGTGTAGAAATTTATCTTCCTCAAATAACAATACGGTTTCCTGGCTCTGCTTTTTATTATTATATTTTTTTTTTTAATTTTACTGTACAAGAAGTTTTTATTTCGAAATAACAAGGTTCCAACGATTGATTCTAGTAGAGGGCACCAAAAAATAAACATATGCATGTATTAGTGTTTTGAAAGTTTACATCTGGGATTCATTTTAGGAGGGAGTTTAAATTCTCCACCTTTTGACTCGCCATAGCATATCTGGTAGCCGATACGTGTTCAGCACTTTTATATAAAACAGCACGAGGAATATTTTTGTGCACTTTAATCTTCGAAATTTTCGTGGTATGGGTCTTTTTTACACATTTTTAAAGGGGAACAAACTCTCCTCTTCGGTGGCTCTTTAGCGGACTGAAGTATTCTACAAAAATACGAACTACGAACACACCAAAGCTCAAGTTCAACTTGAACGCCAAAAATATTATCAAAACTTTAAATGCGCTTAGGGGTTAATTTCGTACGTATTCATAATAAGCACTAAAATATTCTACACAATTGAATCTTATGAGAGGGGTTTATTGTATCAAAACCAAATCTTACATAAAATTTCAATATATATCCTTAAAAAAACGATGAGAACCAAATTTTTGTGTTGTATAGTGTTATTTAATATTTTTTTTATTACGTTGGCCACAGCCTTTACACAATTTTCAACTGCCAAAACAGCTGTTTAATTTTTCTTTGTCATGTTTCGCTGACACTACAAAATAAAAAAAAAACATGTATACACTGTCAGAAATAAAAAAATAACTTAACGAAGATGTTCCAACTGACTAATTTTGATTGATAGACCAAGAAAAAAAGCGTGAGCATAAAAAGATGAATATAAATTTTATAAGAGACTAAAGGTTTGCTATTAATATAAAATTTTAATATACATACATACATACATACAAATTTAACAGTTAATAATTGCAAGGACTTTGAGACAAGGTGATTGTCAAACAAAGGCCTTGTTTGGAAAATAGTAAACTTTTTTCTTTTCTTCCTAATGATTCTAACAGACCCACGAGAGTTTTTCCCTCTCCCTCTCTATCTATCTCTTTAGCTAATTAAATAGATTTTTTTGGACGCATTTATCATAAGATTCGAATAGACTTTCTGGTATGATTTTGAAAAAGCAACACAATTTTCAATTCAGTACACAACTAGACTCGCTACAGATCACTTGTCATCTTGTATTCAAATAGAAAAAGAAAACTCAAAAGGAATTTAAAATTACAGTGCGGCTACTTTTTAAAAAATAATAATAAAAAATATACACTGTGTTCTATCACTACTACCGAATTGAGTTATAAATAAATTTATATACACATATGTACATTTAAAAAAAAATTATAAAGAAATATTCCAAAATATTTTATAAATTTTTGAAAGAAAAAAAAAATTATAAAAGAAAAATTTATATAACGTGGAAAAGCAAAATTAAAAATTCAAAGCTTCGATGTCCGCTTATTTAATTAAAAATTAAAACAATTGCATATATAGAGTATATGCATATATAATATTTAAAGATTATATATATTAAAAGTATATATGATTGCAAGAATTAATTAGATAATTTTTAATATTTTATACTTTATACTTCGCAATATATTTATAAAAAATAAGCAGCCGAAAAAAGTGTAAGAAGCATTTTTCAATATTTAGACAAGAAAATTATTTATATCTACACAGTGTGCGATAAAATAATAGGAACGATAGGAATTTTTCACTATTATATTACATTTAGTAGAAAAAGGTGAAAATCGCTGTCATACCATTTTTAAATATACATTTATTGATTGTGATTGGCATTAATGGTGTTTTCGTGTGTGGAAAAAGTGTAACATTTTTGTAATCAATTTCTAAAAGAAAAATTTACGAGTACTATTGCCCTAATTTAAAAAATTTAACTCCTTTACGAAAATGCGTGCTCTTTCCTAATAAGTTTGTGTTTATTAAAGAGCCTAAACTCCATTTTTTCTTTGGCAAGGCAAAAAAAGTTACACATTTTTTTTAGGAACGAAAACGAAGACTTTTAGTCTTAACACTCTCATTTTCAGGAGTTCAATTTGCAGCCATATTGCAGCCGATTTAATGTAAACAAACAACACGTGATCTACTATAAAACAATTTGTTCGGCAAAAAAAATTCTCTTCATAGCACTTAGTGGTTGCAGCGCCATCTTGCCAAAACCCCATGAAGCAGATTAAACTTTTATGATTTAAAAAAGTTGGAATTGTGTATTCGAAATAAATCCCTCAACTCTATAAAAAGTAATGACAGTATTTCTGGTTTGTTAGAGCATTATTTTCGAAAATGTAATACATGCTTAAAATATACATAATCCTAGAAGATTATCTCATGAGATATACCAAATAACATCAAAATATGACTTATTTCTAAAATAGTAGACTCGCAAATATACATTTATCGAAAATAACAATAACAAAAATTATCGTATGCGATATTCTCAAAAAACGCATTTAATTAAGACGTTTTTAACTTTCATTATTAGCTCTGAATAGAAAAATAGTAAAGCGTGGAGTCTTTTGCTACTGGTGACTACTTTGAAACGACTACTGCGCCCTAAAATTTTAATTTATAAGTATGTACTTAATAAAATAAATTGAATTAAAACTACTTTTAATATTAAAAGCTGTTGTCCCAATTATTTTATTCCACACTGTACACTTTTCTATTCGTTATGGCACACACATTCATTCATTCAACGAAAAATGAGAAAAATATTATTCCATTTTCTTTTACTATATTTGGACAAATTTTGAAATATACGATTTTTTTTCGTTGTTACAGTATAAACTAATTATAGTATTTAAAAAAAGAAGAAAATAAGAAAAGAAATTGTTTAAAATAAAATAATGTGCAGATATACTAAGTACACCTGATTTCTTTCATGTTTAATCGTTTCTTTTTTTTTTTAATTTATTTTTATTTCTTTATTTTTATTTCAATATTTCACTTCATTTTTTTTTCTTGTAAAATGTTTGTGTTGGTTTAATTTAAAAATGAAAATTAGTTGAATAAATAAATAATAAAGCATAAAAACATTTTGAAACTGCCAGTCAAAAAATCATCTAAAACATTTCAAACGCAACGTCTACAAAATTTCGATAAAAATAGAATATTCGTTCACTATTTTTTATATAGACATGAGAGAAAAATGAGTTCAACAAAAATATTTAAATTTCGGAAAAAGAACAACAGCAAATACAAAAATTCAATTTATGAAGATTGTTTGTTAGTTCTAGGGGGATATAACAAAATAATTTATTCAAAATTGCAAATATTCAATAGCACTCGTATTTATTAATAATTTGAAAATTTGTTTTTAACATTAAATGAGATGTTCTTTCTAACACAAGCTTTTTAAGGCTTTTGAAATTGTAGTTTCTAAGGCCATAGTCTTTACAAAAAAATACTTCTCTCTAAAATATACCGTACTGCTTCTTAACCCATTGACGACCGGATTTAAATCACTGCAATTTTCCAGTGAAAAAATGGAAGTCATTCTAAAGGAATCACATTTTCATTGCTTCAAAAGTCCAATACTGTATTTTGTCAATTTCCTAGGAAATCAAGTGGACGTAATTAAAAAAAAATAATAAGAATTACTTCTATAACTCTGTTTAACTCTATTAAGGAATACTAGTATTATAAAAAGAAACTTATTTCTTTAAATCTACATGAAAGTGATAAATAATAAAATTACTTTTACATGAGGGGAAAGAAATCATTACTTTTACTTTTTTCTTTATCGCTTGTTGCGCTTCTTGCTGTCCATACTTCTATGTACGAGTATATCGACATTTCTCAAATACAATATGAGAATTATATCATATCTGCAATATTAATTGAACTAAAAATCTTA